>CM057382.1:13432307-14075961 GCA_030015415.1 Cynopterus sphinx | reverse complement strand
GAATGATATAACATAGTGCTGCTTATTTCAGATATAGGCTGTTGCTTTTGTTGCTATTTCTCCACTTAGTGGCTTACGTCAGACTTGTCTTTAACCAGATGTGGGCATCTCCCAGCACACTTTTTTTCTTGCATGGGATTGAAGAGAAGGATGATAGAAAGGTTTTATTTTGGTGCCAGGGAGGTGAAGTCATACTGTTGTTTTCTTCACATTTCTGTTGTCATTCACTGCCATTGTTGCTGATGATAAATCATTTAGTATAATTTGCTATTTCTAATTGTATGCATAAAGTACTATAGTTAAAAAAAACACAAAATTTTCAGTAAGTGTAAAGGTAAATAAGAACTTTAGTGAGAAAACACACACACACACACACACACACACACACACACACACACAAAAGGCGGTTGCTCAATAAAGAGCCCTCCATTCCTGAAATGAGTCTGGAGGAGAAATTTAATGAGTATATCAGGGTCATGATAGAAATATCAGAGACTACTGGCACTTAATAAGCTCTAAACACATAGCTGCTGAATTGACCTTGACTCCTCAAAGGGACAGATGATGCCCAGACTAGTTCCACCTAGCTACCCAGTGCATTTCTCATCAAAATTTACTCCACATAAATTACACAAGTATCATCTGGGAATGGGAGTAAATTTTACATAATCTGGAATGAACTCTAATTTGGAAAATATATTTGCTTTTAATAAATAGATTCATAACTAAACATAGGCAACGTTATGATATATCTGATATCTACCCTGTGACCATTTCCCACCAAACATGGAACCAACAGGTCATGAATCTCCTATACTTCTTGAAAAGGATATAATGATGGTTTTCTTAACATAGATATTAGTTAATTGCATAAAACCACCAGGATCACTTGACATTTTGTCAGCCCTATCCTCATTCAAAATAGTGTATGTGTATATTCCAAGGACAAAGTATATGCATTCACTTCTACTATAATTTCATATTTTAAAAATATGAATTTCCTCTAACATGATTGATAAAATAGAGATCAATTTGAGCATAACACATACCTTTGTGTTTTATTATGGGCACTTTAGTTCATGTGAAATACTTGGTGAACTTAGAAAAAGGAACCCAGCTGAACAGAAATGTTTAGGAACATACACATACATGCATGCACACACATTCATCTCAAACAACTATCAGGCAGCTTAGTTCACTATACGCATTATGAGCTACATCTGTACATGTCTAGAGTTACAATGTTTTGTCTGATTTCAGATGAAATCCTTCTTTCACCACTTTACAATAACACAAGCTACATTCTTTAAGTGTCTACTTCCACAAACTAACTTCAGATCTTTTTAAGGATTTATACACTATTTCTTAGAACATTATGTTTTTCTTCACCATTTTATATTTGTAAAACTATGCTATTGATTTCTTATGCTCATTATATTATGTTTGTGTGTGTGTGTGTGTATACACACACACACACACACACACATATATGTATATGTATATTTAACTCATGAAGTTTTTGAGTCTTATCCCCTAATTTTCTTTTTTCCTTATGCCCTGTGACTTTTGTTGTATGATTATGCACAGCATGAAAATTTTTAAGAACAATTATAACAACCAAATAAAATGCTTTATTTTAAAAATAGCTGTATAAATATTTACTTTAAGGCCAAAAAATGGATGTAGTTTTGAACATGTGGAATATTATCATTAACAAAAGATGGGGTGCACGGGTGGTGTCAGCAAACCTTGGAAGATTGCTGTGTGATTTTCACATAATGAAAGTGATAAACCACTTTTCCTGATTCTATTTCAAACAAGACAACCGCTTATGTAGAAGGAATACTTTCTCCTCTACAAATCCTGACGAAGCATGATACTGTCATGCAAACAATAAACCAATTATTACTGAGAAGCAGAGAGAAGATGGGCTGAACGTAGTTTAGAAGTGGGCAAGGTATGAAAATGGATATAAATAATTTTGAGACTAGTCTTTTACTCAGTGTTTGAGATACACAGATCAGTACTTTCACCATTACTACCACCAATGCCATCAGAGACATTTGTGAAGAGCTGCATTTGAAAATGTGTCAATATATATTTGTTAGAAGAAAGTAGAGCCAGGAACTATTTATCATACATGCTGGCCTACATTTCTAAATGTATTTTTACAATAACCTTATGAGAAATCTTTTTGTAAGCCTTCTTTATAAATGGGAAATGTGAGTCTCTTATAACTTTAAAAAGTGGCCTTAAAGACACAGTTAATATTTGCAGACTAAGATTTAAATTATTTTTCTCTGTAGTTCTTACACTCCAGAGAACCAGGTAAAAAAATATAAAAAGTAGGTGGGTAAGGTATTTACATACATACTTATATGTCTGTGTTTTTGTTGAGCATCTAGTTTCTTGTCTATTGATCTTTCTTGATCTCTTATCATTGTTTTATTTATATTTTTGTCATTACACTGCTTATGTAAATCTTCCTATTATTTACCTTTCTTTAAATATCAGCTTGACGTGAACCAATTTGAGAAAATAATGTTGGTTCATTCATAATAGTTAATATCCTTGGTAAAATCTTAAATAAAACAGTTCATAGGAACGAAAATTGATTTTTCTTCTTGAGTGAACTGAAAGATGGTTCTTAAAGTTGGATTTTCTTATACTACCTACAAATATGGAGTTCAGTGTTGTGTATATTTAGGAGCAAAAAAGAAGTGACAAAGGTTGGCTTGTGGCTTCACAGCAAGAGGGAAGCTAATGATTCCTGACAGTATATCAGATTTGTATCTTGAGGATATGATAATCGTACTAGCCAGGTGTAACAGTCTCTCTCTCTTTTATTTGGTACAAATCAAAACAGTGCTGAAAATTGAGCTTCTTTGCTTACCAAGATTGCAGTGACACTCTGCCCTCTGCCTTCTACTAAAGAGATTTGATCTTCTCCTTAAAAAAATGTGATTTCAGAAAGAGAACTGAGGTGGCAGAGGCATTATAGGAAGCAGTCACCCAACATTAAATGTTACCCAACAATAGTCTTGAATGCTTTATTTATAACTTATACGATGATTAAAGGCAACAAATTATGCTTGGGCATATATGTTTAGAAAGCTAAAAATGCTAGCTGAGCATTATTTTAATAAAGCTATGAAAGAATTATAAACTGATCTCCACAGATGTACTGTGCATTTTCATCTTAGCGTTGGACAATTTGAGTAACTTTCAGCAAGCGTTAATTTAAGGGAAAACATACAACTTATCATTAGGCAGGGATTTAAAAATGTTGCAAATATATATGAAACTTCAGTTGATGATGTCTATAGATATAAAATGTACAATAAATTAATAAATTGAGGGAAGAGCATTCATGAAATTTATGTATAAGGAATCTGGTTGCACTATTTTTTTAAAGTTAATTTAATTATCTAATATTATTTGTATTAACTATGGAAGTAGATACAAATTGGGTTCTTGCTGTGAAATGTATAAAATTAATATACAAGTGAAGAAACACAAATCCCTTTTTAAATTTAATAATAGCCATTTATGACTTTAATTAAGCAGACTATTTCACTGATAATAAATGATTGACCTTGTAGTTGCTCATTATTTTTTTCTGTTCTGGACTTTAGTCATTGGTGTTTGACTGTGACAAACACTTGTGATTCATTTGTCAGGGCCTCTTGCATTTCAAGATGCGAATGCTGATGGTAGCTTTTCTTTGTGTTTGCAAATGTAGTTGCAAAGTCCAGTAGATGTTCAGTTGCATCTTCACTACTGTTCTCATTTGACTGGGCTTCAGTCTGTGGTCAGATCTTTTGTTTTAGAGCATGTTATTATAACTTATTCTACCTTTGAATTTCTTGTTTTCCCCAAGACACTCGTTCAATTTTAGAAGCTTCACATCTTTTAAATTCTTAGAATATAGACCTGGCTATTTCTGTCCTTTCGTACCCATATCCAACCAGGCATACCTGTAAATTGACATGTAAACATCAGATGCTTTTAAGATATTCTGTGTTCTTTATGAGTAATAATTGCACAGGCCCCTCTGGAGGTAACTTAATATCTGGGCTCTGCCTGAGATAGGCTGGTTTAAGACAACTTCAAGATGGAAGACGGTCTGGGATAGGGCCCCAGACCATTGAAGACTGGCCCATGCAACACTCTAAAAGTCATCCAAAACTCATTATACTTTATCATAAAATTGTTAATTTTAAATTTAGCAGTTCAGAAAAAAATCAGCTTCTCACTACTAGGAGTCAGTTACTCATTTTGCTGCAGGAGACCACTGCACTTAATCAAAAATTATTTCTATGGCCTCGTTGAATAGGGTGACAGTGTGATGGAAAGTCATTTCTTTATTGGTACCTTGTCTCTCTTCTCCCTTCAATTTTTTTTATCCTCTACTAATTGGATGTGCTGTGTAAGGTCCTCATTTCATATGTCATGCATTCCTTCCATATTCCTGCTTCAAATGATGTATTTTTGCTATTTCAAAGAAAATGACTGTCTTTAAAAGGCTGTATCCACTCAGAATTCTAGCTGCTGTAGCTCACTCTCAACCCGAAGTCCTGCAGGCTCTTCTGACTCCATGTGCCCTTCACAGGGTTTCTTGAAGCACTTCCTCCTCATAATTCATCATTTTTTAGTGGCATCACCATCTCCTTGGCCATCTAATCCAGAGTCTCCTTTCTGTTCATACATGCTTCTGTTTTCCCAATTTGTCACCCTCCCATGAACACACACACTGAGCAGTTTCTTACCTGCTTTATTTCTTGCCTGGATTACCAGCCCACCATCAATAAATCTAATGTACTATGTCTACTGGAGATGAGTAAGGGAACACCACTGACTTCTATCCGTGCTGTCAGTGATCCAAGGCTGGGGATTGGAGGAAGGGAGGCTTGGGTCTGAGCTGTAGGTTTGCTGAGGCCTTCAGTCTAGAACTCTAGACATATTTTCTGCCTCGAGAAATCAAGATCCTGGCTACACCCCAGAATATTAGTCTCTGAAATGGAGGGACAAGTCTTGGGCTATCAGGATTATGGTACCTGCCAGTGAGACTTTTATGCCAGACAAAAGAATGAAGTCAGAAATTGAGCATGCACTTAGAGCAATAACAGAGAGGCAAAAGATAATATCTTAAAGAAAAAGTAATTCATGAACTCCGAGACCATCTGAGGTCTATTAGAAAACTTTTTAATTATTTTTATCACCTACTTATCCTTGATGCCTGAATTCCACATAACAGTTTAGTTCTCTAACCCAATGTACTTCTTTCTGCAAAAACAAAGGCCATACACTCAGCAATTACATATCAACTATCCCTCTTTTCTCCCTCTTTCCCTTTCTCCTTTCCTCACTTATGACTTCCTTTCTTTCCTCCTCCTCCTCTTTTATCTTCTTTTCTTCCTTTCTCTCTTTACACCTGGCTTTTTTTCCACTTATGTTTTCTAGGTTCATTCATATTGTAGCATGTATCATTATTTCATTATTTTTGTAGGTCCAAATAATAGGCCATCATTTGGCTATGCCATGTTTTGTTTATTCACTCATCTGTTGAACATTTGGGCTGTTTCCACTTTGGGGCTATTATAAATAATGTTGTTATAAATATTTATGTACAAGTTTTTGTGTGGACACATGTTTTCAAGTGGAATTGCTGGGTCATATAATAACTCTGTGTTTAACATTTTGAGAAACTACTACATGTTTTCTGGTGGCCATGCTATTTTATAATCCTAGAAGCAATGCATATGAGTTTAACATCTCCACATACTCACCAACACTTTTTTTTTAATTGTCTTATTGATTACAGCCATTTTAGTGGGTATAAAGTATTATCTCCAATATTGGCTATTATTAATCTCAGCTCTGGTTCTAGAATCTAAATCTCCATTTTTCTTGTAAGTTTTGTAATGTATCAGGGTTCCCCTTAAAGAAATTATATTCTACCTTCTTTTTGTCTATTTACAGTGACTCTTATATAAGGAGAAACTTAATAATAATGCTAGACATTTATTGAATGCTGGCCATGGGCCAAACCTTGCTCTAAGCATGCGTTTTCTGATTAGATCCTCACCTCTCATACTGACAGAAATATTTGACCAGGTTAATCTATTATTTTGAAAGGTTATTGAGGAAAACAGCTACTTTAAAATCTATATGTAAAACTCATGTCCCCAACTCTCTTGTTTTTACCCAACATCTTGTTACATTTCTTCAACAAGTGCCCTCCAAATTTTTCCTATTACAAACAGATTTATTTTTCAAGGAGCCTTTGCACACATGGCACGTTTATTAAACTCACAGAACCCCAAAAGGTAAGGAGGAAAGCAGAAGCCTTTAATATACCCCTCAAGCTTCCTGCAAGTAAATTCTCTCCACATAACCTCTAATCAATGGGTTTCTCAATAAAAGGTAAGATGGGGTGCTGGTGAGGAGAGAAAGATAGAGAGAGAGAGTTTGACAGTTAAAGTAGTTTGAGGGTTGCACTCCCCTACCCCAGCCAAGGTGAAAGGGCAGCTCATGAATTGAGTAGGTTGAGGACTCTCTTGTTCCATTAATAAGGACAGATTATTTTCGGTCATGAAGCTTACACACCAGAGAATAATCATCCAAAAGGGTTTCTCATTTTATACTTTTATTCTATAAATGTTCAAAAGCCAATATGTGCAAAACCATTTAGCAAAACGCCACCACCGTGGGGTTCATAGTTTCTAATTTTTAAAAAACAACAACCAAAGGCGGTGCTGCACCTTATAAATTATGCAGTAAAGGGTTTTGAGTAAGATTGAAAAATGGGAATAAAACCTACACTCCCAGCAGGCAAATATTGCTTGACATTTTTAATAATAATGAAACATAAGACCTCAGGAGGGCTAAACTAAAACACATTTGCATGTCAAAGAATAGGTTCTATTTAATTTGTTTAGTTTTCTTTGTTAGCTTTTCTCTTTCTTATGGGATAACTTCAACGTTATGAAGAATATAACAAAAGTCTACATGGTTGAGAGGAGCTATGAACACAGATAAAAACAATTGATTTTCTAACCAGACTTAGGAAGGTGAGAAATTTGTATGCAAAAAATGATTTCTCCCCTTTGTTTCTTTAGTACAGTTTTGTTTTATTTTCAGAAGGCAAAAAGGAAAACAAAGTATTAGCCATGTGACACTTGTGTAATGTATATTCTCCTGACTGTGCATAAATTTAAGGGCTTACACTCTGTTTCTTGTCCTGAGGAGGTTTACGTAATTGTCACATTTTTTACCATTCCTCAGGAAATGCTATGACAACAATCTCCTAAATTTTAACACTCCATGGTTTATTCACCTATTGTTCATTTCTTCACGAGAGAAGAAAAAAGCCCTGGCTGTGATTTTTAGTGAAATTAGTTTTCACAGGTTCATCTTTTAAATTTAGGCAGCACATTATGTATCATTTGATCCACCTGAATCTTTAAGGATATTAGAAAACAAAACATAAAAATTTTTATTATAATATTTAAAAATTATTTTTCTATTTTATTTATTTTTTAATTTTTTACTTAACAAGTTGAAAGTACTTTTTATTGGTAAACCTAAATAAAGGAACAAGTATATATTTTAAAGATTTTCCTCTTTTTAATTAATGCCATAAATCCTTTTTGGTTGAGAAAAAACTTTGAGAGGGACGAATTTATACTTAAAACATTATTTTAACTTATCAAGATAGTGTCCTGTGGACCTGTGGCTAAACTAAACCATTCATTTGGGTGTAACAGTATGTGAAATAGGGAACTGAGTTTTTCAAGAGTTTACACTTTACAGACAAATATTTTCCAAGATTTGGATTTTGTTGAACTGACCTTTAATGCACAGAAGAGATGTTTGAATACCATTTGGAGACATGTGGGTTATGAGGTCTGTGTTTGTCTGGGTTTGCTCTCTTGACCATTGCCTCTGCTATGGTAAGATATAGTCCTCCGGGGCAGGACAGAGTGCCCAAGTGCCTGACATTTACTAGGAATTTAAATATTTAAACAACGATGTGTAAGTGCACAAATGAATGGATGAAATGAAATTATGGCTAAGCCTGGTTTTATGGGAGCACCATGGTGATTTATGCTACTGGCTACTCACAGATGGAGAACTCTATATTATGGAGACACAGTTCATGTTGACCCATGAATGAATCAATTTAAAATGGAAACCCGGGTATCATTTGTTTCACTGCAAAGTTTGGTGGAATCATTTCCCAATTCTATAGTTTCTCCTACCATTCTCCTTTCTTCTTGGGCCCCCATATAGAGTTTTACCAGTTCTAGTGTTCTTTATAGAGCTAGGGTTCCAATTCTAGCTGTCTCACAATAATGTGTTGTTTTGAGTAGGTTACCTAACCTATCTTAGCTGAAGTTGTTTATTTATAAGAGGGGGTGCAAATACCTTCCTCTTAGTGTTATGAAGTTTTAATGCAATAAGGTATGTCTTCTATTGAGTACAAAGAAACTTGAAACAAAAATAAGCTACCATCAGCCACAGCAGCACTACTACCAACACCACCAATAAATACTAATATACTGAAGTTATATAGTAATATCTGAAGAAATTATACAGTAATATGGTAACCAAATCTAAACCAGTCAGTGTCCTCTCTGACCGCTGGATGATACCCCTCAAGTGGTAAAATGCCATGGTTCAGGCATAATTACATATTTACTTAAAAATTCTTCTTAGTGAGGGAAATTATAAACTTTAGAACATTCTTGTTTCTTGTATATTAAGATTATAGTATCCTTTTGCCTTGACAAAATGCAAATCTCTTCGTGTATTTATAACATGTTATTAAGTATCTGTTGCTTATACTCCATTTTGAATATCTCTCAGGCTATAGAATACAGTCAATATTTTCTCTCAGTTTTGATAAGATTATTTTTAATTGGGAGAAAATGTGATTTTTAAAGGCTGTTAGAATATGTCAGAACTAGTCACCAAGACCTTTTAAAAAACATTTTATTATACTAAATGACTAATGATGGTTTTCTTTAATTTAAAAATACTGAGAGAACTATTAGAAATATAATTTATAATTTCTTTTGAAGTCTGGAATGGTGAAAAAGAGATTACCTGTGACTCATATATACTCTGCCTGCCTTTATCACACCCACATTTGTCTAATATATAACTAACCAAAATAAAGTAGTGTACAAAAATACAAACTATACATTTTAAAATAGAAAATTGCTTAATTTACTAATATTACAAAAAATCTATTTTCAGTTTTATTGAGGTATAATTGGTGAATAATATTGTCCTATAATATGTATAACAGGATGATTCGATATGTAAATACATTGTGAAGTGATTTTTACTGAGTTAATTAAAACATCCATCACCTCATTTTTTTTTTTTTTTTGGCAAAATACTTCTACTCTCTCAGTAAATTTTAATTATATAATACAGTATTATCAGCTAGAGTCACATGTTATTCATTAAATCCTCAGACCTTATTCAATTTATAACTGATAGTTTGTACCGTACACCAGCCTCTCTATTTTCCCCATACCCCAGCTCCTGGCAACCATTCTTCTAATCTCTGTTTCTATGAGTTCGACTTGTTTTTTGGTCTTTTTTTTTTTTTTTTTTGATTGGTCGTTTCTAAGATTTCACGCATATGAGTGATACGATGCAGTATTTTCTTTACCTGCCTAGCTTATTCAATTTAGCTCAATGAATTCCAGGTTCATCTGTTATTGCAAATGACAGGGTTTATTTCTTTTGTTGAAATGATATTGCATCGTGTATATGTATACATTATATGTATAATATCACATTTTCTTTATCCATTCATCTGTTAATGAACACTTAGGGTTTTGTTTGTTTTTTACCTCTCCTATTGTGAATAATGCTGCAATAAACATGAGAGTACATATATCTCTTCAAGATAGCAACTATATTTTTTTTCAATATTCAACCAGAAGTATGATTGTTGGATAATATGTAGTTCTTTTTTTAATTTTTTGAGTAATCCCCATGCTGTTTCTCATGCAGGCTGTACCAGTTTACATTTCTACCAACAGTGTATAAGTGTTTACTTTTCTTCACGTTATTATCAGCATATGTTATCTATCATCCTTTTTGATAATAGATTTCCTAAGATATTATCTATTATTGTGGTTTTGATTTGAATTTTTATGGTAATTACTGATGCTGAACATCTTTTCAAGTAACTGTTGGCTATTCCTGTGTCTTCTTGGGAAAAATGTCTATTCAGATTCTTTACCCATTTTTAAATTGGGTTATTTGTTTTTGTTATTAAGTTGTATGATTTCCTTGTGTAATTTGGATAGCAACATTTTATCACATATGTGGTTTGCAAATATTTTCACCTATTCCTATTGGAATCTATGGATAATTTAGAGGTCTCAAATTCTCAAAAAATATTCTAATGGAAAAATATAATAAAACATCAGTTTTTGTGTGTTTGGTAAATGAACTTTGCTGACTTACTAATCATAGGAAAAATTCTAAGGATTGATAGTTTCTGAAACTAATAGAAAATACTTGATATGTGTTCTATTAAAAAGTTTAAGTATAGTTATTACAATAGTAATCACATATTTTTTGATATCTGCAGTAATGATGCTATAGAGAAATTTATTAATCAGAAATGTTGCCGTATAACTAATTTCCTTGGGGATTTGTGATAAAAACAAGGGTACAGAAAACTATGCTTGTCTCTACATAACCTTATAGTTTATGAGAGCAGGGGCTATGTCCTATACTTCTTTTCACATTAAATGTTAAGAAGCAAGATATTTATAGGGGAATCATTTTACCTAAAAGTAATAAAACATGTAGAGCAATAGATCATCTACTTCATGAAGACAGAGACAATGCCTGCATTTTTTTCTACTATATCTCCAGGACTCGGCACAGAATAGAAATTAAGACACTTTTTGGGTGAATAAACGAATCCAGAAATAAATGAGTTGTAATGGGGATAGTTAACCAGCAAAAGGGAAGCCTGATAAAACCACAGCAGCTGAAGAGTTTGGCCTATGAGAATTTTTTGATATGTTATATGTGCCCTTAAGATGTTTATCCTAAAACAGTGACTGAGTTTTAGGCAAAAAGTTCAGTTCAACTTAATGAAGAATACACTCTTGTCATTGCTGGTTTAGTAACATCTCCTGCTATTATATGGGCTCTCTGAATGTGTGTCCATGTGTTCTCTATCCCAATGTCTGTCAAAAAGCAGCCTCTTAATAAATGTTTGCATAAATGCATATTTAATAATTAAACCATATGGAAATAGTGATTCCTCTATTATTGTAGGTGTTCCAGAATGGTCCAAATGACTGTACAATATGTGTATGCATCAAGGACAAAGCATAGAGGATGGGCTAGAGAACTCACAATGTCTTATCTCTCTGGTCTAACCTTGATCTTCTAGATTTCTATTTAATTAAAACAGGTATTTCCCTGCACATCAACTACTTCTTTATCCAGCTGTTAGAGAAATCTACTTTTCCTACCTTCAAACTATTTTTCCAAAGGGTCATAATTTTTTGATAAATTGTCAGGAAAGCTATGTGCTTTCTGCTGCAGCCATTTTGGGGATGGATGTATTGTTCTGTCAGAACTAAATCTAAAGGTTCTTTCCTTACAGGAGATAATCTATCTTGACTGCAACCTTGTCACCTAGATTTCAGAAGATTAGGTTGTCTAGGCCAATAGTTAAAGCCTCACTTGGGAGCATAACTTAATAAAAGATTATTTCAAAATGATGCCATAAAAAGACTTCTATAGAAAGCTCACTATTGTGGGCAGGGGGTGGGAGAGACTAGCATAAGAATAATTTCTCTCTTACTTTCTAAATTTTTCTGGCTGGACTAGTAATTAACATGAGAGATTATGGAGGTTTTATAAGAGTATGAATCCTGAGGACAGATTGAGTGGCTAAGGGTTGTATACCATCTTGAAGTGGGGGAAGATTGTGGTTTAGGACTTTAAAGGACAGGAAAGTAATTCACATAGTGACAGAAAAAGGCACATGTGTGATAAATAATGTTTGCTGGGCCATATTTAACAATGGGACAGAGAAAGGACTTTGATCAAAGGGCCTTTGTTAGGTTTCTCCCTGTCTATCACCCCTAGTTCATATCCATCTATAGTTATCCATGATGATATTTCCCTTTCTGGAGCAGATCCTCTCAGTTGAAGTTCTTTTCAGCAGGTAGAGGAAAGATCAAAGATTTTTCCCAAGACTTTCTTTTTCTTAAAAATAACCTGCTAAAGTAGTCAATGCCCCCAAAGGTGTATTTTGGAGTGTCAAACTCTGCTTCCCCTCATAATCAATAGAATCGATTAAATATTCCTTAAGTATTGATCCTAAGTGGCATGTGTATGCTAAGTGTCACTCTGATGTCTGTAAAGTATGTGTGCATGTGTTGTCCATATGGACAAATCATCAAGGCTGACAGAGAGCTATAATGGCAGTGTCCTTAGTGTCTGTCATCCTTTGAGGAGAGCTTTTCATTTGTGAGTCAACATCACACTAATTGGATTTTATTCCCTCTGGATGGAATATTTTAAAATGAAAGACATCCCCAGAGCAAATATATAGCAATCTCTTCCTTTACAGATGTGAGTCTCTGATTTAAGGATAATACCTACAGAGGTGCCTTAATTTGCCCAGAAGTGATTGCATGTCACCCAGACAGTCGCACCTGGCTGACGATTCATTTGACCTCAACCACTCATCAACAGGCAGAAATGCAATATTAACTATTTTTTTTATTTATCCTGAACCTAGTTTTTATTGGATTTTGGAACACACCAAGGATAAAAAAAATTACAGAAAGCAATGAGTACAGAATACTGAAAGATCAGTAAAGAAGAAAAATTGTTAAAGCAACAAAGTAGAGCCTATAAATCACACAGTTGCAATGGAAATTGCCCAAAAAGACCTTCATGAAACAATACACACAACTTTATAAGCTCTCTCTTTAGGGAAATGAAACAAAGAGAAACACCTGTTCAATTTTACATAGCGCTTTATATCATGTAGTAGTCATCACTTAAAAGATACATCTTTCAGGTATTACATTATTTTCATTTGACATAATAGTCAAGTGACATTCCTAGTAGGATCACCCTGTGAAGTCATGAAAGGATATTTAAGCACGCTTGGTTTTAACGCCATGATAGATGTACCAAGTTCTGGTAAAATTTTGCCCTTAGCTTCTAGGAATTTTCAGATCCTTAGAGCTTATCCTTTGACTCCTTATTAGAAACCCTTCCTTAGGTGAGGCTCATTTCCAAGTTCAGAGATTTTAAAGTTGTAGTTTCTTGGCCCAACCAATGCAGTATTGAGTATAGTGTAGGAAGAAAATAAATTTTTAAAAAGATGGAGTCAGAGAGGATTGAATTCATATATTTTGTACATGTTTGAAGGCCATTTGCAAAATGAAATGTGAATGGCATCCTGAAAACACCTAGAATGATGATGCATTTATTCTAGAAGTTTTGGAAAGTAAGTGTAGGATGAAAATTGAAAACTACTGTTTTTCTGATGTCTTGGGTCAATGTTCCTTAATGTAGCTCTCTGGTGAGTTCTAAATTTTGACAAAGCTTTCACCAACAAAATGACAAAAATTAGGAAAGCACATTTGTTTGTCATAAAGCCAATATTTTGGATCTTCTATATTCTGAAAGTATCACCTTCCCACTTGATGATGATTTCTCCAGTGGCAATCCCCAATGAAATGTAACCGTTTACCATAATCAAGTACAGATTCATTTAGTCACATTTCTTGTTTTAAATCTCAAGTTGTATAACCTCAGATGCATTATTTAGAAGCTATGATTCTTAATTTTCTTATCTTTAAATTGAAGATGATAATAATAGTATCTTCTTAGGATAATTATATGAATTTGTGACATACTAATTTGGAAAATAAGTCTTAGCCTATACCTAGCCAACAGTAAGGACTCAAAAAAATATTATTTTTGTTAGATTTTCAAGGGTCTTTTTAGCATATGTGATTTCATAGCAGTTGAAGCAACTTTCTCTCTCTCTCTCTCTCTCTCTCTCTCTCTCTCTCTCTCTCTCTCTCTCTCTCTCTCTTTCTCTCTAGTAGCAGAGCATTTTTTCTTGGTGCATGGGAGATGGCTGGCCTCCTATTTGAGTCTTTGGGGTGTATGAGTTGTTGCTTAGTTACCATGGTGAGGAGGGCTGGGTTTTGCTCTTGAGACTGCAGATTCTGAATGAGAACCCCCAAGATAGTATATGCCAGCATTTCCGAGAGTAATGTTTAAAGCATTCATCCCAAGAAATGTTTACAAAAATGAACCCATTCCCTGAGGTACTACCTGATGTCACCCTCAGGAGAGTTATATTTGTCTGAGCTCCAGTACTGGCTCATTCAGGGTCCCTGATTTGAACTGTGTACAAATCAGAGGACATTGGTTTGGAACAGCGAGTCCCAGGTTAACACCCCTGTTCCAAAAATTACAAGCTCTATGCCATGCGTGTTAGTTAACTTCTCCAAACCTTAGATGCATTATATAAAGTGTATAACCAGACCTGCCTCAGAGTGTTTTCACAAACGCTAAGTGAGGTGTGATCAGAATGTTCTGAGTGTATTTAGACTGAGTACAAATCAGTGATCCACGCTTGATATTTTTATTTGTATAAGTAAAGGGTAGAGCTAAAAAAAATTATACCCTAAGTTTTTCTCCAACTTTAATATATTTGCCTCTAAATAGATATTCTTCTATTTTTCCCCCATAAAATCACCAGATAATACCTTGAATTTTACCAATGTCTACATTAGTGCCATACTGGCAAAGGCATATTTAAAAGACTCCTTTGATTGTTTCTCCCAGGAAAATCCAGCAGTTATTCTCTAAGTCTTATCTTTCCTAACCCAAGACTGTATCTGCTAGAGGAAAAATGATAATTAAATATAAGAAGAAAAGATGAAACTGTTGTGAAATTTTAATTATGCCTGTCTAAGTGATTACAAATAATTTTTATATGCTTTCTTTTACTTCTCATTTATTATTTTTTTCAATAAACTGATATTTGTTTTATACCTTAAAAATCAAAATGAGTTAAAATGAAATTATTAATCTCTGATATTATTTATTCTCATTTGCCTCATTGTTATTGTCTCACAAGTGCTATATTTTTAACCTTTACTATTTTATCTTACTTATTTCCAAGTGGTATTTATCCTATTTAATTAGATTACTAGCTCCTTTAGGGCAGAACCATTGATAGAAAAAAAAAATCCTGTCATGTATTTGTTGCTTTTATAGTTTTATTTTCCTTGTAAATTGAAGAAAATAAAGGTTTTTTTTTAAATTTGTTTTTATTTTTATTTTATTTTTTTTGGAGTAAAAGTTTTGTAGGTTATTTGGTTGTTTCTAATTTAAAAATTTCTCTGTGCCTTTATTCAGTTCCATTTTTTATTTGTGTTTTCGTGTTTTGAAAATATTAGTTTTTTAGGAATGAATGGGCAACAAAGGAATGGATTTATGTTTTGCACTACCAAGAGCCAATCAGGCTCCCTTTTGTACCTAACTCATCTTTCTTGCAGTGGTAAGTCTAGCCTACAAAATGTTAATGGCTGTTAGGACCTAGATTCTAATGCTTCCAAAGAAGACATTCTGATCGTGGTTTCAGATAACAGGAAAAGGGCAGGAAACAATCACAGGGTGTCCAATTGAATCCATCACTCTCTTCTAGACAAGAACTATTAGCTGGTCTTTCTGCTATACACTGGAGGGAAAAAAAATAGGCTATGGAATGCAATGAAATCTGGGCCCACGCTAGACTTAGGAAGAGGAAAATGAGGCTAATTACACAAATGCAGGATTCAATCTCAGATTTATTCTGTAGTGATAATTTTGTTCTTCATGAATGATTTTGCAAGTACTTTGAATTTTCAAAATATTTCATTAAAATTTTATTTATTTTGATTGGTGAATATTTTGACCTTTCAAATGCAATTGTATGCCCCAATTGACTCAACATGTTCTTCTTAGCCAGCAGCTTGAAATGTAGCATTGCTTCCTTGCATTCAACTTGCGGATTTTACAGAGATAGCATTTCACAGGTTATTGTGCATTAACTGTCTTTCTAGGTTACTCTGGGATTCTCTGGAGGCTATATCTGCTACCATGGGGAGTCGATGTCTTTTATTCCCCTGCTCTTCATTATCTCTCTAACACCCCCAGCAAAACATTAGACACTTAAGAATGGCTCATTAAATAATATTTAGTGTTTTAAAAAAATGTAGTATGTGTGTTTGTTATAGAACACACACATGATTATACTATAACACACACTACACACACACACACACACACACACACACACACACACACATATGAAAAATCCAAAGGTTAACAATTGCTGTGAAGATGTATTTACATTTACTTACCTTATTTAGGAAGTCATGACACTCAAGAGATAGAGGTTAAGACTATGTAATGTGGTTTTCCTATTTCTTTGGAAGAAGAGGCTTTCTCTGCTCATTTCAGAATTATTCATGTTCTCTAAGGAAAAATAAAATGTTCCTATATGTATTTTGAAAAGAATAGCAACTTCATTTTTTTTTACCTGTTGATGGAAAGAAGTTAGTTATTCATTGTTGGACACTGTGTCTCATTAGACTGAGTTGAGGTACTGAAGATTTTTTATCTCTGTTCCTCCACTTACTATGTAGTTTGGCCAAATGGGGGAAGTAAGCATTAACTTCTCTGTATCTCATCTATATTTTCTAAAAAGGAAACAATAACAACTACCTCAAGGGCATATTGTATACTCTGTTTCACCAGTATATTATACTAAATGAAATAACGTATAAAACATGCCTAGCACCTAGCTCAGCTTCATTTCCCTCTGTGAAGCTGCACTCCAGTACACAGCTGCCTAGGATACTGTGGTGATGGGAGTGGTAGCCAGTGCAGTGCTCTGCCAGGTTGTAACCATACCTTCAGTTTCTTAAGTATGACTTAGAACTAAACTTTCCTTAAAAAATTGGCATTTGTTCACAGTCTAAGCTAAAAAGCCTAGGTCTTTAACTTGACTTAGTTCAATTACCAGACAAGTTTATCTTGTCTGGCTTTTGTCTTTGTTTTAATCAGTAGGACTTAATGTTTTAAATCAACAGGAACATGACATATTTTAGAGCAGTGTGTTCTTTGATAATTCAAATCATGGACAGCAAAGTTCGATTTCTCTGTCTTATCAGTAACCTCTTTTGCAAAGATCTAGATGAGTGGTTCTCAACCAGACGTGATTTTTGTCTTACAAGAAATACTTGGCAATGTCTGGAGACATTTTTGGTTTTCACATTTTGAGGAGGCGTGTTTCTGGCATCTGGAGGGTAACAGAGGTGAGAGATGCCGCTAAACATAAGATAGCCCCACAACAAATAATTATCAGTCTCCAAATGTCAAGTGAGTTGAGGTTGAGAAATGCTAATTCAGGCTGAGCTGGACATTCAACCAACCTCCTTAGACTTTCTCAAGATAAACAGGTGTTAATCTGCCTGCCAGTAAGAGAAGGGTGGGCAGCTTTCATTGCCATGATCACTATACTTATTAGGTGTGTACTGTGGGTCCAGCACACTATAAATTCATGGATTACCTTTAAGACAAGATATGGAGTCATTACAACATATCAGATTAAAGGCCACAGCTTGAAGTCAGATTTGGCTTGGTTTTGACTCTATCACTAATCAGCTATAGTTCCATAAAGCAAGTAACTTAACTTTTTAGAGTGTCAACAACCCTTAAAAGGGTGGATATAACAGTAGAAAGAAATGTATATAATATTCTTACTATAGTGTTTGTGATATGGGAAACAATACATTATAGATGCTACCATTTTTTATATCTTATCATCAGCATCAGCATCATCATCACATCTCATTTTAGCCTGGCTTATCACCTCTATGATATGACATGAGCCATGTATGTGGGGAATGCATATTTAATGAAAACCATCTGTGTCAACTCACCCACGTGTGATACAGTGGAAGAAGCAACTTGAGGGGGGTTAAAGAATTCAAGCATTCAAGGAAAATAACATTTCATCAGCATGGCCCTACTTTCTATTTTCTTTTAGAATACTTCATAGAAATATATGACATGGGATGGCATTGGAGGAAAATGTCAACCTCTGAGTCTGTTGCTTATCTACAGACACTAATATCTTACATTGCAGAATATTTTTCATTTACTTTTCTTCCTTCCAAGAGAACCTTCATTTATTTCTCCTGGCTATTTCTCACATAATCAGGGCTTCTCCAGCAACATGCGTTTGTTCATTTTATCTGTTTCTCCATTTAAATTAGAATAAATTTGACTATTCTAAATTATGGAAAATTCCAGAATTTCCTAGCTTTGAGATGGGTGTGATATAAGGATCAAATTATGTCTTCAGAACTGAGACTCTCTTTTATCTACACCAGGTGTCAAGTTCTTTGCCAGTGGCTCTGTGTCTAAGTCTTCTCAGGTTGAATTCAAAGACTTATAGATTTTTCTTTTTTTACTCAGTTAAGATTCTCAAAGGCAACAGCTGTCACTTAGTCATGTTTGAATACCTTGCAGTCTAACATAGAATTGTACAGTCAGCAAGTACAAAGAGTTAGATTTCCCAAACAAACCTATGGCTAAGGATAGGTACCATGCCTCAATAGGAAAAATAAGAAAGTTGAGTCCCAGGGAGAAAATACACATATCTTAAATTGTACAGTTGGTTAATAGCAGAATGTAGGAAACATTGGTTGCCTACAAGAAAAGCTAATCCAATTTCTATTACCAATGAATATGCTGAGATGTGATTGTCAATGAAATGTGAGGAGAGGGCTGCTAGGGATGTGCTCTGGAGGAAAAAGAGTGTTTTGTTTTTCTTTTTACCTTTTACAGAGACCCCGTAGAAGAGACTGGATCATTCTTTGGCAATGTGTTGCTTATCAGCACGTGCCAGATGGAACTTCAGCACACATTATATGCTCATGGAAAGGATACACACTGAGGCTGGCAAAGCTGAAAGTTAGGAGGAGCCCTAGTCATGATGCTGTCATTAAGCTGTGTATTTAATGACCCAGGAATTGCGTGCTTCTGCAGTTCTTATTATGCAACACAATAATTTGCGTCCATCATTTCAACCAGTTATGATAGCATTTCTGTTCCTTGCAGCCAAAAGCATTCTCATGGGCACCTAAAGAATCAGGGCTTTTTCCAAGATATCATTTCTCTTATGGAGATACAAGTCCTCCATCTGGAACATAGAAACAGTTTTTGTCTGGCCTAAGTTAGTGGAAAACATTGTCTCTGGTCAGGCATTTCCTAAATTCACAGCTTACAGACGGTACACTGGCCTCTTTGGATGCCCTGCAGCAAGAGAATAAGATTGCAAACATACATTTTACCCTTGAGGTGCTCTTAGTCTCCACAAAGACTTAAGAACTGGCCTGCCTAGCATGAGGAGGTATGTCCTAAAAGGTTTCTATTTCTTATCTCAACACTACCAGGTACACAGTAAGTATGCATTCAACACGCATGGTGATTAACTGATTAGGTGATCTGGGCAATGTGCATCCAAGAGATAGGTCTCCAAAAACAGGTAAGGGGAAAAGGAAACAGGTAAGAGAATAAAAATGTGTGACCTAACTTTCTTTATGTTATAAAAGCATTATTTTGCTTTGCATTACTGGAAGGTCTGGTTTGGGGAATTGGCAGTGATGGGCATTTAGGGTTCTGTGATTTTGAGTGAATGAATGAGGATTATATCTTCCATTAAATAGCAGGTGTTTGATATAATTCCTTCAAAATCAACATCCAACATGGTGATCAGTTTTTGTGCAACCTGAACAATTTTTTCTTAATTATGGTAAAAATCACATAATGTAAAATTTACCACCTTAACCGCTTTTAAGCGTACAGTTAGTTCAGTGGTGTTCAGTATATTCGTATTGTTGTAAAACAGATATCTAGAAATTTTTTGCCTTGTAAAGCTGAAACTCTATATCCATTGAACTATACCTCCCTGCTTTCCTCTTGCCCCTGCTCCTAGCAATCACCATTATACTTTCTATTACTATGCGTTTGACTACTTTAGATATATCATATGAATGGAATCATGTGGTATCTGTCTTGGTGTGACTTATTTCATTTAGCATAATGTCTTCAAGGTCCATCCCTGTTGTAGCATGTGACAAGATTTCCTTCTTTCTAACAGCTGAATAGTATGCCCTTGGATGTATATGCCATGTTTTGTTTATCCATTCATCCATCTGTGGACATTTGGGTTGGTTCTGTCTCTTGGTATTGTAAAGAATGCTAAAGTGAATATAGGTGTGCAAATATTTTTTCAAGATGCTGCTTTGAATCTGAAGTGACATTTCTAGATCATATAATAATTCTATGTTTAATTTTTTGAGTCACTTTCATAAAATTTTTGATAGCGGCTGCAACATTTTACATTACTACTAGCAGCATACAATTCTCCACATCCTCACTAATACTTGTTATATTCTGTTTTATTTATGCTTTTATTTTTGACTGTGGCCATTTTATTAGATATTAAGTGATCTCTTATCATGGTTTTGATTTATATTTTTTTAGTAATTAATGATATTGAACACCTTATAATATGATTGCTGGATATTTGCATATCTTCTTTGGATAAGTTTTAAAATTGTTTTTGTATTTTTGTTGAGTTGTAGAAGTTATTTATATATTCTGCATATTAATCTCTTATCACATATATAATTAGCCAATGTTTTATTCCGTGCTGTGTGTTGCCTTTTTATCCTATTGTTGGTTTCCTTTGATGAGCAGAAATGTTTGAGTTTGATGTAGTGTCATTTGCCTAAGTTTGCCTTTTTGTCTTTGCTTTTGGTGTTATATACAAGGAATTGTAAACAAATCCAATGTCCTTAGTTCTTAGGTTTTCTTTTAGTTTTATAGTTTTAGGTTTTATTTGTAATTCATTTTGAGTTAAATTCTCCATATGGTGTAAGATACATTCCTTTGAATGTAAATATCCAGTTTCCCCAACACAATTTGTTGAAGAGACTGTCCTTTCCCACTTAGTAATCTTGGTATCACAAACTAATTTTTAAGCCTTGAAAGAGATAAATAACTTGAGATAGAGGTATATTTGGATAAATATAATGTATTTTTAATAAGAGTTAGAACTACTGTGTGTTACTTAAACATGATACACAACCAGAAATCCTTTGAATTCTCACTTTTTTATAGTCTGTTTTTCATGTGCTATAAATGAAACTCATTAGAGTTTATTCTGACCTCTAATCAAGATAGGTTATTTAAATCTATTTAACTTCTACAATTGGTGTAGACATTGTGGATTTTTTTGTAGAAATGAAATATAGCTCTAAAGTTGAGGATTTCTACAGCCCTTATGAGACCATATAAGGCATTTTAAATGGCATGTGTTAAATAGGCTCTATCTTTTTATTAATGGGGTATGAGATAAATTAATTCACTACATATTTATTGAAATTCTACTTTGTATTTAATGGTGCATTGGATAAAAGATTAAAGAGATATTTTTCTTAAGGAGTAGGTGGCTTAGTAGATTAATTCATATAATTAATTATGACACATGATAGCAAATAAATAGGAAGAGTTGCATACAAATAAAGGATGAGTTCAAAATAGAGAAGGTTCATATCCAGTTCAGGGTACTAGAAAAGGTCTCTTGGTTTAGCTGGTATTTAAATGATGTTAAGAGGAAGTACACATGTAGTTTTTCCAGCCACAGCTCCTGCTGAGGTCCTAGAGATAGATAGTATTAGACATGTGAGTAAGCAAGTCTGTAGATAATTCCAGTGCCAGCAGTCAACCACTCCGGCTGATGCCAACAAGCAAAGATGAGATGAACCCACCAGCCCCACACGAACTGCAGAATTGTTGGCAAAATAAATGTTATTGTTTTAAGTTACAGAGTTTGGGGTGGTTTGTTATACAACAATTAATAGAGTATATATTCAAGAAGCTCTTAGGGGTTGTTGTATCTCTGTCTTCAATTTTGTTTTTCTTATATTTTCTATTATGATTGTAGTGAAGATGAATTATTTCTATAATTAAGTTAATGAAACATTGAGGGGAAAACTCATTTATAAAAGCAATATTGCATTCCCATTGTCTCTCAGAAATGTTGCACATAATTTTCTTGCTGGAACAGAAATGGGGCTAGAAGCTTAAGAACAAAAGAAAATTGGCTTTAACGTTAGGAGTGGGTTAAGTGTTTTAAATTGATAAAATGAAAATAAATCCTTCCTGTTTTCCCCTTAGCTGACATATAATGACTCATTGTGAGGTATTAAAAATATTAAGGAGACATATGTGATATCATTAATTCATTTCAAGGACATTGGCTATTGTAACTCTCATTATTAGACCATATCAACAGAAAATTTACATCTTATGATTTAACACACATGAAACATCTATTTTCTTATTCATTTACTTATAAATTAAATAATTTTTCTTTTCTTTGAAGTCATAACCATAGTAATAAATTATTGTTCCATTTACTACATAAAAGCCTGTAAGTCACCCATGTAAATAAAACTTAAACAGTGTCAGTTAAAAAGACAACAATATTAATGAGACAGGAGTCTATATGCTCATTAGGTTTGAGTGTATTGAAAAGAGCAGCAATATGTTAAAGGTTGGCAAAATTATATTACAGAGCCAATCAATACGAATGTGCATTTTTGTTAGTGAATAATTAGTATAAATAATGCTGGCTTCATTTTAAATATACTAAATATTGAAGAGAACAGTAGAATCAATGGTAGGAAACAGATGGATCATTTATTTCTCAATTACAGCTGACACATTAGTTACAGAAATTTTCATATCATTTGTTTTTATGGTCCATTTTACAGCTGTGTTTATTGTGGTAATAAATAAATACATTATATCTTCTTATTAGAGCAGCAATGGAAATTTGTTGTAACAAAACATTTACATACTCATATGACACAAATACTCCAAATGAAACACCAATGAGGGAGAATGTTTACTCAGCTGAAGAATAAGACCTGTGGGTGGTTGCAGAAAATACAATCCTGTAAAAGGAGAAAATTTTGAATTTTGAACAGGGATTATTAATACTTGAGAGGATTTACATCTCACGCAGTCCTCCTAAGAATACAGGCAAACTTATAAATCTACACATTTGTTTCTTAGCAACAAATCAGTGTTGCAGACTATCATCCAGGATACAGGTAGATAAGTTACTACCTTCATTTTAGAATTTCCCTACAACTAAAGCAGTGTCTAACAGCCTGAGAGGAAATATCCACATCGACTGGATTTTTATAGCTTCACTCAATGTATTAGGAGAATGGGGTGTTTACTAGCAAATAAAAAGCTAGATTGTTTTATTTTCTCAGAGACTCCCCGCTAGAGTAGTGTGGGATTGATATTGGGTGAATCAATCAAGTCTCACATACTTACTGAGCACCTACAATTTCTCTAGTACCACGTTGGGGACACATCTGATTTCCTTGTGTGTTATGTTCACAGGGATTTACAAAGATAGTTGTGCAATTTGGAAAACATATTGCTTAGTTACTTGATTATAGTATTCAAATCTATAACTATGCAGACATTTTACCGATTTATGATATTCCCTGACTATTGTAGCCTTGATTCATTGTTCACGTGGACCTCCTTTGGTTTACGATCTTTTTTTGTCCATAAAGCCCTTCATACAATGAATTTCAGCAACTATTAAGGATTTGAACTTCAAGTCAGAAAGTGATATAGATTAAAATACTGGCTATTCCACAAGTTATTTTCTGACCCCAGGGAACTTAAACTTTTTGTTTCTTAATTTCCATATCCAAAGTATGAGAATAATAATTGTACTTAACTTGTGGAATGCATAAGGACACATCATAAGAACACATGAAATAATTACTGCAAAGCACTCAACAAGGTTTTTGGCACATAGCAAGTATGATTGTAGCACATTTTTATATTACATGTAATTGTAGTATAATGTGGTATTAATGATGAAATAGAAATATCCAATTTGCGGCTTGGTAGCACAAAGTGCAACTACTTTTTAAAAGGTGGTTTCTGAGAGAACACTAAACGAGCAAGGAGAATCATGCCACTTTTCAAACTCTGTGACTTTGGGCTAATTGTTTCAGCTCTTTCTGCCTCAGTTTCTCTCCTCTGTAAAATGGATAATACCAAACTATGAGGCAGCTGGTGTGAAGTTTAACTAAGCAAATGCACATGTAACACCATGCATGCAGTCAGCACCCAGTAAATGTTGATTGAGTGAAAGCCTGAAAGCCTGAATGCAGATATTGTTACTATCTTCATTTTACGGGTGAAAAAAACGAGAGTCAAAGAGGTGAATTGATCAAATATCTTACAGCTTGCAAGTGACAGCATTATAATTTCTATCTTGGAACTGAACATATAACATATTTTCACAAATGTCTGCTAAATACCAATGCATCTTCTTTCCATAAAAGAGATTTGGCTTAAAGAAGGAAAAAGTAAGTAGTTTGAGGCTAAAATAAAGGAACCAGGGAAACTTCTCGTTTAAACTTTCTGAGATTCTGGATAATTCTTTGCCAGTATTTTATTAATTATTGGAGAATATCAGATGCCAGCACAAGGTGGTCCTTTGCAGTGAGCTCTGTGAATAAAGAAGCTGGGCCAGTCAGCTGTCATAATATAAAAAATGAGCTAGTTCCATATACATTTTTAGCTCTGAGAATCTGCATTTGTTAAATTCTAATTTCATTGAATTAAGAAGATAAATACTGCACGAAGCTGTTCTAAGTGATCAGAATTATTTCCAAATAACATGGTCTCTCTCTTTCTCTCTCTCTCTCTCTCTCTCTCTCTCTCTCTCTCTCTCTCTCGACATTTTTTTTTCTGGATATTACTGATTCTTCAACATAAATATTTATTCATTGTGTTCAGGTATCTGGGTGAGTGGCAGGTGCAATGTCTATGTGGTAAAGAACATTACTCTGAATTAAATAATAATCTGACGATTTTTGAATGTGTTCAGCTTACAGATTGTGTGTTACCTACATGAAGCACTGGAATATCATGCCAATAAAACAAAAATAGGAAAACAACTTACAATTATGTAACTGGAGAACAGTGAACTGGATGGATTTTAGAAGCGTGTTGTTTATGAATCAGTGGCTGGGGAAGGAGAGTTAGAGAAAGCCTTATTTTTTATTAAAATCAACTACAAAATCTTTATTCAGCCAAGGTTATGGTCCCTGGCTCTGAGCCCTCTTTTTATTGCATTTGATGGTTAAAAACCTCACTTTAACACTAACAGTTCTGTTTATTTGTGATGTGTATGCAAATGTCTGGCCAAATTTATTCATCACATCATCATTATTCAGAATGAGTAGGAGCACTCTTAAGAGAAAAGGAGAGAACAGAATTGCTGACTTGCACCCTGTAAACTCAGCATAATCAAGAGTCAGTCAAAATCTGCCTTTAAATGAAAGAGTGGGTGAAGGGATTTGTTGGGAAAGTGAATAGTTAAGATCCTGTGGCTATTCTTGGATCTATTACAGGTCTCCATTTTTGCAGCCATCACCTCTTGTGATCTCCACATCTCACCCAAGCCATTTTCTGGCCACATTTCAGATCACATAATGATATTTGTCAACTATCATGTTACGAAGAGGGAACTGCTGTTATTTTGCACCTGCAGCTGTCTTTTGTTTCTCATCATTGCATACAAATTAAACCAGTAGACATTTTTTGAAACTGTATACTGGATGGATTGCAAATTCACATTGTGCTTCAATACCTGGAGCTCCACAAATACATAGATAATTTTCCACATGTTTGAATCTTACCTATTCCTCTAATTGTATTTCTTCTATATACACTCCCCCTCATACCTCAACCACATTTGTCATTCCTGTCTTATTTGTTAGAAAACTAATAGCTACAATCTTTGGACATATCATATCTAATATTATTAACATGTTATGTAAGTTATTTTATTTTTCTTGGGATATGTGTGTTATAAACCCCAATTAAATTCAGTGTCTTAGAAATTCTATAAAATCAAAGGACCACGCCTTAAAATTTTAGACTTTTATAGTCACAATTTTACTTGTGTTTTAAAAAAGATCCTATGTGGTTGGATGTGAAAGATGAAGAGACTGGGTTCGATATTAATATCTTAATAATTCAGATTTTGAGTTTAAATCCTTCCATACTCCTTTAATATATTTTATACTTTTGTTTTCATCTTTTTGTCAAGAATGAGGATTAGCTCATGCAAATACCCAGTGGGTGACTGAATTACAAAATACATATGTACATTAAGTTCCATAGTTAATTTATAATGCTGGAGATGCAAAGATGAAACAAACCAACCCTGTTCCTTCTGACATCAAAATGCCTTCAGTCTAATGGAGTCATGTAAATAGATACTTTATAATATTAAACTGTAAGAGAAATTATTGGGTATAAAGGATAATGTGCAGATTACAGATAAGAGTAGCAATTATCCTACCTACTCCAGGAAAATTAGCTAAGGCTTTTTCAAGGACTTTATAATTTTCCAGGATTTGAAGGATTAGCAGAAGCTTGCTAGGTAAATAAAGATAGTGGAGCATTTGTTGCAGGAAGAACAGTATGTACAAAATACAGAGTTGAAAATTTGCTGTGTGCTATGAAACTGAAGAGAACCTTACTGTGCCCTTAAATTAGTGGCCTGGTAGGGAAGTCCCAGGAAGAGACTGAGAGTTAGGAGCCAGAGAAAAGAAATTATGCCTCAAGCCTGGTCCCTATGGTAGGTGCTTTACAGATCTTTTCTCATTAAATTAATTAGGCAGTGTAAAGGCAAAAAAAGGAAAGGAAAGGCATATAGATTCTCAATGGGGGGAAAAAACTCTGTGAGTGTCCTAATTTTATACATTAAAAATAAATGTACAGGAGACAAAAACTACCAAAACTAATAACTGTGTTGCTAAAGTTATGATACAAGATTAGCATACAAAAAATCAATAAAATAAATTGTATTTCAATATACTAGCAACACACATTTTGAAAATAAAATTTTAAAAGTATTTACAACAGCACGAAAGAATTAGAAATATTTTGAGATAGAGTTTTGTCATGTTCTTTATTTTATGTCTCAATATTGTTTTAATGTATTAATTCTACCTAAATTTAACTATAGATTCTTTGTTATCTTAATAAAAATTCCAACAGACTCTTTTAAAATATAGAAATTCATAGGATAATTTTTAAATTTATACATAAATAGGAAGGACCCATACTGGTCAAATATGAACAATGAGAAAATTTAAATTAGGTGAATTGGGGAAAGGAACAAAGGTGATATGGGATGAATAAGGAAGGGAAAAGAGCTTGAAGAAAGATTTCAAATGGGGAATGAGGTTGGCCTTATCTAGAAGCAGGGCAAAAACAGAAAATACAAAAATTCTGGTGTGACTAATTTAAACAAGGAAAGAATACCAGGATGTTTAGGCAAGGATGGGAGCAAGGCAATTGTTGTAGGAAGGGATGGAACTTTTGCCTTGATGCCAAACATTGAAAATTATCTTTATATCCACAGGGGGACCCTTGATCAACCTCTACTCATAAGGTGTGAACATCACATTTATTTTTCCCTGAGGCAGCTCAAAGTTCAAAGATCAGAAGTGGCCTATGGTCCCAGCAAATTTTACCAGCAAACATTTAACTTATACCCACCTCAGTAAAAAATTAAAATATGTATTTTACAAAAGCAAAATATAGAACAGATTAAAAAACTATAACATGTCTGTAAAGATCATCTGGCAGATGCTTATAAATCTCTGTATTTCTTACAGAAGAGATAATTTTAAACCATTTCTCTTGAAATTCACCTGAACCCTTCAATCTTAGGCTTGGCTGAAAGAAATTCTTGTGGGCTTTGTTGAAGTTGGTTTTCATGATATCCAGTGTTTCAGGTACAACATAATAGTATGAGTGAAGTAATTCAAACTTGCTCTTAATGTACACCCAGAATGGCAAATGAACATCGATCTTTACATATGCCAACCACATCAGCTCTGTTAGGGAAGACTACATATGAATCTCATTATCTGTATCTGGAGAGCACTGCTCCTGAAAAATCTTTGTAAAATAATTATTTGGGAGGAAATCTGAGACTACTACAAATTCTGCGGCAAGCATAGAAATGACAGATTTTGCCTCTCAGCAGTCCATCTTAATTTCTCTTAAAATCTTTTCAATTGCAGTTCCCTTGTTCTTCACTAGGTGAGCAGAAAAAGGTGTTGCATACCTGGTTCCTTGAGTCAACCTAGAATTTGTTCTGATATGAGGTGTTATGATGTTCCTTTCCTTTCTAAACATTAATAAGAACCTAGACTGAACACTCTTACCCATGGCATGTGATTGTTTCTGATTCAGATTCAGTGTTCCTCTTCTTGAGGGTAGGGTTTTCTGGAGGCTTGATGACAGGGTGATGGTGAATTTGTAGTGAAAAAAAAAAAAAAAAAACAAACCTTAGCTTTAACTTAGTACTTAAGCCGGGAAGATATATTTTTAATTACCCACACTTACGCTTCAGTATAATTTTCCCAAGAAGCCAAACCCTTCTCTAGCATTTTAGAGAAGCCACATCAAGCCTGAGTGGATTGGTCCACTTGAGAAAGGAGAAGGGTTTTTACACAGTAGTGGTGGAGTAAGGAAGGCCGTCAGACCCGGAGTTCTTCGTAATCTAATCCTGAAAGAAAAGGCAGTAGTTTGGCCCAGTTCCCTGTAGGTAGCCAGTGTACTCAAACAGCCCTCACAACTGGTATTCGCTTCCTTCGCCCTCCTCCCTACTCTCCACCACGCCAGGACACATTCATTTATCCAGAAAATTTCAGATTTCAGCATGGGCATGTTGCTTTGTGCTTTCAAATCACTTTCACAAAAGAAATAAAAAGATTTATCATTATTTAACATTTACTATATATGAGAATTATGCTAAGCACTTTGAATAATTGATTTCATTAAATACTTAGAAAACTCTTATAGGTATCAGTACACCTCTAGTTTGAGAATTAGGAAATATAGAACTAAAGAGTTCAAGTAACTTATCCAAAGACTTACACATAGCATATGTTAAAATTAGTATTCGCACCCACTGAGAATCACCAGAGACTAAACTTTATCTGAAAAATGGGAGAAATGACCAGAGCCACAGCAGCAGATCTGCAGTCAGAGGGACTGCATGTAAACCCAGCTTTTCACTTACTTATTTGACCTTGGGTGACTTCTCAGAGGAGGTACAGTTTTCTTATCTGACATGAAGAAACACAAATAATTCCTGTTAGAAAAAAAGGAAATGTTACAGAACAGCAGCATCTGGTGAGAATAAAGTAATGAGAGGTTGTTTAGCACTTTTCCTAGCCAAATGTAGGTGAACTTTGCTGGTTTCTTAACTTAAGATCTGTAACAGAGGTCATAAAACAAACTTTTTGCCTTATATGAGGCTGTATGGCCGTAGTATAGCACATTTATTTATTCACATCATACAAGTTAGTCAGTTACTAGGTAATAAGTTAGTAATCTCTTTATGACATTATTAAAAGTGTTCATTTCCAGCACACTGCGTAGGTGGTCAGATCTATACCTCTGTAAGAATCACATGAAACAGCAAGAAAAGGTTCGTGGAGAGTTTCAATACAGCCAAGAGGCAGGCATATAGTGTACTTTATGTATTTTTGTATACCTGAAAAAACTCATAATTAAAAATAAAAATATAAAATAGTTTCAGACTGAATCTGAGACATAGTTATATTTAATATTTCTTTGGATTTTTCTTTTGCACTAATTTCTCCCAGAGGCTTCCTCTTGGACTCTCTTGGATTCTGATTAACTTTGAATGTTGTGCTTAAAGTCAGTACATTTTGGCTTATTACTGGAACTTTTGGGTCAAAGAGAATGCATTTTTCCCCAGCTTCTTGCCGCTTGTTACTATAGTCTAGATGAATGAGATTCTCTGACTACTTCAGTTAAAAAAAATTCTTAAAATATGCAAGAACATGACTGTCAGTTCGAATTGACCTGGATATGGACCTTTTAGACTTGATAGGGAAGACAGATTGACAAGGCTGACAGAATATTGGTTCAAGTCTGTCAGCAGTGATGTCTCTTGTGCTGCAAAGCCTGACGCTGGCCACACAGAGTTCACCACCCAGCATCACTCCTGACCACTCTGTTTCAACCAGAGTAGAACATGGAGAAAATCATACTGAATGATTTTTCAGTCCCCAATATAGAGGGATAATCATGATATAATGAATGTTACACATGTAGTATTTAAAAGGAGGGATATAAGTGAAAGAGACAATAATGACTATTAGCATTCATTAGATAAAACTGAAAGAATATTCTAGGATCCCCATGAAAGAGGCAGTTATTTAATATTCCTAGGTTCTTTAGGGTTAAATACTCTTGAAACCTTCTCCTTGATGTTTCTTATCTACTAAAATTAACTCTCTGGTGACAACCTTTATTTTCTCATTCTTTTTCATTTTTTTTTTTTTGTTCGATTTGAAAGTTCTCTGGGATTCTGGGTGTTTGTCTGTTCTAATACTGCTAGACAGAGAAGAGAAACCTCAAACACCACTAAGTCTAATACAGTCTGATTCCAGTGAACTTGTGGGCTGAGGGTCACATAGTGTTGAAAACATCAAAACAGAAGCAAGAAACCTTGTGAGAGAGGCATGTCTGAGTTCATCTCTCCAAATTATTCAAGGCAATTAGGCCCTTATGGAGAATGGAGAGTTCTGGAATTCAAAGGAGCTATAAAATATTAAAATGAGTTTTTCTCTTTCTTATAAAAACCATGTTCAGACTTTCCATTTTGGAGCCAGACTGAAGATCAACAAAGGCACACTGGTCCCCTTCTCTGTGTTAAGCATGTGCCTACTGTCCTACTGGTACTGATGGAATCACCAGGCTCAGTACATAAAGAAAATGCTGTTTGAGCTGAGGCATTTTCTGCCTGTTCTCTCTCCTTCTCTCTTTATTAATAATAGCAGATACTGCTTATTTATAACATTTTTATTTATTTACTTTTTAACAGAGACCAACTCCCATATAAAAGCTGAAAATTCCAGATAGTTTTCTTACTTTTCCAGCCTCTTTTGAAGTTAGGATCATAAGATCGCAACCTAACTTAAGCCAATGGGACCTAATAGAAAGATTGACTACAGAGGACTTCGGAGAAAGCTAGTTCAGGAAATACTCTCTTTCCTGAATTTTGGACTATATTTTTGTGTAAGAACATGATGGCTGGAGTGGTGAAGGCATCGGATGAATAAAAGTGACCAAGCCTGGTGTAAAGGTCAATTTGTTGAATATGCTAAATGGAAAGATGAAAGTATCTAGGTCTTTGATGATTCAACTGAGCAAACCATTTAACCAATTCTGGTACTTTCCACCTCTTGTTCTGTAAGATATTTATGCCCTAATATTAAGCTACCTTTTGGTATATTTTTTCTAACTAAAGATAAATGGTCTAGGTATAACACCAAAATTATATATGTTATTTGCACCATTTTCTATTTCATAATAAAACTATGTGCAGTATCAAAGAGGCTCAAGACAAAGATATAGATTCCTTAATTTTGAGATAGGAAGGAATTATATATGTAAAACAAAAAAAAAAGAAACTACCAAAAGTATATGAAATGTATACTCACATACATACATCCTCACACATAGTACATGCACACACACACACACGTGCACACACACACAGTCACCCACAGATGCATACTGTACACACATGTGCACACACATAATCACACATGTACACAAATATTATAAGGGGAAGTTCTAGCAGTGCTTAAAGATAATAGGGACTAGAACACAGGAGAAAAGAATTTCCAGTAAGAGTGTTAATGAGAACAGACCTTTAAGTTTTAATATTCTTCTCCATACAAATCCTGGAATTTGTCATTTGATTCTTACAAAGGACAATACTAACTTAGGTTGTGTGAGTTCTATACTTTAAAGCACATATCATGTTAAATAAATTTTCAGTCACTCAATGGAGATGTATCAGAAATGAACTTTGTAAATTTAATAAGAAAAAGCCTAGAACGTTGATGCTATTCATATTTGGTTAAATAATTCTCATTTAGTTAATAACAGTAAGCAAAAAATGTTACATTAACACTATGAAGTATTACAAGTTGTATTTTTTGTATTTTTAAATTTCAAATAAATATGAATAATGCATCAAACATATTGTACTCAAAGGAAGCATCCAAAACAATACACACATTTGAACTTTAAAAAAATGGTTAAGGTACCATCCACATGGCTTGATAAGAGGAATTTTTTCCTTTGACTTGACTAAGACAATTGTTAAAGTAAATTGTAAAAGTGGGCATAGTTTATATAATTAAATAGAATCTATAATTTCTCCTAGCATCTAGTGAGTGCTTGATACATTATTGGTGCAAGCACGAATGAATGACAGTAACAGTAAACTATGCTATTGTTCTGTAACAAGTGGAATATTTACTGTGATTAAAAATTCATTATGCAAGGGAAAATATCTATTTATGGGATTTTATTTTAAAATGTATTTTCTAAGGATGTTTCATTGTAAAAGCACGATGGATACAATAAATAAATCTTACATTTAAGTTATTAATTAGTACTTAATTTTTAGCCAACAGTATTTTTGCTAAAATACTTAGCAATTCTTAAGTACATGTTTTATGCTTCACTTTTGATTGTTGTAAGCAAAAGGTAAAAAAATAAGACCTCAAGAAGGATCATTGTTTTCTCTTTCCTCCTAAAGGATTCGAGAATAGTGTAATTCTTCCTTCTCCTTAAGTTCCTCTTAAGATACTATTGATATTATTTAAACATAGTCCTGTGGGGAAAAAATGAATCTTTTAAGTCTTATGTTTCAGAAATGACTGAGATTTTTAAGTGTCTAAAAACACATTCTTTGGCAAAAATATCAGATTCCGTTTTAGTAAGACACTGTTTTCATTAATACTGATGAAAAATAAAATAAAAGGAGAGTTGCTTTAGAGAGATTCAGAATCAATCTTATTTAACGGTGGCTGTTCAGTGGCTTGCAGAAAATAAATTTATCTTATTTTGAGACAATAGTTAGTACATAATAGAAAATAAAGTTAAGCTTGTTTTTAAAGTAAGACAACAGTGCTGCCTCCTTGGCTTTCAAATAACAGAAAACATTCAGCTCAGATTTGTTATATTATTAATCTGCTCCCTTTTTACAAAACTGTTCATCTTTGTGGCAGGAAGCAAGGCATCATAGCCTGATTTTTGTAGTCAGCAGCCGGGTTGGAGAATGAAATTACCTTCCCTCAGAATGTGATTTGTTTGCTTATGCTGCTTGTAGTGCAAATACATTTTACTTCTCATTTAACTTTAATATTTTATATGAAATATGTAAAAATGTTTTAGGAATTCAACATCTTTCTCTGTTTTATAATTCTTAAATAACCAAAAAAATGTTTTCTAAGTGAGTCAACATCCGTCGCAGAAGCTGCGATTTACTTCATTTCCATAAGTTTAATGGCACAGATTTACTGAGTTGCAGTGATATCTAAGGCATGATGCAGGCTAGAAATCAGAGATACATAGAAACTTGACCATGAGGAGCATCTAGCCAAGTAAGGAAAATGAATGTTTGTGGCAAAAGATAAATAGTAGTTCCAAAAAGTGAGCCCCAAGAACCAAGTTGGAGACCCTGACTTCTGCTTGGTGGTAGCGAGGCTTATCCTCCCAAAGGGTGTGTGCCCCTTTAGTCTTCAATCAACAGCCCTCACCCCAATTTTTATTTTGTCAGAATAATGATTATGCTGCTTGCTCTCGCATATTTATTTTTTTTGGAATTCTTCTTAAACCTTAATTTGCATCTTTGGCTCCCTCCAATGTATCAAAGTTTACTTGTGAAAGCCTTGGCTTTTGTCTCTGCAAATTTTTACATGTAACTATGGATTACATTCTAAATAAAATGAACACATTTCTGTGGCTTCTGAATGTGATTGAGAGTGAGAATATATTAGAATAAACAATAAATACCCTTGAAGGACCAATAGAACTTTAAGAAATAAAAATTTTGTTCAGGTGTATATCCATATAGAACATCCCATTAATATTCAAGAATAAGTAATACGATATTAAGATTGGAGGCATGTAAAATCAACTTTGAGTTTGAAAAAATACCAACAATTGTATTTATTAAGATATGTCAACACAATAGTCAGTCCAAAGATATTTTACTAACTTTGGAAGGAACCCGTCAACTTCCCTAACTTAACACAGAGATCAACAATGTGGAGAGAATTGGATAGCTTAATTAATTTCTGGCCCCCAAAGCTCCACCTTTTCTTTGGGAAATCGTCATAATTCCGTAAGTCCCACCCTATGAGGATGTCCCTACATTTACCAGCCGTTAAAGAATAGAGGCTGATATATTGAAGGAAATGGCAGGATTATTATACTTTGTTGTATTTTTTATATGAGGGAATAATGCAGCACAGGTCTAGCCGGGAAAAAATATGAAGAGAAAGGAAAAGAAAAATCTTCTGATTAGTATTTAGGAAAAATGGATGAATTTTTTATAAAAGAAGTTAATTTTCAAAATTTTGACGTGAATACACACATATAAACATATACGCATGCATGTCACATATTTTCTTTTAAGGGCAAGGGACAATTATATTGACCTCAGGAGTGTTTTTTGAACACCTTACTTTGGGATGATGCAATTGCTTTGTGATGCCTTGGGGCATAGTTTTCCACTCATTTCTTGTTGACATCCTTTCAAAAAGATTTGGGAGATCATTATTAATAAACTCAGTTTTTCTGAAAATTGATATTTACCTGTCAAATCTTCTGTCATCTCTCACTTATGACCTGCTTCATGTGAAAGTATTAAGAAAGTCTGGGTCCTTTTCAAGTCTCTTTTGCTCTCAAGCTGGTTGTTTTTATGATTTCAAATCCAAAGGTAATCTCTAGTAATTGAGAAAAATAAATACAATTAATTGCTTGCAATTATATGACCTATCCATTTATTTAGTACACTCTTTCTGCTTTTTTTCTAATTTTCAGATTTTTTTTTTCCTGTGATATGTTTTCATGCTGGTCAGGAAACACAGAAACACATACTCCTTCAAAGAACTGAGGCTAATTCAAGGGTCTGGGTCAGGAGGGGAGAGAAATTTGCTTCTGCTCATTAGACTGTCTTCCTGAGAAAGATCTATCTCAGCATCGAAGCTGTAGGGTGTTTGTAGTACCAGCCTGCGTCTTGCTGTGATACGATGAGAAGATTCACTCTTGACTAGAACATGATCCTGCTGTCTTTGCTACTTTTAAATTCTGTTTTGTTGGCCTCTTTCACTGTGCATCTCCACCCCATTCCAGCTTCTCTTTCTGCGTTCTCTGCTGGTGTTTCTGGGCTTTAGTGAAGAATAAATTCTTATCACTGCCATTCAATTTAAATATTAATAAACATGCAATAGTACTGAGAATGTAGAATAGATTTTTTTTCTTTTACCACTTGCTTGAACTTTTCAAGTCTTTGGTCTTCTCATGCTCAAGACACAAAGGAAAAATAATGCTGCTATTTGGATACAAACTTAAAATCCATGAAAACAACAGAGACTCTAGAAGGTGTCACAGGATAACTTTTTGAAGATGTTAATAGCTAAAAGGTGTTAACAAAAATAGTGTTGTAAGAAGTTGTAGCTGGTGGTGGTGGTGGTGGTGGTGGTGGTGGTGGTGGTGGTGGTGGTGGTGGTAGTGGTGGTGGTGGTAGTAGTAGTAGTAGTAGTAGTAGTAGTAGTAGTAATAGTAGTAATGGACAGTCAGAGGTTAAGAGCTAGAGCAGGAGGCAATTATACCTGCAGATGATGTTAAAGCTGATTTCAGTGAATCCAGGTACAGGCAAAGTCAGCTATTTCCTTTTGTTTATCAACAGCCTCTGCCATTATCAGTCTTTCTCCCAATACCATTTCTCCAGCCAAACCTCCATGGTGTCTTCTATCTCCCAGGCTTCATCTATCAGGAGTTTAGTGTCTTAGGGGCCCTGTTTGTGGCTCTACTTTTGGTTTAAATTAAAGTCATAGGCAGTTTGCACCAGAAAATCTAGAACTAGGGAGTTCTTACAATTATCAGAGATGAAGTGCTCTAAAAGAAGCAAGAGATGGTTAAAAAAACAAAAGCATTAGTATTATACTAACCAATATTCAAATCCTGACTCCACTACTTCTTGCCTATGAGAACTTGGACAATTAACTATCTTCTGTGAGTCTCAGTTTGACACCATTAAAATGGGAAACATGATGCCTGCTGTGTAATTTTATGAAACTTAATTAATGTATATGAAGTAGTAGAGTATGTGTTATAAATCTATTTCCATGTCTCTCTATCATCTATCTATCATCTATCTATCTTCTATCATCCATCCATCCATCTATCTATCTATCTATCTATCTATCTATCTATCTATCTATCTATCTATCTATCTCTATCCATTTCCAGACTATGCTTACAGTGTTAAGGAGCATGTAAAAACACTTGAGCAAAAGGACAGGTGTGATTCTAATTTGTTTACTTGTTTTTCACTTTGCACTGAGGAGAAAAAATCACCTAATTAATGGCTTCATAATGGAGTCTATCATCTTGCCTGCTGTGAAAAGTGACACTGTGGAGATTTTCTAAGATTGCCATCATTTTGTGTGTGTTTTTGATTAATTATTCAGTGAACACATTTTCATTAATGAATTATGGATCTTATTTTCTTCATCTCTTCATGGCCCATGAAGTTCATTGTTATATTTAGTTATAATTACTATATAATCACCATGTTAAGGCATTAATTGATGTCACATCAAGAAACTAACAATATTATTCTGCATAAAACTTAAAAACTCTTAGTGATCACATGTGGCCTATACTTGCCCTACAATTGTCTGTCTCTCTTCTTTGGCTGTTACCATTTTTACAACAGATTTGAAAGGGCTTTTTAATAACTTAAATGTCCTTAAATATTTTTCTGCTCATGACAAGATCATCTGTCTGTACACTGTTTTGTAGAGCTTATATTCTTATCTAGGCTAACGGTCAGGAAAATCGGGCTGTGGCCTATTTTTGTATAGCCTTTGAGCTAAAAATGAGATTTACACTTTTAAATTGTTGCAAACAAACAAAATCAAAGAATATCAAAGAGAGCATATGTGGCTTACAAAACATAAAATATTTACTACTTTACCCACTACAGGAAAAAGTTTGCCTGTCACTGAACGAGGCTCATTATTAGCCTTTCTATTCATAGGACACCAGAAAGAAAGTGTAAATTGCAGAGCCATAGTTCTGTTATGTGGCCTCCTTCAGTCCTGACCCCTTGTCACAAACTGTTAATCTCCATGTTTGTGATTTCTATTATAGTTTTATTATTTGCATCTTAATCTCTCTCTCTCTCTCCATGCAAATTGGACTCATTCAAGCAGCAGTAGGTAGGAACAAGGGTATAAGGCTGTATTCAAGGAGACTAAATTTCTAGTTTCATCTTTATTTGTCCTGTGATCTTGTTTGTGTCCATTCAGTACCTCTGGTTCTTAGTTTTATCATCTATGAAATGAAGGAGATTGACAGAATGGTGTTGAAAGCTCTTCACAGCTCTAACCTTATAGAATTTAATCAAATAAAATGCAAGCATCTTTTAATTATTTAGAGGCTAAACCAGCCCTGTTGCTGTTCTGGTTGAGACCTGAGAATTTTTACTTCTCTTTGAGTATCTATGAGGACAGATAGCTCAGATCCCCATTGTCATACAATTTCAATCATAGGGCACCTCTCTTTTAGAGAACTGATATCAACTTTGCTGTAACTTCCATTTGTCCCAATTTTACCCTCTCAGGACATGTAGAATTAGGATAGGCCTATCGCTGTTAGAACCCAGTCAGCGTGTCCTATCTGGTCTTCCGTACGTGAAGCAGCCTTAATATCTTTGAACTGTTCAGCAACTGGGTGATCTAGAGACATCACTCTGATCCAAGAACACTATAATAGGTCAGAATCCCCTCGAAAGGGGCCACTGATGTCTATACTTCAGATGAGAAATCATATAGACCTGGAATGTATGACAAGCATCCATATACAGTAGAATATTCAGTAGACAAGCTGTGTGAACCTTACTTTTTCTAAGGGCATATTCTTTCACAAAGTTTGCCTGAAATATTTATCCTATTGGTCTATGATGAGAGTGCTGGAGGAGGTCATCTTGATGATGTGATAGTGGTTGACCTACAAGTTGGACCTGGGCAATGGGAGGATACTTAACTCATCTTCTTTGCTTGGAATGTATGTTCTGCCTGCTATTCCCATGCTAGCAACTGTTTCAAGGATGCAACTTTGAGAGAGTAAGGTGTAGTTGAGACCATGTGGACTGACCATGCAACTGAACCCAGTTAAGGCCTCTTTATAAACTTTGAAGATTGGCAGATAGATGCAGAGATCGGATTGTCATGATCACCCAAAAGAAGCCTCCGAAGTAAGTTCCATTATTAAATGTGCCACCTCCCAACCCAGAGAGACCTGCTTCTCTCACTTTGGTCTCTCTTTGACCTTTTCAGTATCAGCTGGGGAACTTCCATGGTTTGGTATCACCAGGCACCACCAAGATTGATACAATGTTCCCAGTAACACCATTCCTTAGGATAAGTCAATGAGTTTAACCATTTCTTCAACAATTTAAAACCCTGAATCAGAATAAAGGAAACCTTGAGAGTTAACTTTATCCATTCCTAGACAGGAAGTTGTTTAATTTTTTGTAAAGATTTTAAATATTATAAATTCCATGGTGTCATCTTTTATTAGAAAAAATTGACAAAATTTTAATTATAAAATTAAAAATAAAATACTGAACAAAAAGTCTGACTCCTGCTAGTTCATTTTTCCCAGAGAAAATCTGTTTTAATTATTGATGTGCAATTATTGTGGCTTTTGTGTATCTATGATGATATATTTATATGTTTTTATATGTTTTTGCTTTATCTATTTTATACATTATCTGTTAATATTCTTTTATTACAGATTAAGAGTAGGTGCTATCACTATCATTATTTTACTTCTACTCTCCCAATAGAGCCAATTAAATTTTATTTAAATAATGTCAATGTTTATATTATATGTTATTCCTCCAGAGCCAAATAATACACTATGAACACCTTTCTTTTCTTGTCACTTGCATAATTTTAGCATATCCATTATAAAGTTTTTCTAGCATTATCATTATATGATGAACAGTATTTTTTGGTGAATACTCCTTGGACTTTCAATCTGGATTTTGAATGTCATACAATTTCTTAAAATTTATGTGTAATTTTTTTTGAAAGCTAGCATTTTTAATCAGAGGTCCATGGTAATTTTAAAGGAAATTCTCATTATGTCCATAGTAAATTCATTTTATTTTTCTTTAACCCCACTCTTCCTGGTTTGATGACCTGGAGACATCACTTGGCTTGATCACAGTAGTTGCCAAACTCAATCTGTTCTCTATCCTATGCTATAGTTGATTAATTCTCCATGTCTTGCTATAAGTCACTCTTAGTTTTCCCATAAACTCATCCAAATCTGCTTGTCAAAAAGGCCCATATTAAGCACTGTGTTCCTTAAATGGCCTCTAACTATTTTAGTCATCTCTCTTATTCCTGAAATCCTATACTAAGTTTATTTCACTTGTTAATTGTCATATACATAGCAGTGGGAAGTAGGTACTGTAAGGTTATTATATTATCAGTTTGGGTTCTTAATATCCTGCTCTTTCTAAGCACTTTTATTTGAATGTTCCAGGTTGTATGATGAACCATACCATGTGTTAATATTTAAATTCTTGTCTTCTTGCTCTAGGCGGCTCAGGGATTAAAAGCTCTTGAGTACATAATATCATATTATTTTATTCTGTTTGTTTTTATCTCTAAAACACAATATAAACTCCTTTCTTTTGTAGCCCCATAAAACATTTTACATATACGGAGAACATCGTACATGTTTTGGAAATCACTGATGTCCTCTTTTATTGTTTCTTTCACCTTGGTTTGCAAAAGTATTTTAAGTGGTTTAAAAAGCACAGAAACTACTGATGATAATAATGTTATTACAGATCAAGATACTCATTTTAATTTAATACAAAATATGCTGTTTTTCAGAGCACTTTTATTCAAACTGATCCTCAGGCATTTCATTAAAGAATAAATAATCCCAGTTACCTCCAACTTCCCTTAGAAAAGTTCTATAGTTATTGCAAAGTACTTAAAATTTTTATTAGAGGACAAGGATTTTAAAAACTTTAAAAAGTTCAACTTAGATAAATAAGTTATTACTTCCTTGTAGTGACTAATCTATATGTGCTGCAATGAGAGGGGGCTGTTAAAACTGTCAGTATGCTGAACTAAGAGCTTTGATGTAATTCTTCCTAGCACAATACAAATGATGTGAAATATGTCTATGTGCACAGAGTACATTTGCTTCAATTATTTTGGGGAGAGGGCAAATAACATTTAGTATATCATTCTTTTCTAATTTAAATACATTTTAATCTAACTGCACCTTAAAATCAGCTTATCAACATTTAATTTATGTACAATGACATTCAGCAGTTTAAGTCCACACTTCAATGCAGTTTGACAAATGTTTACTTTACAATTATGCAACCACTGCTCCAGGAAGGATAATTCCACACGCTCCGTAGCTTCCTCCACCCTGCTCGGTCTGTGATTTCCTTCTAACCCCAACCTCTGGAAATGACTTTTCTGCTTTTTATTTTACCTTTTCTAAAAGTTTCTATAAATGGAATCCCATAGTATGTAGTATTTTATGTCTGGTTTTTTTCAACTAAAAGCTTTGCAGGTTCCTCGGTGTCATTTCACATACCAGCAGTTAATTTCTTCTTATGCTAAGTTGTGTTCCACTTTACAGATATGTCACAATTTGTTTAGCCATTGACAGTTGAAAAACATTTGGATTCTTTCCAAAACTCTTATTATCATCTGTGCCTAAGTCTCTATATAAACATAGTTATTTTTTGTTTTATTTACATAGTTACCTAGGATCATGTAGTGATTTTATAACTATGCTTTTCCAAAGGTGACCTTAAAGAAATGAAAAAGCAATTCACAGACTAAGAGAAAATATTTGATAAACATGTATTTGATAAACTGTATCCATAATACAAAAGGAACTCATAGCTAATTAAGAAGATAACAACTTGATAAAAATACATGTGATTTAAAAACATAACTTTAAAAATTTTTTCTTATTAACTAATGAGATTTAATTTTGAATATAATGATGTTTTTAAAATGCATCTAAAATTTATATATTCAATTTATATATTCAATTTATATTATTTTTTAAGTTTATTTAGTTGCCCTGGAACTTTATAAAACTTTGGAGTAGTGGGATATGTGATGAGATTCCATTTTTTTCACACTTCATTTTAGGTACATTATCAGAAGAATGCATGAAGTAATGAGGAGTTTCCAAGAACAGAGGCTTCAACTAGCTCCCTAATGAAGAGCCGACAGATACATTTAATCATCTACAAGTAAGTAGGGGAAATAAATGACAACTGCCTAATTTTCATATTTTCAACAAATTCTTACTTTCAATAACTTCACATTGAAGGACTAAGGAGTGTGCTACTGAAGAGTGTGGGGACATGAAAAATAATAATCCTCCCACCTTTCTAAGTTCTTCTGGCTAAAATTAATATGCAACAGATTAAGAAAAGAAATTATCATATGGGAGGTGCCATATGAGACCTGAGGATGCATTGGGCAGTTAAGGCTTATATGCTGTTTTGGAACTAAGGAGAAGGGTTTATGGTTTGAGACTTCAAAGGACAGAACAGTAATTCACATGCTGATGTAAAAGCAGATGTTTGGTAAATAAAATGTTTGCTGGGCCGTGTTTAACAACGGGACAGAGATAGGACTTTGAACAAATCAGCCTTGCTAGGTTTCTCTCTGTCTCTCACACATTAATTTATATTAAACTATAGTTACTTATGACAATATCTCCATTCCTGGAGCAGATCCTCTATCTAAATTCCCTTAGCAGGTAAAGGAGAAATGTCAAAGGCTTTTTGAGTCTTTTGTGCCTTAAAAATTATCAGCTTAAAAATCAATGTACCAAAATGCGTATTTGGGGGTGACAAAACTTTGATTCCCTTCAAGAGGAAGATGAATTATTTGTTGGTCTTAAGAGATAAAAATAAAGTATCAGGTTTCTAGATTTCTATTATTCTCAGGATCAATGACCTGGAATGAGACCAACACTCTAAGAGAGCAAAGCTCTCCTTGAGGCCAACCTCAGATGTAGATCAGACATGCTCAATGCATGGGCCTCACCAGGAAAACACTGAATGTGTTCCATGAGAACAGAAAACAGGAAAATGATGTGCAAGGAAAGGGAAGGTGGTGAGTTTAGGTAGGCCTAGAAAAGCAAAGAATTAAGAGATTGGTATTAAAAATGATATCTAATGCTTTTAGGGTACTTGCTTTGTACCAAGCACTTTACCTTTATTAATTAATTTATGTATATCAGGTGTTGTACGTATATTAACTTATTTTGTTCTCACAGCTGGTAGTGAGGTATCTCCAAATGACCTTTGTTTCACATATGAAACAAGGCACAGAGAGATTAGGTTATTTGCTTCAGGCTACACACATGATAAATGGCAGAGCTTAGACTTAAGTTCTAGAAATCTGGCTCCAGAGTCTGAACTCTTAAACAATGACCTCTAATACCCTTTGGTTTTATATGGAGTGGGTTATAAGTAAGTAAAATTGTTATTGACCATAGTTTAAAAAAATTAAATCAGTCTGCTAATGATTTACATTTGAATCAGTGATATCTCAGACATCATTGAATTGCATTTTTAAATTTACATCAGTTTATTATGTGTACTTTGAGGAGGAAACATATGTTGAACGAAATCAAACCGGCTATCCAGGTCTCCAAATAGACGTCAATCAATCCAGAGCAGTGGTTCTCAGACTTCACTGGGCACATGAATCACATAGCATACTTGTTAAACTATGGGTTACTCGGCCCTAGCTTCAGAGATGCCCATACTTTAAGAGTATCTGGGTCCCTGGATTTGACATTTAACAAGATCCAAAATCTTTTTTCTCCCCCTGAAATACTTCTTTTAGATCAATTTTTAAAAAACTTGACTGCTGATCACAATCACTCTAACTAAGACTGGTTTAGATACTCCATAGATTGTAGCCCAAGATCTCCCCTGTAACGCATCCCAGCACTGGCCACATGGTATAGTGATTGTCTATGTACCTTTCTCTCTTTTTTGGTCTTAGATGCCTCTTGAAGTCATATATTTTATAACTACATATCTGAAATCTTCCACAACAATTTATATATAATTGGGGCCCAAACATAATTGTGGAATAAGGAGTGATTAAATATATGAATAAATAAATGAATGAATATAAAATGGTTTCAGATCATGCAAAACATTATCAGATGGTTGAATTCAATATGCAGAAATGCCATATTTAGTTGAGCATCTGCAAGGAGTAAGTGAAAAAAAGACTTAACACATAAAGAATGTGCCATGAGTTCAACTCATCACTGAAGGTCATAGAATACCAGTATAACATGCAGATAGAGTCACAGCAACAGTAATAATAGATGATAACTGGGGGGATTTGTCCTACCAGAAAGACTGTCAGCAGCGTGGGACTACTATTGTGTTCTGTGTTCACTTTTTATCATCTACTGTGCCTTGTTGATTAATTATAATAATAGGCTACGATGTTCTGAATATTTGTGTCCCTCCAGAATTCATGTTGAATCCTAGTCTCCAAAGATGTTGGTATTAGGAGATGTGGACTTTGGGAGGTGATTTGGTAGAGCCCCATGAATAGGACTTATGCTTTTAAAAAGGCTCAAGACATCACCTTGGTCCTTTCCACCACATAGGCCTTCTTGTAACCTGATAGAGGACCATCTTCCAACCATGTTGGCACTGTATCCTTGAACTTCAGTGCCTATATGAACTGTGAGAAATAAATGTCTGCTGTTTATAAGCCACCCAGTCTGTGGTATTTTGTTACAGCAGCCTGAACAGAATTAGATATGGACATACTCGTCATAGCGAAAGCTTGTACACCAGTTAGCTGTTAACACCAAAGTGCTGCTGTTTAATAAACCTCCCAAGAACTTGGTTGCTTAAATGACTATTTATTTGGCTCAGTATTCTGTGGGTCAGCAATGAGGGCTGGCATAAACAAGTGGTTTACGTTTTACCTTGTCTTCTTTTCCTCTTGCTCCTTTATAGATCTAGTTGGTCATTTAGGGGCTGGCTGGTCAAAATGGCCTTCCTCACAAGTCTAAAAGTTGTTTGGCATATGGCTAAGCTGATTAGGATAACTGGGTCACGTGTCAGATCACTAGTAGAGTAACTTAGATTTGTTCTCATGGCAGAAATAGGATTCCAAGAGGACGAACTCAAGTGTTCAGGGTCTCTTGTGTTAGATTAATTATAAATATATTCACAATTATCTGTTCATACTTATCTATACCCTTTAAAATGTAAATTGTCTGTGCAATCCATCAAGAAGTAAAGTCCATTTTCCTACTCTTTGAATCTGAATTGACATTTAGAATTGTGTTGGAAAACAGAAATGGGTAAATGTGACATTTGCTATTTCCAAGCCTAGGGATTAAGAGGCCAGTCATGCTTTTCCTAACTCTTGAAAACCTGCTACCACCATATGAAAAAGTCTGAGTTTGCCTACTAGATAATGAGCAAGCCCTGCCGAGATTAGCCAACCACAGCCCAGATCAACAGAACCACTCAACTGTATCATAGATTCCTGAGCAAGAAAAATTGCCAATTATTTGAATCCATTGAGTTGTGGGGTTGTATGTCATATAGTGATAACTAATGAATAGCCTTCTTGAAGCATAAATTGGAACAGACACAGTTACTTCCACCTTAATTCATTGGCCAAGAAAATAACTAACCAGAGAGAAGGCATGGCACAATTAATTCCAACTCAGAAGGAACTGTAAAGTCACACTGCAGACACAAGGAAGAATGGAAAATTTTATAATCAGTCTACAACAGCTTGGAATGTCTTTTCTACTTTTGTCCTTCCATCCCTCCCTCCTTTCCTCCCTCCCTCCCTCCCTTTCTCCCTCCCTCCGTCCCTCCCTCCCTCTCCCTCCCTCCCCCTCCCTCCCTCCCTCCCTCCCTCCCTCTCTCTCTCTCTCTCTCTCTCTCCTCCCCCTCCCTCTCTCTCTCTCTCTCTCTCTCTCTCTCTCTCTCTCTCTCTCTCTCTCTTTCTATTTCTTCTGTGTTTATTTGTGTGCATGACATGGAAGAAGGAGAAGAGAAAGAGAGAGGAAGAGAGTGACAGAGAGTGAGATTACTCTTTGTATTTCTATAAATACACTTTGTATTTATTGTTTCAAAGGAATGTTTACTTTCATAAATTAAGATAATTATATTCATCAAAGATAGTTGCCTAGTAGAGTTTTTTTTTTTTTTTTCTTATAGCAATTGGAACATTAAGCCCCACTTGCTGCATGTAGGTTTATTGTTGCTGTTGTTGTTTTGCTTGTTTGTTTTGACATCATCCATTCTTTGGAAGTAAAACAAAGTACAACTTGATCACAGTATTCTGAAACAATGCTTGTGATGTTACTTCAAGACTCAACAGTTAACGTTTTACTTCTTGAGACTTGGCATTTCCTATGACTGTAACTTTGTTCCTTCCATTAGACAAATATCATGAGGATTTGAGTTTTGGAGGAATATTTAATTTGGCATACTTACTGGTAGATTAAGTATCAAAGATGTACCACCTACCTTTCTGGGCACTAGTGCTAATTATAATACCTTTGGTATTGTTCAGGGTAATGGTGTAGGCCGTCATTCTTGAGAGTGCACTTATAAAAAATATATGTTTTTAATATTTCTAAAAAGGAGTTACTAGAACTTTCTTTCATAAAGAAGTTATTTTACTGTTAGTTCTTCCAGCTTTTCCACACACACATACACACAAATAGATTTCCATTTTTAATTTGACATTCTCATTCAAACTTGTGATTGTAGTTTTATCAAATTCACTAAATTTAAAGCAACATGTCAGCACATTTCTTACCAGAATGGTGGATATATTAGGGGATAGAAATTATGAGATGTCCTTAAAGGGCCAATCAAAGCAGGCAAAACCTACTTTATATCTAGAGTGTCCTGCTTTGCTGTGATCCTGCAATACCACCATCATTGCACTGTTAATTATTTATTCAGAAACTTTGCTGAGCCCAGCAATATGTTAAATGCTAAGTGCACACAGCAGATATGACACATGATGCAGATAGATTAGGAAAATTACCTATACTGAGATCCCATTATGTGCAGGACATTTGATATGCATTATTCCACTTTTTAGATACATTTATTACCTTAGTAGGTGAAGACCCCTGAAGGTTAGATTAAGTAATTTGCTGCAGATTTTAGGACTGGACAGCAGTAAAGCCAGGATCCTAATCTGCAACAACTGTCTATGAAGCTGGGCCCTTTTTGCTTTACCACAGATTTGTAGTTCTTAGAGTCTAGTTAGAAAAGTAACACATGCATAAAACAGTAGTGATATAGAAATAATTGTGTATATTGGAATTTCTCTTAAGGAGAGCAAGGTATTGAGTTAATCCTCAGACTAGTTCTTTATGCGTAGAGGAAAAATGGTTGCCTTGTTGCTAGGATTGTTGGGTAAGTGGGTTATAAGCCTATATCCCACCTACGTGATAACTCTAGTGACAAGGGAGTATCTCTTTTGTAACAGTTCAACCAGATTGTATATGATTCTCATGGCCCAGCTTACATCACCTATTTACACAAGAACTCTTGGTATGGCAAGAGTCACATGACTATTTTTAATGGTCAATTCAACTCAGACAACAGGGGTTAGAGTTGGGGCATGGGTGGGTTCTGCAAATCAATGATATTTAACAGAATAATGTACATTGAGCAAAGTCAATAGGTATCTACCTCCACTAGACAATAAATAGAATATTTAGTGAAACAAGTATTGGCTTTGCTGATTCATTAATTTAATTTGTCTCAATTTGTTTGGGTAGTAGTAAATAAAGCTTCATTTGAAGGTTGGGATCATATTATTTAGGACCAGGTGATGACTGTCCTCTTTATATTTCATGTGAAGAGAAGGCTGTAATTGAAGCATCTGCAAAGATCTATCTTGATGCCATTTTTATTTTCTCTCTGCTGATGTTTCTGATTTTCAGACTTTCTTTCTACATACATTTTCCAGATTTCTTTCCCTTCCTAATAGTGTCTGAAAATGCCAAGGCACTCTACTGTTACTATGCCATTCTGAAGCAATGTGTTTACTAACCAATTGAATTCCAGTCTTTTGCAGATTTCCTTATAGGAGTCATTGTTTCATAATGCAGCTTTGCCAATTACTCTGTTTGCTCAGAGGACTTGGGCCTGTAATTATACACCTTGGACTTTTTCATTAATATGATGGTTTTTCTAATACAGATCTCAATTTGCTACTAATACAGCCACTCAATTTAACAAATATTTTTATCTGAAAAAAATTTGTTTAATGCTATGCTACACCAATTTAGTTGGTAGAACATGTTGCTATACTGAATCATTTTGTATACATTATCTCCTTTGATTCTCCAAACAATGCTTCCATATAGATGTGCATATAGTGTCATTCTTATTTTTTGAAGTTACTGAATGGGTTAATGACTCAATCAAAACTGGAATGCACAATATAGAATTTAGAAGTAATGCAATGCAGAAAATAATTCAATTAATCCAGGAAACATTAAACGACCACTTAGCCAGTGCAAAGTATTGAACTAAGCACAGGGGAAATAAAAATAAATAAGACATTATTTCTGCCTGTGAGTAGACTGTAATTGAAAAGAGACTTGTAAAAACATGTACCATATTTAAGATGATAAGTAATAAAAATAAAGTGGTCTGTACAAATGCAGAGAATATACTGAGAAAGGAGAAAATAGATGCCTGAGACCATCAGGAAAAACTTGTATTTTTTGAGTTCAGTTACTGCTGATGAGAAGGACATTCTGAGAAGTAGGATGGGAAAGCAAGAGAGTTGATAAGTATTCATGACACAGGAAACAACATTTGCAAATCCACAACCCCCAAATGCCCAGCAAACAGGAATAGGGCAAAATATAGGCAGGTTTATGTGTGAATGGCTTAGAACTAGGAGGTTTTTTAAGCTGGCATTGTTTGTTTGTGTTCTTATTTATGTATTCATTTCTATAACTGTGTATTTATATTCACTTCCTTATTTAGAAAGAAGTTACTTGCTCCTAATTGGAGTAGTAACCAAGAAAGGAGTCTCCTGGGGCAATGCTGGATCTCTCATTATCCTAGGCAGTTCACATCCTCCCAGAAATTTCTTCTCAGAAGAATAAAAGCCCATTAATAAACCAGTCACACTTCTGTGTAATTAGATCTTGACTTTACAAATATTAACTCTAGACCTCAAGCAGCCTACCAAAGTGTTCCTTCCAATTAATGCAATATTTTCTCTGAAAGTCGATCTAGTCTATACAAATGTCTCCTTCATGTTACATTAGAGTGACGATTCATTGATGGGTGTCCTGGGCAGCAGCCCAGCTGGCCTTTTGGATAAGAACATAGTCAGCATGGGGAGGAGGGGCAGACTTCAGTCAGAGTGGAGGAAAGGTGATACTCAGTTTTCTGCGCCAAGTACAGTGTTTGGACTAAAGCTTCATGCTTGAAGCATTGTTATTTTTAGGAAAGGAGATCCAGAAAAGGCATTCTCTGGACCAGAAGTAAGACTACCATGATAATAAAAGAGAACTCAGGGACCTGATTTAGGGAAGTGAAAATGCCTAAGCAAAGTGCACCAATATTTAGGAGGCACTTTTGTGGTATAAACAACAGAATTTAATGATGACTTGTGGGGAAGGAGTGACAGGCAAAGTGAGTATCAGGTCAAACCCAAGAATTCTGATTATGGAAACTTGATATTTGGTGATGTTGTAAATAACTGAAAATTCAGAAAACAATGTTAACTTGGACAGAAATGGGAAAGGAAGTGGTAGGAAGAAGCAACAGTTGTGGACATTAATATTAGGTTTCTTTAGAACAGCTAAGTGAATTTTCTAGGAGACAGTGGTAAGTTGTAGTGAACTAGTTCTGCATTCAGGCTCTAGTCAGGGAAATTAATATTTTGTAATTAACTCACTTGTGCAATTATCATGCTAGAAGTTTCTGGTAAAATTCCACAGAAATAAAATGCTAATGATAGGTGAATAAAAATGCCTTTGTTCATTGTTAAAGTGGTAATGTGTACACAGAGAGGAAAGGCATAGATAAATTACAAAAGCAACCCCACTACTCCAACTAGTCTACTTGAGACATTTTTAAAAGTTGAGCTAAATAAAATATATAAAAGTAGTTACAAAAAAGAAAATGATCGTGATCAATTAATTCAACGATAACCGACACAACCTCAGTTGATTGTCTGACCCTAAGTACAGTGCTAACCAAGTTCAATGCTGCCTAGGACCTTGAAATGATGATCTTAATGAGGAGTACATAAATAGATGAACAGAGAAATTGGCCGTGGTTGTTTCTTTTTGGCAATTTTAACATGTGTTTTCTTGAGCACTCCTAGTGATGGCAGATTTACTCTTCTTGCAGAAGTACTCATAATATTATATGGCTTCTGAAACTGTTGCTTCTTTGTTCTAAGGCAAAATTTACTTCTCTACAGCAGTGATCCATCAAACATTTTCGACATTCCCAGAACAATATCAATTCACAGATAGCTCTATGTCAATTTAACAACTTCCTCTTTAATTAAATTTATTGGGATGACATTAGTTAATAAAATTATATAAGTTTCAAGTGCACAATTCAATAATACATCACCTGTATATTGCATTGTGTGTTCACCACCCAAAGTCCAATCTTCTGTCACCTTATATTTGACCCCCTTTACCCTTATCTCCTCCCTTTCCCCTCTTTCCCTCTGGTAATCACTAAACTGTTGTCTGTGTCTGTGAGTTTTTGTTTGTTTGTCTTCTTCATTTGTTACTTTCAGTTTTATATCCTGCATATGAGTGAAATCATATGGTTCTCAACTTTTTCTGTCTGACTTATTTCGCTTAGCATAAAAGCTCAAGATCTATCCGTATTGTTGAAAATGACAGTATTTCATCTTTTCTTGTGGCTGAGTAATATTTCATGGTATTTATGTACCACACCTTCTTTATTCAATTATTTGACTAGGGACACTTTGGCTATTTCCATGTCTTGGCCACTGTAAATAATGGTTAGCACTCTGAATTCTGAATATAGCAACTTATTGTATTCTCTACCCACCACTTTCTCTAGACAAATTATTCACCTTCTTAAAGAGTTACTTTTTTTCAATAAGAAATTAAAATTTATTTTGTATATGAAACAAGTTTCAAAGCCTTATCTTATTTTTATTATCCTATGCAGATTGTTCTATATAGTTTGCTCTCAAAGTTATCCACCACATCCAGGATGTACCTGGAGGACATTGTAGTGTGGCATTATGAACATGTACTCTTGTGTCACCAGACATGGCAGCAATTTGGGATAACAATATTTATCTCATTAGATTTTTGTGAGGATTAAATAAGATATTTTATGTTAAGTGCCTAGCATTATGCTTGACACAGAAGAGTCATATAACTAAGAAGGTTAAAGATGTCAAAATTATTTTTTTTCCTATTTTTCTACTGTTTGGACTAAAGTTCATAATCAGCCATAGGTCAACGATCCCTTCAGGGTCTTCTGTAAATTGAATTGCTCTCAAACTGTGGCTATTCTCTCTTAGACGTATTAACTTGTACTTTTTTTTTTAATTAAAAAACATTCTATCTAACAATGATAATTTCCTTCTTCCTTGTTTTTCAAGTATTAATATTCACTTTCCCTCTTAGCTGGATGCCATAAGTGTGATTTTGAGTGTTACTATTTGCTCTTCCTCTTATATGTGTCATCTATGTATTGTTAAATGTGCTTCTAAACCTTCCTTCATGAAAATGAAAAGTTGTTTAGAAAAGAAAGTCCTATAATTTGGAAATGAGCCTCTTATTAAATTGACATTGGGCTTTGAATGTTAGGTGGGAAAACTAGCTATATTTAAGTATTCTGTAGCCTTAGAGAATAATATAGCCAAGAAATGCCCAAGAAAAACATCTATGTCATCCTTTTTGCCTGAAGTGCCTTATATTTATTTTTCCAGTTACATTTCTTATCTATAGATCTACCTCTTAAATTTTTTCCCCTTAATTTCCATAGCCTTTCACTCTAAACTCAGACCTCCTATGCTGGCCCTACATTTATTTTTCATCTTACAAATGGTGATATTTTACCATAATTAAATCAACAAATATGCCAAAATATTGTAATGTCTAAAAATATTTCTTGCATAGAGGGTGTGACCTAGACTCCAAAAATTACTGTATCTCAGTTGTGAAAATTTCATAAGATAATGTAAGAAAGTGGCAAGCATAGTGGAAGACATACATTACAACTGGTGCTCAATAAGTATTTTTGTTTTGAAAAATTAAACAGTAGGAAGTGTTGCTAGGAAGGCTCAGTATCATTATAACTCTTTTTCCACTGTGAAAGAGGACCTGGGTGCTTCACTGTAGAATACCATTGTACAGTGTACCTTGGTCATTCTTCCACTAGATTAAAAGATTTTTCCCCCTTTGGGGAAAAGGAAAAAAAGAAGAAAAATATTTTAAGAAAAATATTTTAAGTCGTTTTATTCTTTCAAGAATTCTGGGCTCATTGTTTTGAAAGAAACTGTTGCTTGGAGGACACAAAGAAATTTATTAATTTTTTATCACAGGTCTTTTCTAAGGTTATTTGTTTGTAGCATGATCACCAATGATGGATGTTGATGACACAAGACACGAGAAGATGGTGAAGTTGAACATTGCTCCTGCAGATTTAGTAATTCCCTGGTGTATTGTAACATTTATATTCATTCTACTTAAGAGAACTTTTAAAAAAATCAAATAATTTGAAGTGCAAATGCCTTCAAATGTCTGGAGGATCAGGAATTAATCTTGTCTCCCGTGGTATGTCAGTGTATAATTTTTGGGTTGCTCTGCTTTTGGAGTTTTAGTATATTATCAATGCTGGGAGGCATAACTGGTGAATTAAGTTAGATTGTTTTCAGGTTTCAAAGGGCAGGTTGAAATCCTCAAATAATCTTAGAAGACTCTTTCTAAACTTAGTCACATCATCTACAGGTGCTATTTTGGGGATACTTTATATGTAATTTGTTCTTATAATTTTCAAAGTACTTCCTTCCATTAGCTAACTCTTTCTTTAAACATTAATCTGAGGCAAATTTCCCTATAAATAAATTTAATAAAAACTATCTGGTTGAAGTTTTAATTTTTCTTAGCTGTTCTTACTAAAAATAAGAAAATGAAATGTTCTTAACTTTATTGGTTCTCTTTTACTTCCTTGAATGGAAAAACAATTGTACCTGCATTACTTAGCTTGTAGCATTTTTATAAGCATCAAAACTAGTAATTCATATGTAAATATGTTATAGATAACCTAACTTTTCTCTCCCCTTTTCCCTTACTCATGTTCTGAACCCTGGGTCCTTAGTGTTAGAACTTACATCATTCTTTAACATGACCGAGACCCTACTTCCTCAAAAGTTTTAATTGAGGATGGAACTACATTGTCTATATACAATATGTTTTAGACTGCTGGGCCTCATTGTCTTAATCTTGGCCAGTCTTCATCATTGTCCTTTGTTCTATTGTACTTTCTCATTTTAATACTACAGTATTCTTTAAAAAAATTTCTGATGAGGAAGTTTCATGGGAGTTCATTTCACGTAGGAATTTGAATTTATTACTGTAGCATTTTAAGTGCCTCTTCCCTTATTATAACACATTCTGTATATGTGTATACCTTGTAAGGAACAGATAAAGAAAGCATATTGGATCATACCTAACAGGGCCTAAAATTTCTTCTCGTGTATCTGCTGATACAAACATGTTCCAGCTGCTCAGCAAATGGTTCTATGTGCCTGAGTGTCAATGGGCAACAGGTGAAATGAGTGACTCCACAGGTTCTCCATGGGCTTAATGAGAAAACCAACATACCCGAGTGGCAGCATCAGTGGCCCCAGATAATCAGTCTTCTCCATCTCTCTGCAAAGTCAAAGTTCTTTAATGTATCCATAGTGTTCTAATACCTGTAGCAACAATCCTAATGATGCCAAAGGAAAAATGATAACAATAGCAACTCTATATATAAATCCTGCCGTATTCCTATAAGGTGCATGTACATACTGTCCTTGATCCTGTTTGTGAATTCACTGGAAAAAAGTTGTTTTGCTTTCTTTAACAAGCGAAATGACTGAGTACATATAAAAATTACTTCATGTTTTATGATGCATAGACTAATGGAAGTATTAAACAATTATAATAATGGATTAAAAGTTACTATGGATAAAAGAAAACAATTCTATCTTAAAAAGTTCTAAAACTTTGGAAGTTTATCAAAAATGTATAGACCACAAAGATACAAATTTCTAACTCATTATAGGATAACTTTACATCTCAACTTGTTTTATGTTTCTGCTTTAATATTATTGTATGACCCCTCGAAATCTTATGGAAATTGAATTCTTCCAGAAAAGAATATATCAGGCTAATATCTATTCATAGAGGGTGTTGTTTTTATCCTAATTTACTTGCATGTCGCATTATTAATTTTATGTCATTGACTTTATTTTTTAAGCTTGAAAGGCAGAGATTAACTATGCCCAGAAATTCTATTTGAATTTGAAAAAAACTATTAGATTGTGAATCCAAGAAATGTAATTCTTGAGAAACTCACAGTGCACAGTTCCTTTAAATGGTGAGACCTGATGGAGCTTTGAAGAAGGAGACATAACTGGCTCTAATGGAGATTAAAACTTTAAAAAATGGGTCAAAATCCATATCAGACACCTCTTTACAATTTCATATTCTCTGGCCCCACATTTTATACATATAACTTCAATAACAATGTTTCTTATAATCTTGGACTTTCTTCATGTGAGTGAGAACTGACAGAGCCTTCCTTATGTCCCACACAGCAGTTGGATCACCTTTGAGAAATGGGCAGGGGAGAAATTCAGCAAATGTTTTCCCTTTTTGTTCTTCAGGTGAAAATACCTAGGATGCATTTTTTAGGTCTCCTCCAATGGTTCCCCAGGATCAAGCACAAGTGTCCCATAGTGGTGGAAAACTCAATGATGCCTCTTTATATTGACTTTTTCTCTTTAACTCCCTTGTCATCTCACTCCTGAGATCACATTCCCAAATTAGTGACCTGAATGAAACTCTTTGCTTCACATTTTCCTTATGATTGTGCCCAAGCAAATATAATATTCTTCTTACCTTTTGATGATGGCTGCAAGTCACCTGTGCTGACACTATCCACTCTTTAGCCAACATTAATCACTGGTACAAAGGCAAGGTATGACCTCAAGATCTGTCTCAAAACAAGGTCCTAGGGAAATACGGCGAATCCACTAGAGTTGGCATGCTTGCCATAGTCCTGCTGTCTCTACATCAGTAATGAACAGGGTTTATTCTATATCTCTCGCTCATTCTAGAATCAGTTGTTTTCCAATAATTCATGAAGAATTGTGTGTAGGGGGTCCATGTTCAAGAGGCACCACATTTACTAGTTGCAATTTGGTTGCTAGGCAGAAGCTAGTTTTACTCTTCAGTGTAGTGATTCTCTCACATGTCGGCTGTGTGACATTCACGATTTTAATTTTGTGCCTCAGAAAAAAGTTAAAATTGTTATTGGACTTTCACAGTCAGTTGAGGACAGTAGAAACATCAGCTTTTGCCTGAAATATACATGTACATATTATATAAGATGTACTTAAGAATAATTGTGCCTTGACATAGTATAAGGCCCATTTATTATTCTGCTCTCTAAAAAGCTTGAATTTCAGTGTCCTAGAGATTTGCATGACTTAAGCACCGAGTTTGGTTTCCCTGGTTTATGCCAGTACTTCCTAGCTAAAATGTGCAGCTACATTACCAGGTTCTGAAGTCCCTATCTGGATTATGATGTGACTTAAATTCATCATGTCTTCCTTTTTTTCATGTGGTCCTCTATTGCATCCTGTTTACACAGGCAGCATGGGTCTCCAGGACCATTTGTGGGTAAAACAATGCTGTGCAAGTGGTTCCTGAACCTTGGAGCAGTGGCTTTGCCATCTTGACCATGACCACTGTATGATCATAATACTCTATTTATAGAGCTAGTGGGCAGAATTGTAGATAGTGTAAATCCTGGCACCAGTTGTCTTATAAGAGAGTTCTCTGCATGTTCTTCCAGATTGGGGGGAATACTAGTTTTTAAAGAGAATGAGTATACCATTGTGTAGGCTCAAAGTTTTTAAAGAAATCAAGATATTTAGGGCCATCTACCAATATGTTCCTATCCTATATTTCATAGACTTGGGTATGTCCAACTAAAGCTATTATATGGCATACAAAACCTTTCCTGATTGGCCTTTTATCTATTTTCATTAAAGTTCAGTAACATTAATACTTCCCAATTTTGGTTGCATTTTTTCTTTGTCCATTCACTACAGGAGATGAAAACTATTTTATATGCAAACAGAGAGGCCCTCTGGCATCCAATGGCCTATTACTCTTTCGTAGCTGTTCATTATCTTTCTGTCGCCTGTTACTATTATTTTTAGTAATGGTCATCCAGACTATTTATTTTGTATCTGATAGTTTCTCCATACATCTCAAATGTCTGATACACTGAGCCCTCTAGTGTGATTCCTTCCTCTAGCATAAGATATCAATTCACCACTTGTGAAAGTTTTAATAATTAAGCCTCTACTTTGTTTCAGGAGCTGTTTGTGCTCCACCAGTGACATTGTCTTGGTAGCCAGGGTGACGATTAATCTACCATGAAATTGTATTGTGTTGCTTTTTTTCCCTCAAGCAATAAATTGAAGTGGGAATTATTGTAGGTAGCAACCATTGCAGGCTTTATCCTCCAGAAGCAGAGGTTAAGATGGAATTTGGGATGCAGGATCCTTTTAAAGGATTGACATTTGTAAAAAGAAGAGGGGGAAGCAGAATTAAGAGAAGTGATAAACTGCAATTCAGGTTTTTAAATCTCAGTCAATTTGGCAAGGATCTTTATTGGCCATTAGAATTTTCCCATGTTAGGCCAAAATGGGCAGGCATTTAAACTCCTGCCTTGCCCAGTCATCTGAGGAGCATTGCCTTGAGAAGATAATGTCTTCATTTCAAGTCATTCTTTGTAGCTAAAGTAGACTCTGAAGGAGGTGAAAATCTGGAGGTGGTTTGCTGACCACACTTTGTATAGCTGTACAGTAAGTCCTTCTTTGAGAGGGACACGGAGGATGCTGCATTTCTGTGTATCCTACAGAACTTTGTCTTTTCTACAAAATCATGAGTTCCAATAGTGTGGGGGATGCGACTTGTTCCTATTTATTTTTGCAGACAGGACTTAAGCTTTTAAGTAATGCTGAATGGAAAACTCAGTGAGAAAATAAACAGAAGTATTGATGGTGCTAGTGGTAATGGTAATAGTAATGATAATGAATATTATTTTGATGATTCTGTTTATTGAACATATATTATGTGCTCTATCACCTAGAACCTTTTATAAACTATAATATGTGCTTAATAAATACTTTAAATAAAGCGAAAGAATGACAAATACACGAGACACTGTGACAAACATTTTACAAATACTATCACACTTCGTTATTTCAAAATTTAATGAATTTTCTTATGTTACAAATAAGACTACTGATAATCCAAATGTTATGTGAAGTTACACAGCAGCAACTGAAAAGGTAGGATTTGAATGCAGGATTGTCTGACTCCAGAGGTTTTCCCATTAACCACTTGACTACACTGGGCAGTTATTTGCTATTGGCAGGATGTGGGAAGAGCTGGTAGAAACTACTGTACAGGGACCGGACTTCAGGGGTGGGACTTCAGCTCTTGGGAGACCCGACAAGGGCACAGTTGAAAACTTTTGTCCCTCTTGGAGTCTGAGTTGTGTGGCAAGAACTCAGTTATAGAGGCTGGAGTGTAAGGCAGTATCTTGGTCACAGGAAACAAAGCATGAAGGAATTGAAAACAGAATGTTAACATAGATTCATAAATAAGCCTGACTTGCTGATTTCCAGGAGGTCATAAGACTCGCCCAGGCAGAGACTCGATTGGACCATCAGACTGAGTTAGACTGAGCCCGTGGGTGACAGCTGCATACTTCCCTAGATTCAGTGACTAAAGAAGAACTAAAATTCATATCTTAGTTTTCCAGAATGAAACCTCCCCATTAACCTCTGTCTAACTATCACACAGCTTTCATGTGAAGAACCACGTAGACCAGTTCTGTCCAGACCAGTTGCCTATCACTTAGAGTGTGTGTGTCTAAAGAATGAGGAAAATGATTTTCAGCTTGAAGGCTTATTCCATCTCTTATTATAAGTGATAAACGATCTGAAAATCTTTAAAATCATATTTATTTAAAATTCTGTTTGTGGCAACTAAGGTGTCCTCCAGGGGAGAAGCCTCTGAGTTTCAGGAGCAAGCACCTGTTTAGCATCTACTGCTGTTGCACAAAGTCCTTATCAGGTGTTGTCTGTTGGGAAGTGAGAGTTATTTGTTTTGCTGCTAAAAGTTCTTATCCATGATGTGAAGGACAGTAGTGTCTTCTGTGAGAATTAAAAAAAAAATGTAGATTAAACAACTTGAATTTAGCAGAGGTCAGTTTTCAAACTGCACGTTATCATGTTTGTTTTAGAGGAAGAGGCAAATCTCAGTTGTGGAGAAAAAATAGATCAAATATATTAATTAAGTTGAGGCATCAGAATGTGGGGACAGGAAACTTAATCCTAAGAGAAGCTACTGGAGGTCAGGGGCCTTTAGAGATTCTGGGAGAAGATGATAAGAATGTGAAGTGTAGCTACTCTGGCAAATAAAGTGAAAAATTTCAGCCAGCTTAGATGAAGAGGGGAGTTTTCTGACTTCACACTGGATGTTTTTTACTTTTAAAACAGATGCTACACATTTACCAAGTGAGGATATGGGTGTAAATATTCTCTTTTAGAGTTCAGACATTGACAGGAAGGAAGTTCATACATACTTGTTAGAAGTATGTACTTATTTTCGTTGAAAATGGCAGAAATCTAACACAAACTGGTTTAAGCAAAAGGTAAATGTATTGGCTTATAAAATTAAAGAGTTTAGGAAAAGGCTGGATTCAAAGGCTCAAGTAAGGTCTTGATTAAAATGGCTTCTCACTGTCTTTCCATTCTGCATTCTGTTTTAGTTTCGTAATAATACTCATTCCCTATTTCCAACCAGTAAAAGAAATGTCTGACTCTCAGTGTTTATAATAAAGGTCGATGAAGCAAGCTTCATTACCTCAGATTGTCTGGGCTTGAGTCACATGTCTACCCCTCAATCAATCACATGTGATGTTCCAACTGGCCATTGTAGAATCACAGGCCAATCCTTGGAGCCGATGATGAGACAAACCTCTCCATCTCAACAAGATTTGAGAGTGGCAGATGAGATTTAAACAAAAGAAAATGTGGAGTGGTTGAATAATGGGCCAACTAAAATAGTTATTCAACCTATGCTTTTATTCTCTTGACTTGCCTGAGATTTTGCCAGAAGGAAAGATTGTGAGGTTTTTTATTTTTATTTTCCTAGCCCTTTGCCTCGAAGCCACCAGCAGAGCCCTTCTATTTGGTCTTGGACCTCATTCACCATGCTCTCCTGGAGCATCCACATCTCTTGACAAACACTTTATTGGTTTTGATGCTTGCCTCAGAGCTCTGATGTGTCTGAAAGGTTCCTTAAGGTCAGCTGTCATCTCCCCTGAGTGCTCTTGTAGGCTTTTTTCATTTCCCCCAGGTTCATCACTCTTGAGACACTGCTGGCTGCATCAATATTTGTTAATACTGTTTGACATTCTGCATGTGTATGTTCAAGCAGTATGGAAGACTTATTAAAGTCATCAGACTTTTGCCAATGTGCTGTGTCAAATACTGTGAAGTCTTTGCAATAATGAGAGGGACAGCCAGTGACATTCTGATTGCCCAGTTTATCACAGAACTAACAGGAAAGAAGTGATGAGTTACCTGGATATATTGAGGTAGGAGAGAAGGATGGGTTGTTGAATATGTCTGGGAGAGTCTCTTAAATTATATCTAAGTGGGAGAATACCCAGTCTTGAAAACCAGCCTATTTAGGAACTTCTGTCATCCTTCTTGAGTTTGGGTCACAAGTATAGACAATTTTCAGTGTCCACCCTGCAGCTCACCTGGTGTGCTGGGGAATCCTTTCTCAAATGTTGACAGGCACTTAGCCGTTGACTCATGACATCAGAAATGCACAATTCTATCTCAAACATGCTATTAGAAATTGAAGGTAATGCAGTGATAAGTCAGGAGTGAGGGGTTCAACTTTTATCAGACTCAGTTAACTTTACACTGTTCCATGACATAAGGCTACAGATTGAATCTTCACCAATGTTTTTAAGGTCAAGTGAATATGCCATGAGGGGAGTTATCTCAGTACAAAAAGATTTTGCCTGCAAAAGTATCCTTAGAATGTGTGATTTGTTGTTGTTGGATCAGGAACATCATTTCAGTGCACATCTAGCACCTAGAGCAGAAACCATACATGAGTGGATGGTCAGCCTTGCCCAAGCCATAGAGAATTAACCAGGGTACCCCAATTCATCACACAGCAAGAAGATTCACAAGAGATTTTACATCTAGTCTTGTTTTTTTTTTGTTGTTGTTTGTATTTTTTGTCTCTTTCTATCTTCCAGCAAGATTTCCCATAAATACCCTACAGAGAGGACTATACCATTGTTATACAAATACTTCTGGATAACAATAATTATTCTACACTATGGAACTTTTAATGGTGTGATTATATTTTACATTCTGACATTTTAAAATTATGTATCTAAAATCTACATAATCAGTTAAGGAGGATAAAGTTAGAATTTCTGTTGTGAAGCCTGGATATGTACTCCTTGGAAGAATTATTCTAACTCTCATAGCCATCACAAGCAAAGAAGTGGCTAAAGTTACATTTGGTCTTTTTGAATTCTTTTTTGGGCTATGGAAAAGGCCCATGCTAGCGAGGAGACTGACATTTCTAGGCCTACCTAAATATGTGGCATACAACAGGATCCTGGAATATAGTAAACACTCAAAACAAGTGAACAGAATAGACAAAATGTCCTGTCATCACTGTGTTTACACTTTGGACATAAGGAAACAAAAATATATAATTAAAAAAGTAAAATATAATATATATATTAGTAAAAAACATAATCTAGGGAAAAACCAAGCAGGAAAAGATAACAGGAGATGCTCATTGGGGTCAGAAGCAATGAGATGGTCAGGGAAGGCTACTTCATAAAAGAGCTAAAAGAGGTGAAGGAGTCTTGCCTACCTGGAAGAGTGAGAGGGACTATAAGGGATCTAAGGTAGAATCACACCAGATGTTTTCAAGAAAGAGACAGGTGTGTATAGACAATAAAGAGCAGAGTGCCTGAGCTAAGTATTGTCTTCTCATCCCAGACCTTTTTCATGAAGTTTTAGGTATTTGATTGGCATTTTTCTTAACCATTCTCTAGATACAAAGACTTTCAAATCTGTTCTCAGGGAAGGCAAAATACCTGTTTGGCATTTAGTTATCCTGCCTCTTTGATCTCTGTAATCTACAGTAGATTTGCCACATTCCTTTTTTATTTATGACATTGACTTTTTTAAACAGTAAGGGCCAGGAATCTTGTGGAATGGTCTTTCATTTCAGTCTCTCTAATCCCCGCCCTCCTTGTTGATCCAAGCAAAAGCATGGGCAAGACTATGTTACACGGGTGATGCTCTATTCTTCCTGCTGCTTCCCAGGAAGAAGCACATCCTGTGCTGCAGCACTGATAATGTCACATGAACCATTCAGTTAAGGTGGTACTTTGGATTTCACTTTGTACAGGTACTTTGCCTACTTTGTCACTAGTAAATAATCTCGATGACTGCATGATTACCCTATTTTTAAATTCTTTTCACCTAATGGTTTTAGCAATAATCTTTGAGTCTTTTCTGAGTGATTTTATTACACTCATGCTTTTACAAAGATATTTTTTTTACCATTTTAAAAGATGTATTCTGTATATTAGCTGATATTATTCTGTAAAAAAGAATTATCTCTTGGTAAATCACCTTTTTTTTGCCAGGGATGAGAAAGGGATGGCATATTCTGAAATTTTCATGACTCTTGGTCTTGAAAATACTCAATAAAATATTTTTCATGTTCAGAAGTAAGCTAGGTTAATTGTTAAAGAAAATAAGGTGCTCCTTAGATTATGAATTATGTGTTCAGCTAAATATTTCACCACCCTTTAAGAGGACAGAGCATACCAGGTGATACTCCTCAGCACTGGATTCCTATTGCCTTTTCTCACCTAGTTGGTCTGTCTCCTTCCTGCTGTTCCTGTCAGCACTGGCTTCATCTGGATTCTCACAGACTTAATCAACTAAGTAGATCTCTCAGAGGTTTTGTGCAGAGTTGGCAGTGTTATTGAGCTTTGCGGGAAGATGCAGTTCAAAGCTCTGTGTTGAGAGATTAGAATCATCGATGCTATTCTAGACCCTGATGCTAACTAGCTTTGTGACCTTCACTTTCAGTATCTGTGAAATGAAGATGCTAGACTTAGGTTCTTCCACTTTTATTAGTTTGTCCTGGGATTCTACATTACTATATACTCGTTCGTAAGATATGTTAATGGGTTTTTTACTATTTTACTCATTCCTAGTTACTTTCAGAACTATTTGTGAAATTTGCATTTCCCTAAAATTAACTCCTTGAGTCCACATTATAGCTGTGATAGCTGATACCATTATCATTGCCAGCAGTTACTGATGGCTTACTGTGTGCCACATGATGTGCCAATGCTTTACATAGATTACCTAATCATTTTAATCTTAAATAAATCTAACATGATAGGTGCTGTTATTATCTGTTTTAAAGATGAGGACACTCAAGTTTAAAAAGATCTTGCCCAAGATCTGTTAGGAAGAGCAAGATTCAAGTCTCAAATTTAGGTTTGTCTATTTCAAAGCTCATGATTTATACCCTTGTGCTGCATCTGCTCCCATATGGGCACTTCTGGATGCCTCTTGCAAAATCACTAACCTTGCAGGGAAAATAGATTTGATCCTTAGATCTCCCTCCTCAGTATATACCCTTGGTGTTCGTTATAACCCTGTCTAATGAATATAGACTCAGAGAATTATCAATGACATTTCCACTTCCATAATTTTACCTTTAAAATGTTTTTCTCAAATACTTTAAATTTTTATTTTTAAATGGGCTATTAAATCTTTCCTCTATTTCTATGCTGGAAACAATTTTATTTATTTATTTTTTAAATTTAATACATGGATTTTTGAGGGCAGAGAACATTTCAAAGACTCAAATAAAGAATTAAAATATCTAACCACAGTAATCCACAAATAAAAGGCACAAGGATAACACTCTGTTGTATATTTAACTTGAAAACTAACGATGGAACAAGGCAAATCAGCTTTTGTTTTCCCCTTGTGCCAAACCTTTGTATGCAGAAATGGAAAGTAATGTCTTGATCCTTCATTGCATTCCTTTATCAAAACATGAATGTGCCCATATATCTCCAGTACCATTAAGCAAGAAGGAAATTGTCCCTATTTTGTCCAAGGAAATTGTATTTCTTTGGACAGGGAAATTGTCCATTTTTAGGCATCCTGGACTTTCTGTAATTTATTTTACTCTCACAAACCTCTAGTTCTTCCTAACATACCAGTTTTGGAGGAGTATCTGGTAGAATTCACATGTACTCTATAGCTTGCACATGTTTATACAATATGTTTCCAAACTTTTTTTATGACCATGAGTTATACATTTGAAAATAAATAAAATCTTCAAACATCTCTGAACTTCAAGAAGGAGATTTAGTTATGAAAGAATATATTTATGTTGGCAGTAATTCTACTTCACATAGGGAATGGCAAAAGAAAAAAACTCTGAGTATTGAATAGTCATATGCACCTATTGAGCACCTACTGTATGCTACTTCTGGCACTGGATGCTAAAATAAGATCATCTTAGGATGAGTAGAAAAAAAGACAACAAGTACAAACTCTATCTTCAGGAAAGTTTTATATATATATATGTGTATATATATATATATATATATTTATATCTATATATATACACATATAAACACACATGCACACACACATATAGAGAGAGATATGTGTGTTTGTATATATATATTTATAAATACATACATACATAACATACATATACACACACACACACACACACGTTTGAGTACCAACTCTAGATAAGCCCTCATAGACATTGCCTTAATTATTGTTCCAATAATTAATAGAGTAGGTAATAAATACAAAATATTTATGATGCCTCAGTGTCCATTTACTATAAACAGTATGCACTGTATATACAAGCTGAGTGGGTATTGAGGCAGTACATGGATTTATTGTCTGGTTGAAACAAAGAACTCAAATAAAATGTCAGTAACATGAAACAAGTCTATTGTTAAGCACAGAGGTGCATAATGTAGACTGTTGTGTGAGAGACACAGAGCTCTGTTAGGGGGAGCCTCGTAGGTATAGGTAGGTCTAGAGGCAAAAGAAAGGACACTCTGTGGAAAAAGTAGCCAACTACATAGTAACTTTTTTAGTGAGGGCTATGTATGATATATTGATATTAGGAGGATAGGATTGGAACAATCTGTTATTGTGGGGAAAATGTAGAGTCCTTTGGGGGACTGAAATGGACTTTTCTTTATAGGATCATAGATTCTTCAGGACCACTCAGGGCTGAAGCACCTGGGTATTAGCTTGAGAGGAACAAGAACCATAAACAAGGAGAGAGATCCAACAATGGTTTTGAATAGTTTCTGCTTCCACAGGTATCCTTTAAAATTATTTTTTATTAATTAATTTTATTTTAAAGTAGTTTCACTCAGCTCTTTTGTCACTGGTAACAAAATTAAGATTGGCTAACATATTACACATAAAAATGAAAGGAACAAAAAGTGATTGAATGGCGGGGACGCTGCAGCAGAAAGGCTGGTGAAATTATTGGCAAATAATATCCCTGATTTACTCACAGTTATAAAGAACAAACTCATTTAACTTTAATTACTCAGTAAATATTTTGATTTATCTCTGTTAGTGAGGCCTTGTGAACATTTAGCCTAGCTGAGCAAATTTTAAGATCTCTAGGCAAAAGATAAAGCAGGAGAAGGCTGTTATTTATTACTCAACATCCAAAGCCAGTCATGTTTCAGTTTATTTTATTTAAAAATATTAAAGTTTGGAAGATACTGGGAAGAAATGTACTTTTCAATAACCAAACATCATTTATTTATCTTGCAAGAGCTGCCATATGATTTATTTGTCATTCCGCACACTAACTGCTGCTTTCACAATAAACATGGCCTCTTTATCTACATCCCCTCATTTCTTTCATTTGTTTATCAGTTAATCAGCCAGTCTTTCTCTCTTCACTCTTTTCTTCTCTCTCATTTTGTCAGAGAAAGAATATTAATGTAAGTAACGTGAACTGGGAAAATGACTGATAGGTAACCTCAAAATTATTTCCTTAAGGGAGTACCATTATATTTATGGTGTTATGTATCTACTAAATGGCACACTGCTACTCTCCATCCCACATACACACCAAAAGCAAGCAGTAATTTGCTTGGCGTCACATCTTAAATGAAAGTAAATCTTGCTGAGAAACTCTGGTTTAAGGTGGTCATATCTTACTCTAATAAAGGTTGATGTAATGAGCAGAAGGGAGGTAAATTTGAGTTTATAATGAGGATGATCCTTTATCATTCCTGACAGATCCTGTGCTCTGAGTAGGCAGTAATGAAATAAGAGCCTCAGGACTCATAAAAAAACATAAATAAGCTGTTTAGTAACAACTTCATCGTGACTATGCTGGGATTAACCCCAGAATGCTCAAGTAGGTTTCTTGTTCCAGAACTCTGGAAATTACTCAGGTGGGGCAGAGATTAGAAGAACAATGCTAGTGTCTCTTTCAAGGCACAGCTCTTCCCTCAAGTATCCTTACCAGTGCAGAACACGACCGAAGGGAACCACTGATTCTTAAAACACATGCAAACTGGATCTCAAGCAAATACTCCAGACTGGGATGATTTGAACCAAGAGTCAAAAGGCAAGCAGACATGAGAGATGATGCCTTGTGAAAGACTAATATAGGATAAAGGAGTGACTTGTAGAGTCCACAAGGCAAGAGCTTTAGAAAGGTTAGCCACACATTAAAGAAAATTGACAGCTGACAGTCTCTGCATTGTTCTTTTTTTCTTCCCTAGTTGCACCAATAAGCTCTTCAAAAATGATCAAAGGAATATGATTCACATTTTTTCTTATTTTTCTGTTTACCTTCATTACACCTCTCTCCTCCAATTTATCTCTGTCCCTCAGCTGTGATTGAGAATAATGGTAAAGTCAAATAGGTTCCTCCTCCTGTGTCCTAATCCAATTGTCTGTGTTGAGAAGGATTCTCAAGTCTGACCTAAGAACAGAGAGATTGCTAGGACTAAATAGCGATGACTACTATGGACATGGAACAGTAGAAAGACATTGTGCCTTACATTTTCTAACCTTGCATCTTTAAAAGTGCACCTAAAGACAAGCATAATTTAAATACCCATCCTAGAAACCATAAGTAATCAGGACTGATGCCAGGAATCTAGAAACTACAACCACGCTGGCATTTATCACATATACTGTAGCTGGCCCTTGACATTCTTTAGGGAACCTATTTAGATATCTTTGTAAATTCCTAATCTTTATAACAGTGCTCAACATTTACTAAACATTTACCATGTGTTAGATGCTGTCATAAGTTCATTTTTTATATTTTTAAAATTTGTTTTATTTTCCAATTACAGCTGACATTTAGCATTATTTTATATATCAATTTCAGGTGTGCAGCATAATTATTACACATGTATATAATTTATGAAGTTGTTTCCCCCAATTAGTCTAGTACACACCTGGCACTATAGATAGTTATTACAATATTATTGGCTGTATTCCTTATGCTGTACCTCACATCCCTGTGACTTTTTGTAACCACCAGTTTGTACTTCTTAATTCTTTTAGCTCTTAAACCTAGTCCTCTAAACACCCTTTCCATCTGGCAGTCATCAATGTGCTCTCTGTATCTGTGAGTCTGCTTTTTGGTTGTCGTTGTTGATTTTGTTTCTTAGATTCACCATGTAAGTGAAATCTTATGGTATTTGTCTTTCTCTGTCTGACTTATTTCACTTAGCATAATATTCTCTAGGTCTATCCATATTGTTGCAAGTGGTGAGACTTCATTTTTTTTATGGCTGAGTAATATCCATCGTATAGACATACCACAACTTCTTTTGTAAGTTCTTTATGTGCATTTTCTCCCTCTTTGTTTTTTTTTTTTTTTTTATCTTGAGAACTGTGTTATGAACTAGGTGCTTTTATAAATGAGAAAAAAAGGCTCAAGGAAGTGAAATAATTATTCCTGGTTACAAAACATGATTAGTTACTTTGCTATTAGGTAGTAGTACTAATTGAGATAAAGATGTAGGGTATTCAGATAGCAACAGTCACTGACTCATAAATTGCTTTCATATCACCCTCAGCACTAAACTCCTCCAAATTCTGGAGAGGCAGTGTACACGCACTGTCTCACTGAATCTCCACAATGATTCTCTTAGGTAACTGAATATTTCTAAACAGTGACTGATATGGTGAAAAGCAAATAGTTAAAACTGAATTTAACAAACAAATAAAAACTCAGAGCAGAGGGAAAGGTAGTGGGAGGAGGTAGAAAAGTTTAAAGGGGATCAAATATATGAGGACATAAGGTGATTTGACTTTGGCTATTGAACACACAGTGCAATATACAGATGCTGTATTATAAAATTGTACACTTGAAGCCTACATAATTTTATTAACCAGTGTCATCCAATAAATTTAATAAAATAAAAAAAAAAGAATGTATACATACTAAGGAACCATTGTAGTCCTAGTTAATTTCATGACTACCTTTAGTGGGCAAGACTTTGGAGGTCCATGTTTATTTCTCATAGCAGAAACATTCAATAAAATTGCACTGAAATAGCAGTATAGAGGAAAACTGGAAATAGTGTAATGCTATATTTATTTGTCTTTATCATAAGATAATGTGAAACACAACTTCAGTGCAAGTAAATATTTTATAAATCTAACTTGTTTTTATAATTTATATGCATCTCATTTTTCTTTAGCCAGTTTTACAGGGGGTAGGTGACATAATATTGCTGAGATAGCTCATTCATTTATGAAATTGAAATCTGACAACCCAGGATTGTAGTGATTATTAAATAATTAAATAGCCTATAGTGTCTAGATCATAGAAAGCGAGAAAGCTGGCAAAAGAGAAATGAGATGGATAATGAACTAAACAACAAATGAAATTTATAAAATATAGTATTTACTTGTTCAGTAAAGATTAGCTCTTTTGCTGACACTTCCCCATCTCTCATAAAGAAATATGGGATTTTATTGTTTTCTCCAAATTTTTATCATTTTAGAAAATATCTCTGCTTATTAAAAAACTGCCCTACATCGGAGGAAGGTCCACTTCTTTGGGGAGAGATGCTGATGTTCAACTTAAGGGCAAGTAGAAGGGTTGACATTCTTATTTTTCCAAGGTGACAGACAATTTATTTTGTCCCTTCTAATGTTTGCCTCTCATATTTTCTTGATAACAAAATAAATTTTCTTTTAGGAAACATTTTTCCACACACACACACACACACACACACACACACACACACACACCTTTCTCCCATCTGCCCAGATGGTTCAAGTGGTTGGATCTCAGTTCCTGGTTCTAGGGTTAGGCTTCTGTCACAAGCTTGACCAATGAATAACTTCACAGATATCTTATTTGAACCAACAGAAATTATTGTTTTTCTTCAGAGATGAAAAGCCAATGGCCACCGTAGGATAGTATTTCATCCAAAAGGAGTCACACAGAAATAGAGACATGTAGCATGCATAAATATACACCTAAACACCAGGATTGCTATAAAAGCACAAAGGAGGATCATCTAAATCAACCTGGAATCAGGGAACCACGGAAACTTTACAGGGGTGAAGGTCTGAGTCAGCTAGAAAATGCAAGTGGTTAAAGCATACCATTAAAAGGAAACAGTGTGTACAAATATGTTGTGGAATCACAGAAGAGATTTGAGCTTTTGGAGATGGAAAGAAATTAAGAATGGCTGGAGCCACTAGTTGTCATCAAGAACCCCATGATTTGTGAGGTTTCGGGGCTTCACATAATTTCTTTATTTTTAAATCATCATCCCTTAGCTGCAAAAGAGAGTGCTAATACCAAGTACAAGTAAGTAAAAGTAAGTAATGCAGATAAAAGCAACTCTAACTTCTGAGTAAGGAATGTAATTATAAAGAGGATGGCATACTTGATAAAAGCCACTACCAGCACATGGGTCCACATTCTTAGCAAATGAAGGGGGACATACAATCTTATGTATGTAGTTTTTGCTTAGTCTGTCCAATTTTGTGTGTATAATGTGCACCCCCTCCATTTCTATTCTGTATCTTTCCCCTTTCTTCAACCATTTGAGGTGACTTCCTACACAGACCTATGCCTGACCTACCATTATGATTTGTTTATTTCAGAAATGTGGTTTTATCATTTTTTTTTATTTATATACGAAATGACTGACAAGAAGAAGCTTCCATAAGTGAGAGAAATTATGTCTGAGGACTGTTTTAGGAAGAAATCTTCAGGCCCAGCCTTACCTGGGGCCCCAGGCATACATGATTTAAACTAATGTATGTCTTGGACACACAGCATTTCTTCCTCTGTAATATTTTCTCAATGAATATCTACATTTAAAAAATTATATTCTAGGTTTAATAGTAGGCACAGGAATAGACTTGTAAACAGTAAAATATTTACTCTGACAGTTCCTCTCTCATAAAAGCTATATACTTTTTTTTCATATTGTATTATAGTTATTATAACAATGTTGTAGTAAAATGAACAGGCATTTGGGGACTAGGCTGTCCTGAGGTCAAAGTGGAGTCTAACATTGGCATATCTGTGAACTTTAAATATTTATTTACATCTTTAAATCTTATTTTAAAAATGAGAATAATAATATTGACTTTATGGCAGATGTTAAACAAAATAATGCATATAAATTTCATTGTCCTGTAGATAGAAATGAGCCACAAATACTGGCTTTTTTTTAACCTCCTAACCTGAATATTGATTGAGGGTTGCAGCCTTTTGTTATTTGATCTTTTGAAGCACCTGAGTGCTAAGCAGAATAGTAAGGATTCAATAAAAAGTGAAAGGATGAATAGTAAAGGATATACTATGAGAGAAAAATGATTTCTCAACATTTCCAAATATATAAAAAGTTGAAAGAAAGTGGGGGATTAGGAGATAGCACCATTGTGTGTGTGTGTGTGTGTGCACGCGCGCAAGCAGCCATCGACACATATAGTGGGTGAAAAGACTGAGATGTCAAATTAAACCCAACCTTCACTATTTTACCAAAGTATAATTCTAACAAAATTGGAAATGAGAGTCCAAATTGCATTCTTCTGTCATTAGGTGGAAGGATAAGGGCTGTATGCCATTCAGAACCAAGCTGGCATCTGGTTACAACCTAGAAACCAGATGTGACAATCACATTTCTTTAAGGAGGCTATGCTGTTCTCAGCTGGGTCACACAGCCATGACGAAGGGTATTTGGTGTGTTACATGAGCGGAGAGTCTTTTCTTTGATCCTCCAATTAGGAACATGTCTCAGACAGTTGAGGTGACCTGTCCTGAGGTGCTCTAATCACCCAACATATAATCTCCCTAGAATTGGCCTTTCTCCCAGGTGCCTTTGTGCTCTGGTTTAAATTCTTCCTATGGTCATGGAAATTATGTGTCAGACTAACTAATTACAGGTTATAAGAATAAAGAGGGAAAAGGAAAGAAACCTTAGAGTAACTACTGGGCAGATAGTCAGGGGTAGACCTAAGCTAATTGACTTTCTGATAGGATTCTTCTCCAGGGTCTCCAGGCAACTCTGTATTTTAATAAGTATTCACCAACATTAGAGGCTTCTCAAAACTCTCAGGTACAATGTGGAATGACTCAAGAGAATAAACTTTAACAGGCCCCAAGTTTTCTGGAATCAAACAGGAAGTCATCCAAGAATGTGTGATACAATTTGTAATTACTGTTCTTGCTCAATTAATAAATATCTATTGTTTTAATTATTCATGGAGCATACATTGCATTCAATTCCATCACTTTTTCAAGTTAAATTCGTCTAATCTCTTTAATTATACAACTGATCAAACATAGATAAAGCAGATGTGTTACCTTGAAGACATTCTTACCCTCCAGATATTCTAATAACAAAATGCATTCAGAAACATCTAACAATAATATATCCTGAGCCAAATGAATTGTAGAGAGTACAGAGATAAACACAGGCTGTGGTTCTAAGGGATGTGTTCTTAAAGGATGTGACATTTAAGTAACTATTTTAAATAAGTGTAGCATAGATCAATATAAAAATGGAATAAGAATTTGTAAGCCTGGAAAATATCTTACTGATGCAAGATCTTGAATGATGGACTGGGAGAGATTAGTTTGCTTTCAAGACTTCATCCTGGGATGAGTAGGGAGATAAGAATGGCCCGCACGGTTATGCCAGATAAAAAAGACTTTGATTGTGGACTGAAGGTGTGTATTTTTATCCAGTAGATAAAGGGGTATGACTGTCAATAGGAGGGAAACTTTATAAGATAATTCTGGCTTAAGTGTGCAGATCATGAATTAAAATGAAAGAACCAAAAACTGATGCTTCAGAATACATGAAATCTCTAAGTTTCATAGATAGCACAGTGAAGGTCTAAGTAAGGTAGGAGAGTGAAAACAGAGACAAGGAGAAAAATTTTAAACATATTATACAGGACAATCTCAGTGTGACTGCATTCTCTGCAAAGGCTCCTGATTTTTCTTGTTTTCTTTCCTCCGAAGCCTTATGCATGTTGTGTTCATAGTGAGCGCTCAGCAAGTATTCGTGGTACAATGACAGGGACTGGCTTAGAGGAAAGAACATTGCATTATAACAGAAGGTCTTGGTTCTGTTGTTTGGAATTATCACTGGCCATGCGAACGAGAAATTTAATAATTTTCTGTAATATTCCTCTGTTGAGGTGGTCTCGGGGTTGCTGTTGGAAATTCTACTGTTTTTAAAACTTCTCACATCTTTTTTAGGTGATTGTATCTATATTCTGGCTTCTACTATCACTTAAATATAAATAATTTACAAAGTGTTTCTTCAATCAGATTTATTTCCAAATTTCCAGACCATTACATCACCCTGATTGCTGACCTCTCCAGTGAGATGACCACAGCTATCTCAAAATCAACAGTTAAAAAAAGAAAAAGAAATACTCCTCTATCTTTTCCATCCCGTCATCATGGAGAACCTTCTCCTCCTCCTGTACTCTTTATCCTAATGGATAGTAACTCCTCTATGTCAGACCTTTCTTTTCACAGAATAATTTGTATCTCAACTAGCTTGGAAAAAGAAAACATATCAGTAGCCTAAAAATTGTTAAAACCCAATAAATTAACTCTTCCAAAGGTAATTTTGTGTTATTACACATAGCAATACATTACATTGTTATGAGCCTGTGTGGTCAATGAAAATGTATTTTCAAAGGTCACATAGCTTAAAGACAAAAGGATCAATTTCAAAGATAAAATTTATTCTGTTGATGAAAGATTATCAGGAAAAAAAAAGTGTTGGATTAAGGAAACCACCAGAATTCTGTTATGCTTCAACATACACAAAACCAGTTGTCTTTTCCAATAAAAAATAGTCTGGACCTATTTAACCTATTTTTTCAGTACTTGGTAATTGTTAACTGAGTGCTGACTTTTTAAATTAATTAATTAATTGATTTTAATTTTTTTAGAGTGACATTGGTTAACAAAATTCAGTGTTTCAGCTGTACACTTTAACTGTACGACATTTTTATATGTATATTTACACTGTGTATTTATCTCCCATAGTTAGATTTCTTTCTGTCACAACATATTTGACCCCTTTTACTCCATCTACCTCCTCTCTCCCTGGAATCCTTACCCTGTGGTAACCACTAGTCTATAGTCCATGTCCATGAGTCTCTGTTTGTTTGTCCTGTTCATTTGTTGCTTTCAAGTTTATATCCTATATAGAAGTGACATCATGTGATTTTCAACTTTTTCTGCCTGGCTTATTTCACTTAGCATGATTATATCAAGGATGTTAAGGTAATCTGGCTGTGACAGGGTTGAGTACTGATTTTTTAAAAATTAATAAATGCATGTCTAATTGCACTGTCTATATGATTTAAGGATATGTACACCAGCTAAAACACTGGTCTCCCAAACACAAAACTCCAGGATGCCATATACAGAGTACAGTGAGGATAAGGAGCATTGTCCCATGACTTAGGAACTCTATATTTATTCTCTTTATTTTCTTCAGCTAAATCTTTCATGCCTTTAGTTTACAAATTTCAGAACATCACAGTGATACTTGACTCTGCAGGCTGTAAGAGATTATGAAATGAGAAACATAATAGGGCGTAGGATATAAAGGCAGGGAGAAAAATGAGCTTCTCTTTGAATGGAAACAGATGATGCACTCAGATCTACCTTCCTAGACATGGAGCAGAATTAAGCCCTAGAGAAAACTTCATGAGTTATTGCTATGTCTGTTCCCTGTTAAAGATGACATGAAGAATTGGGCCAGGAGTCTGTGACCTCTCATTTATTTTTTATTTTATTAATGTGTTTTAATAGCTTTATTGTGATGTAATTCACACACCATAAATTTCACCCATATAAAGGGTACAATTCAGTTTCTTGGTATATTCACAAAGTTTTGCAACTACTATTGCAGTGTAATTTTAAAACACAACCTAATTTTGTCACTCTACAAGAACAATTTAGCAGTCACAGCTATGTATCTCCAACCTCCAGCATATCAAATATTGATATGTTTTCTGTCTCTCTAGATTTGCCTATTCTGGACATTTTATATAAACATATAAAAGACATTTAGGGTTAGGATTTGGATCTTTTACACTAATTTCTTACACATTGGATAACATTTTCAAGGTTCATCCAAGTTTCAGCATGTATTAGTACTCCATTCTACTGCAGGATAATATTCCATTTTATGAACATATGAGATTTTATTTTTCTATTCATGAGATGATGGACACTTAAGTTCTTTATACTTGGGCAGTTATGAACAATGCTGCCAAGAACATTAGAGTACAAATTTTTGTAAGGATATGTTTTTACTACTCTTCATATATTTAGAAGTGGAATTACTGGATCATGTAGATTAGTGGTCCCCAACTTTTTTTCACCAGGGACCAGTGCTCCTATGAGAATATAATGCCTAATGATCTGAGGTGAAACTGAGGGGGTGATGCTAGCACTGGGGAGTGGCTGCAAATAACAAATGAAGCTTCACTCACTTGCCCACTGCTCACCTCCTGCTGTGTGGCCCAGTTCCTAACAGGCCACAAGCTGGTACCATTCCAATGGACCAGGGGTTCAGGACCCCTATTCTAAATCACTAAACCATACTACCCCTGCCTAACATATTAGATATCTCAATACAACTAAAGTACTCATGTTTTATAACACCAGTTCCATACATTATATAGCTTTGTCAAAGACTCAGATAAAAAAAAAAGGTAGATATGAAAATGCTTGTAAGAAGATGTGATGCTAAATAAAAAGTAGCATAGTAAATTTATATATGTACATATAAAACTGAAAGCAACAAACAAATGAGACAAACAAACAAAAACTCCTAGATACGGACAACAGTTTAGTGGTTACCAGAGGGAAAGGAGGGTGAGGGGAGGTGGAAAAGAATAAAAGAGGTCAAATATACGGTAATAGAAGGAGATTTGACTTTGGGTGGTGAACACACAACGCACTATACAGGTGATGTATAATTGTATACTTGGAACCTCTGTAATTTTATTAAGCAATGTCACCCCAATAAATTTAATTGAGAAATTGTATATGTACAGATGTTAGCCAGGTCACAATGAGAGTGTGATCCCTTCATATAGCACAGGTACCATTAAGCTCCAAAGAAAGTGAGAATATGGATTCAGAAGTACAAGAGTCCCATATTTTAAAATAGACTAAAAACTATAATTTTAATGTAAATTATGAATTTTATATTTTATCTCATCAATAAAATTCTTGAAGTAAAAAAAAATCTAGGCTGTGACAAAGTGTATGGAAAACTTTGTAGTTACTAGGAGCCCTTGCATAGTCAGGAGGAAATGACACTATTGTATGAATTCGTGGAAGTCAGTTAACCCCCCGGTGCCTCAAGTACCTAATCTATAAAAATGATTATGACAACAAAAATTTGGGCCAAGTGCTCTTTCAATGCTCTTTACCCCCCACTGCAGCCCCTACTGTAAAATTTTGGGCTCTCATGTTAATAGCAATGATCTTTGTCTTTAAGCATCTTGCATTATTCGGAGATGGAAAGTAGATGAAAAAAAGGCAGAAAGCATTTTATAGAAATCTACATAGGTACAAATACCACTTTCCAAATTAACTGGTCTTCACTTGTCAAAGAAAGGACCAATTACAATAGGGAAAGAGAGAATCCCAAAGGTGGATTACTTGTCAGAGAACAGAAAGGACATAGGCAACTGAGACTCTAGATACAGAGGTGTATGTGGCAAGAACATTTGGATCAGAGAGGTAAACAAAAAATTGGGGTTTGGGGACTGATACTTTGGACACTATATAGCAGCCTTAGATGAGGAAAGTCAGGAGAGATCACGGTAGATGTTTGCAAGTATCTAAAGTGCTGTCAAATGAGAAGAGGTTAAATTTGCTCTTTATGACCCAGTGTTAGAATTAACATCCTTGAGTGGAATGCAAGGAGTACAGCCTTGCTTAGATATTAGAAAGATTTTCACAACTGCTCAGTGGGGACAAGGCTTCTCCAAAAGTAGTGATTTACTCTCAGTATAGATGATTAAAGTAATATTTGGTGGGGCTTTTCAAAAATGGATTTTAGCGTTAGACATAGTGAAGAAGAAATAGATAATGAGAAACTAGAGGTAAAAGATCTTTAGCTTGTTTGGTCCACCCAGATGTCCCCATTTCAAGTCCAAGTTCCCTTGGAAATAATATAGTAAACAGGTTCTTCTTAAAGCCTATTTTAGCCTAGAGATTCTTTTTAAAATATACTATTTATCATGTACTCTTGTCTAGATACTGTGATATTTCTTTTTAAATTCATTATATTATCTTTATCCCATCTCTCTGGGGTATGTTGGAATTTACAAGTGAGAAATGAGGCTCTTAGACTTTATGTAGCTGGAACAGAAATTTTTAGATAATTTTGATCTCAATGCCTCTAAATGACTATACATACTGCATACAATTTTTTTTTCATGCCTAGAAAACACAGGGTGCTCTTGAAGACTGGGTGAAGCTGTGCCTCCAAGAAAATAAAAACAATACCAGTGACAGGTTTGTGAGCAGAATACTCAAAGGGAACATTTGAGATTGCCAGGTTCACAACCCGCCCTGCAATCTCAGCCAGCTTCTGTGAGTTTATGAGTAAAATTATTTCAAGGGACAGGGATGAGGGGCAAGGGCAAGGAGGAAAAAGGAAATCTGAGAAAAACGTGTTTTCAAATGGGATGATATTTATCCAGTTAATGCCCTGGACCACTTGCCTATGTGTAATGCAACTCTGTTCTAAATGCAATGCAGTGCTTTCTCCAAATAAGCTGGTTGGGCAGAAATGTGATGAACATGTAAAGCAACTAAAAAATAACACACTTGGAATGACCTGTTCAAGAGGAGAAAGCAGAGCCCTCGGTGCAGTAAATTTCAATTTCCCATGTCTCCACATCAAAGTGAGAACAAGTGGCCCTTTGTGATAACAGACAGCTCTCTGTTTACTTCTTTATCCCTTCCCCTAGGATAAGAAAAGGGAAATTTAAAAAATCATGTTTTGTTTTTGTTTTTCCATTTCAAGTTAATAGAATTTTCTAAATTAGAATCCAGATAAGTAAAGGTCAGGCCAGCCTTGACACTTTCTTCATTAACAGCAAATCGACAGCTAGCTGTCTTTGCTCTTGGTGCTTTTACTAAATCAAGATGTTTAATGATATCATTGTGATGGGCTAGTGAAACATGGAATATATATCCAGAATTCTCAACAGCAGAGAGAAGAGGCAATTATTATTTAGGTCAGCATATTTATATGCATAACGGCACTTTAAGTACAATCACCTGATTTAATACCATACTATTGACTCTAGAGATAATTACTTTTTGCCAAAAGCAATGAGGCAATTGTATTGTACAATTCTGTTTACTCAGAGGCTTTAGTTCCTCCAGATATAGATGTGTTAAAAGTCATACATCCTCTATGAGGTGCTATAGTAATTTTCTCTTTAACTAGATCTTTGGTGCCCTTTTTATGTCCTCAAACGTATAGATGCTCAGAGAGGTTGTATAGACTGTTAATAAATATAGTTGGAAGTAAAAGTCAAGAAAGTCAATAGTAGAACAATTGGGGGGCAATTAAAATAGTGCAGGAAAAGAGTAACAGTGAAGCATGATTCAGAGGGAGTGTTTGGGATTGGCCTATGTTAGGAGGACAGTAGAAACTGATTAGCTATTTAATAATTAGCAGAATTTGGCAACTAATTTAATAAGGAAGAGGTTAATTTTGAAACATATGAATGTATTATTTAAGATAGAAGACATGTAAAAGTAGGTGTATCTGTGAATTAATTCATATAGTGCTGCAGACAGCACAGTTAAACATTCAGTGTGATTTTCAGTGGGTATATCTGTAAACTTACAAGAATTAAGGGACTATTTTAGGGCCACCATTTAAACTCTTCTTTAAAAATAAATCTTTTATCTTGAGATATTTATAGAGTCACAGCAGTTTTAAGAAATAATACAAAGATCACATATGCCATTTTTAAAAGGTAATAATGTCTTGTAAAATTACAGTAATAGATCACAAGCAGAATATTGACATGATGCAGTTTACGTAGAGAACAGCCCCATCACTGTAAGAATCCCCTATGCAGCCCTGTTATAGACACTGTCAACTTCCTTTAAACATTTTTGTACACATACATGTATGTTTTAGAGTGGAAGACCACAGAGGTAAGATGCCATTTTTTTCATGACATCATATTAAGATTAAATACTATTAACATGACTTAATCACAGCTGATATGAACCTTGATTATCTGACCAAGATTGTGTTTATTAGATTTCTCTGCTATAAAGTTGACCGCTCTCCTGAAGGAAGTCCCTTAAGGAAGTGAGGAGTTACACACAACCTCCCCGATAGCAGATAACTATACAAATTAACTAGAATTCTGCAAAAGAGATTTGAGGTTCTTTATTGTGATGAGGTACATTGTGCCACTTTTTTTGTTTATGGATTGTGCTTTTGATGTCAACTTTAAGAATGCTTTTGCTAGCCTAGATTCCACAGATTTTCTTCTATGTTGTTTTCTAAAAGTATTACAGTATTTCACTTAAATGTATGAATTATTTGAGTTATTCTTATACAAGGTCTGAGCTGTAAGTCAGGTTTGTATTTTTACTTTCTTGGTGTTCAGGTGCTTCAATACCATTTGTTGAAAATACAATTCTATTGAACTGCTTTTGAACTTTTATCCAAATCTAGTTGGGCATATTTGTGTGGGCCTATATCTGGGTTCTTTATTTTATTTCATTTATCTATGTGAATACACCTCTGCCAATATGGCACTCTCTTGCTTGTTGCAACTATCTAGTAGATTTTAATATTGGAAGAGTAATTTCTCCCACTTTATTTTTTTTAAGATTGTTTCAACTATACTAACACCATTACCTTTTCATATAACTTTAGAATAAGCTTGTCTATATCTACTAAAACATGCTAGAGTTTTGATAGGAATCACATTAAGCCTAGAGATCAATTTTTAGAGCTGTTATATTTACTATGTCATAATATGTCTGTGTATTTATGTCTCCTTTGATATAAAAGAGAAGGCATTTTTTAGAGATTTTGTTTATGTCTGTTGGCATTCTGGGTTGGAGGCTTTTGAAGTTCCCTGTCCTGATATATGGGAGACAATAAAGAAACCCAGAGAACTCACCACCATCTCATCCCTCAAGTCCTCAGTTTCCTAGGCAGTATGCCTTCTAATATCCACTTTTCAGAGGCTTCCTATGTTTGTTCTGCTATCCTCAAAGTTTTTCGGTGTAGGATATAGGATCTGGAAGTGACAAGAATATTCTATCTTGTCAGAACTATTAAGTCCTTTTTTATTTCTTTTCATGTAACTTAAGTAGAAATTTCAAGTCTTGAGTTTGTTACTTTATTTCTATCAGACCTGTAGTAAATGAGACACATATGTTATTAGCAAATATGCATGCTCACACACACACACACACACACACACACACACACACACACACACACGCTTAATGGTCATGTGAGGTAGACACTTGCTTCTCCTGTGCTCTTATTTAGGTAGCCACTTTATCACAATTAATCAAAAGCTATTATTTAATTAATCATTAATCTATTGCATCATTTGTATTTTTAGTATCCAATTTCCTTTTGGAATGAAACTCAGCACTGTGCTCAGGGCGAAAACTGTTACCAAACCATTCCCAGAATCTTATCTTTGACACTCTAGTCTCTGGGTCCATTCTTTATACAATTACAGTTTAAATCTGAATTCTAGTTAGAATAGAGGCTTGTATGTGCAGAAATGAATGATAATAACTTAATTATTGACATATTAATTTTTCTTTTGGTCACAATATCTTTATTTAAAAAAAGAAATGAGTCATGTAACCATGTGTTTTCACTAATTACAAAGGAGTATGTAAGTGCAAACATCTAACGAATCAACAGTGAAGTCACAGAAACAGAGAGAGAGAACTAATCTAAGTGTTTTATATGCTATAGTTATAAAGAAGGCATGGCAAAAAAAATTGGCGTGTTTCAAAAAATTGTTGTCTTCTAGGAACATAGTTGAAAATCCATCATGTATGTGTGTTTTAGATTCTCATCTCTGCATAGTAATATATTTATTTAAACAAAAAAATGAACTTGCATTTACATTTTCTCTAAATAAAATTGTTTCTCAACTTTTTATAAAATTGTTTAAAATATATAAACATAAGAGAGTACAGTATAATCATTACAGCAAAAGGAATCAAACATAACCTAAATTTGTGAGACAGTAAGAACTTATTGAAATTACCTTATAATAGCTTTTTCTTTCTAAATGCATTTCGTTTTTTATAACATAATGGTGTATTATTACTCACATCCAATAAGCTATCTGATTTGTGCATGTGTGAGGATAGAGAAAAGCTATTTTTATTTCTCACTTGGCTATCTCATTGTTTTTAGTGAAAAGGACCATCGAAATCTTCTGTGGTGATATACTGTTACATAAAGAGTAGTAAAGTTGTCCATCTAAAAAAGTAGAAAAATTAGGTGCATTTTGGTAAGTGTTACGGATTATATATCACCCATAGTCTCAGGAATAAGACTAAGTTGGAAAGGGTTTTAGAGGGATGAATAGTATGGGAAGTGAGGCAGAACTAAGATTGTAGAGCCCAAACTGCAAATTATCATGCACATATACTAGCTCTATCAAGTTCTCGTGTCTTCACATAATCACACCAGTTTTTGCCAGGTGGTTCTGAGCCATCAGAAAGGTTGGATGGAAGTTGTCTGACTGAATCCAAAGGCAAGTTTTTAGAAAATGAGCCTTGAAGGGTTGATAACCCTTCCTATACTACCTGATAAATTTTCCTGCACAGTTTGGAGGCTACTGTCAAATTTCTTGCCACTGTCTCCTAAACCTTCTGCATTTAGATTGGACCATATGTTGTCCTCACCTGCATTTCCTTCTTCAGCCATTGCTCTCCCTTTCCCTTTTACCTGTAGGAACCCAAATATCACCTCTTCCAAAAGCTTTGCTTAAAAGAAGCTTTGTTTGAGCACTTCATATTGTCTCTATAATCTGCCTTCCCCAGATTGGCAGCCATTAGTGTCATGACAGCAATAGACATATGGGGGTGAGGGAGGGTAATAGAAATTAATTGCAAGAAGGAACCAATAAACAAATATTTTACTTTATAGTGTGTATATGTTATAAGACTTTGACCTCACATTATATTATCTCTGGACCATATTTTTCCCCCTCTCTCCTTGCATACTAGGCCTTGTGAAGCCAGAGGACTTCACAAGTCCTTGACTTAGTGTTGTCCTCTTCTCCTCACTGGCACCTAACACAGTACCTTTCAAAAATTGTTTAAATGCAACAGTAAATAAATGAATAAATGAGTTCCTCCACTGCATCTTTTAGCACCCTATGGCGATAATCCCCAATCCTGTGTATTACTTGCCATTTTAGCTAAATCGACACAGTGCAAAGCTATGAAGGAGGCCAGGTTAAAGTGTTTGGATATTGTGAAGGATACATATGATAGATATGGATTTTTTTGTCTTGTTTTCTTTCCTCATTGAAATGTTGATAATTGAGACCACATAATTGAATTTCAGTTGTCATAACAAATTTGCTAAATGTAACTAGTATGTGAAATAAATCAAAACAAACCCTCTCCTATTTATTTTAGTAGTAGAATAATTAAAATTAATTTAATCAGATACAGAACTCTCCTATCCATCACTGAGTGAATTTTCATACTTTTCTTGCTTTAGACATACAAAATATCTTCTATCACACTCTGAAATATGATTCAAGACATCACAACCACATATTATGTGGACTCACTGTCCACAAGCCATCAGGCAAACCATTTTTTTTTCTTTTTCATTCTTTATTCGGTATCTCTTTTCTCTTGTTTTTTTTTTTTTTCTATATCATCTGCTTTCTTTCTTTTTATTCTACTACTTTTTTGTCTTACATGTTTACTACAAGCATGTATACTACAAGTTCTGATTTAGACCTCCTTTTATGTGTACATTTATCTTTTTTCTTGCTTAATATGTCTTCACCCTTTATATATATTTTCAGGTTCTATCCATTCTTTGAAGCCCAGCTCAGTTTTCATCTCCCTAGGAAATTTGTCTTATGTTTTCTAGTTTGGCACCAAACTCTTCAGAGATATCTCAGCCTCTGAGAATTTTGTCACACCATACTCACTGTTTTTAATTTTTTTACAAAAATTTCTGCTTGGTATTCTCAGTAAACCCTACGTGCAGAAGGGAATAGATACTCAATATAAGCTTGCTAATGAATCAATGATTATTGATGAAAATAATGATCTGATAAAGGCCCCCTTTTATAGTTTATATTCTATTTATTTCTTTCATTTCTCTATTTTTTGTTAGTTAACACCTGTTTTCCATTTATTTTTTCTTAACTTTCCTGTTTCCTGTAATATGAGGTGGTGATGTCTGCTCAGATTGGAGAAGACCTACTTCTAATCAATCATCTGAAAGCAGAGAGCTAGACCATGTTCAAATGTGTTATTGTATATTAATAAGAATATTATATAACAATTTTTCAAATCACTTGTCTTGATTTGTTTTGATTAAATGTTCATAAACAAGTGACATAATTTGTAAGAGTATGCATGCACTTGCTAATTGTCAGAACTCACCAGGATGTCACCCTATGCGACTTTTGCTGGAGAGCCTCAAAGAAGATTGGGGTTTACATCTGGGAAGATAAGAGAAGTAAATCTCTCATGGGAAACTCAAAGCATTGCCAAAACTCTTTGTTCTCTTAGCCTATCTCTGTACTTTGCAGGGTGAATGATTTCAGAGGTCTTTAGAAGTATGGTATTCTCTAACATGGTCCCTTGTTTGTTCTCACTCTGTAGCTTGTTGTTATCCTTATCTATGATGTCCCACTCCCCATTCTCCTTCTTCTTTGGAGAAGCTTCATGGGAGTCTTGGTTAAGAGGTTTACAACTTCGGCTTCCTGCTTTTCCAGTCTTTCTCACCTACAATCTCTCTTCATTTTCTCTCTTGCTCACCCACCTTCTTAGTTTCACAACTTTTATTTAGAAAGCGAGTAAAAATAGAAGCACTTTATAGCTCAGACCACACAGGCCTAACCTTGCCTGGAAATAAATGTTTACTGCACAGTGATAAATCAGTGTTATATTTTGAGGAGTTGAAAGACTTTTAACTGAAGCGGGGAAGGAAATGTCATAAGAACAGGTGAAAGTAAGTCAATAAGGGTATAATAATTCCTGCAGCAAAACCAACTATGTAAATGGAAACAAGATTGAGAGATAATGTGGTCAGTTTTGGGGGTAGTGTTTAAATAATATGTGGCAGGTAGAAAAGACACTTGAAAAAAGCCAGACAGAAAAAACAGAAATGAGATACAGAGAAAGCTTTTTGGTGACTATTTGAACACCTGAATCCAGCCATATCTGAAATAAGGTACTCATAAAATTTTGAGTTATTTTAGCATAGAAACTCCTCTTTTCCAATTAGTATTCTAATTCCCAATTGCTTTCCTAACAAATTACGAAGAATTTAGAGGCTTAAAACACATAAATTTATTCTCACATAACTTTGGAGGTCAGATGTTTGAAATCAGGTTCCTTGGGCTACAGTCACAGTGTTGGCCCGGCTGTTTCCTTCTGTAGTCTCTAAGGAAGTATTGTTTTTCTTGATGGTTCCTGTTTCTGTAGGCTGCCTACATTCCTCAGCTCATAGCCCCTTCCAACAAACTGAAAGCCAACACTGTAGCAAATTCTCTCTGACCTCTGCTTCTGCTTCTATTCTACTATCTCTCTAATTCTAACTCTCCTGCCTCCCTCTTATAAGGCCTTTGTGATAATCCAGAATAATCTCCCCATCTCCAACCCTTAATTATATCTGCAAAGTCCACTTTGCGATGTAAAATACTTCTGTCTGGAAGTTGCAATCATGGCCCGAGCTTAGGAAGAAGGAGGAAGACTATGTGTACAGGGCAGGGAATAAGCAGACCATTATGTATAAAAATATAAAACACAGAAGTTCACAGAGAATGCCTAATAGACATTTTAAAAAGATAAGACATATACTGTGTATGATGTTAAAGATGCTAAACTGCTCTTGGGATATTTCTGTAGACAGAGTCATTTACCTTTGGATTACCTTAGAAGTAAAACTTCTTTATCACTAGGGTGACATTTTATTGATCACCCAAATCAGAATATTTTTAAAAGGATAGAGACCCTTTTTAAAAATTAATCCAGAATAACAGGCATAAATTGGGACTCTTTTGGGAAGCCAGGATATGACTTAACCCTACTTATAATTAAGATGTGGTGACAGCATGATATCTAAATCAGCTTGTTTAAGTTTTAGGAAACATGAACTTATTTCTGTTCTCCAGAAAATAAAAGTGTATAGAAAAGATCACTACATTTTGTAGGTTTTTTTCTTTGAGGATGAAAATAATTCAAAAAATTATTTAAGATGTGGGACTTTTATAAGGTCTATAATAATGGGAAAATATTGATGTGATATGAATCTTTTAGAAATTATTCAATTATTAATTATATTAATTCATTCAATCAATTATTTATACACTTAACCAGTAAATATTTACTGATCACTTAATGTATTACTAGCCTCATTGCCCGTACAAATTATGGCTATGACAGAAGTAGATAAAAAATACTGGACAAAAAGGAGGAAGGACCAAGGAGATTCTCTTTGAAAGGGTCAAGAAAACATCTAACATAAACAGCAAAGAAAGAGGTTTACTTTTTATTTTGGCTTAGAATTTAGGTGAAGATGGAGAGGGTATTTGAAGGAGAGGGTGGTTGGGTTCAGATCTTGAAAAGCCAAGAATGTGAGATTCGGTTATTTTTCACACAGGTGCGAATCAATAGGAATGTTGTCAAACCCAGAATGATGTGATTAGATTTACTTTCTAAGAAAACATTTCTGAAGATTGCACAGTGCAGGGAAATCATGTGGAAACATTTGGGATAGAGATAATGATGGTGATGGCAGTGATACTTTCAGAGCAATTTCTGATTCTGGGTACTGTTACTAGTGTTTTTTATATTTTAAATTCATATGTGTCACCACAGCTTCCTAAGCTTGTGACAACTGCTTGCTCATTTTTTTCAGAGGACACTAAGGCAGCAAGGGACAAACAAGTAGCTCTTTAAGGACAAACAAGTAGCAAATAGTGTTGCTGAGATTCAAACTTTGACTGACTTTAAGTCTAAAAAATTAGTCACTTTATACCATTATCTCCCCACATGAATGATGCCTGACATAAAAGAATGAATGTGACAATATGGAGAAGAGAGAAAACTTAGAAGACATCTCTCCTGTTAGAGTTGTGATATTCCCATCTAAGCAGTTGTTTATAGAATATATGGTGAGAAAAGAATTAAAGCTGATTTTAAGGTCCATAATTTGTGACATTGGCTGTACAGTGATACATTTGAAACAGAAATTCTGGGTCATACCTTATCTAAAGGAAGATAATATTCTCAGCATGGCATGTATTTAATTTGAAATTCTTACAAAGCACAGTGATAGTCGTACATGCTCGTAGGTAGTGTGAGCACTGAGGAGTGGTGACAGCTGAATAAGAGTCATAAGTAATTGCAGCCAGGGAAATGAAGACAAGATGTAATGGTTAAGTTTCTACTTATTCTTCAAGGCCCAACTCAGACATAACCCTGAGCACAGTTCCTGGAACAGCATGGTCATTTAATGATAACAACTGCTTGACTGACTAAGAGAATGAATTTCTTCAAGAAACTTGAATAATTCCATCCCACAGTGGGTGACCTTTCTAGCCTCTAAGTTCCTACAGCTCTTGCCACCTGAGCCACTCATTAGGCACCAAGCTGTATCTCCTTCTGTTAGATTTCATTCTTTGCATATGCTCCATCTTACCAGCTGGCTTTGAAGCTAAGAACAAGGCCGCAAAAGTAAATATCTTTGTATTCCCTATAGTTTCTAGCAAATCCTCTTGCCTGTGATCAGCGCTAAAGAAAACTTCGATTGACACTAACCAGCAGAAGCCTTATGAAAATCTACTTATATGCCCATGATCTGCAAAAAAAATAAAGAAACAATAGTAAAAATAACTGTATTTGAAATCTTAACATGGGTTAATTGCCCTGCTAATTCCTTTATTCATTAACTCAAGTAATTCTCAGGACAACCAAGAGAGGTCGGCATTTTTTCCTCTTTGAACAGATGAGGAAACCAACCCAGAGCATATAAAGCTAGACAATGATGGGGCTGGCCCCGAAGTCCGTAGAAAACCTTTAAACTAGTGCTTTTTAAGTGCCTGGTGTTAAGCTACTTCTTTCTCTTAAGAACACACAACTTTCCTCCTCATTTGCCTGGAATCTGGAATCTGGAAGTCCTGGAAACTGCTGGCATGTGGACAGCCATCTTCACTCCATTCCGTGCAATGTAAAGACCTCCAGGTCACAGCACTGAGCAAGCCCCAGGCCCTGCTAAATATCAAAGGAGAGGACAACACAGATTGCAAGAAAGTCTTGATCTTACTTCATAAACTTGGCTACCTGGGCTCCTCACAGCAAGAAGCTGCAGTAGCTGCTCTTCAAAGGGTGAAAGGCCATCACTGATGAAAGCAGACCTAGCATTCTCTGCCAAGAGAAACAGCAGGAGCTGGCCTAGCCCTTGTCCAGAGTCCACTGTGTTATTAATAGAGTCCATTCTTTAAATCTTGTTAACCCTTCTATCTGTAAAGGTTTTACATCTCAAGCTGCTATGTCTTCTCTCTTTCATCTCAACTCTTTCATCACCCCTTAAGATAGGTTATTTGTGTTTCCATGGGATTACTTAACAGCCTCCCAAAGAAACCCATTCACCTATCTTAACAATGCATTTTTTAATTAAAAAAATAACAATGTATATTAATTTCTAACAATAATCAATTATACTATATTTAATATATGTAGTTTAAAGTGTTTTCCATTTTTATCTCTATAGCCCTGCTATGAAAAGTACATTTTATATCTCTTGTCATATTAAAAAAAAAAAAAAACAGGCTCAGAAACTAGAATTCACTTAAATAATAGCACATAGTTTTAAGTGTCATCACTGGGACTTGAATTTAAGTCTAGTCTTCCTACATTATTCCATTATCTCACAACTGCTGTTAAAAAACAATGATTAGCACCATAGTGCTTTACAGCTCATAAATCTATTTTATATGCATCACCTAATTTTATTATAGGAATTCTGGCAAGCAGAATGACAGGCAGTGTTCTCTTTTAAAGATGAAGAAACTGAGGCTCAAAGCAGTTAAACTATATCTGAGGGGACACAGAAAGTTAATGATGCAGCAGAGTCAGAAGCCTCTCTGAGGAACATTCTAGGATGTCTTTTTTCACAGCATGATGGGCCAGCAGCAACCAAAGAGCCACTTAATGTGTGCTTTCATTTTCTCAAAGTCGGGGAGACATTCTAGTCTAGGTTTTTAACTGAACACATTGTCAACCAAGAGAGCAAATTGGAGGCCCTTGGAGGCCATGGGAATAGCCCAGGGGATAGAGGTAGCAGTGGGCAGCTCTGGGTATGTTAAAGGCCAGGTCCTAGGGAGCAGCATGTAGGCAACTGGCCCTTGGCATCAGGGCCCCTGCAGTGTAAACTTGGAGGTTCACTGTAAAAGTGGTTTGTGGCATGGTGTTTGGCTTTGGAAAAATCTGGGTGGGGTTCTGGGAGTGGCTTGGCCCACTGTGGATTAGCTAGCTTTGGGCATCAGTATTCTGATATGTAAACTGGGAAAACGGTGCCTAGTTTATGGAGCAGCCACACTGGCCAACTGAAATAATGCTTTGGAGGCACTTAGCACAGCACCTAGCACAGACAAGAGGGAGACTATCAGATGGAAGGATATCTACCTGCTGAGGACAATGGGGTTGGGGCTAGGTGGGAAAGGAGAGACAGGGTGCTGAAAGTAGGGTTTATGTTCTGCTTTTTTTCTCAGAAGTGATTCTCAGTGGATATTATCAAATTTATCTTATTTTCTTTACCTTTTCATTGACACAGCCCCTGACAATTCACAAGGCACACAGGAATTAGCTCATTGGATCCTCACAGCCAGTCTATGAGAGAGACACCGTGAAGGTAGTAGGGTCTGAGAGAAACAGGGGCTTGCTCATGATTACACTTTGACTATCTGCCAGGGCTTAAACCAGAAATTCCCTTTCATCTCATCATTCTCATTCTGGCAGCTCATCCTTAGCTCCCAATGGCAAGAGTCACAAATTTGAACACAGGATAGACACCGAAGGACATTCACCTACCTTCCACCCAAGTTAGGAGTTCCCTGTACCGATGTCAGTTCTGGGCAGCTCCCTGAAACCTTAGGCTTGACGTTCTCTTTGCTGGGAAATCCTGTCTACACCGTGCTAAAACTTGCCTCCAGACCTCAATTTCACCAGTAATTTGGGTTGCTAACCTTGTGTTTTGCTGTTTTTCACAACAAAGGGAATCTGCTATACCTAGAGGATCCACTCAGTGTTCCTTAAATAAACTATACTCTTGTTCAATCCATTTCCTGGGTCTAGAATATCATTTCCCTTACTCTCTTCCTGGACAAATTATACCTCCTATAAGGTCAAATTTTAGTGTTTCCTTGTCCATGAATCCTCCCTTACATTTACCAATTTCCTCTTCCTTTGAATTTAAAGCGTTTATTGTCTGATCATTTGTTTTCAATTGTTCACATGCAGACAGCTTTGTGGCATCATTAACAGATATTTATACTTTACTCACCTATCTGTATTAGATGCTTTTTGAGACAAGAAAGCACCATCTTCGTTTTTATAACACCTTTCTTTTATAGCCTATTACTTGGCACACAGTATAAAGCTCAATAAATATTCGTTTACTGATATAGTTAAATTAAAATATATTCCTTGGAATTTTTATTAATTTACTCCAGAATTATGATGCCACATTCTTCATATCAATAGTTTTTATTTATTGGGTTCTCACTACTCAATATATACTTTGCTGAGTATTCTTTAAACATTATGTGATCTAACATTTGGGAAAAATTAATGTGGAAGATATTGTGTTCTCTGTCATTTTTCATTTACTAAGCTGAGTCAGAGAGAGGTTCAGTAACATGCCCAGATGTACACACCTGGCAAAATGATGGAGTCAGGCTTTGGTTCCAGGAAATCTAATGTCAGAATTCATATTCGTAACTACTCCTTGATATTGTTTTTCTGAATTTAGTTGGGTCTGTGATTCTCTTGCGCACAGCAGATACATGCACAGTAAGGCTGTTTTGGTGTTGATAATGTTGAATGTTGGGTGGTAACAATGTTGACTCATGAGATGCCAAGGAGGAAAGCCATTCTCACCTCAAGTTCCAGGAAATGAACTCTCTATAAATGCAGAATTTCTAACACAGTTTAGGTTCTACATACCTGCAGTGAAAGAGGGAAAAAATCATTAGACTTATGGTAATAGTCATCAGATTTCAGATATTGTTTTGTTCCTCTGTTTAAAATGTACCTTTTGGTCTTGTTGCCACCTGCAAAATTTGAAAACCTTTTTCTATCAGTAATCACTTGCACCTTGCAAACATGCAAATATTTTAGGGACCTCAGTGGAATTTCATTTTCCATGGCAGTTCCCTTCTAATTATAATTGGCCAGCTGGTAAATTTCCCCCGAGTATGCCTAAAACATGTATTTCTTATCTGTAATAGAAATAACCACTTGTCCTTTTATTCTCATAAAAAATAAAAATAAAATAGAAAATCAGATAAGATAGCCCAACTTTAAAGAGAGAGATAAAAAAAGAAAGACAATTAGGAGACTATTTTAGTTAGGGTAAAAATATGCTTCTAGAATGCACATTTATCTGTTTCTCCTCCAAACAAATGTTTCAACATGATGCTTCTAGGTTTGAGACATATATGCAGATCAGGCTTTTTATTTTGTTTTGTTTATGTTTTCTGTTTGTTTTTAATCATTTGGAAATTTTACTATTATCTTGACATATCTGGAATTCAAAGTGCTGTTAAAAAAAGAAAGTAATAGGTTAAACATTTTTTGACACTTATTACGGGAAGGTCAAAGACCTTTTCTCCCAGTAATTAATTACTCTTTAGTAGGTCTCCAAGACAGGTCATTGTAATGCAGCTTTTATGATGGTTGTGATCTAAAAAAAAAAAAAAAAAAAAAAGAACCAATTTACCATAGGTCACATAGTAAGGGCTAACTAGTCATGGTCAAAGGAACAACCATACCCTGACTCTTTCAACTAGGAAAATTCATGTTTTATACTTACAGAATAAAAGCAAGTCAAAGACAATGGAATTATAGCTCACGATTTTCAGACTATATGGGCTTCTACAGAGTTACCCAACCTTTATGGTCTCAGATCCATTGGAACAAATTTTTTTACAACAGATTTTAGACTAGAGAAGTGGTCTCCATGATTTAGATACCGTGAAGTGTGTGATGGGAGCCAGAAATCTGCAGTTGTAAGAGAAATCCAAGTAAACCTGACGAATAACCAGGCGTGGACGGCATTGATTTAAGTCATGTGCAAATGATCTGAGCCTAATCCATCCTGCTTGAAGAAGGCTCTTCATTGAATAAATAGGACTGACCTGGGCTTATGGGGAGGGGGAATCTCAGCTTTATTTCTGACTTGGATACTACCTTGGCCTTTAGACAAGTCTCCTCACTGCTTTGTTTCTTCATTGGAAAAGGTAAGAGTCAGATGACCTTCTTAGCTCTAAAACCCTGTAATATGAGATGGAAGTCTGAAATGAAAAGATGTAAGCATCTTGGGCCAACTTTATGTCACCCACTCCCTGTTTCCATTGCCTTTGCCACTCATAAAGGAAAGCCCACAGCCACCCCATCCCAACCTCCCTCTGCTTTTGAGTGCCAGAGATAAGGAAAGAGACACAATCTAAAGATGCGAAAAACTCTACATTACAAGTGACAAGGTAACTTTTTCAGAGAGTAGAAGAAATGGACTGGTTTTATAGGAAGAAAAGAGATAAACTCTTGAAGAGTTGAGATAATCTGTTGTGGAAATTTGAAGACACCTTTACTCTGAAACAACCCTGGTGAAAAGTCTTAGTTTTGGGGAGAGCTCTTTGACAAATTTTTTGTTCGTAATCTTTTGTCTTTTGTAAGAGAATGATAGGTGCATACTAAATAGCAAAAGCAACCTAAGTGTGTGTGTGTTGTGATATAAAATGGTAGTTAAAAAAAATAAAACGACTCAAAAATAAGTGAAATTTTTCTTACCAGACAAATCTTCAGTAAGAGTTAGATGTGAGTAGTAGTGGCAGGGTCAGCAGTGTTATTTTCTTAAATAAGACTCTCTCCAAATTTGTTTCATGGGCTATTAGCCTAACTCTGTGCAAATGCTCCTAGAAAAAGTTTTTGTTTGTATTTTAGCATTAAAATTTTGGAGAATAAGTACATAAAGCTTCATAGTGCATATTAAAATAGTAAAGATACTGTTAAGTCAAGCAGTTAAAATAAATGCTTACTAAGCTGAATTATAAAAGTGCAACCCCCCCAAAAAAAGCATTTATCAAGTACATACAATACTAGTGTTCTTTGGAAAATGGGCTCCCACCTTGTTGAAGTTGTACACTGCACAGCTGAGAAATTCTCAGGATTATCATTACATTTCCAGTCGTCACAAATGTATGTAGCTTCCAAACCATTGTATGTTTTTTGGCAGATGGCAAAAAGGAATGCCATCCTTTGAGGAAGGTATGCATTTCTTCCTTAAGTCACTATAATTCACCTTGTAGAATAGTGGCAGGGTAAGGGAAATACTATTTTAAACTAACTGGGGTCCATTCCCTTGACAGCAGTAGGGAGAGGGATTCTTGCCTCTCCTACAGCTATTTCTTTTAAAATGCTAAACTAAATTGCATTCTTACAGCATTTTTAAAAGGTATATACCTGTTTTAGTGAATGTTAAAGTCAATTGCACTTGGATACCCTTTATCTTCAGCTGGGATATTTTAATTTTTTTCTTCTGAATTTAATTGGAAAATTCAACAAATGTAACTTGGGGTCATAAGCATTCCAAACATCCAGTTTTCTTTTGTCATAGGAGAGTGGGATTCGTGGAATCAATTAGCCTTAAGAATCTAGTTGCCTATTAGATTTGCATCTCATGGTCACTGGAACAGTAGAAGAGTAGACAAAGTTTCTGTGCTCTAATGCTGACGCTGCAACCCATCTGATGTTGGATATGATTATCATATAGTCTAACCCAGTTCTTTCATGTGGAAAATGGATGGCATGCTGTCTGCCATGTGGAGATCAAATATACTAAATTATATACAAATAAGAAAGAACTGTTCAACCAAAACAAATAAGTTACTAAGTTACTAGTTGAGTAACTGCTAATCATCAAGGTATCTCCTAGCTGAAGCTGGGACTTATACCAGATTTCTGGCTTGCCAGAAATTTCTTCTGATAGGGCACAGTAAGGGGAGACTAGAAGGCTGGGGAAAGAAAAAGTATTTGCTTAGTTTGTCTCCTAATTTTATTTTGCTTCTTGGATTTTTCGACTTGCATTAGCAACAGCCTAGCAGAGTTTCTTCACCCCAGCCAGAAAAGTGATTCCAGTACCAGTAGTTGATTCTGCTTTGTAGTCTTCCCAGCTGTCTTCAGAACCATCTTCATTGTTCCCCTTAGACTCCAGCACCAGCCTGCCAGTACCACGGCTTCAGAATTCTAGATCCCAGCCACACAGGGCAATTCACCTTAGAGATACCAACACAATCAAGCAGTAACCATTTCTTCTCACGGGCCTTAACTTCTTCTCTATGGGGCTTTGAGTTTCCAAGTTTAAATAATTCCAACCTCTTCTGGTTGTTCCTCAGCCTTGGGTTAGTAGTTACTTTCTGTAGATGCTTTCAGATCTTGTTAGCATTATGATACTTTAATGTTCTCTTTCTGCCTTTTCAATTCTTCAATACCTAAATGATGATAACACTTCTAATTAATGACATTTCTATCTAAATGACATGTATTTTTTTGTTTCTTGAACCCTTGCTATTAAATTACATTTGTGAACCAGAATTGATTCCCCCATCCTTATATTCACACTTGGTTTGCTTATTTAAACATGTAGTTATAGTCTTCTACAGAATAATATGGCCTTTTGTTGATTCATTAATCGTTACAAACATCTTATTCTCGTGGTCTAACGTAACGGTTGCACTTCCGCTAGAGACATGAATCCAATATATATTTTCCTTTTAAAACGACTGAGAATTTAAGTGTAACTGCTATATTAAAGGACAACCATTTCTTGGCTTCAAAGTTGAAAAGTGATTAGGAGTAGTGATTGTGCAAACTGGAAAGAGTACTCTAAACGGTCTCAAACACAGAAATAGTAAAAATTAAAACCAGATCAGTTAAATAGTATTTAGTAAGAGTTTATTGTGCACAGAACAGTTCTCAAACTGGAAGTCTTCAGATCCAAAACTGATAGGAATCTCAGAGACCTGATGGTACAGGCTGGCTTATAAATGTATGTGAAAATGAGGTCTTTTAGCCTTTACAGTGATTAGTTATTACAGTAGGGGTTTCTAGATGGCAGAGAATTAGTTTAAAATGATTCATACTATTTTATAAAGATGAATTAAGTTTATTTTATGATTAGGTATTTATAAGAAATATTTTAGGTTAAGTTGCACTTATGTTAATGAAATAAGCTAGATATAGTTTTTTTTTTTTTTTGTGGTTAAATAGTTTTGTCACTCAAGGAATTCTCAAGTTTGGTTTCCATTTTGTATTTTACTTTAACAAAGGTTAGGTCTTTTATCAGCAACAACTAACTTAATATAGGGACGTGTAGGCTTGGTACTTCTGGATCTTTTGTTTCTGTCTTCTTATAAAAAACAAACAAAATAACACAAAGATTTCTCTTTGAATATTCAACCTATAAGTTGTTCAGGACATGCAAGGCTATTCTATGAACCATATTTGGTCCCCTGAGCATGAGTTGGTAACTTTTATTTCAGAGAATTTAAAATCTTTACTGACAGCTTGGTCTGAATCCTTACTACTATATGGTAATTATGGTGGCAGCAGAAGAGGAAGAAAAAGATCTTCTAATCAAGAGGAAAGACTCAGTTATTAATAGATGCAATTGATCACATAATCATGATTTCAATAAGATACATTGCTGAATAAGTGCTCTCTATTTCTGTAACAATTTAGAAAAGTATAACATTGCAAGAGTCCCTGTTGAGAAATTTTAGGAATTTAGAATTAGAAGGATACTCTTAATACTACTTCACAATCACTTAAGTATAATTGACATTCCCTTCCAAATATAGACCCTAAAATACTATCAATACTAGACAAATGGATGGTATAAGAGTTACTTGTAGCAAGTTACTGCTGTTTTCTAGGGCATTTTGACAAGTCTGGGTTTAAGCTGATGGGAGGCACACACAAAATGGGCTTTCTAGTCACGTCTTTAAAGTCTCTTTTTAGGTGAAGGAACTTGGGCAGTAGGGATCCAGACAACTTTCTGCAAGTGGTGGCAAATGGTGACTATAGTAACTATAGTATATATGTTGAGGTTATTGTTAGAGATGTAAATATATTTTAATCAACACCTCCACAAGTCAGTCATTTAAGTTCCTATTGTTAATTGCTTGGGAACCATCAATTCTTTCCTTTCCTCAACTTTTGCTCAAGTACTAACATTTACTTGGATGTCTTCCGCTTTTACTATGTTTCTACCTGTCAGGTCTTTAACTTTATGGCACAGCTTCTAACCAACCTCATAAGGCTTTTCCATATCTCTTTAGCAAAAATCAATTTCTCTCTCTTCCCTTCACAGTATATTATTTATATGGTTGACTTCCATGGGACCATATTTACTCTTCCTTCTCAAAATATTCTAAGGAAGACTTTAATAACTCCATAGTTATTTTCAATGCTACATTCTCACCTTTTACCCTTCTCTTTAGACATTCATCATGAGTAAGTTTATAAACACCCATTTTCATAACTCATGGCTGAAGAATTCCAAAGCTTAAAATCTAATATTCATTTTCTGAGCTATAGATTGGTGATCCTACTTGACTATGGGGCATATTCGCTGGAAAATCATACGTCCATCTTCAGAAAATAATAACAGAATGCGTATGTGCTAACAAACTTTTCCTTTGAACAAATTGTATTATCTTCTATCCTGATGGTGATAAAATTGATCTATTTTTTTCTGCCCATATCATTTAAAACTAATAAGTCACAGTTGGGTCACAACTTCAGGAGTTTCCCAGGTGAATGGTGAGATCAAAGAAAGAGGCAAGTCACTCCAGATTGATAGGTGGCAGGTTTTATAAGCAAGAAAATCATACATATGAAGCTTGTCTTAAGACAAGTAGATATCCTCCTGCTTTCCAGAATCTTAAAAGTAAATGTGGAGGCCTCAATGGGTTTCAGTCACATGTACTGTCCAGATGGTCTCAATAACATCTCACTGTCTCAATGCTACACCCTTGAAATGTCTTCTAGTGTGGGAATAGTAGGCACGATGTCTATTCTAAGGACAGGAGAGGGGATGAGGGGCCTCCATTTGTCCAAGTCCAGTGCTTAAGTCAACTGGCAGCACATCCTCTGGATGACCTCCTCCAACAGTCACCAAATCTACTCCCTCTTCTTAGGTTACCCCTCCCTGTCTCAAAAAGGAGGAAAATGATATCAAAAAGGCTTAAGAGACATTAACCACATGCAATGAAGGACCTTGTCTGGTTTCTAGTTTGAAGGACCCAATCATTAAAAAAGATAATACAGAAGACTTTGAACTCTGATTATATAAATGATACAAAAAAATTGTTATTACTTCTTAGTTGCGATAATGGTTATGTTTTCAAAAATTATCTCTTAAAGATATAAATTTAAATATTTACAGATGAAAAGATGTAATGTCTGTGATTTAAGATTGTAATACTTCTTAGTATTTCTAAAACATTACCTTCACAGTATATTATTTATGTGGTTGACTTCCCAGTGATAATTAGCTCTTATTCCCACTGAGGAAACCATCATTCACCTCTTATCTGTATTTCTACAGTAGTTCTGAACTAGTCTTACTGTGTCAAGTTTTCCTCTAGCCAATTCATTCTAAACATTAGAATTTTTTTCCTCTTAAAACACAAAGTTGATCCATTCCACTGCTTAAAAATCTGGCACAAAGTTCAAATTCTTTGGCATAGTTTCCAAATGTATCTATTATCTGGCTTCTCTTTGTTGTATCTCTGTCACTTTACTCCTGTAAACACATAGAATTTTCTTCATTTCATTGAACTAACTGAATGGCCTTACATTTCCTGTCATATAAATAAATTTGACTAGCCATTCCTGACCTCTTTAGCCTTTTCCCAATGTGTATTAAATATTCTTTATGCTTTTTTTTTGTTCAATATATTATAATTTGCTTCTTTGTCACCCCAATTAAGCCAGATATGTTAGAGGTATTAGCCACTTGTCAGCTCTTATTACTTGATAGCTGTTTCATGATTCTGTTTTGAGAGGAATTTGAGGCTTTGCCTAGGCTTATGTGGTGACAAATATGCATAGGTAATTGGTAATGTCTGCAAAAGAAAGAGGAAGGGAGGAATGGTTGAATGCCTGATTATTTTTTGCAATTACAGCATGTATTATTAGACTCACAATGTATTTTTTTTTTGACCTTAAACAATAAACAATTATGTTGCTCATTAAGACCTGTTTAAGGGCACAGAGTAAATGGAATAAAATGGATAACCCGTGTCTAACTTTGGAATCCATGTTCCTTTCAGGGGAAAAAAAAACAAAACAAAACATGTACTGACCAGTGTTCCTTGAATTGAATTTATTGCTGGGTGCACCTTAGAGTACCTAAACAAGACTGTAGAAATAGGACACAAAAAAAGAAGACACAATTCCTGCCTGCAAGAGGCCAAAAGCCATTTTGAAACCTGTCATAAAACATTAAATACCTGAAAAGAAATGAAGTGTCAGACCATATTCAATACTCATAATTGTTGGAGAAAGCTGATTAGAAAAGGGAGAAGAATTTGGAAATTGATATCTTTTATTTTGACCCACTTTTATGTTGGCCATATCTTAGCCCCGCTTCTCTGCCAAGGCGAAGTGATTTGCACATTCCATCTCTTCCTGGGCTGGAGGTTGGATGGCTTATTACCCTTTGAGTTTTAGTTCGCTTCATTGCTTTGTGAATTCAGCTCTCTTGTGCCCCCTCCAAATGTATGACTTCATTGACTATCCAACTTGTGCTTATTGATACAGTGGGGACAATATTCCTCTGAAGATTTCATCAGGCTCAGTGCAAGCAGAACTATGTTGGGTTCACCATTTTGCTTCTGTTGTGAATAACAGACCTGAAGTCATGGTGATGTAGATGGAGAGACTGGACACTCTCTCAGGGAAAGTTAAGTCCTTATTACAAATGTTTTATTCTTAAACAGAGACAATGTATACAAATTTTATTTTTAGTTACTTGATGTCACAAAGGAAAAAAGACAGTTTGCAAGTGGAATCCCAAATCTGGGGATGGTAGTTCCATCTTGATATTTGCATTAGAAAGTCATTTAAAATATAAGAAAGATATGTGGAATTTGTGAATTATTTAAGAAAACCTATTTTCACTGAGTCTCATTTGTGACATTAAAACAGAAGGGAGGACAATTGCCAGGTTTGCTCTGTGTATTAAATGAAATAGTGTGTGAGATGTCCACCACAAAAAAGGTGCTCAGAAAATAGCAGCAGTGGTAGTGGTGGGTACAGTGACCACAACAATGATGACAATGGTGACTATGCCAGTGATGGTGGTGATGTCACTGATAAGTACCTTAGGGATATGGCCCTCGGCCTGCCATCCATCTACTCAAATTCAGCACAGATCCACAGGCCAAATTCTACACACCTCTTTGGCCTTCTTTCCTCTGAACTCCTCTTGCAAATACAATCAATATTTTTACCTTTTGTAATTGTACTGTACCCATGATGAGGAATAGCAATGAATTCTTATTACTTATAGCATGTTCAAGCTTAAACATGTTAAATTTTAAAATTTAAAAAGCATCTATGATGGAGCCTGGCACATAGTAAATGCTATATTTGTGTCAGCTGCTATTAATAATACTATTTAAAATTAAGCATCTATTTCATTTAAGCATTATACTATAAGGTAGGCCTCCTTTATATCTCCAGGTGTCTCAATTGTTTCTACTGTGACCTGGTTTCTATAACTCTCATTAGCGTTTTGTGTGTATACTCTCGTTTCTTCCTTAGAAAGTAAGGCCTTGAACTGACCCTATTAGTGTTATCTGAACAATAAATATAATATAGCTTTTACTTCCTTGAACCAAAATAATGTCTTAAACTCATTTAATTCTGCATGGCTCCTTAATTTGACAGTTAACTCCTATCCTATGGAGCCATTGCCACATAAACTTGTCTCTCAACATTCTAACATGGTTCTTGGTCTTAGTTCTGTTGTCTTATCCTGTTTAAATGTGTTCTACATCCACATTCTTCAAAGACTTATGAAATTTAACTTTTTGCTTCAAAATTCTGTCCCATCAATAGAAGTCTGAACCCTCTTACTGTGACTGTGACAATAACTTTCCTCCTTGAATATGATTTGAATCTTCTCCCAGCTCTCTGGCTTCTAGCTTCTATGGGCCAACCTCATTTTCTATAGAATGGCATTCTTTTCTGATAAGGTTGTCACTGGAAAGGGGAGGCTATGTGTGGAGCTTATGCTTCTGAGCTAGAGTTAGATACTTATCAGGCACCGTGCTGAGCACTTCACATAGATTGTTGCATTTAATCTTTACAACAGCCAGTGCTCTTGATTGTAAAATCTAAATTAGACAGAGAGGGAGATAATAGTTGAATCACCAAGTCCTCATAGCTAGTTAGTGGGAAATCCAGAATCTAGATGCAGGAAAACTCATTCTAAACACTGCTTTCTGATCCCATGCTTTACTAGCATTCACTAACACATGTAACCATTCAAATTGACATCCAATTATATAAAGTTGTTTTGTTCTCTATTAACACAAAGCTTAATTTTCCAGTGTTGGTCTAAGCACTCAGAGACCTGAGACAGATCATATGTTCCCTATATGTTCCTCCAGGATCTAGCACAAAACAAATTATATACGTGCTCTTGAATTCTATTAAATGAACAATTTTGGACAGAAGTAAATATTTGAAGAATTAGAGAAAATGTAGGCCAGCGAGATGGCCCTATAGAGATACAAATAATAGAATGGAGGAAAGAAGTCAATAAGGATTTTAAGCTCTGATCCTAAGCACTAAATCACATGTATTTTTAAAAAAATATATGTGAAATATCTGTAGTTAAGTGGAGACCACTTACGGACCTTTAAATAGCCATTCAAGTTGACTACTATGTACTCTATATTTAATTCATGAGGATTTGAACCCTAGAAATTTGCACAAAAATACATGAAATTACATTTTCAGAATATTTCCTTTGAGCTTCAAGTAGAGAAGAAATATTTTAGAAGGAGCATACTTTTTATCATTTCACTGATTAAATAACCAGTAGTTATATATTTTAAAACACTTGATCATAACCTTAGAGCTCAAACAGCTGATTTTTCTGCCTGCCTCCATCCCCAGCATCTAAGCATTTCCAATAATTGTGTACTCAATTGCCTGATAATAAGTTATGGTATAAATTTTGTGTACTTTTGAAAAGCAATATATTTTCCATAAAACTTACTGCCAAGGTGTATTTAGAGGAATGAATCATACCATCTTCATGACATCTTGTGAAATCAAAACCAAGGGATATAAATGGCTCTGAGAGAAGACTCTGCATTCTTTGATAGTATAATTATTACACTGTCAAATTTTTTACTCTTTCCCAAATTTTACTTAATTCTTTTTATATATAGCTTTTACCATCATATGTCATTTAATATTAGTTAGCAATTAGAAACTGTTACAAATTAGCCATTTTTAAAATATGAGATGTCGTACCCAGTTTACCCATACTGAAAACAGTTATAAATATATATGTCACAGGCTAGGGCATTAAGGAAAACAGGGAGACTACACAACTAAGATGATACTTTTAGTAGCTTTTATTTAGGTATGGTAAGACCCACAGACTAGGAGATACTGCTGTTGAAAAGATGGTTTGCTTGTAGTTCCAAAGATGAGGGAATACATCATGATGGGGCGAGATGGGAAGGCACTGCAGTATCTCAGGTGGCAGAGTGGGCCATGGACGACAGTCTTCATTGTGGTCTCGTTGAGAAGAAATAGTGAGACAGGGTAGTCTGCATAATTTCATTTTATTTATTTTTACATCTATAGCACCTGGTCTTCCTAGGTGGTCTCTCATCCAGGTACTAACCAGGCCCAACCCTGCTTAGCTTCCGGATCAGATGGAATTGGACTTGTTCAGGGTAGCCTGGCCATAGACTAGTCTGCATAATTTTAGAGTGCTGTGAGGCTCTCTAAAATAGAAGATGTCCCTAGTAGTCTAATGTCAGATCCTGGGGTTAGGGCTGATGGATGGTAACTCAGTCTGCTAGAGTTTTATAGAGGAGCTGGTTGGGAATTGGGGTCTGAATCTGTGTGTTTGCATTTGAAAAGCACACTTACAGGTAAATCATTTACAATTCCTTAGGATTTTGCTAGCTCTGGGAGAAAGAGTTGTAGCAAGGCCCCAAATGCTAGAGCATTGGACTATAGAAAATGAAAGACATGGTTAATACAGAGATATTTATCAAGAATTGAAAGTCTGAAAGCCAAGAACACAGTAGAAATGTTTAAGATAGCATCACATCATATTTTTAAGAGAGTATTTCCTTTTCAGCAATATGCCGATTTGATTTATGATAAACTAACAGGTTTGAGGTATGGCACACATATGGCACATATTTAAATATAAAATAATTTAATTCTGACATGTATGTACCTTTGAAAGTATCATGTGTTTGTCCTCAATGCATCCTCTCAAGTTTCAATTTAATATTTTGCCCAATTTTAGTTGGTTACTTATTGAATTTTGAGAGTTCTTTATTGCATTATATGTTCTAGATATAAGTCCTTCAATATATAGATGATTTGCAGACATTTTATTATAGTCTTTGGATTACTTTTTTATTCTAAGAATGTCATTTGAAGAACAAAAGTTCTGTATTTTACTAAAGTATAATTTATTATAGCTTTCCTTTTATAGACCATATATACTTATTTGTTTATTTTTCTACACATAATGCTATACACAAAGGAAAAAATAACATTGTAAAACAATCTAGTAGTAACTTCAGATCCTTACTGAAGGAAAGGCCAAATAGAAATATATTTCTATCTTGCTTCATGATCATCATTGTGGGGGTTACCAGTTTCCAAAGGGAATCAGAGGTGAAAAAACTGTTAGGAAAAAATATCAGAAATGACCTCAACATTAAATCAGAATGGGTTATTCTTGGTAGTTAATCCTTATTTAAATGATCATTTAACATGGGCTTTCCTTCAACATATTTCCTTTGAAATATGGCCTGAATATTTTAAAACTCCTCTGAGGCATTACGTATTTAATAAATTTAAGTCATGGGGACATTCACTGAAGCATGTAGTTTTTCAGACCTTAGCATCTTAGCAACCATATTATTGCCCTGTGGTGCTAGTATTCACAGCACAACGAAACAGGATATTAAGCTTGTCAAGACAGAGCAAGACTAGAGCATATGAATCAGATTGCAATCCATCCTGCTGAAACAGATCACATTTAGATAAATGTACTTCTTTATTTTCCATGAAACCCAACTTTCAATTATAATGGAAGCTGCATTTAAAATGAAAGTTCTAAATAGTTCAGGGTTATGAAGAAGGAACTCATATACTTTGGACACTGAATTCTGGGGACTTCAGGTCATGATATAACAGAGATGGGGATCCATTTAGCCAATGGTGATCTTGAGTTCCTGCTCTTAGACACCAGAATTAGGGACTTGAGCCATAGCCCCTTGAGGAAGACTGGCAGCAAAGAGTATCATCTTATAAATATCAGTGCCCCAAGGGCTAAATGTTAATGTTAAGAAAAATACAGCTTTATAAAATGAAGATTCATAAGAATGTAAGTTTTATGATTATTATGGAAAGTTATCTGGAAAACCTTAATAAAATTGAAGTTATGCACAGGCTACAACTCAGAATTTCCATTCCAGGCATGCCCTAGAGCAACCTGCTTATCAGATACCAGATGTGTACAGATGTTCATCACAGCATAGTAGTCATAGTAAAAACCGGCAATCACCTAAATTCCATTAACATAAGAATGGAAAAAATTATATATTAGTAGGGATACTCGAAAGTAGTGGAAATAAATGAATTAAAAAGACATAAATTAACATGAATTTATCTCACAAACATTTATGGTGAAAAATTATGAATAAAGTATTTTATAAAGTTTAAAAACATGCAAGAATAATGTATATTACAGAAATCCATACATGAGTAGGAAAAATCAAGATGAATGTGAGTATTGAACATCAGACTCATAGCAATTCTGAGTAATCAAGGCAGGAGTCTGGGGGTGGGCTTGTTGTACTAGTCACCTTGCCTTTTTTGTTTGTCAGAAATATTTTTAAGAAAAATGTTGTATAGCTTCTACTTTGGGTGAGGCCACCATCTAGGGCCTAAGAAAGAAACAACAAGCCATCCTCCTTTCCCTTAAACAAAAGCTTAAATTTCATTGGGAGTATTAAACTATCAGAAGGTTGGGTATTTAATAATATCCACAGTATTAAATATTTTTTAAACAGAAACAGACTATATTTTAGAGCAGTTTCAGATTCACAGAAAAATAGAGCAGAAAATATAGAAAGTTCCCATACAGCTTCCATTCACACACAGCCTCTCAATATCTATATCCCGTTCCAGGATGGCATATTTGTTATAATCAGTGAATGTAAATTGACATGTCATTATTACCCATATTTTATTATTTACATTAGGGCTTTATTCTTGCTGTACATTCCATGGTTTTCTTTCTAAAAAAATACTAATTTGAAAAGATATATGCACCCCTATATTTCATTGCAGCATTATTTGCAATAGCCAATATCTGGAAACAACCTATCTGTTTATCAATAGATGAATGGATGAAGATATGGTGTATACACACAATAGAATGTTATTCAGCAACAAAAAATAATAAAATTTTGCCATTTGTGACAATGCAAATGGACGTAAGAGAGTAATATGTTAAGTGAAATAAGTCAGAGAAAAACAAAGACCGTATGATTTCACTCGCATGTGGAATCTAAAAGACAACAAAAAATGATTAAACAAAACAGAAACAGATGCATAGATACTGAGAACTGATGGTTCTCAGAGAGAAGGTGGAGGGATGGGAATTAAAATAATAAAAAGATACTCATGAACAGACAATAGTCTTCAGATGCTAGTTAATTCAATAAAAGAATGCTAGTAACCTCACCACAAATTCTTAGAAAAGTAGATGACTGTGTCACATTTTGAGTTAAAAAAAATGATTGGTGTACCTATTTTTCCCCCTCCCCTCACTGGAAGCAGGAGGAGAATTTTCTGAGATTCACTGTAAGATAGAACTCTTGGAGTTAAAGCTCACAAAAATATGGGGCCCTACATGACTTGGAGGCCCCTAGGGTTTTTGTCAGAATGCCCATACTGAGTCTTCAGTAACTCATCAATTACAGTTCAGATTTTTCTACTCTGGGACTGCTTCCCATGGCATTTTCTGCTTATAGGTTTCTGCTCTGCTAAACTGGTGCTCTATGCAGCCTCTCTGTCTATCTGTCTTTTATTTTGGTGTTGGAGGAATGGTTTGCCCTGTGATCACATTGCTCCTATGGATCTTAGAAGAGTTATTGACTTTTCAGTTTGACTATTAAGACAGAGTGACATCTTCCATGTTCCTTACCTGCTGGATAGAAACCAAGACTTCTCAATTATTTAATAATGAAGTTAGCTTTATAAAATGAACTGTGGTAACCAGTAGTGAACATATAACCAATCTCCCAGAAACATGACAAAAATGAGGGAGATCTAGAAAGTAAAGGAAAACCAACACTGTAGGCATATATCTCTTTATTAGACACCTTACTTTTTTTTCAGGGTATGATGAAATTTATTAAGTTGGCATGTCCTTCCATTCAAGCCTGGGTTATTTCAAACATTTTTTACAATGGTCTAAGTTCTATACAGAGGATGAAACTTGTTCTGTATATTTGCTTTTACATTCAGTATTGTTCTATTGACTCTATTTTTTCAGATAAGTAAATTAAAGCAGAGAGGTCTTACAATTTGCCTAAAGTCCCCAAAGGCCAGAGTATAAACCATAGTATCACCAGGTACTTGGCTTCCAGGCTAATGATCCTCCATTCTTCTCCCCTGTTTGGATTTAATCCATTTTATGAGTCCATCTAATAATCTGATAACAGAGAAATGGGAAAGTACCCCAAGATATGGATTTATAAATTTTATTTCAAAATTTTCAAGTTTCATCCTATAACTTCACTATACTTTTAAAATGTCAAGAACTGTTCTTTGAGATTTCATAAAATACTCTAGCTCAAAAGAGACCTTGGAGAAGGTCTCTTCAACTACTTCGAAGTTCTCCTAAATGTCCCAAGACCATTATCACTGAGGAGTTCATTACCTGCTAATACTCAGAAATAAGGGATTTCTTGAATAGATGTATCTGTCACATACTGGGTTAATTAGAATGAATCAGATTTCTGTTTTACAGGATTCTCAGAGCTTTTAGAGTGCTAATGTGATGGTAAATTTGAGCACAGAGTTCCAATACTTAATAGTGCACATGATAACAAAAATGTACTTGACAGTAAAACAAAATAGAAAGTGAGGTAATATATATAATTTGCTTCATACTTTTAAAAATGTCCCATGGCACATTACAGACCATACAGAAAGCTCACATATTGTTTATGGCACAAATGATGTGACTCGTGCATTAAATTTCTATTTGACATCTGCACTACAGAACAGTAGATTTACTTTACTGAGACCATCATCCCACAGATAGCAATGTTGTTATAGTGTGTGGAATTATATTTCATAGGTCCCAGATTGTTAAGTTCGAGTTGTTTTGTCCAAACTTCTAATTTTTTCAGTTGAGGTCCCAAAATGAAAACCCATCTTAAACAGCAAGGTCTCACTTTTTTTTCTTTTTTCTTTTTGGCAGAGCTGGGACAGAAACCTGGTTCTCTTTATTCTTGCTGCACAGTGCTTCTTCTAATCCTGTGATTGGCATTACAGTGCCAAATTATTGTCAATGACTACAATACTGTACTTGTAGTTAAAATTCCATTTATTTTTATAGGATAGGGTGCAATCCTGGAAAACAAAAACACATGCCAAAATGAGAAATGTGTCATTCCCCGGCAACAGTTCCACTATTGCAGGCTGTCTATTACATGCTTCAAGTCCCCTCAGTTCAGCTGGTCTAAAACAACTCTATCACCAATAGCTGTTTCTCCCTCCAATGAGCCAGTATTGAACAAAGTCATTTGATTGTATTAAAACAGGTGTATAATTGTTTCCACAGTCACTGCCTCTCCCTGTGTAACCAGTTACATGAATGGTTGTGGAATCAACCCTCTCCTGCAGGTGTGAAAAACTCATCTCTCTCTCAAGTCCTCCATTAGAAGGAGCACTTCAAGCCCAGTTTTGCCTGGCCTGAGTAATAAAAAAGGTCTTAAAATGTTTTTTCTAAAAGCTTCTCTAATTGATCACCTGAAACTGTCAGTTGGGTCTCTGAGATCCACCTAGTTTTGAAATTATTTCTCCACTTTGTATAACTCAATACTGTTGCTAAAATTCAAGCAGTTTATATCCAAAGAGAATTTTTCTAAAATGTATGCAAATATACAAAAACTTTTATGGGTACAGAAAATAGCAAAAACAAAATCACAAGGGAAGTACTTAAAACACTTGGGAACTAATCTGCCTAATAGAATGTTGGAGTGTATCTTAAAAGCAAATACTGAATGTTCAAAACAGCAAGAAAAGGAAGCAAAGAGAAAGTCCTTTAAAAGGGATTCTAAGCAGCAGGACACACAGATCAGGAATACCAAATAAGAGGTCTCCTTATATTTTAGATAAACCAGAGCAAAAGAATGTGGCATGTTTTTGTTATGTGGAAATTTGTGAGTTTTTCTATTCCACAAAGTGATGAGATGGATCATGTACACTGCAAACTAGGAGATCAGCCCTGGTATGTCTCAGCATGGGATTCTCTCTGGCAGTTTCCTGGGTTCCTTTTTCTGAAAATCCTCCTATATCAAAACCTGGGAGAGTGCCATGGTTTCCCTATTTGCTCGACTCATTGTTCTTCAGATGGAGTAGGACCAACAAGGTGTAAAGTATGTGATTATTGTTATTTAAGGAGAAATAAATACTTTAAAGGCTCTTAAGTTTTTAAAATTTCTAATAACAATTGGCTGGGTTGTTTATCATGTCATTCATTCAGGTGGGTAAGTTGCTTTCCGTGATGTAGCTGGGACCCTGCAACACTTAGGTGGCACCTCTGCTAGATGCAGGTACTGGCACCACCATAACTATTACTGCCCAAGCTCTCATTTGCAGATGGACAAAACTGCTTAGCACTTTGGAGGAATGTGGAATGTATGTGTTCCTCACATGCTTGCAAGGTAAATAGATGCCCATGTTCCCTGTCCCATAAGTAGTTCACCATTTAGGCGAGATACTTAGAGTATTCAAAACCATAAAGACAAAGAATAGAATGGTGATTGTAGGATCTGGGAGAAACACAATGTTTAATGGGTATTGAGTTCCAGTTTTGCAAGCTAAAAAAAATTTTGGGGGTAGGTGCACAGCAATATGAATGTACATAATGCCACTGAACCATATACTTTAAAATGGTTAAAATGTTAACTTTCATGTCTATTAGCAGAGTAAAAAAGAAATTGAGAAAAAGAGAATCCTAATTCTGATTTCAGAACTTTGCTAATTCTATTGCCATACACACTCATTTGTACACAAACACTTTTGAGCTATTTGTATTTGCACACCTGCCTCTGCCAGTTTTAAACATTTTGAGAAGATTTTTATTCATCTTTATATCATTTTCGGTTAGCAATTCAACAGAAATCTAAAGCACCTTCTAATATACTTGGCATTGTGCTGAAGTAAATTAGACTTCTTTCCTAGATATTATAACCTTTTCTTTAAATTTAAAATTTGTTAAATTTTAATGATTTAAATTGTAATGATGTCTTTTACTTTGCTTTTTTTATATTTAAAAAGTTATATGTTAAATTATTTGACAGAGTGGTACAAGTCATGAATTCTGAAGACATCCTGGTTTTGAGCCCAATTCTGTTACTTCCTACCTGAGTTACCTTGAGAACATTTCTTTGTACCTTGGTTTTATCACTTATAAAGTGATAAGAAGAAACTATACAAATGAATTTCCTCTTAATAAATTACAACCAGACCCTAGGATATTATCAGCAACTCGGGAACTTTTTTTTGCCCCTTTCCAGTTTCTTTTATGTCCCTGTGGTTAACAATAAAGGATAGCATTGGTTTTGTACTTTATAAAAATGGAAACATACATTATGCACTTTGCCTTATTTCTTAAAAATTATTAATATCCATTTAGTAATTGTGTTGATATGAAACAATGCCATTGTGTAATATACTCCAATGTATTTACCTAATCTAATGCTGATGGACACGTGGATAGTCATTTCTGGGTTTTGTTTTACTTTGTTTTTGCATTTTTGTTCTATAACAAATGCTGCTCTATTCCAGTATTTACATTTTGCTTATCATTTCTGGTGTGTGTATATCTAAAGGTAGACTTGATAGACCTCAGCATATGCCATTGTTCAGCTTTATTAGATAATACTGATAATACTGATTAGTGTTCAAAAGTGGCATGCCAACTTAACACACCAGCAGTGTATATTAGGGCTCTGGTTTATTCATTCTTACTGGTATTTCACAGGCAATAGTTGGTGTAATCTCTTCATTTAAAGCATACCTGTTTTTAAATTTGCACTTCCACAATATCTAAAGAAGCTGAATATCTCTTTGAAAATGTATCGGTTATTTTGTTATCCTTTCTGTAAAGAAATAAGTCTTGTCTATTTTTCTATTGGGTTGTGTGACTTTTTCCTGTTGATTTGTGGATATTCTTCATATATTCTAAATACAGTGTCACATGTATTATTGTCAGCCTGTTTTACTAGTCTGTCATTTATCTTTCACTCTTATGAAAGTCTTGCAAAGAACATACATTTTTCATTTTGTAGATTTTAATTTATTAGTTTTCTTTCTTGTTGTAGATTTCATGTCCGGTCAAAGATCCTTACTCAGCTATAATCAAAATTGTGTCCTCTCATGTTTTCTTCTGAAAGAGTTTTTAATACTTTTTTTATTTATATTTAGATCTGACATCTATTTGGAACTTATTTTTTAGTAAGAGGTGAAATAAATGTCTAGCTGTATGTTCCTTAACTTATATCTATTTGAGATTATCTTTCCTCTGCTGTACTACAGTTCATCATTTCAGTGATACCAGGTGAATTTATAGGTAAGTGTTGGTGCTTTCTAGATTCTCTTTCTTTGGTTTCATATCTAGTCCTGTTGCCACAGCTTTGAAGCAAATATTGCTAGTTGGCACTGCATACTTGCTAGCTTGTTCAACATTGCCTCTGGTGATCTGGGATCTTTGAATTTTAGAAATAACATCAATTTCTACAATGACTTACACAAGCACACATAGACTGCTTGGATTTTAATTGGGATATATTAAATTTACAGATTGATTTGGAGATAATTTTTATCTACACATAACAGTCAAAAAATCATGAGCCTCTACTTTCACTTCAGTTTTTTAAATTTTTTTAGTAATATTTTTAGTTCTTGGCATATAAATCTTGCATACCATTTGTTTCTATATGTGTAACTATATTTCTAGATGTTTGATTTGAGCAATTTTAAGTGCTAATTTATAATTAATTTCTCTAATGGCATTGTAAATAGTATAATTTATAATTTTAATTTCTTTTAGTTTGTATATAGAAAAAGGTTGTATAATATTTAATTAACCATGCAGTGAAACTTTGTTACATAGGCCAATTAATATCAATGCTTTGCCTAAAGATTAGTTTGGATTTTCTAGATAAGCAGACTTATTTTCTATAAATAATTTTGTTTATACTTTGCAACTTCATAGGATATTAGTTTTATTTCACTCGCTAGTACTCCCAGTGTAATAGTAAAGAAAACTGTGATAATAGAGTTTCTTTTCTCTCACCTACTCTTAAGGGGAAAACTTTTCAACCTTTCAATATTGTGAGCAATCATGGATTACTTGCAAAGTAGTGGTGCCTAAGTCTGGTGTATGTGTGTATGTGTGTGAGAGAGAGAGGTACTTCCTTCCTTTTTACCATTCAGATACTCCTATATTATCTCATTTTTTTTTTCACCAACTCCACTGTGGCTATACCATGAACACTTTCACCATTGGTACAATACTTAGTGATTCTTTTTTCCTACAATAAAGTCACCAATCCGGAAACATGGAAAGACTCTATGAGAAGAGTATTCCCTTCACAATTATGTACACTTCATACAAAGATCTCATGGTTGAGTACAAAATTTGTTCCTAGACAGAGTGATGCCAAAGATATACTATGTAGCCTTCTAAGGTCTTGCTCTGACTTTCCCAGGGTACATCAGCGTAATATAGTTGTCTCTGAACACTTCCTCACCCAGTGCCACCCAGCTCAACGTTAACTGCTTTGGGTCTCCTGGGGTCCACTCTCTCTCCAGTTAGTGTGAAATTTAACTTGTAGAAATGTCCCAGTTCAGTGACTTTCAGGATTTTTTGTTTCTTTAGAGTGACAGTGGCATCTCTATCTCTATGAATTGATCCAAAGAATTCATATCTCTAACTCCCACACATTTTCCCTCTGAGCCATTGAAAAGATTCTGTCTTAGAATCATCTGATCTACTGTATAATGTCTTCCCATCCTGTGTTTGCCTCATTTGGGTCAACAATTACTCTCATTAATAGAATTCAAGTAAAATGTAAAAGCTAAGGAACATTCACGTAACTCACATTTGGAGCAGAGAAAAATTAGCAAGCAATTTTTAAAATCCCACTACTTCAGTTTGCCATTGTTCAGTTCAGAAGGCCAAGGTGTAGGATCTCTTAATATTGTGGTAATTAATACTCAGTATGTGATGTCTCATTTTATTCAATTTAGACTTAGTGTTCCCTGCCAAAATGTAATAAAGATAAAATTTAAGAAGCCAAGAAGACATAAATTAAAGTTTTTTCTCCCCTAAAGCATGATTTTAAGTAATATTCTCAATGCAATGTCATCTAGGGCATTTGGAGATTACACAGTTTATTAATAAGTATTTTGGCTGAGGTTCCTTGTGAAGTCAGGGGTAATTCAAGTTAGATGCATCTTTCTTTGAGTGTGAACAGATGGATGCACAAGGAAGGGTGTTGGGTGACTTTCATCTGTCCTCAAGGAAGCTTGGTTCGTGAGAAATGTTTGAAGAACAGTAGAGATGGGGACCAGGAGCCACACCTGCCCTCAAACTCATGCAACTTCGCCGGGAGTGGGTTCCTTGGTAGCAATCAAGGGGGAGAACTAGTGGTCTCAGGCCTCCACTTCCCTCAAGCTTATAGGAGGGGATCTTGATTAAGAAGAAAATCAGTGCTCTTTTCCTGAGACCCCCTATTCTTATTTGAACATCCTTACCAATATTGTGGCTTTTATTTGGTTGGTTTCTAGATACTTTTTGTGTGTGTGTGGGACAATTAATTTTTCTGTGGAGACAGGAGCAAACAGAGTCAAAGGCATGAGCAAGAAAACAGGTAAGTGAGAAAGGATAAGCAGGGAACAATGAGTGAATCTTTTAAAAAGATTTTAAAAGACAGGGAGAGAAGATATGGATAGTGCTAGAGGTAAAGAGATGCTGACCTCTGCAGTGATCAGATGGTAGGAAAGGAATAAACGGACAGCTGATATTTTTCATAACCTGGAGATTTTGAGAGTGTGGATCAGGACAGAGAAAAAATGGTGGTCTCCTCCAAGCCTGAAAGATTCTAAAACTAAAAACTAGATTTGGGCTTCTGCACATCTTTCTTATGTTTGTAACAGAGCAGTTGATATGATAAGGGAAGTGAATAAGTTTAGCCCAGTAATTGTTTCAGAAAATGGACAGACTTCTTAACTATGTAAGAGAAATCTTGGCCATGGCCTTTGTCTTCCACAATTTCTTACTCATACATGCTTAAAGACCATCATAGGCAAGATGTTTCCTGATGTCCATTTTGATTAAATAAATATTTGTGCACTCATTTATTTTGTTTTATTCTTCTACACCTCCTCCTATATATGGAGACATGAAATAAATATCTCTGAGAAGGAAAACAAAGTTATAGTCTTTTCCTCATACAATTTAAAGGAGAAATATGTATACAAAAAGCAAGCAGCACATGACCAAAAACTGAGGTCCTGATAGATAATCTTTGTTCAGATGAATTAGAGAAGGGTTTAGTTGGAAATTGGGCCTTGAAGAATGTGGAGAGGAATAAGAGGCTGAATAAAATTCTGGTGTCTAGAAAGAAATCCTCTATGTGTAGAGCCCAGCTTGCCTCAGTCAGGGTATTTATGAGGACTACATCTGTAGTTACCTAAGCCTTAAAGCACCTCTCACTTCTGCATACCTTGACGGCTGTTACATTTTTACATTATTGATTATGTTCTATTAGCCAAATGATAACTTATGGTCATGGATCATGGTTTTCATTGATTTTTTTTTCTCCCTAGAAGTGAATATAATGCTCAGATAATAGTTTCATAGCAAGAGGCTTTCACTGTGGCTTCCTAAGCCACTTGGTGCTTTTCCCATTTTCCTGATGTGAAGAAAAAACAACTAATGGCTCCAATGATGATGGACACAGCAGAAATGGTCTCAGTTGTGAACCTTATTCAGAGCCCTCAAGGAAAACTTTCAAGAAGGAAAGGTGAAGTGTGCTTCTACACTCAGAGTGGAAAACCCCCCAGTTACAAAAGGTACTGGAAGTTACCGTGGTTATAAAGGTCAAGAAATTGTCCTAAGTCTACAGCCATGCCACCCTGAACAAGACTGATCCTGTCTGATCTTAGAAGCTAAGCAGGGTCAAGCCTAGTTAGTACTTGGATGGGAGACCACCTAGGAAGACCGGGTGCTATAGGCATAAAAAAAAAATAAGGGATTGTAAACTGACAAGGTCCTTGCAATCTGTGAGGTCAACCAACAGTTGCCTCACCTAAAAAAAGAAAAGAAAGAAAAAAAGAAAAAAGAGAAATTGTCCTAAGTGGAGATCAGCGGGAGACCTCCTTTGGAGACAATTTAAAGGTAGTGGCTTCACTCTGCCTACAGCAAGTATCCTTTATGTGAGGCTCTCCAGGAGCATTCTGGGAATCTCCTCAGTCATGCCCATTTGTGACTTTCTAGTTTAAAAAAAAATATATTTCATATTCTTTAAAAATGACCAGGTCGGACTTTTAGTACATTGCTTGCCTTCATCTATTTCATTACCTTAACCTGTATGCAACTAAAACTGCCCTCGTTTTTCTACATCGTTATGTGAATTCTCCTTGCAAGGGCCTCTATCCAAAATCATTTGGACATGTATAATAAAAATTATACTTATGCCTCGATACTATGGTGATGGTTGTGATTGAAACTTGTAAAAAGGAGTCAGATTAGTTATTTTTCATTCCCCAGGTTGAGAAATATTTGATATATTTCACTGTATAAGTTTAAGGTTTAAGGCATACACCATGACTTGATTTACATATATTGTGCAATGATTATGATAGATTCAGCTTACATCCATGTTCTCATATAGATACTATGGAAAATATTTGTCCTTGTGATGCGAACTCAGGATTAACTCTCAGCTTTCATATAAATCATACAGCAGTATTAGCTATATTATCATGTTGTTCATTATATCTACATCCCTAGGACTTATTTATCACATAACCAGAATTTTGTACCTTTGACCATCTTCTTCCAACTCCCCATCACCCTTCCACTTTTGGTCACCACAAGTCTAATCTCTTTTTCTATGAGGTTTATTTTTTATTATTTTTTTATTTTTTAAATGTTCCATAGATGAGATCATTTAGCATTTGTCTTTCTCTAGCATAATGCCCCAAGTTTCATTCATGTTGCAAATGATAGGATTTCCTTATTTTTTAATGATTAAATAATATTCCAATGTGCATATTCCAATTTATACACTATATACATTGTATACATAATACACATGCATATTATATATACATACATATGGATATGATTTATGTACATACACACACACGCACACATACACACACACACAGACCCCAACTTTTTTATTCATTCATCCATCTGTGAACACTTAGGTTCTTTCAATGTCTTGGCTATTATAATGTGAACATAGGGTTGCAGATATATTTTCAAGTTACTGTTGTTTTTTCTTAATATATTCCCAGAATGGGAATTGCTAGATCACATGGTAATTCTGTTTTTTAAATTTTTTGAGGATCCTCTACACTGTTTTCCAAATTGTATATATCACTTTACAATCCCACCAACATTGCATGAGAATTATCTTTTCTCTACATCTATGCCAGCATTTGTTAGCTCTTATTTTTTTGATAATGGCTATTCTAACAGGTTTGGGATGACATCTCATTGCAACTTCATTTGTATTTCCCTGATGACTGGTGATATTGGCCAACTTTTAATGTACTTGTTGGCTTTTTATACATCTTCTTTGGAAACATCTGTTCTGGTCCTTTGTCCATTTTTTTAATTGGGTTGCTTTTTGCTAATGAGTTATATAATTTAGAATTCTAACCCCTTCTCAGATATGTGGTTTGCAAATATTTTTTCTAGCTTATAGGTTGTCTTTCACTTGGTTAATGATTTGTTTTGCTGTTCTGAAGCTTTTCGGTTTGATTTAGTCCCAATTGTTAATTTTTCACTTTGTTGTGTTTCGTTTCATATCTAAAAAATCATTACCAAAAATCATGTCAAAGAGCTCTACCTATGTTTTCTTCTTGTAGTTTTATGATTTCAGGATTTACATTAAGATTTCAATCTATTTTTAGTTCATATTTGTGACTGGTGTAAGATAGGGGTCTAGTTTCATTCTTTTATGTCTAAATATCCAATTATTCCAGCATTTAGTAAATAGACTCTCCATTGAGTATTTTTGCCTCTTGTCAGACCTTAGTTGACTATGTATGAGTTTATTTCTGGTTTCTCAATTATGTTCTCTATTTTCAATTATTCTCAATTACTGGTCTATTTGTCTTTTTCTGTTTAGTTTTTTTTTGTTTGTTTGTTTGTTTTAATGCCAATAGCATACTATTTTGATTACTATAGCTTTAAATTATAAATTGGAATCAGGAAGTATGATGCCTCCTGCTTTGTTCTTCTCAGGATTTCTCTGTCTATTCAAGGTCTTATGTGGTTCCATATACATTTTACAAGTTTTTTCCTATTTGTGTAAAAAATGCCATTAAGACCTTGATAGCGATAGCATTGAATCTACAAATAGCATAGATAGCACTGCTATTTTAACAGTATTAATTCTTCCAATCCATGAGCATGAAATACAAAAATTTCATTTTTGTTTCTTGAAATCATTTCCATCTTGTCTTGTAGTTTTTTAGAGTGAAGATTTTCTACCTCTGTAGTTAAATATATTTCTAAGTATTTTATTGTTTTTTATGATTGTTTAGGATCAATTTATTTATTTTTCATAAAATTTATTGTTAGTTTACAGAAACACAGGTGATTTTTTTAAATGTTATATTGAGCAACCTTTTTAATCCTGATACTTTTCATTTCTTGCCAGGTTTCTCTAGGTAGGACTTCTTGTACTGTGTTGGATAGAATGCTTTCTCTGCATCTATTTGAAATGATCACGTGATTATTTTCTTTCAGTCTATTAATGTGATGTATCACATCAATTCATGTGCACAATTTAAATCATTCTTGAATCCCAGGCATGAAATCCCACTTGAAATAATGAATGATACTTTTAATATGCTGCTAAATTCAGCTTGCTAATATTTTGTTGAGAATTTTCGCATCTATATTCATCAGGAATATTGGCCTGTAATTTTCTAGTAATGTCCTCTTCTGGTTTAGGTATCAGAATGATGCTGGCTTTGTAAAATGAGTTTGTTAGTGTTCTTTCCTCAACTATTTTGAAAGAGTTTGAGAAGGATTGGTGTTAATTCTTTTAAATGTTTGGTAAATTTCACCAGCAGAACCTCCTGGTTCTGAGATTTTCTTCCTTGGGAGATTTTTGATTAGAGTCAATCTCCTTTCTGGTAATTGGTCTATTCAGATTTTCTATTTCCTCCTGATTCAGTTAAGTCATATATTTCTAATAATGTTTTTCTTTCTAGGTTGTCCAGTTTTTTTATATATAGTTGTTCATAGTAACCTCTTATGATCCTCTGTATTTCTGTGGTATCAGTGGTATCAGCTATAATGTCTTCTTTTTTTGTTTATAATTTTGTTGATTTGAGCTCTCTCTCATTTTTCCTTAATTTGTCTAAGGGTTTGTCAACTTTGTTTAATTTTTTCAAAAAACAAATTCTTAGTTTAGTTAATCTTTTCTATTTTTTCCTCTACTTTATTTTTTTAGTTCAAATCTTTATTTCCTTCTGCTAACTTTGGGCTCAGTTTTTGATTGTTTAGTATTTACACTGTAGATTTTGATTATTTATTTGGGATCTTTTCTGCTATTTTTTTTCTTTCCCCTCATTAATCCCTGCCCCTGCTGACTTCCACCCCTGACCTATGGATGTTGCTGTTTCCCTTTTAAGAACTGGATCTCTAAAAGTAGGGCACCTTCCTCGACATACACATACACCCAGAGCCTGGTACACCTGGGGTATGGTCCATGGCTCCACCTGGGGTGTGAACCCAGGACCTTCTGCATATAAAGCAGATGTGCTAACCACTACCCTATGAAGCCACCCCTCTTGCTTCATAATGTAGACATTTATTGCTATGTAATTCAATATTAGAATTGCTTTTGCTGCATCCCATAGATTTTGAAAAGTTGTGTTTCCATTTTAATTTGTCTCTAGGTTACTAGGGTTCTCTCAGTGGTATCTTGCAAGTTCTCAAATAGTTATTAGTTGTTTTGTGAAGGAAAGAAAAGTCAAGAATGAGTTATGTTGCCATCTTGGTAACATTACTTTTATACTTTGAAATAGTTCTTACAATGACACTTAGTTTTCACACTGCATGTTTAAGAGAGTAGGACTTGGAACTAACAGGTTTATTATACTTAAAAATTCAAAACTTTGCCCAAGAAAATATTTACAATTGTGCTCATTGTAGCATTTTTTTGTAATAGATAAAAGTGAGAAATAACTGAAATTGCCAAAAATAAAGGAATAGCTATATCAACATTAGTATATCAACATTATAGAATCATACATAACTTTTAAAAAGCATGAGTTAGAACTATATAATGATATGAACAGATTTATAAGACTTTATATTAAATAAAAATGGAAAAATTACAAAATAATATGAGCAATCTGAAATCATTTAATAAACCCCTAAATAATAGTACACACACACATGCCTTTGTATGTATAGAAATGTACCTAAAAGGATGAACATCAAAATGTTAATAAGTGACTTTAAGAAGGTTCCAGAATTGTGAGTGGATAAAGATGTAGTTGAAAGAGAATTGGGTCATGTGTGATATGTAAAAATAACAAAAGAAAATAATAATGCATATGTCAACTCTGAAAATTAACCAATGATGAAACATTTTGTCTATTTATTTCTGCTTTTATTTTTGATTAAAAGTTACATGCTCATTATAAAGATTTCAAACTCATAAAATTATTAAAATAAAATTGAAAAGGAGAAGGAAAACTACTAATTTTAATACCAGATGAGCATGATTTCAGACAACTGTGTAAATGTGCAGTTAGGTACACATTTTTAAAAAATCTAATGAAATTATATTTTATACAAAATGAATTCAAATGTATTAAATACAAGTTCACTTACATTACAAGGAGAACAAACTGGATTAATTGCTAAATTTCAAATAAATGTCTCATCACAAGATGTATCATTTTCTAACATATTCCTTTAAGGTTAAGAAAAAGTTATTAAACAAATAAGAGGATAGAGTCTTCGTGTTTTAATTTTAGTTAATTTTCCTAATTTCCTGCTATGAAAGATGAAAATAACAAGTTTTTACATTAGCTTCTCTAATCTCCTCTCTCTGCCTCCTAATTTTTGTTCGTTGTTATTTTTACAGTAAGGTTTTTAACATCTTGTTTTCTAACTATCAATTCAGTTTAATACTGACTCTGAAGTTGAATAGCTTCACTTATCATCAGTTCCCTTTTTAAAAATTTTAAAAAGTCAGTTTCTTCATTTCTGAGTTTTTGGAGTTGCCAAACTTCAGATGACAAATTTTGTAGTTTTTTTCCTTCAAAATGAGTTTGTTATTAAAGGTATTTATATTTGAGCTTATTGTTAGCTATGATGCTATTGCCCACACTTTCAGATCATTATAGTGTTCAGCTATCACAAAATAGGACAAAGAAAGATGGTTTTGGAGATGACAGGTAAAATTAACTGAACCTGTTACTCTAAAGAGGCATTTCTCTGTCACTGAATCCTAGTCTGTTTATCTAGTACATTCTGCTCCATTAGGGGTGAGAGAGTCATTACTTCCAAATAAAACTGAGGTTGTTGGTCCTTCCCAAGGCCTCCCAATGTGGCTTTAGCAAATAGAACTGCTTTTTAGAAAGGTGTCACCTCTGTAAATAGTAGCATTCTAGTTCTCTGAGATCTGAACATTGCCATCACTGCCCAGAGAATGGGAAAAGAGGGGTTTTACTGCTTAAAAGGCTTCTTAATAAATCATTAGCTTCTACAGAAATGTGTTTCTCTAATTTATAGAAGTGATAAATCACTAGAAAATATATTCTTCCTATTAAAATGGCCCTTCCTGGTAAACTGGGTGGTCTAAGCCAAAGACATCTGGAGTGTTCTAGGCCACAGACACCTGGAGTTCTAGGCCAAAGACCTGGAGTTCTGTCAATGCCTTAGAGGCCTTAAAAACACAGAGTTCATGAAAGAAGACAATGATGTGTGTGTAGGGTGTGTGAGTATGTGGCATAAGTGGAGAGAAGATTCCTATTTTATGGCACAAGATTTAGAGAAGCTCTGTTAATTTAGATTATGAAGGAGCCTAAGTTAATGAGTCTGGTTTCTAGAAGGTTTGGACATTTGAAGTAGATGGATATCTAGGAGTCTTTGGAACACACAAGAAATCTTTGGCTATCAAACCTGTATTTTTATTTTTGTTATTTTGCAGGTTAAGGGGGGAAAAGCAGGTGAGGGATGGAGGGGGAAAATGACCTCAGAACCATAGGAATTATGAGATGATCAAAGAAGAGAGAATTGAAATCTGAAATCACGTTATTTCTATTATTGCTCTGTTGTCTACTACCTTGAACCAAATCTAATGTTATCTTTATTTTTAAACTGCTCGAGAGCTATAAGAAATGCATCTGTTCTGTATCCTCTAATTTGTGGAAATGAAAAATTCCCAGATGACATGACACTTTGACAGTCATTCCATGTCACACTGCCCTTAGCTCCTTCTGATTGTTCTGACCTTACTGAGATAGCTTTGGGGGTCTCACCTTGCCTGACCCACAGATCGTATGAGTCAGTTTCTAGATCTCTGCATAAAAGAAATACTGTCAAATAGGAGCAACTGGGAAACATTTTCTCTTAATTCTCCCCAAAAAGATGGCTTTGCCATCTCTCCTGGGCTGTGTTGTAGAGTGCCTTGTCCTCTCCCAATTCATCTGTTAATTAGGGTCTCAGGAATGACCTTCTCTCATAGAAACCTTCACTTGTCTATAAACTGTATTCTTAATTACCAGCTTATTTGATTCTAATGGTATTCCCATAATTCAGAACATCTTTCTTCCCTTTTAGATCACCATCAATCCATGATGGTTAGTACTAACACTCTAAATGGAAACCAGGCTATCATTCCTGTGAACCACACTCACATCACACCATAAAAGGACACTGTGAATGCTACAAAAGGGTTTAATACATATTTACAGAACTCTTTGCTCTCATTCAGCTCATATTCCTACTTCATTTCTACTCACTTATTTGGGGTCCTTCCTCCTATTTTGCCTTCTCCTGGGTGGCAGTCATTTTTCCAGCCTGTTCCTTTTCCTATCAAACCATCAGTGTCCTAGAACTCTAGCTAATTGTTTGGTCAAGTACAAGAGACTGGAGTAGACACCCACAGTTTTCTTCTAACTCATTCTATAGAACAGTTCCTACAAATGACCAACTCTCCTAACATTTCAGTATATCTTTCCTAATTTCTCCTCAAGATTTACTAATATTTAATTATAAAGTCTATATTATAATATCAATGTAAGCAAATTATCTGTAATTTACAGTATGAAAAATAGCATTGCTTATTTCCTTAAAATAAAATTCTATTAAGATATTAAATATCCTTGTTCTAGCTCTATATATCTCCACTGACAGAAAGCCACCATATAAGAAACAAACTACTTACTGAGACATTATAATGCCTTCTCTGGTACTAATTTATCACTTTAAATGTTAGAATTACCTGGGAATTTTAATGAAAACACACTAATTCCAGACCATAATGGGAATATAGTTCTGGTTATATTCTACACAAAATGTTTTGAAAATCTGTGTAAGTGATTCTATCATCTTGTTGTTATTTGTAGCTACTGAAATGAAATGAGCTACTATTGAACTACATTATAGGCAGGCATTGTAATGTAAGCTTTACCACAGTTCAGTTTTAGATCTTGTTTTTTAGATTTGAACCTGGAGCTCAGGGAGGTTAACTTTAGCAAGATCACAAACTGGCCAGTAGTGGAATAAAGATATGAACATAGATTGCTCTAGATTTCTGGCCTTCAATGCTTTTCAAATTTATGATGCTCTTTTGTGCTGGAGACATTTTAGGTGTCAGTGGGAGGATACTTCATGACTGAACAATCATCTCAGATGAGTCAATAGTTTTTTCCCCCTCATTTAGTAAATTTATAAGTCATTTATTCATTTGTTCATTTTTTTTTTTTGTCAAATGCATATCAAATATTTACCATAAACTAGGAATCAAAGTAGATATTGGAGATGTTCTCAAGAAGCTCAAAGTCCTAGAAGGGATTCAAAAGAGCACACAAATATTTTACTAATCTATTGTGTAACTTACAATTCTGATTATGATAGAGTTGATATCAGACTCTCCCTCACATCATAAGCAATTATAGCATTTGCCAAGGTCATGAATTGATTGTGTAAGACATTAGGCAATGGTTGGATTGGGGCATTGAACCTTGAAAGAAAAGAAGCTCATTAGATAAGTTCCATATTCAACCCAGATATATGCCTTGGTACATTTCCCAAATGTGCAGAAAATTGTTCCCAAAGAGCTGAAGTTTCACTGCATGGAAGAAAGAGTTCAGGACTGATAAAGTAGCTGCAATTGCAAGGCAAGGTGCCTCAGAGAAGAAGTAGCAGGAATTTTCTTGGAGTTACTCTTTTTGTTCTCAGCTAAATCTCAGGTAGCCTGTGGACAGAATGATATTGCACAGGGTCTAACAGAAGATACATAAGGGGTTTAGAGCTGAGCAAAGGTTTCAGATGTTTCAGAGACTTGGGGATAGCTAGAGTGAAAATAACTAGAATAACAAAATCATTCAGCTGCAATCCTAGACAGGCACTATCATCCTAGGAATAAGGTCCACATTATAATAGTAAAGACCATCACTTAGTAGAAAGGAGAAAACTAACAGCCAAAAACAAGTCCTTGACAAATCAAAAATATCTAATAATTTGATTGCCTTAAGAAAAGACATGTACACATGCACATACAGAGCATGAACACGTGTGTGTGTGTACAGTATGTATACATATATATATATATATATATATATATATATATATATACACACACAGATATATATGCAATATGTAAATATACACATACACAAACACATACACACACACACACAGTATAGAAAGAATTTAAGGTACCACACACAGAATCTGATAGAAAGCTTTAAAAGTAGACATGGAGAGGAATGGCAAGATATGACCCATAGTAGAGAAAAGAAGTCAATAGCTGCACATGAGTCAACCACTGGAATTAGCATACATGGATTTAAAAATGTTGAATAATATAGAGGGAAATATAACTAAATAAATGTAAACTTAATCAAATTGGAATTCTAAAATTAAAAAAAAACATTTGAAATAAAAAAAAATTATTGGATATATTTAAAAGCAGATTGTACACAGCAAAACTTGAGATAAGTGAAAGCAAAGATGAATTTAAAAAATGATTCAAAGAGAGATAAAAAAAGAACATAATAGAACTTTGGGAAATAGAAAACATTTTACCATACATGTAATTGTACTCACAAAAACAAAAGAGAAAATGTGGCAGAGAAACTATATCAAGAGATGATGGTTAATAATATTCCTCATTTGATGAAAACTATTAACTCACAGACTCAGAAATCTTAGAACACTATAAACAAAATAAATAAAACAAAACATCTAGTGCATCATAGAAAAACTGAAAATCAAAGTATTAGAAAGATAAAGACGTTAAATAATGGATGTAATTTTGCCAGGCAGGAAGTTAGCCAAAAACACTTACTAAGACTGTACAATGTCTTGAATTGTTCCCATTATGAGTAGACACTACCTCCATCAGGCCATGGTTTATGACCTGTAATATTTTAGATCTCCCACTGCATTTTGTACGGATAATAATTTCACTCTCTTAATGTCCAAAAAAAAAAAAACCCCAAAAACCAAAAAAGACAAAATGCCTTACTGATTATGTCCTGTGTCAGGCACTAGAGAACTGTTTGGATACTGGAGAAATAAAATGAAAAATACAGTCCCTACTCTATTTATATACACAACCTCTAATTTACCTCATGAGAATAAATGTTTGAATATAAGTAAGTTGTCACATGTTAACATTTCTGTGCCATGGATGCTTTACTGGGATCCTCTCTGAGGACATTGAGACATACGCAACTCAACATCTCTGACAATGCATGACTTTCACATGCACTTAATAGTTATTTTTAGAAAATTCCTCTTGCTGGAAGTATAAAACATAAATATGTTAAAGAGTTAACATTATGAGAGATGCATATTACATTAATAGAGAAATACAAAAGAGATTACAAGGTAATTTGTGTACAATAGATATTTATTAAATTGAATTAATCATTTCAGGGCAATAAATAATGCCTACTTTTGTCACAGATATTTTAAATTTATAGGAAAATTATAAAATACAATCTTAATAAACTTTCTATATTATTTTAGAAAGAAAATGCAAAAATATGCGGAAATTAAGTGTATAGATATCATGTGAATGGTGGTGACACAGATTCCCTTTTCAGCTTAATATTTACCATTGGATAGGTTACTCTTTGGTGATTTGATATTATTTCATAAATAAGTACTTCGAATTAAGGTGAATGGGGTAAAATGGTAGTTGGGTGACAGATTCATAATTTCAGAACTCAGTAACTGGCCTGCAATAAGTACCTCTTTTGAATTTATAGCCACGATTTTGACAAGTTGAAAATATTCCGCTCTCAGCATTAACAATCACAACATTTCACTTAGAACTGGGGGAGCTATCTCATTACTTAAAATTGATGGTTTTTACCTTCAGTCTACTATCTTGGTGCTGTCGGTGGTTTTACACATTTTTGTTAGCTCTTTTGTCAACTATTTATTTTAAACAGAAATCAAGCAACCAAACAAAAAATATATCTGTTTTAAATTTTGCTGACTACTAAGGGACAAGGCCAGTAATTTAATATGTTTTGCTCTATTGCCCATGTAAAACTTCTTAGTAACCTTGACTGGTCAATCATCTGTTTGTTTCTGCTGCCTTTTAGATTTGCTTCATCATCTAATTTTTCTACCTCTTTCACTAGAAGAGTATGGTCTTGTAGTCCTATCTTGATTTATTGAACTGAAAAGATATTAACTCGTTACACTCTCTCCAAAGAATTCTAACATTTGTGCTTTCAATTCTCATATCTAATTAGGGAAAACCACTCTAAGGAGATGAGAATTCATCCACCTACATTCTCTGTGTGTCCTTTCCAAGGGTATTAGAGTCAGAAGCTAGGAAGCAGAGAAGGAAGATAAAGAGACATTTTCACTGGTAAATTTTTGTGCTCCCTGCAGTTACTATGAGAAAAAAAAACATTTTAGGTGGAAATAGGGTAGAGAAATCCAGGTTTGAAGTCTAAAGCTTGTGAAATTTGAACACCCCTATTTTAAACAAGATCATAAAATTACAACTACAAATTTAGGAACAAAAGTTTTAGTTTCATTAGTTCCCAGTGATATTATTTCATCCACTACAGTTATACACATTGACAAAACCTCAAAACCTTTTGAGTAAAACTGACAGAGCAAGTAGACTTCAAGAGAGAAGAAACTTCAGGCATTTGGGAAGCAAGTGGTGAAGGAGGACATCACGTAGGAAGTTCACTCAGGTTACCTGGACCCAGACTGCCTCTCTCCCTCTTTTAAGTCTTCTAGGGCCTACTGGGTCTTGAACTTGGCAATTCAGTTTAAGTGTTTGTGTTTTCCACTGTCAATTTACATTCAACTCAGACATTTAAAAAAGCTGCAAACATAGGCTTCTGATTCTGTTTCCATGTGCTTTTACCTCTCTCCTATTTTGTCTGAGAAATTTCACCAACTTAACCTTAACACAATAATAGTACAGTCCTGTGTGTCTTCCAAGTCCGTATGCCTTCCCAGCATTTATAGGTCTCTCCTCTGTTGGAACTGTCTCCTATATGCCTCAAGAACAGTGTCTTTTCATTCAAAAGGAGTCATATCATTCATTCATTACAGTGACACAAAACCACTGGATTCTCTCTTTCATTTATTCCATTTACTCATGACTTTGAATAATGCAACTGCTGAATGATTGAAGAATTCTACCCATGTAATACCAGGAAACCTCTTCAGTCTTGTAATCTGAAAGTAAAGTTGAATTTAAACATTACAGTTAGAGGTTTGTTCTATAAAGGGAAATGTAATCTGAAGACCTCTTAATTTGCTATGGTTGTTGTTCTTAAATATTAATGTAAGTTGTATCTAATGGTGCTCAAGCTGCAGAGAAAAAAATATAAGCAAAGATGTACATTGCTGCTTAGTGAGTTTATTTTTCGAAAAGATGTATGCGTTCGCATTTCCTAAAATACATATATCCGTGTGTGTGTGTGTGTGTGTGTGTGTGTGTTTCTGTGCATAATCACATAAAATCTCATGCTGAGAAACCAGGGAAAGCCCAAGGAGAAAAATAGGAAGAATGACCTGGAAAAAGTAATTATTAGATTACTAGGGGGTATATTTTGCACACGTAGGGAATGTGTTTCTAAACAGGAGCTATTACAAAATTCAGAACCCATTAGAAGGCATTTGTGAGACTCTTAATATATGCTTTTGATTAAAAAAAAAGCAACAAATCTGCTTTCACTTAGATTTATTTTTTTTTTAATTTATCATAGAGCAGGGAGGTGGTGACAGTTCTTAGTTCAGAAAAACTACAGGTCTCTGAATTTGAGTAGTTTCCATTTGGTCATTTCCAGAGTCTAATACAGTGTTATGATGAGTCTGTTTTCAGCAACATACACAGTCTTTTAGCAAAAGTGTGTAACGTAGCCACTATGTGCCAACCACTGGCCTAGGTACCAGAGAGAATGGTAAATGAAAGATAGAAAGGTTTCTGTTCTCTGAGTTTACAGTCTATTTAAAATGGCATTGTGTGAGTGTGTTGAATATAACTGCTAAAGAGTAAGAACTATGGCAGTCTTATGACATGAACCAAGTAATACTGATGATGTCCCTCTTTTGGAATCCATCTCCCAAAGTGCCCCCAAAGTTGCAAGTAGTGCTTTAAAACTTATTTACCTAGAATTTCTGCTATTGACTACCTTGACACACATGAGGAGGGAAAATCTTTTGACTCCAGAGATTCTAGGTGAACGTTCTGTGGGCTGCCTACCTACCCTCTTGTATTCACAGAAATGCATTTCTCTAGGGATCAAAAACTGAAAGCCATGGAGGGAGGCAGATGGGAGAGAAAGGAAGAATGGGAGACAACAGAAAAGCCACAGCCATTTTACAATGTGGAGCAAAGTCAAACCACTTTCTTGATTCACTTGCCCCAGCAGCCCTCCCTCTAGGCTTTTGTTCAAACCTTGATTATGTGAATAACATGGACAACAATAGATATTTTTAATGAATTAAATATCAATTTGACATCATATACCTGAGAATTGACCACATCAATAGAAATTACTGAAATCAGTATTTTGAGGCACATTTCAGTTCAGGAGCCCAGAAAAAGAAAGGGAATTTTCTGTTAACCTAGATTACTACTTTCTCCTCAGATTAGTTCTTATTCATAATCACTGTTCGTTTTTCCTCTTTTATTACTCTCGTTTTTTTTTAATATTCTGCTGCTGCCTACTCTTAAATTTCCCTCTCATTTGGCACAGTTCCACTTCTTAATTTCTTTTTCTCATTTAAAAAAATTAAATTTTAGCAAAGTTGAAAAAAAATTATGAAAAGAAATTTAACACAGAAATATTGTAACAATGAAGACTTCTTAACTTTTAGCTCCCTTATGTGGATGATTTCCCAGAAGGAATTGTTAGAGGCCAATCACCTGAAATTTTAAGATTCAACTGGACATAGGCCTCCACAATGAGCTGCCAGGAATTCCCCAAGTTCACCTAAACAGGAAGAAAGAAAACGATCATTTTTTTTAAACCCACAACTTTTTTTTCTCTCTTCTTCTCCTCTCCAATTTTTCTCTATGCTGATTTTTTAAAACCCCTGCTGAAGTCAGCTATATCTATAGTCAGCAAGATCAGCTTCTTTCCCATGGCAAAATATATCAGGAAAAGAAACAAAAGAAGAGAAAGGGATACTAGGGAAGCCCTTAAAGAAAACAACAAAAAATTAGTGCAGTCTCATGGGTGAAAGCAGAATTCAGTGTGATAAAATCTGTGATATTATTTTTTGGTCTGTCCCTCATTCTGTGAATAAAAGGAAAATTGTCTGAAAATAAGACAGTAATTTTTGCTAAAATTTCATGGTAAAATTACCTGTTCTTCAAATCCTAAAGTGTCTGAGTATCATTCGTGTTGACCAAAAAGCAAAGCTTTTATTTCTGTAAGAACTTTTTCTTCTCATTATAAGTTCAAGGCAATTTTTCTAAAATTTCTTTGCTTGTTGTCTCATGTGTTTGTTTCTAGACAAGTCTTGTAAAGTGTTTTAAACCATTTGCTTTACCTAAGAAAATGTGAAAGACAAGCATTTCTCCATTGAGGTAGTTTGTAAGGTTCAAGGAAAGGTACTAAGACCTCCTTTGCTGACATCAGAAAGACACACCTTTCTAAATTTTAACAATACCTGTTCTTTAATAAACCAAACATACTATAATATATCATTTGTGCAGCACATGCACAAATATTTTCATTAATATCTTCAATTTTAATATTAATATTTCCTGCAGGTTACTGAGGAAACTGTAGCTCAGACTGGAGAAATAAATTGGCTACTTTTTACAAAGCTGTTAAGTGGCAGGCTGTAATTCAGAACTAGAATCATTGATTTCAGAGCCCTAAACTCTCTATTCTTACCCTGCTCTTATTAAGCTTTTTTTTTTTTTTAGGCCTTAGCCTATAGTAACATACAGATGATACATTTTATATGGTAAATTGTACCCTGCCTGCCTCTCTGTCTGCCAGGCCAAATGACAACAAAATGAGAATACACAGTGCTATTGTTTACTTTTATACAATTTTTTATTTACAAAGAAATCATTATGGGAATTTAACTTTATGCTCTTGGTTGAAGGAATTAACCCTTCACTTAATTAATCAAGGATCTTACTCATTCTGCTTACTCACTTTGCAGGGCCCCTTTGACCCCAACTTTTATCAGCTTTATTTTTAGCAGCTTTCTTTCCCAGACCAGGGCACCCCAGGATACGATGTGCTCTGAAAAAGCAGAACATGGGAATAAAAACGATTAATTCTTTATCATGTGTAAAAGAAAGGACAAATGAGATGAAATCAAAGCAATAAGGTCAATAAGGAATAACAGATACAAGGTAGTGAGCAAGGAATTAATGCTCTGAGTTATGTGAATAACAGCCCAGGAGAAAACATTTGCTTCTAAAAGGACCTTAAGTCTCTTTCAGGAGATTTCAAGTCTGAAGTTCTCCCTTCATTCTGCGTGTTGCTCTGACAGACCAGATTCTCTCTTTGCCAACTCCAGAGTCTTCATTTGTCAATAGGATCTATGTTTCTGGTTTACTTTGCAATATCTCTTCAGCAACATTCTGGTGTCTGTCCTATCAGGCTCATATCCTGAGTTTCCAAGACCCTCTTTCCAAGTTCTACCTAGATGAAAAAAATCCCCCAAAACTGCTTTTATTTTTTCCATTGTTTTTAAAATGTTCATTCAGATCTCATTACTTTCTGAGAAAAGAGCAGCCATTCTATGAAAATAGAAACCTATAGACACAGATTCCAGATCAGACCAGAGGGTAGGACAGAGCAAGCCAGCAGGTAACACCTCTGTATTCCTCAGAATGAGCAAAGATGAGTGAGATTAGCTCAGAGTTCTTCAGTTCAGCTGAGCTGCCCATCAGGGCTGGTTAAGATGCCGGTTTCATGAGTTAAAATAAGTCTGAAACCTCTTGCCAAAAGTCAAAAATATCCTTGTTATCCATGGTATTTGCCTCTGTGATAGTCCCTCCTTCCTGAAAAAAAAAAAAAATGCAGGCAAGACTCTGAGTGTTATTTTTAAAGCTTAACTTTTTTCTTGGTGCTTTATTTTGTTCTGACAGACTCTTTTGCTTGGAAATGGGACCAATCCATAGATGTGGGCTTAGTGTCCCAAAGTATACAGTCATGAAGCTGAAAATATATTTTACTTCAGAAAAAAAACATGCCAATTGACCTTAAAAGTATATTCCAATTTAAGAGAACATAAGGACAACATGATGTGTGAGTCTCCTTAAATTAATACTTTTAACACTTTTCAAATAATGCAAGGGATTTATCCAAGATTAACTTCATATAGTCCATTCCTGTGACCTTTACGCTAGTGTTAACGTACAGCTTTTCTGCACGCTGTCAAGCCTGTGCCCATTGTTATTAGTTTTGCATTAACAATCATGATCCTTCTATGTATGTCCATGCAATTGATTTTTTTTTTTAGTACTGGGATTGATTCTGGAAACTCAGCCTCAACAAAATCATTTTATGTTTCTTATAGAGGATGGATGGCATCTAGTTACTTAAGCTTTTATCAGAAAATATTTTTATTTTGTCTTTATGAAGAACATTTGCACTGAACATGTGACTAGTTTCTGGGTGTGTTTTTTTTTTATTAATGTTTGCTTATTGTCTTTTGAAATATTCCACTGCCTTTTAATATTTATAATTTCTGGTTAAAAGCCAGTCATATGTCTTACTTATCATATGAAATTATGTCTTTATGTCTGCTATTATGACTTTTTATTTTTCTATGGATTATGAGAGTTTGAACTAGGTATGGTTTCCTTTGTGTTTATCTAACATGGGTTTATTGAATTTATTTAATATGTGAATTAATGCCATAATTTTGTCAATTTTTCAGCTATAATTTTATTTAACAAATATTACTTCTTCATCCTTCTACTAGCTTATTTTTCAGAAATACAATTCATCATATATTTAATCTTTGCCTGTCCCATGTTTATCACATTGTTTTGTTTTCACAATTACTTGTGTGTTTTTTTATATTTTTATAAATCTGTCTTAAAGTTCATTAATCATGCTACTCTGTTCTTATACCTATTCAAAGAGTTCTTAATTCTAGACATTTTATTTTAAATTTTAGGATGTTCATTCTATTTCCTTTTTGGATTTTATCACTCTAGTGAAATTTTCTATTTTGAAAAATTTTTTAAATGTTCCTCTATTTTTTTCTGTCAGGAGTATTTCATAATAATAAAGTTTTGTGAATTTTAGTAATATTGTTTGCTAAATCTAGTATCTATATAATCTGAGACTTTTAATTTTTTTCTTGGTGATTGAACATATTCTTCTGCCTCCTGACTCTTCAGATATTTTTAACTTTATACATAAACTTCTGTATAAAAAGACAATACTGATATTATTTTCTACTGAACAAAGTTTCAACTTTATAAGAAAATCTAGAGAGAAGCTGATGATTTTAATCCAATCACTATTTGTGTAGGGTAATTGCTGGATTACAGCTTTCAATAGGTAGCAGATATCTCTAATTTCTAATGTCTCAAATATAAAACCTCATATGTGTACTACTGTCCTCTCACAAGTTGTTATCATCTAAGCACTGCAAGACCATAGAAGATCTCACTTTGTATTTCATATCAGCTCCCCAGACTACTAAGCCACCCTGTAACTCACTTCAGTGCTTCACTAGCACTATTGTTTTAATTGATGTTGACGTATATGGCAGATATCACAACTCCACTATTTTCTCTTTTTTCCTAGTAAAGATTTTCTCCCTGTGATACACTTAATCCTTAGTCCTTGCTTAGACTCAGAAAGTGTACTTGGCAAAGAAAGTAGCCAAAGTTCTTACCTCACCTACGAAGGGCTCTCTCTTTATTGCGGTTTCCATTCATCTGGTTCTTTTTGTATTTACAGCTTTCTGATGTCTTTTTCTATATGATGTGGTGAGATTAGTGACCCTCTATTACCTGGAAATGGTACATGGAGAAAACTCAGACTTCCATGTTCTCTCATAGAGACAAAACTAAGAATGAAGTAATTTTAAGAGAAATCAAGGAAGTGATCAGAGATGACTCTCTATAGTGACCATTTCTTATAAATGCATTGTCATTTAGATTAACTCCGGCATGAAAATGTGAAAAAGATGCACTAGGAGATTTTTACCTATCTAATAAGGATTTTGGAGAGATTAATGAGCTATTCACGATAGCACTTTAAAACTTCTAGCAATAAGGACATACTAAACACACACATATTATACACGGATTAGCACATTAAGCGTCACTGTATGATACTGAATCGGCATAGCACACCATGGGGTGTGTATGTGTGCATGCATGTGCATGAACTTGTGTGAAATTTTAGCTGGCCTGTACCTTCTTGCATGATTTTTGTCTCTCCTGGTTTATGGCTCCTCTGTGGCTGTTCATCAGTAGAGACCATGGAGCTATCCTTTCTAGTAGAACTCTACAGTGATGGGAATGTACCTCCTCTACTCAGTAGCTTCTAGCCACGTGTAGCTGTTGATCATTTGAAATGTGGCTAGTGCAACAGAAAAACTGCATTTTTAGTTTTAATTTAAATTTAATATATGTAGACAGCAGCTAGCATATTGAATAGTGCAATTAAATATTCCATATTGATCAATTTTATTTGAAAGCCATTACAGAATTTAGGTGGCCTTTGTAAAATATGATGCACACCACTCTTCCTGAGGGAAAAGTGAAAAAGGCCAGCTCTGCTGTGAGTGAGGCTATCCTTAAATTTGGTATCTTCCTCTCTGGCCACTTATATACTTCCATCCCTCCTGTGGTGGCTGGGAGGATTCTAGGTAGTTCAATAATGTATTTTGATTTTAATTTTAATTTAGTTAAGCTTATTTTAATGTGTACTCTTGAGTTAATATTTACACAGCATCTCTTTTTCTGTTTCTTTTGTCTTTTGTGATGCTACCTATTACCAGTGACATGGTGTGGGAAATAGCATGGGAAAAGACTTTTAAAAGTGTTTTTTTAGACTTGGAAAAATGTATTCCAACATGAAAGTAACTGTAACTCACTTGTTCTTCCACAGACTAAAATCATTCTGTCACTCTAGCTGTCAAAGTGGGAATATAATTCACATATTTCCTATCTGGTTGCCTAATAAACAAAATTACATACATTTGATGAGGTCAAGGCTAAAAGAATGAGATGGAGGCTTTGGATGGAGTCTGGACTGCTGGAAACATGTGGGCACAGATTTGTGATTCAGGCTTTTTTTCTCCATTCCCATGACAAACTAGCTCAGTTTTTGTTTCTTTATTTGTTTGTTTTAGTAAGTCCTACAATTTGTGTGTGTGTCCTTGATTTAATTTAGGCATGTAGTTATAGAGATATAGAGAAATATGTTATTATACTTTCTTTTGAGCTCCCCACATGATTGGAAAATAAGTTGACTGCTTCTTTGTACAGTAGGACAGTCAGAATAGTTGAATTTACTTTAATTATATTTATTGGACCAATCTTAGATGGTCTGTTTCTAGATGAAGATGACATTGTCGATTCAATTGCTCAGTCAAGCAGTGAACTGGGCCTGCTCCAAATCCCAAACATCTTGTGTTTCTGTTCCCACAAATGATTGTGTAGCATAAATGTTTATTCCCAGTGGGGAATTGTGTCAGAGGAACCATTTTAAGGGCTTGTGCTTCAGTCTGTCAGTTATCAGTCTGTTCTTTTTGTTCCCGTAGCTGTCCTGTACTCTTGTGAAGTGGGAGATTCATTTATTCAAGTTTGATTAAATGAATGAAAGAACAAGAATGGATGTTTCTCTTTAATTTCTTCATTACTCTCACATGTTTCTTTTTTCATAGTCATCTTCCATGACAGGATCATGAGGAAGAATCTAAGGTTGCAATTGAGTCTTGATATTGAAAGCCAGTGAGAGACAGAAAGAACAGGTCTATAAGTTAGGAGGGAAAAAAGCACGTGTGACCCACTGTGGGAGCTTTGACAGATTGCCCAGAACTATGACTTTTAATGTTAAGTTAGCACTGGGGCTAATGAGAACCTAATTAAGAATTGAGTTTAACTAATTGTGTGGAAACTACCACTTAGCCATTGAGTGGATGGGTGGACCTCTATTAACAGTAACGGTTTCAACAACAATAATAGGGTTATTTAGAAATTTATGAACTTTTGTTTATATACAAATTATAGTAAAATACCCAAATAACTTTTCTGTGGCAGAAGCTTGGGTGCAGGTGTCATAAGTGATGGCATGACATGCAATGTCCTCGAGGTCTCTGCCTTAGAAATTTCTTCCCTCTGCAAAACTAGGAATTGAATTCTAGCTCTAGTCTACTTGGTCCAAAACACAGTTCTCTTTGACTTGAAACTACAAGTGCCTACCAGATGGTTTTAGGGTCAGTATCTTCCATAAAATAAGTTACCCATTGAAGCCAAAGAGTGGGTGTCAGAGGCTGGTTGAGTTTATTTCTACTATATTGGGCCACTCAGGGTTCACTTTACACTTAGTTTTACTTCTTTCTTTAACAGAGGCTTATGTTGACTTAAAACAATTTTTAACTTTATTTTAGACTTAGCATATCAAATGTGACTTGTGTTTTGGGGGATCCTCACCCTCACCCTGCAAAAGCAGAGCATTACCATTACAAAACAAGTTTGTAGGAATCAGTAAAATTATATGAAGGGCAATAAAACAGCTCATTAATGTGGAGTCAGGATTATCCAGTTTATGAGGTCTGTAATTATTAAAGGGTAAGACATTTACAGAAATTGTAAAAGCATTCTGTTAAGGTCAAAGTGGTGAAGACTCAAATTTAAACAGCTCCAGCCTTTTTCCTAATACTGAAACTGTCTATTCCATAATTAAGGATGAGGGGAAGGGCAATATGCTGTACAGTATTTAGACCAGATTGCAAACCTTATTTGTTCTTTTTCCAAGCACAGTTTCGTAATGATAAACTCAACTTTCTGAGGTATCTTCAGCCACGCATTTTTAATTGTCATACACTGCTCTAATTCTGATGTATTTCAGACTGAAAGTGAGAAACTTGAACCAGAAGCCAGGAGATCTGGCCCCAAGTCTTGTCTGCTGTTTACCAGCTGATCTCGAATTAGTCACTTATCTTCTAGGACCATGTCTCTTCCAGCTGTAAAAAATTAATATACTACTATCTACTTCCTTAGGAGGTTGCAAGGATGTCATAAGATATGGGAGTGGCTGGCGCAGGGTATTTCTGGCCCATACTAGGTACACATTGTTTATAGACTGAATCGCTAAGCATTTTTTCATTTCTCCAAAGAGTGCTTTCAAGCAACGTCTCCAAGTAAGGAGGTCTCATGTTTGCCAACAGGGCAAATCTATAAGTTTCAGCCCATTTTTGAGATGTATGAGCAAACCAGCACTTTAGAAGAGCTTGGACTTTGTGCTGGATATGGTTTTTATGCTGAGGGACGAACACTGGACCAGATTCAGGAGAATAGGCTTTCGTCCTGACTCTACTCCATGTTATCATTGTGATTTGGAGAAAATTGGATAACACTTTTCTGTGTGTTGATTCCTTATTTGGCAAATAATCAAGGGATCAAACTTTAATATGGTTTGGTTGTACTCCAGGTGAGACCACTTAGCTCTGTTTCATACTATGTACACCTTGGACAAGGACATGAACTAGGTGTGCCTCAGTTTCCTTCTTGTTAAAGAGAGTATAATCATCAAACCTCCCTCTTAGGGTTCCCTTGAGGGAGACATACATCGATATGAGTAAAATGCTTAGAATATATGGCACACAGAGTATTCAAAAAATCTTCGTTGGTATTTTTTTCCTCAAATTATATTATCCACAGCAAAACCTTTCATATGCTCTACAGAATCATGGGGTCATATAGGAGATGGCTCTCTATTTACCAAGTCCTTGTTTTAGAAGATTTAGGGAAATCTGTCTCAGTGTTTTTGTTGTTGTTGTTGTTGTTATTTTTGTTTCCCCTGATCTTCTTTGTGACAGAGCAAAATAATTTAAGATGCTTTGTAAATACTGTATATGCAGAGAGTAAACTGTGAGAAGGAAAAAAAAATGGAAGAGCAGGAGGAAAAGTGGGAGGAAAATAAAGGTATGGGGAGGGTAAGAAGAGGAGGAGGATGAGGAAGCACATCCGTCCTTTGATGTGTAACTGTGACTCTGTGGATTTTTTGACAGGAATGTTGCACATGTGTCTTCAGGATCCACAAAACTATGAGCATGGAAGCCTTTTCTCCAACTAGAACCAAAGGTAGGTGATTTCTCCTATGCCAGCATCATTTTCCACTTCATGGAATGCAGTCTTTTATAATTAGCAGTGGAAGCTCAGGCTCTCTGCCTGCTTAGGTCACCCCAAGTCTGTCTCAGACACTGCCAGGCCAAGGAGAGGTTCTGCATGGAGTGAATGAACTGAGAATATCGGCCAGGGATGTGGCCTCACTGCATCTTCTTTCTGAGAAATTGTGCTGTTGAATGAGACATGAGATCATGATCCCAGAGAGAAAATATTAGATGTGGGGTCTGAGGGACCAGTTGAAGCTGCCACCAGTTCTTTGTGTCTGTCCTCCAACACTGGGCCTATGCCACCTCTCTTAATTTTTGTTGAGTTTTATTTTATTGACATCTTAGCTTTGGGCATGTAGTCTTTTGCTTGAAGACTGGTAGACAGAACATTAAACTAAAGGTTAAGGTGATGGCTGTCCCTGGTTTTGCTGCAAATGGTTCATGACTTAGGATAAGTCATTATCTCTGAGCCTCAATTTCCTCAAATTAATGGGAGTCATGACCATCTATTGTTTATAATTTGTTATGAGTGGCTCTTAAATCACAGCTCTGCTACTCTGAAATCTTAAATCTGGGAGAGTAGATATTAAATTAGAGGTCATTTCCACAACATTCTCAGAGTGGGGGATCCCTCTACTTGTTAGTATCTGGACAAGTGAACCTGTGGCTTCTGATGACACCATCCTGTCTGAAGAGCATGCTGCCTCAGGAGGTAGCTAATCCTATAGTGTGGCACTATGATTGTTATAAAGGTAGAAAATGGTTAATTTTAAAAGAAGAAAAATGTTTTTGGAGGTTTAACCCTGAGCATCTCTCAGGAACTAGTAACAAAGGTACCCCCAGGGCTCAGGTACTGCTGTGTCTAACCTATGCTTTCTCATCACCACACGTTGATGTTCATTTTATTCGTCCTAGACAACCAATCCCCACACACATGTTGTGTATGTTTTCCTGGTCACAGAGGAGCAGCATCTATGGATTATGTAATTAGCTCTGATAACCACATATCTCATGTGCCTTCTCTGGTAAAATGCCCTCTATTGGTTTCTGTTTACAACTGTTCTCTGTATATTAATACTAACTATGCTTCAAGTTTCCTTCTCTGTAAAGTGAGCATAATTATCATCATCTATGGTAAACTGGAGTTTTTTTGTTGTTGTTGTTGTTAATCAGGGTAAAGAGCCCTACCTATAATCTGCTTTTTCTTAACTCTTCATATATTTTCAAAAACGAGAAATTTTCATATTTGAATCTTGAACTTTGGTTCCAATACAGAATACAGCAATAGAGGTGGATTCTCCAATGGAGAAAGAGGTTAGAGGAAAGTTATAAAAAGTAGGGTTGTGACTGAAAGGGAGGCACGGTTCTCTGCACCAATCTTACTTTTGAAATTCAGAGGATCCTGTGAATCAATCAAAAGTATTAGGTCAAATGATACGAATAGCTTTTATTTGTTGAGCCACCATCCAGAGAACTCTATCTCCCAGCCGTTATGCAGCTCTTAGATTTTCTATCTGGGTGTGGTAAGTGGTCAAGTGCAACAGAGCAGATGCCTATGGGCTGCTCCACTGAGATGTATGTAGCAATAGTAGGAACATGTGACTGTACAAAAAAACAGATGGGCAGTCGGGTCTCCTGACACTGTACATAAGAGAGCGTTTTAATCTTCCTGTGTTTTGTGAAAAACTTAGGAACTGAGAAATAGAGTTCTATGTAGTATGTGGGTTCTTCCACAGATGAGAGGTGGTACTGGTACTCTAGGATAGCTACAGTGGCCACCCAAGGGAAGAATAGACCAAAAACCAGGGGACCAGAAACTGATCCTGGATCTCTGTTATGCTGGTGTGTAAGAGTCCAAAGTGCAAGATGGGGGGCAGAGGTGGGGAGGGTCCAGGGACCTAGGGAAGGGCTCAAAGAACCATGAAGGTGTTTGCTCTAAGTGAGCTCAGAGTCATGGATCACAACTGGGATAGACACAGCACAGGACAGGCAAGCTGAGTCCCAAATCAGGTAGATGGAGGCCATATGGACACTAATTCCTAATGACAGAGCAAGGCAGATAGTGAAAATTCTTGGAAAAACTCAAATGTCTGGTAGAAAAAAAGCAGAGCCAAATAAATAGATACTTCCAGAAAACAGAAATTAAGTGTTTGTTTAAATGAATAAACCACTGGCTGCTTCATCTCAGGAATGTGTGTGTACCTCTTAAGGTGGGGATTTATCCTTAGTAGAGGCCTGATTGTGCCTTTTGAGTGGTGATAAATTGCCCCGGAGGAATGAGGAGCAATGAGGACTGGTCCATTGGCTCTCTCCTACAGCATCCCTGGTATGGATTCTCTCAGCTAGAGACTCTTGCAGCTTACCTAACTCACTGATGGTGGCAGGACAAAGCCACCTTGGTGCTTGTCATTTTGATGCCAGGATATTTTTCTCAGTGTGTCACCAGCAGTGACTTGTCAATAAAAATACGATAGTACTGAGTCTGTTTTCCTCTGCAGTGTCAGTGATCCAGCAATTCAGGTCTCTCCTGTCAAGACATACTCAGGAAGGAACTGCAAAACAGGCCCACCAGGAGGCTCTAGGTGCCTCACTAGAGAGATCAGACCTATCTCCTGACATCACTGACATCTTTTTATTTATATATACGCTCTGGGGAGAGGAAGACACAAGCTAGTATCCTGTTATGTTTTAACTTTCCTCCTCTTCTTCCCTTGTACCTGCCTGTTTGTTGTTATTGTCTCGTTTTCAGACTCTACAATGAACTCCTAAATCTTCTTAGTATTTCTTGCACCACTTTGATCTTGTTATTTTAATTGTTGGAGAATAATCTAAAAACACCATTGCTGCATCAAAGGCCTGCACCACATGAAGCTGAAAACTCAAGTGGAGGTGTTTCCTCCACCAGAACGAGGGTTCTCTGGCCCAGATGACAAAGTAGTCAGTGTCTCCCGTGATCATATTCCAGCTGCAAATAAAGTATTCACGATATGTTTATTATGTGACTATATTCATGAGACTATGTTGACTATAATGTATAATTCCATTATATAAACTTATTTATAGCTATCTTTATTAAAGCTCAAAATATATAATTTGAATTATTTTAAAACATGAGTAAACCAAAAATTACCTTTGTTCATTCACCAAAGCTAGATTGGTCATGTCTATCCCTTGCTCTAGCTGGAGGCTCAGAAAGTAAAGTAAATCTACCAAAAGTTAAAAGTTAGGAAATGTGGCAAAAACTAATTTTTAAGTGGCATGTAAGTTATACTTTGAATTATTATGTTGGATATGTTTTTCTTCCACCTCTGCATTTCTAAATTTAAAATGTGATTGTTAATCTGAAAAGTACTATAAGTACCCTAAAGAATGTTCAAAAATTCTGGAAATAACACAAGGAAGATGCTATATTTATATACTGCAGATGAAGTGTATTTATCATCCAGATCCATAATGAATAATGGAAGTAACTGGTTAATAGTATGAACTTAACCTTGTGTACATACTTAAACATAATTTAGCCAAATTCTTTTTTTTCCCCAAGAATTCTCAATTCCCTCTTGCTGTCTAGGTGGAAGAAATGTTAGAGCTAGTTCTGTTATATTTGTAACAAGGACAAGAAAGAATGGAAATGACAAATCGGATTTGCAGTATATATTTGATTCTCTAGAGATCAGTTGTTGGATGCCTTTAGTTCACAGTGCTTGTATTTCTAATATGTTCCATAAGAGTAGGTTCAAAGAAAAGAATTTTCCTTAAATTATCAGACATATAGCAATTTTACCCTTCATCAATTTCCCCTCTTCCTCCCTAACACATCTAGAACTCAGCTGTTATCTCACCTATGATACCTTGAAGCTTTCTCTTTCTTAGAAACTAGACACTATGAGTTGCAGCCAATTTATAGTTTAAACAGACCATAACTCAAGTGTAATGGCAACTCTAATGTCAGTTCACTAGGCCATTAAGACTGTCACTTCTCAAAGCACCTTTAGAGCAAAGTTTAATTCCATTGGCCAACCTTCAAGAAACAAAAATTTCCAGGTGTCTTGTACCCGAAGTTTCATAATTGAGTTTGCCTCGACTTGCCATTTAAGTTCAAGAGAAATAAACTAGACAACAGGGTCCTACAATGATTGAAAATCAGAATTGAATGTAAGCACAGGGGACAATTGAGTAATAAAAATGCGGGTCAAAATAAATGGTCTTTCTCACTGCAGAGGTAGCACAATGTCATATTGATTCCTAGTCTCCTGGATCTGAATGCAGGGCTCTTTCCAACAGTTGGTGATGTTTATTCAGCCCTAAAATTTTTAAATCCTGCCTTGCAAGCAGGTACTTCCCAACCTCTAATCCTCCTCCTGGCAGACCACATACTTCTACTTATCTTTCCAAATCCTTCTCATTGAGTCTCTATTCAGGTCTCACTTGCATGTTTAAAATCCTGATCGCTCCAGTTGGAACTTCCTCCACTAAAACATCTTAGCCTTAACTTCCCTTTAGAATCTTAGCCAATCATCCCATTTTATTATCATGTAACTTTTTAAGTCTCTCCAGTGACAATGGTAGCCCCTTGGGGACAAAGAAAAGAAATATCATTGGGTCTGTCATATAGGAGATACGTAATAAATATCTTCAATTTAATGAACCAAGTTTCTAACATTTTTACAGAATAGTGGTGAAAGTGTGCTAATAATTATCAGCTGTGTGATCTTGGGCAAATGGTTTAAACTTCTCTGAACTGCAAATATTTCATATGTAAAATAGAGATAAGAATGATACTTAGGAGGTTGTGGTAAGGATTAAGTAAAATTGAATGTCAGGCTTGACCTCTCTGAGAACAGATTGGGCTAGTTGAGAGGACACTTCAATTTACCTCATGCATCACAAAGGCAAAAGCCTCTGTATCTAGGCTTTCTTTCACAGTTTCTGTTTTGTTTTGTTTATATGTTTGTTTGAAACATTTTTAGATTCCACATATAAGTAAAGTCACATAGTATTTGTCTTTCTCTGTCTAAACTATTTCACTTAGCAAACCATGTTATCACAAATGGCAAGATTTCATTTTTTTTTTATGGCTGAGATAGTTTGTTGTGTATAAATACCACACCTTTATCCATTCATCTGTCAATGGACACCTAGGTTCTTTTCATATATTGCTATCGTAAATAATGCTGCCATGAGGATAGGGGTGCATATATCTTTTCAAATTAGTGGGTTTTTTTTCCTTTGGATAAAGTGCCAGAAGTGAAATTGTTGGGTCCTATGGTAGTTCTATTTTCATTTTTTTGAGAAACCTCTATATGGTTTCCATAGTGACTGCGCCAGTTTACAACCTCACCATGGGTGCACAAGGGGTTGCTTTCCTCCACATCCTCTCCAACACTATATTTATTATCTTTTCAATAATAATCATTCCTGACAGATGTAAAGATATATCTCACTGAGGTTTTGATTTACATTTCCCTAATGATTAGTGATGTCATACATCTTTCCAGGTGTCTGTTAGCCATTTATCTATATATCTTCTTTCGAGAAATGTCTATTTAGGTACTCTGCCCATTTAAATCAGATTTATTTTATGTTGAATTGTATGAGTTCTTTGTATATTTTTGGATATTAACGCTTTATCGAATACATTATTTGTGAATATCTCTTCCCATTCAGTAGGTTGCTTTTTGTTTTGTTGATGGTTTCTTTTGCTGTGTAAAAGCTTTCTAGTTTTTTTTTTTACATTTTTAGAAAACTTTTTTTTGACAACAAAGCAATACAAATATAGATTTAAATTCTAGATCCTTTATTAGTGTGTGACCTTAGAAAAGTTGCTTAACACCTATATATTTTTTTCTTCTCTAGAAAATGATAGTACCTTCCTTACAAAATAAATGAGTTCAATAATAAAAGTTTCTTATGTAATTGGCATGATGCCTAGCACAGTAAAAGAAAAAGGTTTGTCATTGTCTTTGCATCTGGAAAGTTCTTTGCCCTTGGCTCTGATGACTTCTAACAGTCTCCTTTGGTCCCTGTGGTATGGCCTTATTTCCCTTTTTGTCACCTGACATTTTTACTATCTCTGCTTATATCTCTGTCCTCAGTTGTCCTTAGCTGTGACAGTTTACTGTGGCTTGTTTTGTGCAAATGTGCACATGTACCTGGATGACTGAGGAACATTGCCAGAGCAGCATATACAAGTACAGATGATCATGTAACCCCAGGAATTGGTGAGACCTCAGGGATGTAGAGGAGGGAGTGCCCAGCCATGTGCTGAAATGAAAGAAACTATACAGAGGAGAAAGGGTTCAGAGGCAAGATACAAAGTCTGGCACAGGTGAGAGGAAGGGTTGCCCTAGGCCAATGTCAGCCATGCTTGTTTTCTCCTGAGAGACAAGGCTCCATACTGGAGATAATCAGGGTATGAATGATCAACATAGGAATGACTTCAGTGCATAGCTTAGTTTTGGAGTTTAACATTTTATGGGTAAGGGACATTGGGGCCCTGATGGATTTAAGTTCAGATCTCTCGCTCTCTTTTTTTTTTTTTTTTTTTTTGCTTATGAATCATAAGGCAAGATCTAACCTTCCTAGGCCTCAGTTTTTTTCATCTGTGCTTAAGAACAGGGACTTTGGGAATAGATTGCTTGGATTTATATTCCAGCTTTCCTACTTGGAAGGTTTGTGCCCTCAGGAGAGTTGATAAATATTCAGGGCTTCCATTTCTCAACTGTAAAATGGAAATAATAATAGTGCTGCCTCATAAGATTATGGGGGTTTGAATGACATAATGTGAGTAAATGCTCGGCATATTTACAAGATTATCTGGATTCTATTAATATTGTATTATTGTTTTTTCATGTTCTGAAAATAGTCTCTTTATCTATAAAATGTTAATGGTAGTCACTTCCTAAGTTAGTTGGGTGGATTTATTGAGCTACCATTTGTAAATGCTGGGTGCATAATGGTCATTAAATCACAAATTGAAAAAAGCCTAAGGCAAGAATAAACTGGAGTCGATTAAGGTATTTTTACCAGTTACATGATCATTTATATATTTTCTCCTCTTCTTCTTTTCCCTTGCCTTCATTCCAATTTAAGTGATTATTTCTCCTCCTTCCTCCTATACTCCTAAAATATAAACTCCAAAAGGCTAAAGACTGTGGCTGTCAGTCTTTCTAACATACTGCTCCAGTACTCAGCATAGTTCCTGGTACATGATAGATGCCCAACACCCATCACTGAATTAACACACACACACACACACACACACACACACACACACACACACACACACAAAATATGAAGAGAAGCCAGAGACAAAGCTCACTGGAAATCATGGAACAGGAAAATGCAGTTAGTGACTGATAAAAAATTGCAGGTGGATAAATGTTATAATTTAATTCCAATTATTGAAATGAAGGCTCATCTGTATACTTCTAAGTCATAGTTCAGCTATCTGACAGCAGGTCACTGGTTGATATAGAGGTACCACCTACCTTTGGGGTCCAGGGCTATTAAACTAATTTGCATTGGATGGAAGATGGCTTTGGTAATTACGAGTCATGGTCAGCGATGTGAGCTTAAGTGTTGACCCTGGAAAAGGCCATGGGTATCTAATGCAGGGTAATTTGCAGGTTAATGTACCAGGTGCTGGAATTCTTTAATGTTTTATGCTTTTTTATATTATTATTACTTCATGGTGCTGAGGTCTGTCCAAGAACCTAACTGGCTGTTTGACATCAGTGAGCAAACTCAGAGTTTCCTGTTTTTTGGAAGTGTGTTTGGTCTTCTTCTTTCCCACTGAAGTGTTTCACAGAAGACAACTATGAAAAGAAAAATGTAAGATAATATTACATAAAAATCCTTCTTAGAAGACACACTTCATAGGGTGAATTGAGTTTAATGATTCATTTCTAAGCAAATTAGCTTTAGAGACTTCTCTTTGTATCGAACTCTGATCAATTCCCTGCAGCCTCTGCTGTTCAAAAAACCCTGCCTGTGCATTAAAAGCAATAAACAAATGAAGATTAATAAAATCTAGGCAAGAGAAGACATTATGCATTCTTTTATAGGAGAACCACAAAGAAATGAAAATTATATCCATGTTTCTGGCCCCTGGGAGTGACTTATCCTGGGAAGTGAGAATTTATTGGAATAGGCATGCCCAATGGACCAAAATGTGACTGGTATTATGACTTTCCAGTTCTATTTCTTCCCTCCTGTGCATAAAACTGGCTAGGCCCCAGTGTTCTTACCCCTGCATTCAAATTTATGTCTAGAAAATGGAAATAATCTTAGATGCAATGAATATAATTGCTGAAAAATAAGTTTGCTGAAATTACTGTTTCCAGTCTCTGATAGTGTCTTCCTCTTCTTAACCATGAGTTCCTAGATCCTGGGCCATGAACCAGTACTGGTCTGTAGCCTGTCAGGAACCAGGTCACACAGCAAGAGGTGAGTGATGGGCGAGGGAGGGAAGTTTCATCTGTGTTTGCAGCTGTTCCCCAGTGCTAGCATCACCTCAGGTCATCAGGCATTCGATTCTCATAAAAGCACCGGTCCTTGGTGCCAGAAAAGGTTGGGGACCACTGATTTATACAATAAATAGCCGTAAGACACTACTCTAGGGACAAAGAAGATGGGATGGACATAATATGGTTCCTGCCTTCATGGGGCCAATTCAGGATACTAGTTCTGGGCATTCCTGCTCCCATCGTTTATGCCCTGTTTTATTCTCTCTTCTTTTCTACGTTGTCCTCTGGTTATTCTGGATTTCTCCTTCCTCTCTATGGCACCCCAAGTGAATGGGGCCCTATAACTAAAATATTTGTGTCTGTGGAAAAATATTATCCTGTATGTACTTGTGCAACAGTGTTAAAAGGTCTAATTCCTGAAAAGGAGTCAAATGGCATTTTCCCTGAAAAACCAGAAATGTAGTCATTTAGGACAGATAGGAGGAAGACTTGAAAGAAAACTACAAAAATTCAAATCATAACTTAGTTATGGTAATTTCTCAATGCATATTTGCTGAAATGAAGATGGTTGAGAAAGCAAAAGAGGATTCATGTGTCAAGATGCACAGCCTTGCCACTATTATTTTCTTTTGAACCCAAAATCCAGCCTTTTCCCTTTCACACTTACAGAAGCTTCTCTTTATAGTGGGCATCTAGAAATTCACACTCTAAGAAAAGCCATTGTTGAGGGCTCATTGCATGCTAGCTTCTGTGTTTTAACATGCATTTTGTTATTTAAATCATCATGGCAACTCCAAGCCATAGGTATGCTTATCCTCTTTTTTTATAGATTGTAAATTATGAATCAGAGAAAAAGTAATTTTCCAAGATTTTACTAATATAAAAGGGCTGGAGTTTGAATTCTAGTATGTTAGGCTCAAACTTGTCCTTCCCCAGGCTTTAGTGCCTAATTTTTATGCTTCTATTGTGGGGGATGTTGCCTGTCAGTGCTATCTCTTTTCTAAAATAGTTAGGGTGCTTGTCCACAATGTGTGTGTGTGTATGTGATTGTGATTGTGTGCCCTCATACCTACTTTCACGTGTGTCTTAAAAGCAGAGATGTGATGGTCTTATTTTAAGGAATGTAACTTTTGGCCAGAAAAGGAAACTTCCCTGAACTGGGGTGAATGTCTTGCAAATAGACCAACACCCATTCTTCAAACTTTTCAGGGGATTCGTAGTCTCTCCTGTCATTTTGTTAAATAGGGACCTAGCCCGCAGTTTCTGAGTATCATCTTGTAGGCAGGCAGAAGCAGTGGCTATTATTAATGAATTCTTCCTCATTCCCACATCTTCAAAGGTGAGGAATAGGCAGGCATTACAGGGAATTGCAATCCAAGATGGGGCCATATGAAACTGACGCCTTCTGAGTCAACAGTACTGCTCCCTTGTAACTGAGACCCCCCATCTCAGTTATGTTACTGTTGGCAACATCTTAATGAGACTCTTATGGTCATTGTTAATCTTATAAATTCACATGAAGACCCACATAAGAAGGTACTGGTTTCAGTCCTGAAACTTTGCTGGAAATTGAAAAATAAAATTTAATGATTTTTTTTTTAATCTGGCAAGTATAAACCCCAAAGCAGAGAATAGCAGGTCAAAGAAAATAAGATATTTAAAGAATATGGATTTGAGATCAGAGGAAGCTAGTGTGGATCCTGGCTCTAACATTTACTGAACCTGGAAAAGGTTTAAATTACACAGTCTTTCTGAGCCTCAGTTTTTTCATCTGTAACATGTTGATAACAATACTTAATTCATAATGTTTTAGAGAAGATAATATGAGATAAATGCTTACTTGTTCAGCATAGTACTAGCACCTAGACAGTGGTCACTCGTGATAATTAACAACAATCTCCATACATATCTACTCTTTCATAGTTTACTAGGCACATAAACATCATGTCATTTTATTTTCACCATGGAGAAACATGTGCAGCTCTGTTTCCTTACATAAACACAATTAGAAGAGCAGATTTATTTAGCTCATTACTGCTTTTTTCAGAAAAGAATCCCTCAGCCCAGTGAGACTTTGGGATAGTTTGAACATTATATTTGAGGCAAGCTCACCGACCTTGCAAGATAAAACATTTTAGGGAAAAGTGACCCTTCCTGAGCCCTAAGCTCAGCCTTTGCTCTCGATCAAGGACTGTCTGGATTTGTTAGCTTTATTAGGGCATTGGGTCTCCTTAATTTTCTGATATATTAAAAATACAGTCATCTTGAATTTGTCAATAAGAAAATCTGAAGAGTTTGGTGCCAACTTCAGGACTATGTTTTTTTGTTTTGGGTTTTTTTTTTCTTTTATCTTAGTAGGATATGGTTTAGGCAACCCCATTGCATGATTTCAAGGCATTTGTCCCCTGAGTTTTTGTCTAGAAAATATTTATGAGGGTTTTTCTCTCTGCCAGACACTGAGTTTAAGCCACAAGTATCACTTTTTCTTTCTGAAAAGAGGAGACAATAACATAAATACAGACTAAAGAGTAGACAAGGACCAAAAATATATATTTCAAATAAAAGTTTCTAAGATAGAGAACAATTGAAATTTAAAGAGAGAGAGAGATTATCCATCACATTCCTAGAATTTTACCTGGAAATATAGTTTTAACAGCAATCACATCTTGATTAATCTGGGTACTATGAGTCACTGGTACTTTGTAGGAAGGAGATGAAGAAAGGAAAATAGAATGAGGGCCTTGATCTTATAATGGAGATTAGGGGCTAAGAAACATAGAAATGGAAAACAGAGGGTAAATTATAACAATCCTTTATGGCAACTATCATGTCAGGTGAAGCTGTGGTCTTATCTGAACCTCAACTTGTAAAAATATTTGCTTCCAAGCTTTCATGATTGTTGATGGTATTTAATTCTTGTATGCTGTGAGACTGAAGGCCTGATTTTCTTGCAGACTGTTGTTCAGATCTCAACCCCTTGTCACAAAACCTTCTCAGTAGGACTGCTTATGTCCTCAAAGCCAGCCTTTATGATAGGTGGTAAAATCTTTTGTATTCTAGTATACACAATATATATAATCCTGCCATGTTTGTCATATTCTATTGGTTAATCAAGTAACAGGGTTTTCCTATAGTCTAGGGAATAGAAGTATACAAGGGTGGATACTAGGAGGCAATGATCATGGAAGTCACCCTAAAATCTATTATAGCTATTCAATTATTAATCTTTGGAATATTATCTTGGTTGAACATGTTGAATTAGTTCTATGTTTTGGGATCTTTTCTCAACAAAGTTGAATCTACAGAGATAAACTTTGGAGAAGCTTGCAATTTCAGTCCAGTAAAAAAGATAAGCTATAAACAAGTAACCCTAGAAGAAAACACATAAGAATCAACAGAAGGCAATGGTTGTTGGAATTGGGGATGAATTTCTTCCAGAAGGTAGAAGGTTTTTATTTGGGATGATGAAAATAGAGAGCAGAACAAATGTGAAAATGGACCAAAGAGATTTCAAAGTAGCCCTGAGAAGTTAGGTTTCATCCCAAATACTGTCATTTTAAAAGTTGAAGGACCTTTTCTTTTCTAAAGGTTAATTAATAAACATATTGATGGCTAAGACAGATGTTACAAAGATAAAATGAGGTGATGACAGAGAGTTCAAGCAGAATTAAGTTTTTTAAGGAATTGCCTTCTAGGCCACTGTCTTGGGAGACAGTTAAATTATGTTGCAGTGACAGTTTAAAATCTCTCATGAAATTTGTGCAGAGGTTTCTTAAATCCATATTTTAGAGGTATATATATATATATATATATATATATATATATATATATATGATTTTCAGACACAGAAGTTAACATCTCTAGAGAATGAATACAGAAGAAAATGATTCCCACACTATAGATTTAAATTGTGGCTGACCCTATCTTAGTCCAAAAGTAGTAGCTTTGCCACCCTCAGCAAGGAAAGAAGTTGGGCTTTTCCTTAGTGGTGCATCATCTATTATTTGGTGCCTTTTAGGAAATAACAGTTTGTGTAAAGAAGCTGTTATTTGTCAGAAAAAAAATTCAGAAGATGCTGTTTCCCTGCATTTTATTCCATAATTATTTCTCCATAAGTGCAAAATGCAGCCATCATCATTGTAGCACTTTTAACAACCTTTATTTTACTTCTTATTTTTAAACAGTTTCAAAGTTATAGAAAAACTGTAAGACTAGTACAATGAAATTTCCTAAAACTTCCACCTAGATTCTGAAACTCTTGACATTTACCACCTTTTCTTTTAAAATTTCTTAAATCTGCCATCAATAAATATACGTGTAGATGTGCAATGTTTTTGGATTATTTGAGATTAAGTTACAGACATGATGTTTCACTACCCCTAATACTTTTATGCGCATTCTTTACATCAAAGGATATTTTCCTACATTCCCAGAAACCCACCAAAATCAATAACTTGATATTATTGTCTAATCCACAAATTCTATTAATAATTTGGCCAATTTTACCAATATTCTTTTTTTAGAGAAAATACCAGTTATTTTGGTATTTCTTTAATTTTGGAAATCTGTGTTATTTTCAAAATTAACCAAAAGGCTCTTTAAAACATTCACAAATAAACATCATATTCCCATTTAAGATGGTGGATGTTATTATTTTTTAGGACTTTATTTTTTAGAGAAGTTTTAGGTTTAACAAAATTAAGAGGACAGTACAGAAATTTTCCATAGATCCTCCTCCTCCACACACATACAGCCTCATCATTGTCAACTTCACTCACCAGAATAGATCACTTTTTACCAAGAATGAACCCACATTGTCACATCATCCTATCTTCTTCTTCCATACATATGCAGCCTCCCTGTTGGGGACATTCTAGTATATGCTACAACGGGGATGAACTTTGAGGATATTGTGTTAAGTGAAATAAGCCAGTCACAAAAAGACAAACACTATATGATTCCACTTATATGAGGTACCTAGAGTGACAAATTCACAGAGAGAAAGCAAAATGGTGGTTCCCAGGGCCGGGAGAGGGAGAACGGAGAACTGTTTAAGGGTATGCAAGATGTAAAGAGTTCTGAGATGGATGATGGTGATGGTTGCACAGTAATGGGAAAATATGTAATGATTCTGAACTGTACAGTTAAACATGATGGTGAGTTTTAGTTTATATGTATTTTATTACAATTAAAATAAAGTAGGTTACATATTTTTTAAAGTGACATTTGGTTATTTATAAAGTAGCACAGATTCTGTTTCTTATGCATCAGACCACAAGAATTAGGGTCCATATTACTGATTCCTAGGACAGCATGATGCCCACCTGGAGACTCCTGTTTGTCTAGATGGTTTCATGTTCTAGGACAGTGCTTTTTAGAAGTTGGGTCGGAAAGAAAAGGAAAGGTACAGGAAAACCCTAAAATAATATGGTTTTACAATTTCTGGAATACTGTGTTTTTCTCTCAAAAACTGTTCACTGAGCTAGGATTTGTACAATATCCCTGCTTAAAGTCATTTCACAGAAAGCTTCAATTCAAACAAAGCTGAATTGCAATCTTCACTTTCTATAATCCCCCAAATCTCACCGAATTTTTTTTTATGCGACAATTCAAGATGCCAGCAAGTTGATCTTCAGTTTTGCCTCCTTAAACTCATGTACCTCTGTCAGAGCACCCTTATGTGGATAAATATAAGACTGCCTATTCGTCACTACATGATATATATCTTGTTAGTCTGGAGAAAGGGAAGTGTAAAACAGTGTTTGACAAGCAGCACTATTTACCAGTGAGTTGAAACATCGTTGATATAATTAGAAGATGCCCTCTTAGCAAGTACAATACCCAAGCAGTATTTTGTCCACTTTCCTTAGAGAGAAGGGGTATGATTTATCAAGCCTCTCACATTAGTAGTTGTAACATAAAACATTTATTTTTAACATTGGGTTAAACCATTTCTAATATGGTCTAAATGTTTGTGCTCTGCCTTCCACAATGATATGTTGAAATGTAACACCAAAGTGATGCTATTAGGAGGGGATTAGGTAAAGAGGGTAGATTCCTCATGCATGGGATTAGTACCCTTATATAAGAGGCCCCAGAGAGCTTTCTCATGTCTCTTGTCATGTAAGGTTACAGCTAGAAGCTATTATCTGTGAACCAGAAAGCAAGACATCATCAGACACTGAAGGTGCTAGCACCTTGATCTTGGACTTCCTAACATCCAGAACTTTGAAAAATAAATTTTTGTTATCTATATGCCACCCGGTTTATGGCATTTTGTTAGAGCCATACAAAACAAACTAAAACAGAAAATCGACACTGAGAGGTAGAAATGCTGCTGTACCAAATACCTAAAATGTGGAATTGGCTTTAGAACTGGGTAGTGGGTTGTGTCTGGAAGAGAAATGCATGCTAGAAAAAACTTGCATTGCTGTTAAGGGGCTGTTAAGCGTGATTCTGGCAAGAGCCCAGAAAGAAAATAGGAAAGCTACAGCAAAAGCCTTGATCTTCTTAGAGAATACCTACGTGGTCATGAACAGAATGTCGGTAGAAATAAACAATAAAGGCCATTCTGATGAGATCTCAGATGGAAAGGAAGGACACATTATTAAAAACTGGAGGAAAGGTGATCTTTGTTATAAAGTGGCAAAGAGTCTAACTGAATTATGTTTGTGGCCTTCTATTTTTTGAAAGGTAAAACTTGTGAGTGATGTGTTGACCAAAATTAATTTTAGTCTATAATAAAAAATAAAAAGTTATTTGAACAAAAAGAACTGATGCCCAGGAGACACAGATTCAGGTAGCAACCTACATTACACTCTGCCTAGACAAAGGAGAGACTCCCTTTTATAGAAAAATTTTCTACCCATAGTTCCCATTTTTTGTCAATTTTATGCAAAAGCGTTTTCCAAGTTATGTAGTTTTGATTGGTCCAAATAGAGCAGTTCAGATTGATAGGTATATATTCAAGTGAGGATACAATTTGCATAGCTCTGATTGGATATGGGCAGGTCTCAGTCCATTGGTCTAAAGTCAAAAACCAGGGATTCCCTGTGGTGGTTTGCTCAGGCTACGTGAACAGGCCGGGACATACTACAAGAGGCTGAAAAGTTCAGTATGTGGCTTTTCTGGAAATGCAGAGTGCATGGGAGGCCTCAGTCATCAATGATTGCTAGACTCTGGTTATGAATTCGAACCCAGTTAACGAGAAGTACATTGTGAAGATATATTCTCCTTGGAGTTCACAGATGAAACTGGGCATTTCACTGATGACATTTCTAAGCAAAGTATAATTCCCAAGCAACCTAGTTACTCCTGACCACTTTAATAAAATGTGAGAAGAGAAATGGAATTGTTAATCAAAAGGAAACCAGAACTAAATAATTTATATAATCTCAGCCTATCTATATGGGAGAAAATGAGAGCCATTTCCAAAGAAAACATAAACTTTATGGCCAAATTTGGTAAGGATGTTAGTCATCTAAATAGAAGCCAGAGTCTATTGGCCAAGATGATGGAAAATGGAGAGTGATCCCAAAGGTGATTCAGAGATTAGCAGGGTTCCACTCCCTCCACAAGCCCAGAGAACAAGGGCCAACAATTGGAGGGTTTAGCATGATTTCACAGGAGGAGCCAGTCTATGGCAATTTGTTATTGTAGCCCAAACTGACTAAGACACATATGTTTCCTAATAAGCTATTTGAAAAAAAAAAAAAAAAGACATCTTATTGTTTTAGTTCATACTTCCCCAGATATAAGGGAAAATGACATTTCTACGTGTTTACTAGTTGAGAATTCTGATTTTTCTGTTCATGAAACAAGAACTCCTAAGGCATAAGCTACTTAGCGATGTGACACTTTCAATGCTGGATTTTTAAACATTTAGGCTGGACAACTGCTTGTGGGACAATGATAGGAAGAGGACTCAAGAGGGAAGGTGAAATAAGTGGCCTCTGAGTCATTTTCAATCCTGAGAATTCCATAATTATCAAGGGGAAAGGCTGCACATACGGAGTCTGAAAGTACTAAATGCAGAGTTGAAGAAACTTTAAGGAGGTGACTTTCTACTTTTTATGTTTTTCCCTTATGTCCTAATTTTCTCTCCTTTTTCTATTCCACTGCTTTCTGGAGGATGTAATTTTGATAACATTTCTCTAATGGTCGCTTACCGATTAGCTCTTTTAAGCTCAGCCAACTTATAACCAGGCATTTACTTTCCTTCATCTCCAGTGTCTGGAGATCTTGAATTGTTGTTTCACAAAGCTGAATTTCTATCTGTAAGTTGACTTTTTGAAGGTGGGTATCAATAAGTGGAGATAAGTATAGGGGGAAATGTGGTGTGTAACAGATAACGAAAAATATTAGCCAGATCAAAGGTGGCTGGATCTCCTTAATAGCCAGGCCAGTTTTACAGTTTGCTTTCCTTAGATGCAGCGATAACATGATTTAAAGGCATGCATATTGCGTGAAACATGAAAGCTTCATTACTTTAAACTTAAAAATATGAAAACACTTAATATGAATATGAAAACATTTCATTTGATTTGTTTTTTTTCTTCACATTTTCATGGAGATTAGAGTGAATAGTAGTGCAGGGGTACCTGGTATGCCTCAATTTTCCCATGGGACTCTCTCATCCTGAGTGAGAACTAAAACAGTGACAGGTGATGGAGGCCACCATGATAAATCCTTCATGGGGATGTATGTGAGCATTTCCAAGAATTACAAATAGTAGGTTCAAGAGAAGAAGAAGAGTTCTTTTTAGTTTTCACAGAAAAAGTTTTTATTTTTATTGAAAAAAAATGTAATTTAATTACTAAGAATCTCTTAGAACTTCAATGACCAAAGAATATCGAGGTCAGTAAATCTGTCTTTCTAACTTTAAATGTACTTAAGCCATTCAGAAGGAATATCAAGCAATGTGACATAATGGAATAAGCCACAGGCAAGTACTAGACCTCTTTCTGGTTCTGTCCTTAAGTTGCAAAGTAGACAGACAAAATATTTTATATATCTGGGCTCCAGTTTCCTCAACTATCAAATGAGAAGCCAAGATGGACAGGTTCTAGGGCTGTTGCCCACTCTAAATTTTGTGAAGTGGCCATCTTTTCTGTCATAAAAATCACTCTGCAGTGCAATCCTGTGTCTTCTCCATTAAGTCACTACTCAAACTTGTGGAATCAGAGTACATTTTGTATTGATTTGAAGCAGCTTTGTCTAGGGAATGTAGGAGATTGTCTATAAGATATCTAAGCAGCCCATCTGTGTGTCTCCACATTTACCGATTTCTGTGTTACCAGTCAGTAAGAATGCTTAATTCTTTTGAGGTTGAGCAACTAAGCACTCTCCTGGATAACTGTGTGGGTTCTGGAATCACCTGAGTCATTTACATAACCTTAGGTATTAGTTTTCTCAGCTGTGAAATTTCTATAATATTCATAGCTGCTTTATTAAATAGTCAAGAAAATAAAATGAGAAAATCATATGAAGCCTAGTGTCATGAGAATACCGTGCCTGGTTCATAGTGAAGATTAAAGAAATATTAGCTAGTATTTTTATCCATTCATATTGGTTATCTATTTTTGCCTTACAGATCACCTCAAGATTTAGTAACTTTGAACAATGATCATTCATTTCTTTTCTTAGTTTCTGTGGGTAAGGAATTTAGAGGAGCCAGATAGAAGATAACCACTATAGATCTTTTCATATAAAAAGGGAGAAAATGGGAGCACAAAGAGTTATTAGATAATAACAATTCTGAAATCCAGCAAAGCACATGTTGGCAGTTTCTTAATTAAGGCAAACTTCTCCTACAGGGAATTGTGCTCTAAAACTTTTGACTCTACCCTCTGAGTTCTTGAATCCTACCTCTGTGTCAGACTTCTTTCATAGGAAATAGCTAGTGTTTGAAATTAATATAGGTACTGCCACTTTCTTTTGATTAGTGTTGGCATGGAGAATCTTTCTCAACCCTTTTAATCTAACTGAGGCCTTATATCTAAGGAATTTTTGTTCATTTATTTTTTTTTTAATTCAAACTGACAAAAATCTACCTTATAATTATATTTAAATTATTTATATATAAACTGATTACTAATATACCTAAATTAAAATCGCCCATCTCACTATTTCAATTTGTTATATTTTTTTCTTTTTTTTCTTCTCTATTTTCCTATTTTAACATATTTTAACTAAATACTTCCTTAATTGAGATATCCTTATTTTTTATTTCAGAATTTCATCTAGGATACCATATTATATTTCATTGTCATGCTGCTTTATGTCCCTCTTGGTTGTGACATTTTCTAAAATTTGTTTTTTATGATTGGACCGTTTTAAAAAGTACTGGTCAGGATTTGTTGAATGCACCTCATTTGGATTTTCTTGAATGGAGTTATAGTTTTTGTGAAGAAGATATCAGAGATAAAAAGTCACTTTTACCATATCATAAAAAGGATATATACCATTAACCTGACTTGTCACTGATAATGTTAACCTTGACCACTTGGCTGAGGTAGTTGTATCAGGTTTCTCTTTTGTGAAGTTGCTCCCCTTCTTCCTTCAGTTTTCATACTGTCCTTTGGGAAAGAAGTCCTCATGTAGGGCCTACACTAAAGAGTGAGCAGTGAAGCTCCACCTCCTTGAAGGTAAATCAATCATCTATCTATTATCTATCTACACATATATTAATATAATTTGAAATATTTGGGATTTATTATTTATTTAATAATTTATTAGTGTAGACTTAACTTCTAATTGCTGATTAAAATTCCACTGTACAGATGTATCACTGTTTATCCAATCACATATGGAATGGCATCTTGGTTGATGTCAATTTGGGGCAATGATGAATAAAGACGCTATAAACATTTACATGGAGGTTTTGCATAGACATAAAATTTAAGTCAGTTAACTAAACACCCAGGAGCACAATTGCTGGATTGTATGATAGGGTGGTGTCTGTCTAGTTTTCCAAGGAACTGCTGTCTGTCTTCCAAAGCAGCTGTGTTCTTTAGCATTCTCACCAGCAATGCAATAGAGTTCCTGTTGCTTTGCATCCTCACAAGCAATTGGCATTTTTATTTTTAGGCATTCTAATGAGCATGTAGTAGTTAAGTAAGCAATTTTTTAATTTAATTTATTTTCATCTCATATATACCTACCATGATACTTAGCTCTTAACTTTTTAGTGAAAAATATTGGTATAGTATCTTAGCTTTTACACTATATATTTAAAAACAACCTAAGACTGCCTTCAAGTTCTATTGCTTCACACATTATGAAGATATCATATAACAGAATATGCTGAATTATTCTACTATCCCTTGTGACATGGATGTCATTCTTTCACTTCACATGTATTTAAACACCCAATATATTGTTACGATTATTGCTTTAAGTATTCATCTTTTAGATAAATCAAGAATAGAAAAATTGAAAAATTGCATTTTTATCTATTCCATTTGGATGCTCTTCAAGTTGCTGACATTTATTATTTTCCTTCTAACTGAAGAACTTAACGTTCTTATAGGGTGGGACCACTGGCAATTAAATTTTTCATTTCTCATTATTCAGGAAAGTCAGCTATTTCTCCTTCACATTTGAAGGAACTTTTTACTGGTTCTGGCATTTGGCCTTGCAATTTCATTTTTACTTTTGTTGTTACTGTGTGTTTCTCTATTAGCACATCAAATGTTTTCTTCTCTTGACTTCTTATTTGTGTGTTCTCTGATGTAAAGTCCTTGCCCTTGTTTCTCTGTAGGTGAAGTACGCATTTATCCCCAAGGCAACTGTCAAGATTTTCTTTGGGCCTTTTGTGTTCTTTAATTTGTACATGATGTTGTCTAGGTGTTTTGTTTCACTTTGTTTTGTCTTTTGTATTTATCTTGATTAGCATTCTCTTTAGTTTCTTAGGTCCTTGGTTTATTATCTGTCACAAATTTTTGAAATTGTTTAGTCGTTAGTACTTTAAGTATTTCTTTTGCTTCTCTCATCTTCCAATTCTAGATATGTTACACCATTTTCTGTTGTTCTGCCATTTTTGGATGTTCTAATCTTTTTCGTCATTTAGTCTCTATTTGCCTTTTAGCTTGGATAATTCACATTGACTTATCTTCATGTTTACCAATATTTTTCTAGATGCATCAAGACTGCTGATGAAGCCAAATGGGATATTCTTCATTTGTTACTATGTTGTTGATTTTAGCTTTTTTGTATGTGTGCGATTTTTTTTTATATTAGTCATCTTTCTGCTCTTGTTAATCATGTGGTCCTGCACATTGCCTACTTTTCCATTAGAGTCTTTAACATATTAACCATATTTATTTCTAATTATCTGATAATACCAATCTGTGTTATATCTGACTCTGGTTCTGGCTCTTGCCTTTCCACTTAAGCCTTTTTTTTTTTTAAATAGGGCAATAGAGACTGAAGCAAATTGGCATTTAGTGTGTGAATTTATATTGTCTGCACCAAAAATTGGGCAATGGATAATATTTGTTGTAGCGATGGGGACCAAAAGTTTAAAATTCCTTTAGTGGTTCTGCTTTTTTCTCTCCTCTTAATTTTGGGAAATTTTTTTTTTTTGTGATACTTCTCAGGATGACTGTGTCTCTTGCAGCTCTCCCAGCTGTAATCCACTGTTACTTTACAATAGGCTTATTAATATAGTGGTAGACTATGGAGGAAGTGATGGAGAGTTTTCTAACCTTCTGATTAATTTTTACTATTTGCAGTGCACACTGAGTCTGTATATCAGAGGAATGAGTTCACTGTGTTTCTATTGCTCCTTCTGACAAATTTGGAGACAAAGAAAGCTTTCCCATTGGCTCTTTGGCTCTTCATCTGTTGAGAAATAAAGTCTTTTAAGTTGCCCATTCAAATATGCCTTATCATCGAACAATCATACATTCAACAAATATTTATTAAGCACCTAATATGTTCTTGATATACCGTTCAGTTTAGTTGTGGGGACTGAGAAGTATTTTTAAATCTACTGTTTGTCTTACCTAATAAACGTAGGTGATGGAGTCCAAATCTCTAGACTTCTGAGTGTTCTCTGAGTGAGCTAGAAGCTGAGAGTGGGAAGGTGTGACATGGACACTTGGACAGCCTGACCTGCCTGCCTATCCTCCCCTCCAGCAGAATTGTAGGAGGTCCACTGCTGGAAAACACCCATCCAGTGAGGCAGGCAGGGGCTGAAGCTCAGAGAAGGCAAACCTTTTTCTAGTTTTCACAAAGTTGGGTTATGGACCAGAACCCTGCCTCCCACATCATTAAGTATTGAGGTTTCCTTTTCCTTTCAGATTCTGTCTCCAAGATTAGCAATGTTGTCTTATTTCCTGCCCTCCTCTTTATATTCCTCTGTAAAGAGTGCTCCAAAAGACACATTTAAATTTTTATGAAGTACTTGTTTTATTATACCCATATATCCTCTTTCTGTTTGTCAGATGCATGCAGTGGCTATAAAGAGTTTATGTGGACCTTAAAGCAGTGCTATAGTTTATTAATTAGACACCCTGTAAATGAATGAAAAAATACGTATTAGCTGAAATGACGAAAGGTGGGCTGCTCTGTTGTCCCCATGGCTTAATCTGGAGGCTGTTGAATTTACACTCTTCCCTCATGGATCACCTTCCTCTTCAGCTAGAAAGGGGAGAGTCAGCCTTTTGCTACACCAGATAAATTAATCACATTATTCTCTCTACTGGATTGTGATAAAATTAAACTTGCATACAAGTGAAGCAAGTAAGTTGCATATTTCCAGGAAAAATAGCATAGCCTAGCTTTTTAACAAGCATAATGCTTCTTAATTCTGAATTTATATTAGAATCACCCAGGGATCTTTTAAGTGATGATAATATCTGAGGCCCTACCTCATAATATTTCAGAATATTGAAGTGATATCTGGGATGCAGTATTTTCTGAAGCTCTCAGGTGTGTGTGTGTGTGTGTGTGTGTGTGTGTGTGTGTGTGTGTGTTTCCTGGCCACAATGAGGAGACACTGGTCTGCTTTTTCCAAGGGGCTTGACAGTAGCATAGAGTAATTCAGATGCATCTCTGGGCCAAATTGAAGCTTCTTGATACTGTTCTTTTTCAGATAAACATCATGCACTTATACATAATCCAGAAAGTCATACTGACATACACACATGCATACCTACAACAGAGAAGTGAACACATAGAAAAACAAAAACACACTTAGAGAATTATATACATAAACATACACATGACCAGACACTCATGGACCGTAGTTGGCACAAATACATACACACATAAGGAGACATATATAATTTTAACTCTTGTCATACTTAGACATACATACACACAACAGCAACACACAGAGGCTCATTGACAGAGATTCTGAGAGGCCACAGAGATACATCAAATACCCCAAAACAGAAAATAACAGAGACACACTCTCCAAAATGTATTCTTGAGGCATTTACTTTGTTGCTTCTTTCAGGGAACTGAACCACCTTAATCTGCCATTTCACTGTGGTTGTGATTTTAAGTCAGTTTTTGTCACATGCCCTTTACATCACACAGTGTATTAGAGGAGATTTCATGGAAACTGTCTCTGCTAAAGAGAGAACCACCTGGCATTTCAATGGGAAAGGACATTTTCCAAGGAAAATGACAAGGAAAAACAGGAGCTCTTGTATCCTGCTGAAGGGTATATAAGCCATATGACAGCTTTTGAGGGCAATTAGACAATATCTACTGAAGTAGAATATTTACATACTTTGGTCCCAGCATTTCCACAATCAGAAATTCTTAGAGATTTCCTTACATAAGAATACAAGGAAACTTATGCAAGCATGTTCAATGCAGCCCTGTGTCAAAGACAAAAATGAGAAGCTATACAACGGTAATGGATTAATATGTTATATATTACTTTGGATAAATCCCCAAATCAAATGTTGAAAGAAAAAAAAGATGTAATATAGCATATGCAATATGAAATGATAACATTTGTAAAAATTTACAAAACACACTGAACAAATGTGATCTATGAGGGCAGTTCAGAGGGAGTCTGTTGGACTAGAAATTTGTAGAGATAAGATGGCCTATTTTGGTACTGGGACACAGGAAGTCTGAGCGACTGACACTGTAGTTCTTGGTGCTTTTATTGTCTGATCAAAAATTCATCCACCGCTTTCTCTTTTAAAAACCATTACGTTGGGGGCTAGATTGAGGGCAGATAGACATTGTAGATTCACATGAAAGATACTGGCTGGAAAAACGTTGACTAAAGGGAGATGAGAGGATACAGGAGAACTAGCTGTGAGTGAGAAGTGGAATAAAGGGGAAAAAAACAATGTTTTTATCATTCTTCGCTTTGTAATTATGGAAACTCAGAATCCCACAGGTAATTCACTCAACCAACAAATGTCACCTTTCGCCTGGGTGTTTTCCAGGGACCTTCTGATAGCTCCCCACCTTCAGTCTTCACTCTCTGCCTCCTACACATGGAGTGAGTCAGCCTCCCACAGCAGAGTTCTGACAATTTATTGCCAGTTCTTTATTTTTTTCTGAGTAAAGTTTGGCTTCAACAGCTCCCACCTTGTGGCCCTACTTCTCTCATATTCGTACTCCCCCACTCACTTTCTCAGTGGGTATTTACTGAGCACGCCCCCAGTCAGGCTCTTTGGGAGACACTGGGAACATAGATGTGCAAGATAAAAAGGCCTCTCTGTCCAGCTGAGGAAAGAAACAACAGCAACGAACCAGTGGTTTAGATAATTACACCTGACATAAGTGCTACCAATCTCACAAAACAGATACGTGACTGTGAGGACATAAGACAGGTGGTCAAGGAGGGCTTCTTTTAGGAAGTGGCTTTTGAGCTTAGCTCAGAGAGATGAAAAAGTAGTAGTAGTGGAAACATCTATGGGAGGATGTTTCACTTTCTTCTTTCATGTTCTGACCAAATTTTTCTCTGCTCTGTATGTGTTCTTTCTACCTATCTTGCCTTTGTCCACACTTCTTCCAGTGATAGGAATATGTTGTCTCTTATCTTCTACTGTGGGAATCTCACCTTGCTTTAAATTCTACCTCCTCTGTAAAGCCTTACCTGATTTCCTCAACTCAAACCTCTCTTACCTATAAATGCTTTCCTGTTAGTACTGTGACATCCTTTGTTTTGGTAAAGAGACTACCCTGATTATAGGCAACCAAATTCTAGTGGGAATAAGGATAAGCAGAAATAGTGGTTAAATGTGTGGGTTTAGGTAAGCTGAAAACAGAATGGTCAGCTGTCGTGTTGGCTTCAGGGAGAACTGTATTCTGTTGCTCTAACAGGGAATTACCATTTGTTCCCCTCTTACTCTTCTGTCTGAATGTTACTTTCCTCTTCCAGACTGCTTTCCCCCATAAACCTAAACCCATGATTGCAGTTTATTCTAGACTCATGTGTTTAAGACGTCAGAACAATTTCAAGTGAGAATTGTCCAGGGAAGACCTCTTTGGGCCAGCCTTATTTGTAGTGCCTTTCTGTGCCTGGAAGCAGGGTGGTGGGGGCATGAGAACTCAGGCCTGGTCATTCAAGAGTTCCATGTCCCACCATTTGAACTGAATGGCAGCTCTATAAGTAACTATTTGGCTGGAATTGGAGAGAAACCTGCACCCCAAGGGGAGGGAAGGATTGTTCTGGGCTAACAAAACCAAGAGTTCTATCTTTTACAAATACATGTGACATAGGAAAACTACCCCTTAGGGCAGAAGCATTACAAAGGGTCATGCCCTAAGTGCCAAAGCCACTCAGCTCCACAGTGCCCAAGGAGTGCCTCAAGCCTTGGCAAGGTTGTCTACATAGTACCTACCTCACAAGACTTCCATGATTCCTGCAGAGCCATGATTTCAGCCACATTCTGTATTACATCCTTGCAAACCCATTCCACACAGACTCAGTGTTTCCATCATATTTCTGTGGCCAACTAGTCCCAAAGGCAAAGAGGAATGAGTATTAATGCCACTCTGGAGAAGTGTGTCTGTGGTATTCAGTATCATGCCTCTCTCTGAGGCTTGTTTTTATTGATGGCCAATTGCTGTTGCTATGATGTTCTTCTCTCTTAGCCTATTTTTTATCAGTCTAAACATCATTTGTAACTATAAAGCATGGACTTCCCTGAAGGGAACCCAATCTCTCTTTTCTTATGTGGGTAGTAAAAGTAATTAACCTCACTCTATTGCCTTTCCCCCCACTCCACACTCAAAGAATGCTGGTGGCCTCCATGTAGCCTCAGCATGCAGGAATTTTTTCATAACTATTAGGAAATGTATCCCTTTGTAGCATTTTTATATCTTTGCTTATTAATTTATAAGCATTTGAAATCCTCCCCCATTCCTATCTCTTTGAATGAGAAATTATTGATTCCTGTGTCAGATCCTGAATCTTGTTTATAGTGTAGAATCTGGAAGTTAAAAAGAAATTGAAATAAAGTCATGAAGTTAAGTTGATGTGAGATGACAAATGACTGAACCAGGATGGAAGGAGTAGGGAGGCAATGTAAGGACCTGCTTGCCTAGTGCTGAGTTAAAAAAGACTTTTTTTTTAGAATAACTTGAAATAAAGAAAAAAGAACATTTTGAGGATATACCACCACTAGTGTGGAAAACTTCCATAGAAGACAGATTTGAAAAAAAATTAAGAAATGTTTGAAATTATTGTTCTCAACTTTTTCTGTCTGTTTTATTTTGCTTAGCATGATAATCTCCAGATCCATCCATGTTGTCACAAATGGCAGTATTTCAGCTTTTATTATGGCTGAGTAATATTCTACGTATATTTCACTCATATATGAAACATAAACTGAAAGCAACAAGCAAGACAAACAGAAACTCATGAATAGGGACACAGTTTGGTGGTCACCAGAGGAAAGGGGGGATGGTGGGGATATATATAATGGTAAAGAGGGTTAAATTTATGGTAACACAAGGAAATTTAACTTTGGGTGGTGAATACACAATATAACATACATATGACATATTATTGTACACTTGAAACCTATATAATTTTATTAACCAATGTCACTACAATAAACTTAATTAAAAATTTAAGAAATTTTTGAGTTTTTTAAGTGACTCTATTATCTACAGAGAGACAAGAAACTTGATATAAATTAATTTGCAATTATTTTTGATTATTATAATGAAGCTTCTTAAAATGTGACTTGGTGTCAGGACGATACAAAAATCTGCTTAGCTTGAAATGATTAATTGTTTGGAATTTCTCTCAATGCTCCTAAACCTCTCTCTCAAATGTAATATGCGTGTCTAAATAGCAAAAGCTCAGTACCTCCCACAGAAACTATCTCCTGCCTTAAAATTATTCGTTTTGTAATCATTTTTTATAATAAATGATTATATTTTGCATTTTATTGTTATATCATCTTATTAGCTAACTTATAATGAGCACTAATTATGTGTCAGACTCTATGCTAAGATTTGAAAATGCCCAATCTCACTGAATGCCCACAATTAGCCTAGGTTCATGAGAGGATTATTGCAACAAATCATGTTAGAAATGACCAGTTTATGAGCTAGGGCATAGTCTAGTGGTTTAAACATATTCTTTAATAAACATCTTTTAAGCAAACATTTATTGAGCACTTATTAGCACTTATTCTTCAGATGTGAATATTATCCTGTAGTTAGTAAATGTTGGAATTGAAATTTAAGCCCAGGAAATTTGATTTTGGCAACTGAGCTCTTAGTAAATTTACTATAATTCAAAAAAGAAATAAAGAGAAAGAAGGAAAGAGGAAAAGGGATAGATGCAGGCAGGATAGAAGCCTTGAAACCATCTGGCCAGTTAACAAGAGAGGTTACAGTTTCTTCAGAGATCACCTTCAATAAACTGGCTATCCAGAATTAGGGTCAATTAAAGTTTTCCTGAAAGTCCCTATTGCTCTTAAATGGTCGATTCCATATAAATAGGAGGAAATTAACTAATTTCATGAAATCTCTACGACATGGCATAGCCTCTGCAACGTGAACAATCTTATTTAATCTACAAAGAGTGATACTTGATCACAATTTCACGACAGGTAATGGAGGTTCAGTACTGCTGCCCATAGTGGTATTTTCTGTTGCAGTAAATATTAGGAAATAACAATTTCGAGTAACAAAAAGTTATATAAATTATGGTATATCCATGTAAAGTTACACAGCCATTTAAAGTGGCAGTTTTGAGAACAATTCAATGTCCTATGAAAATGTTCAGGATACAATACTAAGTGAAACAAAATCAAAGTTCCCAGATATATGCGTGACATATTAGCTTTATTTAAAAAAATACCCACTTTCACCAACAAAAATGAAATAGAGAAAGTTAACATAAGGTGCCTCAGCTCCAGGGTGAGCATTCATGTCAGGTGTCCTAAGCAGTAAAAATCACAGTGTCCTCTGCCCTTTGGACCTTGACCACTTAGACCCACTGTGCCCATGCAACTCAGAGTATTTTAGCACCCAGGTTACCTGTCAGAGTCCTGCCAGCGTCTTTTGTTCTGTCTAGATCTTTTCTGGTGCTTTGTTCTTGCTTCATCCTATACTAGCCTGACTTACATCCATGTATGTACTGACTTTTAATTTTACCTCTCATGTAACTAACTGTAAAAGGTCCATATTAGCATTGTGTAATAGAAATGTGCAAGTCATAAATTCCATTGTTCATGCGTAATTTAAAATTTTATAATAAATACATTAAGACATATGGCTACTTTTAAAGGAAAAAACAACAAATAAGTAAATTTAATTTTTTTGTAAATTAAATTTTAATAACACATTATCTAACGGTATATCCAAAATATTATTTCAACATAAAATCAATATTGCTATAATCTATCAGATATTTTGCATCCTAGTTTTTGTACTAAATTTCAAAATTCAGTTTGTATTATACTGCTCACGCATTTTAACTCGGACCAACCTTTTTCCAAGTGCCCAGTTGGCATGTGTGGCTACGGTTGCTGTCTGGAGGACATAGAACTATACCTAATAGTACTTACTTTTCAGATTTGTGTTTTAAACTACTAATCTTTATGCAGTTGAAATTTAGGTGAAAGGCTAATCAGCACCCAATCCAAAAACAAATTGTCAGAAAATTGTTTCCCTTACAGGAGAATCCGGTTATGAAGTCTCTGTTAATGATCTGATTGACAAGGGATAATTTATTGGGCAAGGGGGCAATTTTCCATTTGTTTAATTAAACTAAGATAGAGATTAAAATTTCTCATCACATGGAGGTACCTCAGGCTGTACTATAGGAGCCTTTATTTCACTTCTTTGAAACATGATAGAGAACTTGTGTAGAAAAAAATAACAGTTTTCCAAGCCCCACAGGGCATTTTCCAAGCCTGGGGCAAGTTCCCCTTCTCCAGTGATCCTTGTAAGTCATTTACTCATTCATTTACACGGTTCTGGGGGGACCCGCAGTTTGACTGTTAGTGAACATGACAGGGAACACTTTCTCTTTAACTCTTTTTGTGTGTAGAATATGCCAACATCGTCACAGCTATATAATTATTCTCCTCCATCATGATTCACCAGTGTGACCAGTAGGCAAGTGGAAATGGGATGGAGTGGGCTGATTAACCTCTGAATATTTTTGTTTGGATCAGAGCTTTTTGCTCATGATCTCTAAGCAAATCTGATACATCCCAATATTATCACAGATCCAGAATATTGATCCTTGTTCTCCAGACAACATTATATCTGTTAGCATTCTTTTCTATACATCATTTTCTTTGTCATTTCTAACTTTCTGAGTTATATTGGGTGCCAATCTTTATTTTACAGATGAGGAAAGTGAGACTCAAGAGCTTTTAAGTGGCTTACTCTGCTTTTGTCTCTCACTTCACCAAACTAACCTCCAAACTGCTTCCAGAGCTATGCCATATGATACAAAATCTGACTGTGTCATGCCCTGACTAAAATTCTCTCTCCTGGTGTCTGGCCATAGTACAGACTTCTTGATGTGACTCTTATGTCTGTCTATGATCTGACACCTTGTGCCTTTCTTCATAATTCCTAATTTCTCACCTCTGTACATTCAGAATGTTTCCCATACTGGCTAAAAATAGTCACAACAAATGTTACTGAGCATTCACTATATTCTAGTTGTTGTTGTAAATGGTTTGCATGTATTAGTATATTCATTGAAAGCGAATGCAGTGCATGGTATTCTTGTCCTCACTCATTTTAATGAGTCATATCAGCTATATACACACAGGTAACCACTATGGAAAACAAGGTATAGAATATTTCTATCCCTAAGGAATTGCTCTCATGCCATATTTTAGTTAGTTCCTCATTTAGTAAGCTCTTCAGATGTTAAGATCTCTGCACTTCATTGTATGATTATCTTAATTTTAAAAGTATAGAACAGGCTTATAGCATACTGACTTCATAATTGTCTCCAGCAACTGAAATTCTTATTCAACATCTTACTCTTTCTTCTCCTCTCTTTCCCACCCCTCACTCTCAGAATGACCTGATTCTCTCTCAGATTTTTTCTAGTCTCTGAGTATAATAATACATTATAGCCAAATTTAACCATTTATCATCTTGACCAATTTTAGACAAACATTTTAATATATGAAACAATTTTATTTTAAATAATAAACTCCTTTATCCAGCAGTTCCTGAATGTTAGTCATACTTACTGTTTAGCAGGACTATGAAAGTCTCTAGGGTAAGAGTCATGAGTGTGGCCTCTGGGGAAATACAAATTAAAATCACAGTGAGATATCACCTCACTGAATGGCCATCATCAAAATGACAAGGGACAAGTGCTAGTGAGCATGTGGAGAAAATGGAACCCTTGTGCACTTTTGGTGGCAATGTACATTATGGAAAACATTATGGAGAGTCCTCAAAAAATTAAAAATAGGACTACCATGTGATCCAGCAATTTCACTACTCGGCATATATCCAAAGGAAATGAAATCACTATCCCAAAGAGATGCCTGCGCGCCCATGTTCACTGAAGCATTATTCAGAATAGCCAAGGCATGACAACAACCTAAGTGTCTATCAGCAGATGAACTGATAAAGAAAATCAGATATATATGGAATATTACTCAGCCATTAAAAAATAAGGAAATCCTGCCTTTCGCAACAACATAGGTAAACCTAGAGGGCAGTAGGCTAATTGAAATAAAACAGAAAAAGGAAGGTAAATACTGCATAGTCTAAAATTAAATATAAATATATTTATATGTAGAATCTATTAAAGTTGAATTTATAGGAACAGGAGTAGATTGGTGGTTGTCAAGGGCTAGAGGGTGAGGGAAATGGAGAGACGTTGGTCAGATATACAAACTTTCAGCTATAAGACGAATAGGTCCTGGGACTCTAGTGCACTTCATAGTGACTATAGAAGACAGTACTGTATTATGTACTTGAAAGCTGCTAATAGAATAGATCTTACAAATCATCATGTTGTACAACTTAAACTTACCCAAAGTTATATTGCTCATATCTCAATAAATTTGAGGGGAAAAAAGAAATGTGGGCCTTGGAGTCACGCTCCTTCAGTTGGACTCTGGCTCTCCATTTTATATGCTTATCTTATTGCATCCTCACAACAGCCATGCTCAACCCATGAGCATGTATTATTATCTCCATTTAACAGATGAGGACACCGGGGCTTAGAAATGTCAAATAACCAGCTTAAATTGCACAGCCAGCAAGAAAAGATGAAGAGATTTAGCCCAGATCTTATTACCAAATGTAATGGCCAGGCCCTTGGAAGAAGGGATAATGACAATGCTCAGACATCCTGGCTCATTTTCCTTTATGTTTGTCACTGTCGTCTATTTTGATGTTTCCAACTCAAAGCAGAATGCAGTTTGCTAGAATAATTCATATTGTGCATAGCCGAAAATTCTAAGGCCTCTCCCAAGGGTAATTTGATATACTGTCAAATATTGAATTTAAATGTTTACTCAATTCCTTAAAGATGCTAAAAATGCTATTAAAAACATTAGCTGTTAGATACCCAGGGTTTCTAGTTTTAAAAACATACTTATTTCTTTTGATTTGAACCATGACATCTTAGAATTTTCTAATAATTTTAGACTTAATTTAAATGACATTTTTGCTTCTGATATATATACATTTGTTTCTAGTATACACACAAACACACACTCTCCAGAATCTCGCTGCATTTTTACATTTCACGGGCATATTAGTCTTTTAAATGTCCTTTCTTGCTATAACAAGTTGGTTACCTCTTGATATTGATGTTCCTTATAAAGTAACATTTTTTCTTAAGGAGATACTTTTTTTTTAGTTTATCTATTAGAATGACATTAATCTTACCTCAAGGAGAACTTGGCTTTGCTTTCACCTTATACATTTACAAAAGATTTAATTTATTTTTAAATTATTGAGCACTGCACTCTGCTGTTACTAATTGAATGCTAATTAATATTCTTGTACTTGCTCGTTTATTTGGAATTTTCCTTTTTCTTCATGTCAGGGCCCCTGAAAGTGTGTAAATGTCATTAATGGCTTTTATCTACTCTTTAAACAGATTGTAGAGCAAAGTAGTCGGTTTGAAAATTATAGCAAGCCAACATCTACATTCGACAAAGACACAAAATCCTAGAACATAATATTCACCTGACAGTAATTAATAGTTTTAGTAAGCATGCTTCACAGCAAGATGCATTATAGATGTCTTAATTGATATAAATCAATTCTTTAAAGTTTGCTTTCAACACTGAGGCTCTGGGAAATCACAAAGAAAAGAGGACAAAACTTAAAAGGTTAGGGTAAATGTTTTCAAACTAACATAGGTCAGATATTTGTTTATTTTATCTCATGTTTAAAAAAGCCCTGCTCAGTGGCGATGGCACCTTTTCTGTAGCTGAGAAGACTGAGACTGTTTCCCAGTGCTGGCTTGTGGGGAGCACTTGGTGCAGAGGGGGCGGCATATGCAGAAGTCCAAAACCAAAAGAAGCCACATGCAACTAGAACTGGTCTGGGGTCTACAAATGACACTGAATTTTTCTCCTACACTGCACATTTAGGTCTCCCTCACTCCAGTTGGTACCCATGCTAAGTTGCTTACCTGGATGGGTGACCCAGAGCCTGCCTGCTGAGGTGTGAGACCATTGATCACCATGCCCTTCTCAGGTCATGGCCACTGTGCTTGTCAGTTGGGTAGAGGAGCACCAAGAACTGCTAAGTGGAAACACTGAATGGCCTTCCCTGCCCCAGGCATGTGACAGAAATCTCAACTGTTCTTTGGTGTCCCTGCTTTGTAATAGCAGCCCTGCATCCTTCTGATGATGGGGTCAGTTGCCCTTCACAGATTGTTGGCTTCTTTGTCTATTGGCCTCTCTATACAGGTAGCCTGAGGCACCTGGGCAATAGCCAAACCTTATAGTTTGTCTTCTCCTCTGACAGATGGTACCCTCTTTAAACAAGAACATCTTTCTCTGCTGTTCATCAGAGAAAGAGACTCATTAAAGAATGCTACTAATTCTCCGACTTGCAACCGTCATCTTAAATTGTCCTTAGACCATCAATAACCTGGTTTTATAAAATATGATAATGCTGCTTTCAAAACAATATTTAAGACCATTAAAAAAAATTAGAGCCAAGCTCTTGAAACTACCTTGGAATTATATATTGGCCAAGGGATTAATTACAGGTTAAACTGAAATTTATGAAATATTTTTTCTGTTCATCTTGATAGTTTAAAATGTAATTCATATTTTAAAGTTGACACCCTGGACCAAGCACCTTCATTATTCTATTGAAGACAGTAAACAGAACCCACAAGGTGAAACTGCAGATTTGATTTTTAGAGATAAACAAAAGATGTGTTGGAGAGTGACCAAGGCTTGAAATTAGAATGTCATGAAGTTTTTTTCACGTGACCTGAGAAATTCGTAACATCTCAACAGCATTATAGATAGCAAGTTTAATAATTGAGTCTGTGTGTGAGATACCCACTTTTGATAAGGTCCCACTAAGACTTTTCTTTGCTTGAAAATACAATAATAAACCTCTTTGCTACAATGGTCTCTACTCTTTTCCCCTTCTTCTCCCCAGCCCCTCTCTCTCATATCTACACTTAACTCATGCATCACCTAACTGTAAATAAAAAACCAAACCTTCATATTTTCTATTTTTACATGGCTTTTATTGATGATTTTACAAACTAAAATTAATCTTGTGTTCATTTTGTTTTTAAAACCATGTTGTGTAGCAATCAAGTTTTTAAGACATTTGCCTCTAAAGGACTAATGATCAGTTGATATCTAGAGATGGACCCCTCAACCTGAAAATCAAAAGCCTACAATTCATGATGACCTCTCTCAGCTGCCCTCCTATAATATCCTCTCTCTACAGTCCCCCTGTCATCCCCTCTCCTCTGATTCTGAACCATGAGACCAGTAACTTCAGCTTCCTGTTTCCTCAACTATAAAAAGATGACAACAAGGACCAAATGTTTCATAAGGATCAAATGTTTCTTCTCAAGCCATTGTAAATATAACAAAACTTATTGTGTCTGGACCTGTGTCTTCTATCGTGATCACTTTCTTTCCAGGAAGATCATGGACAGGTGTTTTCAGTCTTGTAGAGCAGGGTCCCCAACCCCCAGGCCTGGGACCACTACCTACCTTAGCCTCTAGGAACCAGGCTGCACAGCAGGAGGTGAGCGATAGGCAAGAACTGGGCTTCATTTGTATTTGCAGCCGCTTCCCAGCACTAGCATCACCTTTTCAACTCCACTTCAGATCATCAGGCATTAGATTTCCATAAGAGCATTGGTCCTATGATGCCAAAAAGGTTGGGGACCACTGTAGCCTACTCTTCATTCAAGGCCAGTTTATTCCCAAACAAAAGACTAAGAAGATTTTATAAAGATACTGGGTGGAGTGCTGGAGTGTGTGGACTCAAGGGAAGAGATGACAAATGAATGAACTCAGAGAGGATAATAAAAATCAATCCAAAAGTATTATTTACTACTCTATTTCTCAAAAAAAAATGGCTCCTAGCTATCAAATTTACCTCAGACAATAGTTTAACCTTGAAATTCCTCAGCTTTGTCCCATACAGACTGAACCAGAACCCAGTGTAGTTTCACTTAGAAGCTGTGCTTTTCTTAAGATGCTTTGCTGAGTTTTGTTAAATCTTGCTTCTGAGGCTTGAAAAATCATAACCACTAGCCTATTTGTACCTATGAGTGTAGGTGTTTTAAAAGGCATAGAAATCAGAAAAATATCTGTTTCTAGCTTTGACAAATTTTTACCTTTGGAGAGGTAACTGACAGTCTTTGCCCACCCCCATCATCTACTCCCACAACCAGAGCTAAATGTGGCGAGATGATTAGAACCAGCTCTCATCTTCCAGGCTGAGGCCATGGTGCACAGGCAAGTGATCTTTAAACCACTTCAATAAGCTGGGTATAGCTTATGAATAAATGCACCAGAAATCCGGGTACAACCATGTGTCCTCTAAAAGGAGCCTCAGTGCTCAGACCCACAGGCATCAGGAAACTCTCAGAGATGAAGTCACACAAACAGCCTCTGGCATAGCACCAGCTCTGCAAAACAGGTGAGAAATGAAGACTCTCTCATGGTAGATAATATAATCTTATCAGTTCCAAGCCAACAGAAAACTGAAGCGCTTTATTAATTCCCACTTTTATTTGTGCTCTAACACCTGTGAGATGTTTCTCTTTCGCTCCAGGAATCCTAACTGACCGACCCTGCATTATTGATTTTTATTTTTCCATTTAAGAAACGTGCAACAAAAAGCCCATAAATTGTATTCTAAACCCTTTGAAACTAGCCATAAAATCTTTTTGCAAATCAAAAAGAGAAAAAAATCTCATTTCTTGATAACCATAGCCATGAACAGAGCAGGCAAAGATCTCGTGGGAGAAGTAGCTCATCTCACTCCATATGCATCTCAGATAATTTTCAAACACACACACACAAACGTAGAAGTTAACAAATAAGTATAGAAGCAAAATTTATGAGTGTGGATTATTTGATTTTTGATTCCATGAAATAAAATTTAAACTTTATTTTTATTCCTTATCAGCTTATTGCCTTTTTAAAAAACTAGAGAGTCAATTAACTAAACAATTTTTTTTTTGTATTTACTTTTTGTTTTGTTTCCCTTTGTGCTTGCTTTTTGCTGTACTCCTTTGCATCTCTGTCTGCCTCTCAAGTTCTAGTTCCAGGGAAATAATTATTGTCTTTTCTCAATCTCTGATAAAAGCTTGTTGGAAATTTTTTCAACTTTTCCCTTATTCATCAACCTCACTTCCTCCTCTCCAAGAGCTATTATATGGTTTATGTGTGAAAGACAGCTTTATTATTTTTAGACAGTTCATATTTCATGTCAAATTTAATCTTGTTTATCTACAGTCATATTTTAAACCATCAGCAAAGTTTTTATCAATACCATGCATAGCTATAGTAAATATATGCATGTATGTGTATGAGTCCCTAATAAAAACAATGTTTTTTTGATTTGTTTGTTCTTGTTTCTTAGATTCCACATATAAATGAAATCATATGGTATTTATCTTTCTCTGTCTGACATATTTCACTCAGCATAATAATAAGCAGAATCATTAATACAAAGGAGAGTCTTATCACAGCCAAAGGGGAGAGGGATTGGGGGGGCTGAAAGAAAGGGATGAATAGTTCAAGTATAAATTAGTAGTTTAGAGATGGTCACAGGGATGGGGAGTACAGCATAGGGAATGTAGTCAACAGTAATATAATGACTATGTGCAAAGCTAGAGGGGTGATAGAGTAATTGGGGGATTCATTTCATAAATTATATAAATGTCTAATGTAATGTATAAACTCATAATAAAAATGCATAAAAAATAAAAGTAATGGTTTTTCTTATCACTGCTTCCAACCTGGAGTCTCACCAATAAATGCAGCCATTATTAATCATTTCTAGCTCTAGTGCTTGGTGGTAAATGCATTATTTTTATAATATGCTTCAATCTATATATCTTGGTTTATCCACCGATGAACTATCTTTATTTTCTATATTTTCCTCATATCTTGTTCTTGTTATTTCTCTTTTTAAAAATATCTCAATATTGAGCTCAATATTGAAACTAGAGCAATGAAGAGTGAAACTAGAGCAATGAAGAAATGAAGATCTCTCATGCCCTGGTCACCTTAAGGTGAATGTCCAAAGGAAACACTGATCCAAGACCAAAGGTCATACAGAGAACTCTGGGATGAGGATTAACGGAAACGTAAGGTTCCATGTGTTACTGCTCTTATTCATTTTTCCGTTATGGGGAAAAAAAACATGAGAAATCATTCAGAATCCCCTGTATGACTAGCAATTTTAGGCAAGATTAGACGATCTTGAGATGCTGTGAGAGTTGCCTTGAAAATAATATGTCTGTCTTGTTTTCTACCCTTACCTTTGTTTTAACAGCATCAACACATATAATCTGACCTGGAATTTTACAACTGTCAAAATAAATGAGGTGCAGCATAAATTCCATTGTTTTTATCCTGCTGCATTTTGGGTTGATTTTATAAACTAATTGTTTAAAAATACAGCATTATTGCCTTGTGTCCTTAGGGCAATGGATAAAGGCTTACTATTTATCATTGCCCAGATTTCATCTGTAGTCAAGCTGTGGCTGATTAGAGATATTAAGGAGGAAGATTTTTCTTTTCTGAGAAAAAGTGAAAAGGACTGTTTGAGTTATAGAAAAAAAAATACTCAGTAGAAAAGGCAACAGAAAAAATATAAATTAATGCCTAATGCAAAGGAAGCCAATAGCATACTCTTGTCAACAGAAGAGATCTAATCAGAAGAAAAATATCTGTAATTTGGATGTAAACCATACATTTAATTGAGCATAAAATTTACCATATAATTCTTACCCAGAGTGTAGTTAACAAAACAATTTGTGATATTTTAATAAGAATAGAAGGAGAAAGAGGAGAGTAGGAGGGGGAAGATGGCAGTAATAATGACAACGAAATAAGAGTTATTGAGGGGTAAAATAGTTGGTGTAGAATTTGCCAGTTTATAAAAACTATAATAGTAAAACTCTCCAATTTTTGGAAAAGTGTTAATAGACTGCTATCATACACTTCGTATATAGTAGGCACATAATAATATAAAATAGACTTCCTATCATGTGGGTGCTATATTTAGTTTTTCAAAACCCTTTGATATTTGTTGTCATTTTGCTATTAAAGGACTGCATGGAATAGTTGGGGATAGGAGATTTAGACAAGGAAAAAGACTCCCACAGGCTCTAAATGACCTGTACTGAGCCTTAACTTGGTCACCCTACTCTGTAAGCTCTCTTACCTAAGTTTAAGATCTAAAATGATTGAAACAAACAAAAAACTTCATTAATGAGGTGTAAAAGTAGTGTTTTCTTCCTCTTCTAGTTAGCCAATTCTGAACCCTTCTTCAAATCCACATAGATATTTTTTCCTCAAAAAAACTGTCTTATAATCCCTATTATATTTTGTATGTTCCCAGAATTAAAGTGAAGAGTGTGGAATACACACACACACACACACACACACACACACACACACACACACACACAGCATTGATAGTCTTCCTGGGATACATATAATTCAGGCCAATAATTTAGAACATGGGCTTTAAAATTAATCAAATCTTGATTAAATCAGCTCCCAAACATACATGAATAATTTTAGGCAAATAAGCCAAACTTTCTTTATTTCATTTCTTCAAATGTAATATAATGAAATATTAAGTCCAGTTATAATGAACATATAGATTTTTATCTGCCACTTTTAACATTTTTCCAGATGATTCTGATGTGGCCATCAATAAAAGAACTTACTTCCTAGGAACTAAAGGCTGGTCATGGGAACAAGATTTGGCCAACTTGGAAATTTCTTCCTCCAAACTAACTGTGGCACTGATTTAAAAATGGGAATGTGATCCAAGGCAAGCAAGCTAATTAGTATTCTTCCTTGACAGTTATTGCTAGAGCAAGAAGAGGTACCTACCACTCATAGCATAGATGGCCATCATTCCTCATCCTGACTATACAGAGGAGTCATGTTCTCCAGAGAAGAGAATGATGTCAGATCTAAGGGAATGGGAGGGGGAAAATGAGAATGAGTGAATAAGTGTTCTAAGCATAACAGATTGGATGTTACCTTCCCACTATCTTGATTTGCTATTATTTGCTAACTACCCCTCACTTTATTTTAAGCTATATTGAGTTGTCATCTTTTCATAGAAATTCCAAGAGTCTTGACTAACATAATACCTGTAGAATTGTAAAGTTAAAGTAAGCATGAGTTAAAACATGAAAAAATTTAGTGCATTGCCTGGCACACAGTAATTATACAATAAATGTTTGCTCTAATGAAAGTGACAATACCTTCTCTTTTAATTCCTAGAGAATAAAGCATACACCACATAAAGCATACATGCTCTCTTATTTCTGTCTGGAAGACACAAAGAGTTAAAAAATTAGGACTGAAACAGAACTTAAATGACATGGGTGAATATCCATTTCTGTCGCCAGATCTAACCAACCCTTAATCTCTATCACTTTAATTTTCATTCATTCTTATCATTGTTAACCCAGATTGAAATGTCAGCTCAAGCTCAGACTTGTAAAATAGTTCAGTCACTGCTCTATGTGTTTCCGTTCGGAGGAGCGAATACATTTGTTATCTTGTGGGCACTGTAACTGTGTGGGACTGACTGCAGCTGGTTGTCATCTTGTGAATTTAAAGTCCTGGATCATACTGATCAGTCTAGTATTCCCTGTGGCTGTCCTGAGAAAGGGAACTCCAAAGGTAGTTAAGAATGGAGGGTATTTGGCGAATTAAAACATAAAAAAGTAATGATACATTGAATTTCTATAAGCCTTATTAAGATAATGCATGGTTGAGGAATACTGTTATGAGAATTTAAAACATTTTGGGAGAAATAAGTGACAAGTGACACAAGCTTACCTTTCACCATTACTAGTTCTTATTGTCTCCGTCTGTGTCCACATTATCAATGCTAACGTTATTAACTGCTAGACACTAGATTTGAAACAAACAAGAGCATTTGCATTGCATATCCTCTAGTCCACTCAAGAATTTTTAGGTAAGGATTTAAGTAAAGCAGAAACATTATTGAAATCAAAGAAAAAATCAGCTTTGATAGTAAAATAATGAAGGGTACATTCTTAACTGTCATCTCTTCACTGTGGACTTTAGCCATAGTCTGGCCTTTGGATTTAGTGGCTGCTCTGGAGAACAAGTAATCAGTACCCAAATGAGAGATTGGCAGGGAGGTTTATTTTAAACTTTTCCATATCTCCGTGAGAAAAAGTGTCGTGGAAAAAATAAAAAGGGACTCAGGGACCAGATAGCTGCTTTAATAGGTGAGTATTACACAACCTTTTTGACTTGTGCATACATTTTATAACCGTGACAGACTGTTATGTAGTCATTGGTGTCCACTTTGCCTCTTAGGCACATAGCTAGTCTGTATTTCTTGGATCTTTTCCATTAGGTGTGGCCATGGGCAGAAGTGATCAACAGCATGTGGTTAACAGCAAGTGGGCAGAAGTGATGTAGTCCACTTCTATGCTTTCCCTCTCTCCATGGCTCTTTATATTGGCCAAATGTAAAGGATCCTTTAAAAGGAAGAGCCTGCAGATAGAAGAAATCTGACTCCCTATTTGGTCTAGGGAGGGGCACCTAACAAAAAGAAACATGGTCATTAGGGACTCATGAGTTATTAAGGCATTTTTATCATGAGAAGCAAAAGGATTTGAGGCTATGCTTGTTATAGAAGATAGGAATATTTATCCTAAGTAACAAAATAATGATATGTAAACCCTTGGGTCCCTTAAGAATTATTTATATTTTATATTTTGAATATTCACTGATGAAGAAATATACTTTAGTATATCATTATTTGAATTGTATAACAAATCAAATAATACAATGTATATATGTTACCTTTAAGAACAAGTTTTAGTTTATTGTGATTTAACAAAGAATGTGTGCTTTTAGTTTAACTTAAGTATGTGATAGTTTGCTAATAAATTTATGTAAATTATATTGCATTTTTTGGCTTTGGTTGAGGCAGTCTAGTGTGAATTACTGACTACCTGTATAAAGTTGGGTGACAATACATTACCTCTTTAAGGCTCAAAATCTCTATTTAGGAAATAAGGATAATGATATTTACTTTATAATGTATTTCCTGTCCAAGAAACGAGATCTCATATTACTTACCTCAGTAATTAGAGTTGGTCATTGATAGGATTATTAGTTGATACATATAAAAAATGTCGGTATCATCAATAATATTACCCATATTACTGTATCATAGAATCTGTACCCTGTGGGACAAGACAAATATTTTTTGAGTCAGTGATGCTGCTCTCTGTCTTTGTGGAAACTTAGAGTTAGGTGGCGGTTTTAGAAAGCAACTCTGCCTTGCAGTCCATCCTCCAGTTTAGTTAGTATATTTATAAAATGCAAACCCAATTGTATTACTTACTTTCCACCCATTGTCATGCTATATTTTTCAGTGATTTTCTCATGCTCTTAGAATTAAATTCCCAACTTGGAATATAAAGTCCTTTTCTCCACCAACAACTCCCAGATCACTTTCCCCCTTCTAGCTTCTCAGTCTTCTATTATTTCTTATTCCTGAAGCTTCTCATGTTCCTGAAGCCACAGGGCCTTTGCCTCAATCATTTCTTCACTGGGAATAAGTTTCTCTTATCCCACCTTACATTTTTCAAATCTCAACTCAACTATGACTTCTTCAGAAAGACTACCCTTCTCAAACTGGTTCAGATCCTCCTGTTACACATGTTCATAGCTATTATGTATTTCATAATGGTTATACCTATTAGAGTACATAATTATGCATCTATGTAGTAGACTCGTGTATGAACTGCTCAGATCTACCTTCAAGACAAAAGTTATTTCCTGGGATTCCTCAAATGTCAGCCCCATTTAGAAATGACTTAGATGAAGTGAGTTGCCTTTGTAGCTGGGACAGCCTGAATCAGATGAGTGAAGAGAAAGTCCAGACAGCCTTGCCCAGCTCAGGAAAACTCTGAAGGTGCTACTAGATCCAGACTTTCTCATAGGATGACTGAGGTTTGTTGATAGGTTGATACTGTACTATAGTCCAAATTCTACCCCATCCTGCTTCCACTCATACCTCCCCCCAGGTGGTGGTCACAAGACGAATCTTCATACTAACCTCAGAGGCTGCTTCCTGGGGAACCCAGCCTATAACAATCTGGTTTGTTTGTTTGTTTGTTTGTTTGATATTGTTGTTGTTGTTTGGATTGATGTTTTTCTCACTTATTGTCAAAACCGTGATGGCAAGGGCCATGTCTATTTTTCCCACCTATGAATCTTCAGTATCAAGCACTGATTCTAATACAACCTCAATTCTCAAGAATATTCCATGGATTATTAGCATTCACCCTCCACATTTTGTGAATGAGTCATGATGTAGGAGAGTCACATACCCAAAGGGCACAGATAACCAGCAAGCTTCTCCCTGCCGCACCTCTCTCACTATTGTTATTTTCTGTGTTTTTATTGGGGACCCAATGTTAGTGCAGCTCCATCACTAGAATGAACAAGATTTTTATTTCTTGCAAAAGGCAACTTTTCTGAAGTGGAAAAAGTTATCTCTGATAAGTGTCTGATATATCATCCTACTCTGATCTCTGGGACATTCTCAGCCAGCCCAAGTCCAAAAATTCATCATCCTGATATTGTTGAAAGGAACTCAGCTATCATCAACATCCTCAGTAATCTTTGTTCAGCATCATAGCTAAGTAACAAAAAAAACCCTTTAATGGACGACAGGAACATGTCAGGGGTCATTTTATTTCCACATAATTTAGGTGGCTTTTGAGACCACAAAAGACTTTAATAAGAAGTGCATCATTCTACTTTTGAATTGGACATGATTGGTTTGTTTTCCTTACTAGTCCTCCCTTCTCCCTTGTTCTATAGCAGAAGTGATAGTGAGAGCAAAGTTTGCCCTTTTTAAATTGTAAATCCAGAGTTTGGTGCCAAAATAAATTTTTCTGTAGAAAAATGCTGTAGATTGGCTCAAGTAGGGTGTACTCTGCATATGTCTGTGTGTGTGTTACTGTGTGTGCATTCCATGGTTCTTCAAAATGAGATTAAATGTCCTTTTTTGCAATTCCAATAAAAATTAATGCTCACCCACCACTCTATAATGATACAAGTTAGTTACTTTGGGGATGATACAGATATTGAAGGCTATGAACTCTGCAATTGGCACTGCATAATCTATATTCAGTTGTGTATTGGCTTTACACATATAAATAGTGGGTCCTTGAGCAAATATTTATTATCTCTGAGCTTAATTGATGGTATGATACAGTGTAGTTATAATTTTTTATAAACTAATAAAAAGTTAATACAAAGTATGTCAAATATGAATTAATACCAAATATGTCAAATCTTGTGGCACAGTTGGCCTCAAGTACCCCTAGCATATCACTCATACCTTCCTTGCAGCCTTCTTATCAATAGACTGTGAGTTCAGAAAAGCCAGGAGAGACCATGTCTTCTTAGTCTTTAAATCTCTATAACTAAGCACAACTAGCCTGGCTGATAAATAGCCTCTTAATAATTGCTTAATCTGTGACTTTCTGAATTTAAAAGTTTATGGTGGTTTCTGTCTTTATTAAAAGATATTAGCACCTCATAATGGTGTTTGTTGAACTTGACAAAGTGATAAAATACAAATGGATTACCCTTTTATCTCTATGGCTAATTGATCCTCTGAGAGCCTTAAAATATGTGGATAAATAAACATTGCATTAAATTAAAAGTTGAGTTTCTCTTGTGCAGTCTACTGATTTGCAGATCACTGGTTTACTCAATGATGAGCACCAGTTAAGTAGTTTGCATGGTGGGATATTATGGTTTAAATCTACTTTAAATTTGTTAAATTTATATTCATCAAAGGAAGAAGTTATAATTGTCATTTAGAATTAACTGGGACGATTTCTCAAAACATACCCCTTTTGGTGTAATTTTCTATTGTGTAGCAAAGCACCCGAAAACTAAAATAACAGTTTATCTTTGGCAGCCCTATGTATATACTGGGTGGTTCTTATTGGGTTACCTCATGTAGTTGAACTGCAATACAACAGGATACCCAAGTGTGTGTGTCTCTCTCCCTCCCCCTGACTCCCCCTCTTTCTCTCTCCCTCATGTCCCTCACTCTTTCCTCTCTCTCCTCTCACTCATCTTCCTCTCTGTATTGTCTCATCTCTCAGGGTTCTCCATATGGCCTGATTGCCTTCTAGTATATTGGTCTCAGGAAATGCACACTTCTAATGTGGCAAATGCTTTCAGGTGGCCAGAGGCAGAAGCTGCCAGGACAGTTAGGAACTAAACCCAGAACTTAAAGGAGAAAAACAGCAAGCACTTTGGAGAGGGAATTGCCCTCCCATGTGGAAGCAAATTCCTTTTTGTCTAAAGAGGACTCAGGACGAAGAAATAGTGCAGATGGTGGTACATTGAGATTCTGTCTGCTTCCTAAAATACAACTGAATATGACATGAGCATTTCCAGATGACTCTTGGAGAAGGAGGCCCAGAGAAAACTTGCACTTGGATTTTCACTCATAAAAATTTAGAGACCTGGCCAGTGATAGCTGTAGTCTGTACCCTCTGTTTCTGGAAAATGTAGCATATTAAGGCATGAGTAATAGTAATAAATCTTCAAGCATGTCTGCATCTTGATTTTTTGCTGAGAGAACACAGGAAATAACCCTGAATATCCAAGTGTTTATTGGTCTCATATGAGCATAGAATCTTCAGAGATAGTATACCACATCTGCATTTTGAATAATTGCCCCTAAGTGATTCTAATACATAACTGGGCTTTAAAAGATACTTCTCTAGGTCATTTGTTCTCAAACTTTCATAGGCATCAAAATACTCTGGAGGGCTGGTTAAAGCCCAGATTACTGGGTTCCATTGTCAGAAGTTCTGATTTGGTAAGTCTGGTATGGGGACTAAAATTTGCCTATTAAGCTCTAAGGTGATCCTGATATTGTTTGGCGATCACGTTTTCAGTCATTGATATAGAGCCAGGGGTCAGTAATTTTATTTTCTAAAGGGTCTATATGTTTAATATCTGAATAAACACTGATAGATATTCCTCCTCTCTGACTTTCCAAATTTATACTTCATCAGTGTGAATGAAAAATGTTAATTACTCTCTTCCTCACCAATATGTGGACTTTTCAGACTATTTAGTTTTTGTCAATCTGATGTCTTCTGGTTATTTATGGACTTCTACCTCTGCAAGTTCAATATTTTCTGAGCTACTACAGCCTGAGCCTGGGCAAGAAGGTCCTAAATATGTCTAATGAGGATGCGGGGCAACAACTTATCAGTGCTCAGATCACCAATGGCAAGGGTGGATAAACTCTAATCGACCCTTCATGCAAAAACATCTAAAAAAAGGGTTCTCAACCTCAGCATTACTTATATTTTGGGCCTGATAATTCTTTGTATGGGTGGTTGGCCTGTGAACTGTAAGATATTCAGAATCTCAGGCCTCCACCTTCTGTATGCCAGTAGCAATTGCCACCAAATAAGATGTCTCTAGATGTTGCCAAGTGACCTCTCAAATACAAAAATGCCCCAGTAGAGATCCACAGTCCTGGACCACAATAATTGTTTTTCATTTATATCAGTGGCTGTCATGACTTTGACTTTTTCTAGGATGAGACCTGTGAACTCCAGGCTTGTCAACCAAGTCAGTCTTTATTAAAGGCCTAGTGTACACTCACATTATAGTGGATGCTGCAGAAAAAGGAAGGAGAAGTTATATTCTTGATTTCAAGAGTTTGTGGCTCACCAAAAACAGAAATTAGGATGCTATGGATCTACTTTACACCCAAAATACTTTGTTTGGTTCAGATGTGGTTAAAATTTTTTTCTATTTTCAATGTTTAAAAATGGGAGAATTCAGATAATGGAATCTTAAGCTCTCTTTTACATTTGGAAAAATTCCAACAACATTGGACTTCATTTTCCTTCACTGATCAGTTAGAGTAAAAAGTGGACAGCTCCATAGAGTCGTAAATGCCTTTCAGATTGCTCCCATTTGTTGATTCTCAGCCGGCCGTATCACATTACCTAATGAGTATTTGAGGTGGCAACACTTTGAATTGGATTGTTGGGTGTATGTGGTTCCAAACAATCGTAGAGAGGTAGGATTAATCAAAGAACAGATGTGGACTTCAATTTATGGATAGAATTGCCAAATCAGAACTTGGACTTTTTTAAAGTTTTGCTTCTTTTGCATTTGCCAGTGCTGTCTGACAAAAACAACAATCTTGGATCACCAATGAAATGAGGGTGGAGAGTGGAAAAAGAAGAAAATCATGTCACAAATGTTATAACATGTTTGAAATTTGCTGATCTATTGGTAGGTTTTTGTCGTTTACTTAATCTTAAATTTCCCCTAACTCAGTAGCTGCTATTTAAATGATGGAAAGATACTCAGAGCAAAAGTCTGAATGATTTTCTTCAAGGCAGGGAGAGGCAATTATAAAAATTAAAATTAGCTTTCTCCTTCAGTTGGGGATTGCCTCTTTGAAAGAATGTCTAGGCATTGAGAAAACATGCACTATAAGTCATACTACCCATTCTCCAAACAAATAAAACTGTTTTATGTTCTAGAGGAGAGTATAGATGTGTTGTCTAGCATTATATCTCATTATCTGATCACTGTTCTTTATGTTGAAGTATGAACTGCTTGTTACACAGTGTCTCATACATCATAGAAGGTGACACTATTTTTGAGATGGATGATAGCTATACAAAATAAAGGTGACAAACAATGCAGACTTAGAAGGTACATAAACCTGAGTATGTCCCCGATCACTTCTGAGTGGGAAAAGACTCCCACATGCGCTCTAGTCACTTGGTGTGTAGGAACTGCATGACAGTTGCTAATCTATTATATGAACTTCATTTGGCCTCTTTCTCAAAGTTGCTGAACGAAACCCTGGCCACTTTCAGTTTGTTTGGAGAAAAGAAATTGTCTTAATAGCTGAGACATCACTGTGGAAATAGAAGTTGACTTCAGAATTGTGCTGATATACAGTAGAACATTCAGCAATGGTAGTAGTGTACTATAATCTGTGCTGTCCAGTGTGGTAGCCGCTAGTTACAAGTGACCATTGATTACTTGAAATGTGGCTGGTGTGAGTGAAGACACTGATTTATAATTTTTCAGTTTTTAACTTATTTAGAATTAAATTGAGGAAAATGTGAAAATAAGTGACTTGTGTCTATACTATAGGACAACTCAGACCTATACTCTTTTGGTCTCATTCAGGACTGAAATTTGTCAAAGAAGTATGAAATGAATGACAATGATTGTAAGAAGATTAGAATAAGGAACTAAAGGGCTATTGTTTTAGTCAGGGTTCTCCAGAAAAACAGAACCTATATGGGTGGGTGGGTTGGTGTGTGTGTGTGTGTGTGTGTGTGTGTGTGTGTGTGTGTGTGTGTGTGTGTGTGAAAGAGAGAGAGAGAATGAGAATGAGAGAAATGGTTCACACAGTTGTGGAGGCTTAATAAGTCCAAAATTTTCAGGTAGGCTACATGCTTTATGCTGGAAATCTGGAGCTCCAGGAAATAGTTGTTCAAATACAAAGGAAGTCCACTGGTAGAATTTTTTTCTGTCCAGGGAAGGTCAGTCTTTGTTTAAGCCTTTAACTGCTTGAACGCAGCTCATTACATTATGGAGGGTCATCTCCTTTAATCAAAGTCCATATATTTAAATGTTAATTTTATCCAAAAATCACCTTCACAGAAACATCTAGAACAATGTTTGACCAAATGTCTGGGCATTGTAGACCAGTGAAGTTGACATTTTAAAATGACCATCACAGCTACTATAATGAGAAAAAAAGAAACTGAATCTCTGTAGATCAGAGAAAAGATATTGAAGACTTAGAGACAATGCAAGATTAGCAGGCATGGAATAAACAATCATTTAAAATGCTTTATGTTGTTCTAGAAGAGACAGTCTTTTCATTTTGATATTTTTTCCTGGTTGCAAATTATTTCATATTATAAAGAATGTTATTACTGCAATATGACTTAGAAAAACATGTGCAGGATTGTATCGTGTCTACTTGGTTAAGACTGAGCACTACATTTTTCTAAATCTCTTTTTCTATATTATTCTGTGTTTAGGTTAGGCAAAAAAGGAAGTTATGTGAGGTTTAAAAAGCCATAGTGAAGCAAATCAGTACTCTTGGGAGATCATCCCAGTTAAATATGTGACAAGAAAATGGTAAGATACACTGCAAACATGAACTGCTGCTTATTTTTCTCCTCTCCATGTCCATTCTGTATTACCAGCCACTGGCCAGCACTGGCCTCTAGCCTAGCAGCCAATGAATAGCTGCAGATTCCCAGAGGTATAAGCCACATGGAGACATTCTTTTAGTGCCCATACGCAGGAGTCCCACCACCATCTCATTCTCCCTCCAAGATATGCTTGGCTTCTAAGAGTTCCTTGCAGGTTCCAGTTTATCTGCCCACATTAGTGTTTCAGGTAGATGGTCAGTGAATCTTTTCCTGATTCTCTGAATTCCTATTTTAGGGCTTACTTCTTTAACTCCTATATTTACATGCATAATGTCTGATTGTCATTATATATATTTTATTTCTATAGTAGTCAAAGTAGCTTTTCTTCCATGATTAAGCCCTAACTGATACAAAAAATAATAATAATTTACTCATTATTTTTATCTGCGCTGCTGTGATGCTGTGAATCCCCATGCTGAATTTTTATAATTGTTTTTTTTTTTTTTTTTTGAACCTCAGTGAATGATCGTGCAATTATCCTGGTTAGATCTTGTTCAATAGATTAAGGACATCATGTGATCATTTTGAAATAATTTTTGTTACTGGTTCAAGTGATCCTTTTCAGTTTAGCAGGGCTGTCATCTATAAGTAGCCAAGCAGATTTAGGAAGTAAGGACATGGAGCAGTAAGAGAAGAAGGAGACAATTTGCTTGTTACCTGATGGCTAAATCAAACTCTGTGATCACTGAATTGTATGAAAGATTGTAATAAGACATTGTCCTCTTTGCTTCCATTTTCAATTTTGCAGATTTCTTATTAAGTGAAATTGTAGCTTGCTTTAACCAAGAAAATTTAGCAGAAGTTAACATGTGAGTGCCAAAGGCTGGGCCTCTCAAGGCCTGGCGCCCTCTTGTGGTCCTGAGATTCCATGTGAGAAGCCCCACCAACCTATTCGATTGAGGACGACAAACCACATGGAATGAGTGACTCAGAAGGTTTGGAGACTGATCTGACTTCAAGATAGAGATCTTTTCCTCCTGCATTTCTCAATTAACAATACATTTCTTTCCCCTTTGGAAGATTAGTTCAAGTGCCGGAATTCCCATTTTCCAAATTTTCTAGAAATATTAAATTAATGATCATAAACCAGGAAAAAGAATATTTTGGTTTCTCCTTGCCACATCATAGAGGTTGGAGCTGATTCTCCTGTCCATCTAGTTCTGTGGAGCTAAGTGATTCTAAAAGGGTAACTGATTACAGCAGTCTCTGGTAACTAAAACCTCAGATCCCAGCTCCCCTGCAAATATCTATCTGTTCTTCACTGATAACACCATCATGTGTGTATTCCAGCTCTTCTCTCACCTCCGTAACCATATGTGAAGCATCTCTCTTTTTTTCTTTAAATTGAAGTCATGTCGAAAACATAGTACAAAAAGTATACTTGTGTAGAAAGCAAAAAGCTAATTTGATGCTTTCTCTTTGCTAAGATAAACTTTCCTTATGTCTTCACCTTGTCAGGGCTTGAAAAGTATAGACTATGTTACATTTGGGAAACATATATTAATATTCTGAGCAAGTAACTTGGGAAGAAATGTGTGTATCTGCACTTCACCAAAAGCTAATGGGCATGGGTGTTCTAACTGAACTCACTTTGAGGACAGCATAAGACAATGTGGGTGAGCAGTATCTGTTATGTGAGCTTTTATACTGCCTCTTAGAGAAGTAATTAAATACATTCCTGCTACCCTTTGCCCTGTTCAATAAGCACCTTTTTGAAATATTGATCAAACATCAATTTGCCAAGGAGAGTTAGTGCCTCAAAGTTGCAATGGTGTGACACTACGAAGCCAGAGTTGTATAATGACTCGAGTACTGGGTTATGTTGCTAGCCAGTTGTGTGCCATTCAAGAAGTTATGTAACCACTCAGCCTCAGTTTTCACATACTAAATGAAAGGCCATCTTTGTATCCCACTTTATTCTCCTAGATGTGGTAATGCTCAAATCAGACATCATATATAAAAACCCATAGTAAGCCAAAATTGGTAATAGACAGTTATCCCTTACAGTTGTTTTCCTTTCTTTGAAGTCATTTGAGCAAAAGTTAAGTTTTATAAATGGCAAAACTAGTCTTATAAGTGAATTATCTTAATCTAGCTCACCTGCTCACTCTTCTAAAAATAATCACCTTTTAGACTTTAGGCAATGTACTAGTTATCTGGGTTAGTGCAGTGACTCTTCACCTCGGTGTTCATTATAATCACCTGTGGGCCTTTAAAAATTATTCATATTCCAACTTCATCTGAATCAGAATTGCTGAAGATGGGACCTAGTACTGATGTCATTAAAATATACTCAAGTAATGTTCATGGAAATGCACTGGCTTCATAGAAATAGCACCAGCTTTGGAGTCCTTGATTGTGCCATTTTGGTAGTTGTATGACCTTGGGCTGGCTGAGATCTCTATAAAACTGAAACAATAAGTACAGCACTGCCAGGCTGTCATGATATTGGGAAGTCACAAAATGCAGTACATTTAATCCAAGAGGAATGCAATAGTGCTAATCATTGTAATTATATTCGGTCATATATTCCATACTGTTGTTTTCTGAGTTTTTGCCTTGTGGCCTCAATGGCATTATAAGAGTTCCAGAGTTGTTCTTTGAAGGCAAGACTTCAAAAAGTTCACTTTTCTTCTGTATCTATTTCTGCAGCACATAATAGAATACCGAGGGTATAGCATGTAACTGCCTAAAAAATTATCGGCAGTAAGAAAAAGTTCTCTTCAGTTTTGTCTAGTAAAATTAAAAACATCGAAAATGCATGCTGATAGGTTAATCAGAGCATTAGATAAGATGCTGCAGCATTTTCTATTCTGCAACCAGACCACTGAGAAATATTTATAAATCAGCCTTTGGAGCCTATTAGTTTAGAGACGCTTTTAGAGGAAAGGTTGCACAAACTCATTTTATTTATTTAACAAGTATAAGAAAGTTTTGCATACATTTTAAAAACAATGCTTGGGTGACACTTCTAAAAGTACCAATAAATAGCTCAATTTGAGAAACAGTGTTGGTGGGCCAGGTTAAATGGGAGAGTTCAGGGTATATTTTTTAAGGCCTAGGGTGCAGAAGCAATTTACAGGCTTGGTGCAAACTGGTATACTGGAAAAAGTGCTGGGAACTAAAAGGCATTTATTGCGTGGTATGGGTAATAAGAATTGTGGCTGGGAAGACCCAGGAGTCCAAAGGTCAGCATTGGGTCCTATATTTATGGTCAGGCCAAACAGGAAAAAGGCTGGAACTTAGTAGATTTAGTAGATGCAGTGGATTTGGAGAGAAGGCTAAAAATGAAAGCTAGAGACACTAAAGTTTTCTCTGCCTCAGTCCCAGAAGTTTCTCACATAGTGTAGGTCTGAGCCCATAGATGGAGAACTCATTGGTTACATTTGTGTCATCTAGAAAGAGCCAAAGGAAGAAACGGAGAGGGGATGACATTTCATCTGGCCCGAGCATGCTACATCACTCTGTAAACTTCCTTGCTACTAACCACACTGAGGTGGTTAGTCAGGATGTAAAGCAGATGGGTGACTCCGAGACATGTTATTGTGTGACTTTTTTTATTTAATTGAAATTGTGTATCAGATACTACTCTTGTTCTTATCTCCAGCATTCCTTCAGTGTCACTCTTTTGTAATATCTTTCTGGTCCTTTCAAGTGTTTGAACTTACAAACTCTTGAGTAAGGACATGTAAGTAGCCACAGATCTCATAGTCTCCCCAAACTATTCATCTACTCCTCATCTTTCATTAAACACTCCATGATTTAGTCCTATGCTAGTTTGTGAGTTCCTTTCTATGTAAAATGGGCTGTTGAACCAAAGCATTCATAAAATTTAGATCTTGAATTTTCATGTATCATGGGTATGCATTGAGTGTGGGGATCAAGGAGATTGTGCAGAAACACCTAATTATAAGAGGTCAAAAGATGAAGGTGTTCGAAAGTCAGCAAGGAAAAACAAGGTTTGGAGGCAGCTCCAAATCAAATGTTATGGAGATGAAGACTCAAAAGTCTTTAGAGACAAACATCAAATCTATAACCTAGTCCTGCAAGTGCATGATGTGAACCAGAAATGGGGACAATATCTGCCTCAGCCCAGAGGCTCTTATTGCAGTTTTCTCTACCAGTTAGAAGGGATCCCAGGCTTGAAATGACTTAAGCTACTCCTACTGTTTTCTTACAGTGCTCAGAGATTTAAAAAAGAAAAAAAGAAAGAAAGAAAAATAAGTCTGTGAAGCAATTAGTCAAATAAAGAGATTCTGATAGTAAAGCAAACATGGAAGGTCACATTGAAATTGATGATGCATGGGCATAGGTCCTTTCACTCATTGGAATTTAGTGGCTACAACATGTCTGGAATTATTGGGAGAAAGATTCCAAATTTCAGATTTTTATTTTTTTTCCCAGCCACAGGTTGATGGCAAAGTATAGCTTATTAATATTTCATTGTCTTCCACCAATAAAACTGACCTGCTGGGGTCTGCTGGTGGTAAAATTAAATATTTTATCTATGATTCCACTATCCTGAAGACATGGGTAATTTATCTAAAGTGACTAAATGAGTTATCAGCACAGTCCCTCTCAGTCCATTAGATGGAACTGTTTTCCATGATGAATGAACTGAAGGCCCCACATTCGTAACTCAGTAAAGCAAAGAGATAAAGTGTTAGTGATTTAGCGGTGGATTCTCATGCGACTTCATAGTGCCTGGTAAGGACCAACTGCGATTTCTTTTATGTACATCTTTTCCTCCCTCTCAATGAGAAGGGGTTAGTTAATATGGTTGTGCCTCTGACATGCCATTTATTATGGTGCCAGTTACCCCCATCTGCTCTTGTTCCAGATGGCTCCCGTAATTACTTTTGCAGATGTTTTAAGGGAACTTCAGGATATAAGTCAACAATGAAATTCAGCAAGTAATGAAAAGGGACTTTTCTAGAGGATTGTTCACTATATGAAAGCAATTTTCTTTTTCCAACATCAGGTACTATGAACTATGAGTCTAACATTAGGAAAGGTGTTATTAATTATTTATGATTGAAAATTGCTTATGCTTCTTAGGTGATTAGAGCCAGGGAAATAATTTTAATAGGTAAGAATCTCATTTCTCTGAGATAATTAAACAAATGTCTTATGTAATTATAATTTTGCATTTTATGTGAATTAATAGATTTAAATATATTTTGACAATAACCCAGGGAGGAGACCCAGGCAGGTAGTATTATTTTCATTTTTCTGTTGAGGAAAGTAAGGCTCAGATAGGTTCTGTGTTTTCTGCTCATGATCATAAAGCATCTAGTGAATAAAGCAGCCAGTCTCTGTTCATAAAATAGGCTTTTTTATCTTCTATTTCTCAGCAATCTATTGTGTCTTTTAGTTTTCAAGCACCAACTGAGATAAAGCACCAATGGTATGAACTCAATGTTGTATCATCTATTAGCTCTATCTTGTTTAGGAAAGCAGATTTTTAAATTTTTTGTGAATTTTTTTAGTATCCAATGATAATTTCTCTCATCTTTTATTCACAAAAGAAGGCAGGGAGCAACTTTTCACAATAATAGCCACAAATCTGTAATTTGGAATGGTTCTTGAAGGTTATAAAACTCCCAACCCACTGTACGAAACCTCTCTGGTGTAACTATAAAGAATATTTAACAAACCAAAAGTAAGTGAAAACATTCAATGTGCCTGCACATCAGCCTTTTGTGCAAAATTCAGACTTTTGTTCCACTCAGCTTCAGTAGGGTGTCTCAAAGGCGGATGCCTCTAATCTTTTGAATGTCCACTCCTTTACTCACATGTCTGGTACCTGGGCAGGAGGACTTGAATTGCTAGGGGACTAGAACAGCAGGGGTTCTTTGACATCTCTGCTCAGTGAGGTCTCTGCATGTTCTATCCAGCATGGTCACTTCAAGGTGACCATGCTCATTACGTGGCAGCTCAGAGCTCCAAAGATATGACTTTGCCATGGAAGTGACAGCTTTTATATCTACTGTAGCCAGAAATGTTCAGTTGTTCGCAGTCAAGGAGAGGGAATATAGACCTCAGCTCTCAATATACAATTGTTCATTTCATCATGATAATCATTTGATTAGAATACATGAATACAATGTCTTCCTACAATATGTTTTATAGTTACTCATTCTAATTCAAACTGACTATTCCTATAGTTGATTTATTCCACTTTTTGTATAGTCCTTAGAGAAACTTTCTTATGAGAGGCTTTGAAATTAAATCTTATTATTAGCCTTAAGCTTGTCTACTGTTTTATATAAGGTAGTTCTGCTTGTGATGAACAAGGAAGGGTATGGATTTGGCAATTTCAATGTTCAGTCTATCTCAAATATTCAACCTGGAAATGCTTAATAATTTCAAACATTGTCCCATCTGTATATCTTTATTAAACACACTTGAGTTTCCAATGCATCATCATATCAAGATGATGTCTGTTTCACTGTGTTCATCATGTTCAAATTATCCTAAACATTTTCCAATCTGTGCCAATACATAATTTTTCTTAATATATCTGCTTTTAGTATGAATGTAATAGTAAATGTCACCTAGTTACGGGGTAGGGATTTTTTAGGGTGTTACTAAGCAGCAGATTACTGAGGACTTTGCTGCATTTTGGTTAATTGGTAAGGTTATTACATAATGTTTGGAGATAAAATTATACGGTGAAGTGGATTGATGGGTGGGGAGACATCTTCACATGACTAACATTGATCTAAATGGAAATTCATTGTACCAAGGGAAAAGTATCAAGATTAGTTAGTATAAATATACTTTATTGAATAGTAAGACAAAAATCTTATTGAGTAACAGATAATATAAAAAGGAGACTGTAAAATTATTTGAATTCCTGAAAACACAAGACCAGGGTAAACCAAAACTTCAGATCGAGTCCCACAAAGTGTACCTGAAGTAACAGTGCTTTCACATTTTCTGTTCTTTTCAGAGGTATCCTACTCCTGATGATAATTAGAAAAGATTAAACACAAATACTACCCCACTACACATTGAAGAATAATCTGGGGAAATTGTTTGTAGGGATTCAGGCAGCAGAAGGATGAGATTACCAGGAAACAGTCGTGTTTTGAGAATTCTATGGGTTAGGAAGTTTTCTGGATAGGGTAGAACTCTTTTACTTCCCATGGACTTTTGGGGGGCTTATTAGAGACAATATCATAAAGGTTTATGGCATCCACTTTACATTTTAAAATTCTGTTTTAATTCATTGCCACAGAAAAGGAAATCAGAAAAGGAACATCCTTTGAAATATTCAGTATTTATGGCTAGAGGACTCAGTAAAGATGGTCAACTTCTTTGATCTTGCCAGAGTTGAAAACACTTGGGTTTAGATTTGTTAACTGAGATGAAGTGACTGTTAAATCTACTGCAGAGTGGCTATATTAGAACAGCAATAATTTTGCTCCCTAACCTCTACAACTAACAATAGAGCTGGAAAGATTATTGGTTATTTTTGTGATCATACCTACATGTAGACATTGTAGAAATTTGAATAAATGGACAGAAGAGTTGAAAACAAATGCACATCTTTTCTATGTGAAAATATGTATACTTAATTTGGATATAGCTATATTTCACAGAGTTGGAGCCATACTATGGATCTTTTAAAATTTCTACCTCATATTGAATATAAACTAATGCTATTAAATATTTTTATAATCTTGATTTTTAATGAGGCATGTAATTTGGTCATCTGCACTCTAATAAATCAATGATCTGTAACAGGAATTTAAACTGTTTTCTAATTTTTAGTATAATAATTGTTCATAAACATGTGCATTTCTAAATAATTTTAAGGTAATTTTCATAGTTGAAAATATTGAGCCAGAGACCTGGATTTGTTTAGTCATATGAAATGTATTGACGAGTACATATTTCCTTACCCAGTGACCAAGATACCATGTAGTTATTTCTTTAAATAATGTAATTTTGAAAATTTAATGGGTTGAAAGTGGTATTTGGTGCTAATTTTCTTTGATTACCACATACATATACACATGTATGCACACACACATTTGATTTCTATAATTATTTTTCTTTGAAAACTCTTTATATGCTTTCCATTTGGATTTCATCATTTTTAAAATTACTCATCCATGCTTCTTGGAATTGTAATATAGTCTGACTTTAATTTAGCACCTATACTTCTCTTTCATCAGCAGTTATTCTGGTGGCTAGAGTCTTAGATCAAAGACTTGACGTTTAGCTTCAGCCAAACATTTGACAGTGGCTGGCTTTATAATATAGGGTAAAGTCTTTTCTGTACCTTGCTTTCCCATTTAAATAATGGATATAACACTTCACCCAATATATTTAGCTGAAATGACATTATATCAAATGAGATTATGACTCAGCTTCTCTGTTGCCTCTTAGATGACTGTGGAAAGTTAATTTACATTGCACATCTTCATTGTGTTATATACTGGTCATTTTCAGTTTATTACTGTTTCAGCCTTCCTCTATTTATATACTTAGGAATTTGAAGCTGGTGAAAGCTTTAAAGATCATTCTCAAATTTTCCCATCTTACCAGTATATAAACTGAGATAGCAATGTGGAGAATGAATAAAACCAAACTTGGGATTAGAATCTAGGAACCTTAACGTTTCTGCTATGCTTCATTCACTTTAGGGAAAAAAAAAAACGCTGCTCTTTGATTCGATGAAATGATTGCACAAGTGCAAGGAGGTATACACGCTCAGCAAGTATAGTTTGTAATATCAGAAAACTGAAAATGGCCCACATTTCCTTAACAGGAAATTTGCAAATAAATTAGAGAATATAAATAGAATACAATCCAGTTCTTTAAAATTATGATATAAAGCTATTTGTTGAACTATATACCTGTTCATGATGACTGTTACTTAAAAAAAAAAAAAAACCCGGTCACAAAACAGCATATATGACGTAGTTATGTGTGTTTAAAATTTTATACATGCACCTGCATGCAGATTGAATACAGAGAAATGATTAAAATAATGTTGAAGTAGGTTATACAGTTATTCTGGTGAGATGAATGATATTTTAACTCTTTAAATTTTTTAAATATTTATCATCATTTATCATTTGTACATTATTTAAAACAAGACAGTAATTCTGATTCTGTGTATTTTTTTAAACTGTTCAAACTGGTTTTAGCTAAATTCTCTAGCTGGCCTTTTCATTTCTCATTCCATATGCAGTTTCTGACAATCCTGGCCAGCAGACATTTTTTTTCCCCTTCAATAGTTTTACATCTTTCTAGGTAAATGGAACCCTGGAGTTTCTTACGTTTTCTTGCAGTTAGTAAACATAAATTTGGAGAATCGCATTCTTAAAGTTGAAGCACACAGTTATATAGCCCGGAACTTACACAGTAATTGCATCTCTCAAGAGAGGTCTTTTATCTTCATACCCTTGACCGAGAATGTTCTCTGATTTTATCGCAGTGTTATATGTTTAAATGTATGAACAACTTGGGAGTAATCATGATTCTCAAGAAAGAATGGTAATTGTCAGACTATTCAGCAAGTAAAATGAGGTCTTACAATGCTAATTTTAAACACATTTTCTTTGTGTATTTTTATAAATAAAATGTCAACTTTGAGAGAACATTTCATTTCTCAAAGATAATATGAAGAAGTAAAGCATTAAATATTTGCTTTAAATTAGTATTAAGAATGACAACTTATGGAAATGGACTAAACTTGTATTATAGAGGCCACATGGATGAAACCCTCAACTTGAAAGTGGTTTGTTTTTGTTTCTAGTTTGGGATTAGTAAATTCTTTTATGCTTATTTTCAGTCTTCAGTACTGACATGCAATGGAGAATTAAAAATAGCTAACAGTTATTGAGCATTTATATCAGTGTCAGTCTGTACAGTACATTATTTTACTTAAATTTTTTAAACTTTATTTCTACAGTGATTCTATATGACTAAAACTGTAGTTATCTCTATTTTGCAAATGAGTTCACCAGAAGTTAAAGAGTTCTGTAACTTTCTCTAGATTAAAAGCATAGCATATTTTATACTTTGATTCATGTTTACCAGACTCTAACCACCAAACTCTTAATCTTCAGGCTGTTTCCAAATAATGATCTTAGGACTCACAGCTTTTTTTGTTTGTTTTTGCTTGTTTTACTTTAAATGTTTTTTTTAGAGGAGCTAGTGAGTATCTACATGACTCTGAATTTCTTTGATATTCATTAGAGTAAGTGCTCTCTATTTTATATTTAGCCATAGACAGTCCTAAAAGACGTTCTAATCAACTCAGATAACTTATTTCTTTCATGGAAATTAATTCTTACACTTCTTTCTCTCTCAGCAATGAAAACGAACAGGCTCATTGCTTTTATTGAATGATATTAGCTCTAATAACACCTGGCAGGAGCCACCGCAGCAAGTCCCCAATATTGACAATTAAAAATTAAAATATCATAGTGTGACCAGTAAAACTGAATAATCATAGTAGGACCAGTGAAACTGAAATAAATGAGCTAAAGAATTCAGGGCTGGCAAGATCTTGCAGACTCACTGTGGGCTCTCTTGCTTCACTCAAGCTGGCCTTGACAATGGTGGGATGTAAATGAAACTTATTCTTATCACTGAGTGTGTCCTTTTCTATGCAAATCACCAGTTTCTCCTCTCCTGTGTGTTCTGCTTTCTTGCGTTCTTTCTTACCTTTAGGTACTCAAAACCCCACTGCTTTCTAAATAATTATAGACTCTTGAACATCATAGACTCTGCCAGGTATTTTAAAATTTTATCCATCGTGACAGCAATCCTTCAAGGCTCAGAAAGATTAAATGACTTCCAAAGTCACAAGATTAAATATAGCCAAAGTGAGACCTTAATGGAGGGTTAGTTGCCTGAATGCAAAGGTGATATATTTGGTTCTATACAATGCTGTTCTACTAAGCCCCCTACAATTATTCTCAGAAAACATTCTGGCTCCAAGGATTTTCCAAAAACGTAAATTTTAGTAATGATATAGTGGTCCTCCTCTCATAGGTATCTGTTTCTATTTTAGGGGTTTTATCTTACTGGTGAATGGAAATGTGTATGATTTTATGGATATTTTATGCAGAAGAACTTGCCTGTGCTTTTGAAGGGGCCTCAAGTTGCAACTTGTCTGCCACCAGAGACCTGGGTGTGTTCTTCCTCACTCACCCCTGGGGGGCAGTAGAGATTTGCTTCTTATAAATATCAATGAAAAGGTCTGAATTTTCATATCACTTGAAAGAAAGAAAATATGGCAGGGGTAGTTCCATGAGCTTATTGTCTTCCCCCTGCATTACAAATCTCTTAAACTAATATTGTGGCAAACTGGATGAAATTATAGTCATTTCCTTATAACTATCACCCAGTAGAAAATCTGAGAGATTAGAAAAGTGGAGGAATAGAGAGTGGGTAGGAAACAGAGCACTGTTCCCTATATTTAAAAAAAAAAAAAAAAAAAAAAAAAGTCCTTCCATTTGTTCCACAGACTTCTATACTGGCTTCTTGCCTTCCTACTTCCTCCCTTCCTCCCGCCCTCCCTCTCTCTTATTATTGTGGTAAAATACAAATAACATAAGTTGACCTTAACCAATTTTAAGTGTATACAATTCAGCGGCAATAAGTACATTTACAATTTTTTAAAACTATCTCCACTATCTATTTTCAGAAATTTTCCACATCTAAAACAGCAATTCTGTTTTAAATAATATTTTCCTATTGCCTTCTTCCTTCAGCCCCTATTCACTTCTAGTCTACTTAATGTATATATTCTAGGTACCTCCTCTAAGTGAAATCATATAGTATGTGTCCTTTAGTGTATGAATTATTACCCTGAGCATGTTTTCTAGGTTTGTTCATGCTATAGCAGGCATTATAATTTCATTATTTTTAAGGTAATAATTTTCTGCTGTGTGTATTATATTCCATATATCATCTCTTCATCTGTCAATGAATATTTGGGTTACTTCTACCTTTTGACTGTTGTGAATAATGCTGCTAAGAACACTGGTCCCTGCTGTCAATTATTGTGTGTATATATCTAGAACTGAAATTGCTGGATCATATGGCAATTCTATGTTTAACTTTTTGAGAAGCCACCAAAGGGTTTTCTAGGATGGTTACCCTATTGTTATATTCCCATGCTCACCTCCTTCCGAATACTTGATACTTTTTTCTTTCTTTCTTTCTTTCTTTCTTTCTTTCTTTCTTTCTTTCTTTCTTTCTTTCTTTCTTTCTTTCTTTCTTTCTTTCTTTCTTTCTTTCTTTCTTTCTTTCTTTCTTTCTCTTTCTTTCTTTCTTTCCTTCCTTCCTTCCTTCCTTCCTTCCTTCCTTCCTTCCTTCCTTCCTTCCTTCTTTCTTTCTTTCTTTCTTTCTTTCTTTCTTTCTTTCTTTCTTTCTATTATGATAGCCTCTTTAATGGGTGTGAAGTGGAATCTCATTATGATTTTAATTTGAATTTTTCTAATGGCTGCTTTTGTTGAGCATCTTTTCATTGGCCTATTAGCCTCTTCTCTCTCTTAATTTTTTCTCTCTTCTTCCTTCTCCCCCTCATTTCAATCTTTTCTCCCTGTTTTTCTCTCTTTTATTTTTCTCTTTTCACCCTATGTCGACACTCCACAATCAGGGATTCATTCTTTCTCAATTCACTCAAAACCCTAACGAGCCCAGAGTTACATGTCTACTAGGGTATAATCAGCATTCAGAATCATGTTTGACTCTGAATTTAAGCTCCTAAAAATATTACACTAACTTCAACAACAGAAACCTCTGAGATTTATGTACACACAATTAATTAGGGGTTACTGTTTGAGGCATTGTTCTAAGTGCTGGGGATGCACCCTTGAACAAGACAGATAATTCATATCTTCTTAGAGCTCTCTCTATAGTAAAAGTAAAGATATGAGAGGTTTTAGTTGATTTAATTAGTAATAAATATGTAACTTCCCTCTGGACCTCAGTTTTGTCAACTATAGAATTAGAACATTTTACTCTAAGTCACTTAGTTCTAACATTCTCTGACTATGAGAATTATTTAAAAAATTTTTTTTTTCTCTCAGTTCCCAGTCCCAATTCATTCTCACTTTAGGCCATGTTCAGTTCCTTTAATTTCAATGCTTTCATTAAGTTTCATTTTATACCATTTTATTTGTCCCAGAATGTCAATAGCCATGAGGGAAAGTAAGAAAGAACAGATTTGCAAGGTGACCGAGCTGCTTCTGTGAATGCCTTGGCTTCGTAGCAGAGTATTCTGCCAGCTTGACTCCACCTACCCTTCTCCCCTGACCTATGCCAGACTGCCAGTGGCCTGCCACCATGCTTGAGGGCTCCCTGCCATTCTCACAGATGGACCCAGATGATGGGTCCAGGGCATCATGTGTCAGAATCAAATGAAGTTAATAGAAATTATTGCCAACAGCTGTTCATGAATTTCTATGAAATGAGTTGATCCACCCATCTGGGCCCCAGATGTCATGGGTCAGTATGACTGAGTTCTTAAGCAACATGCTATATAGTTTAGGCATTTCAAATAGGATTTTTCCCCCCGTAAAGAGAACTTAGGAGATTCTGGAATGGGGATAAGTGAATTATGGGTGTAGATGTGCTGAAAATGGTTGTGACTAGAAGCCCCTCTCTGTTTTTCAACAAAAAGTTAGCTCATTCATTCAGTTAGATACATAACACATATTTGGGGTATATAAATTATCAATAAAATGTGTCCTCTTGTTTTAAGGTATTCCTATTTCTTATATCCACATGGAACTTAAGTGATTTTTCTGTATATTAGATAAAAGTGAAGTATGGTATGTAATGCCAAGAAATCTAGATTTTCAAAAATGTGCATTCAAGTAATAATGAACTTATATAAAGAAAGGCCTTGTTATTGGTGGCTAATAATATAGGAACTACATAAAGCTGCCCAGTTTCATAGGAAAGAGCATAAAGCTCACATTTGTGAGTTAGTACGAGAGCTGAAGACAAAGCTGTCTTGGGGAACTTGTAGACTTGCATAACCTGGCAGTTCAGACCATGTCATAAGTGGAGAAAATAACATTATTGATTATTCTCACTTATAAAGAGTAAGAGTGACTTAAGTCATCTGCCAAGACTTGTATTTAGATTCCTATTAAGTAGTATCCAAACGTCCAGTGTTTATTTTATCTTTTCTATTTAGAGCAGTCTTTTCTTTGGAGGAAACTAGTGCATCCCTGGGCTGCAATACGTAACTGATAGCGGCAAGATAAGTCTGTGGCTTGGTAGAAGTTCATGAATTTTATGATATGTCTAAAACACTTCACACTTCTCAGGAGGTGAAGCAACACATAACCGGGTAATTGCCTCAGAGTAGTTCTCAATATACACTTACTGTCCAGACGTCCTGTCCAGTTTACTCTCCAAAACTTTCTGGTTGAATGGTACATTTATGGTTGGTTACTGTACATATAGCCAACAGGTCTTCTTTGCATTCTCCCTACAGTATCAAATCCCAAGATAAATATGGTACTCCAGTACTTTCCAGGAAGAGATTTGGCCAACAAGGGAAGAAATTCTATCCTAAACTATCTATGTGTTCGTTCCCTGTAGTCAAATTCTCCTGACAACTGAGATATTTTTGTATACTCTGAAGCCAAATATTGTGATATTTGCCTTACTGCTTTATTGGAAAGAGTGTTAGGTGTGAATGTGTGTGTGGAGGGGGGGAGGTATTAGGCAGAATTAAAATAATAAAGCTCAATTGCTTGTTTAAATGGATTCTCATTTCTGGCCCAGAAGGATGTGATGCGTATTTAATAGACCATTGTTAAACATTATGTGGTCATGAAAAGCAGATTGATGAAAACAGCAAAATAGAACATTCTTTTCCAGATTGGTAAATGTTCAGATAGGTCTCAGATAGTAATTCTTGCTGTAAGGACTCAGATATCCCAACAAGAACTAGAAGGAGATTTTTTTTAAGAGGACAGCATAGTAATTAAGACAAAGAATTTATAAATAATGTAAATCTGGGTTTGAATCCTGTCTTTAAATTAAATAGCTATGTAATCTTAGGACTCACGCATGTGAATTTAAACCTCAATCTCTAAATTCCTATAAAGTGGATAATAATTCTTCTCTCATAGTTTATGAGAATTTAATGAGATTATGGATATAGATATAGATACAAGTATCTATATGCATATATACATTATATATGGTATATGTTTACACCATGTATATAGTGCGTATATATATGATTTGTGTTTGTGTGTGTGTGTGTGTGTGTGAAATAGTGTCTGATATTTAGCAAGAGCTAGTACATTTTATAATGAGTGCTACTCTTCTAACTAGAACGAAAGCTCTCCTTCACCTCTATTTCTTCCTCTTGATTTTTCCTCTTTGTTCTGGTTTTAGCCAAGTTATGGCTGTACATGGAGAACTTTATTATTCCTTTGCTGTGTATATTTATATAGCTCTTTGAAAAACGCCATCCTTGAGTTATATATGAGGCAACCTCTATACTTTTTTATCTCTTTGGTATCTCCATTCAGCAGAATTAGGGCAATTATGTGATGTTTTCAAGTTTTATTCTTATGGGTGGGTTTGTTTGCCTATAATTATTGTTCAGTATTTGCCTTGGGCGCACAAGCAGAGGAATGATTCTACATTTCAGAGGTTCTTTGATCTGTCTATCCCTTGGCTTCTCACTCTGAAATATACTTTAGGTCTCCCTCTTTTTTCTCCATTGACTGGATTTTATGCCAGCCTACATCTGTGATTGCTGGTTTAACAGCAGCAACTCCAAACATAGTTTTTGGAAGGTTTTGTTTCTTGGTTTTATAGCCTTGTGTGTAATGAATTCAGAATCTAGAAGTTCCTATGGCTTGGGAAAGGTAATAAAGGAAAAACGGAGAAATAGAGAACTCTCTGAGCATCTTAAAAATAAATAAAAACTAAAAGGTAGTCAAATTATCTTATTTCATCTATATTCAAATTTAAGAAGTGCAGAACTTTCTGGAATATAAAGGAAATAAGAAAAAGAACCAACATAATCATGTGTAGGAACACAGAGCACAGTATAAAATGGGGTACCCCTCTCACTTTTTGTTACAGAAATAGTTGAGTTAAAGTATTTAAATGATACCCTCGGCCGCTTATTAATCCTGTGATTTGGGGATAACTCACTTACCCCTCGGGTCTCTTTTTTCAATCATATGTAAAATAAGGATAACAATTACTATTTCATCATTTTATTGCTCTATGCAATAAAAGAGATAATACATATAAGATATTCATTAAAGTGTTCGGAATATGGTAAGTACTCTGTACGTTCAGTTATGATCAGTAATGTTATAGGTTGTCTCTTGTTCCCTATACTATCTTGGCCCACTATATACATTCTTATTTTAGCTTTGTAATAAAATAGATGTTTTTTTCACCCTCAAATCAAGATTAGCCAACTGAAGATTCAAAGGGTTAAACAACTTCTGTGAAGAATAGAACTAGATTGTATCTCACGTTTTCTGACTTCAAAACTTTTTTTTTCACTGTAAAACATCCAGTGTAAAATAAACAGATTCTTAGTAGACTTATAGTAGCTCTTAAACTGTTTGTTTCCTAAAGAAAACATAAATATATGCAGACAGTTTAAATAAAATAGAAAGAATAGAAAAATCTGTGAGAATTCAATAGACTTAAAGAGGAAACACTCCAAATACTGTATATAACTATGCTAAGTGCAGAAAGAGAAACTCTTCCTGAATGCTCCATCAGAGAAGCGTTGAATATGCATTTTTTATCTAATGTGTTGGGAGCTCGAGGATACATCAATGAACAAAAGCTACAAAACAGATTTTAAATGTAGTGTTTTTCAAAGATCATAAGTGTGGTTTTTTTTAAACAATGATGTCAGTAGCAACAAAAATAATAAACCAGGATAAGAGGGAATGTATAATTGGAGAGTTATTGTCCTTTCAGATGAACTGATAAAGGTAGGACTCATAACAGGGGTATTTGAGAAAGACATTAAATAGACCAATAAACCATGGGGATACCCACAGAAAGAAGTCAAGGCAAAGCGAATAGCCAGGAACAATGACTAGGCCAGTGTGACTGTTCTGAGTGACCAAGGGCTACAATAGACAGAGCTAAGGTCAGAGAGCTTATGGTGGGCTAGGTCACGTGATGACATTAACCTGATGCTGAGAGAAATGACCTTGAGGGTTATAAACTGAGAAGCCACGTGGTCTAACTTATGTTTTATAGAATCTCTCTGACTCTGCACAGCACACAGACTCAATTTCAAAGTTTTCTCATTTTATCATTTCTTCCACTTATTTTCTGTGGTTAGCTACCTCCATCCAGCATCTGGACCACTCCTCACTTAACTCTTAGAGGGATTCAAGATGTCTGTGGACTGTTAACTCTTCAAGAGAGAATGAGATTTCTCCACTCTGCAAACTGGACATTATGATAAAACATATGGAAGAATAAACATTTCAAGTAAAAAAAAAATGAAAAAATTACCCAGGAGAGAAGATATAAAAGTCCAAATCAAGTCCAATGTAATAGTACCAAGAGTCTCTTCCTGACCCCTGCTCCCACCCTTTTTTTGTGACAGTCACTGGAATTGAGATTTACTCACAATGGATTAAAAAAGAAAAACAAAACACATTTTACATTCTTCAAAATATTGTGTACTTTTCCCAGAGGAAGGGAACACTCCGATTTATTAGTCATATGACAGAACTGAACCATCCTCAGTGTTACCAGGAATATGACAATCACAGCCTTTAAAGGCAGATTACACAATGCAATCGTTAACCATCTGTTACTTTTCTAAATCGAGGTATAATTTAAATGTACTACACATTTAATTTTGACTGCAACTGCCAACACAATGAATATGTAAAACATTTTTTTCATTACCACAGATAATTCCTTTGTGCCATGTGTACTATAAATGTAGAATAATTTCCTTGTCCCCTGGACTTCACCGAAATCAAATCACACAGTATATACACTTTAGTGTCTGGTTCTTGCACTAGTGTAATGATTTGGAGATTTACTGTTACAGGTAGAGCAGTAGTTCCTTTTACATTCCTTTAGTCCATGAACGTATTCCTCTATAGGATATACCACTTTTTGTTTGTCTATTCTCCTGCTCACAGACATTTAGGTTAGGTCAAGTTTGGGGTTATTAATGTTATCCATAAATACAAATATAAGTTTATATTCCTGTGTTGAAATCTCTAGGAGAGAAATCATTGAGTCATAGGGTAAGGGATTTATAAGAAAACTGTCAAAGAATTCTTCAAAGTGTTTAGCATTTTATACTCCGATAGCGATTGTGAATTTGTTTCTCTCCTTTAGTTATTTTCTACTTTTGGTTTACTTATCAAGTGAGTAAACATTTAAGATTATTATGTCTTTTTATGAGTTTTCTACTTTATCATGTTGAAATGTTACTCTTTTTCTTTTATAATTCTTTTGAGTGTTTGCATAGATTTTATTTCCCTCATCATCTTACTTCAAAACTTATTACGCTTTTATGTGAAAAGTACATGTCTTATACACAGCATAGAGTTGGGTGTTTCTTTCAATTCATTCATAATATCTCTCCCTTTAGATTTTAGTAAATACTCCATTTATATTCACTATATTGTTATATTTGGGTTTAACAAACCATCTTGCTATTTGTTTTCTATTTGTCTCTATTTCTTTTTTCTTTGATGCTTCTATATTCTTTCATTTTGATTATTTCTAGCTATTTAATATCTTCTTCATTAGCATTTTACCTATACCTCTATGCATATTGTTGTTGTTGTTGCTTTTCTGGTTACAACAGCATTCTTAATTTATCCTGTCTATCTTTAATGGTATACCACATCACATACTATGGAAGTATCTCAAAACAGGACACGGCAATTCCCTTTACAACCTCCTGCCATCTTCTGTGGCTTGTCATACATCTTACTTCTCTGTATATTGTAAATCCTAAAGTACAACCTTTTAATTTTTGCTTTTAAAAGCCAACAAAAGAGGAACAAATAGTATATTTAACCATGTATTTATAATTTTAAGTTATCTTATTCCTCTTGTAGTTATAGGTTTCCTTTTAATTTTATTTCTCTTCACCTTAACAAACTTGCTTTAGCATGTCTTATGTAGGTCACACTAGTTAATGATGAATTACCTGAGATTTTACTTAAAATATTTTCCTTCTTTATTTTTTGCAGAATTTGTTGTTGAATATAGAATTCTAGTATGACCACCCTCCTCCCTACATCCAGTTCTTTTAAAGAAGTTATTTTATTATCTTTTAGCTTTTATTATTTTTGGTGATAATTTAGCCATAATTCATAATAATTTTCCATTATTTGCAACAGGTATTTTTTTTCTTCTGGATGCTTTAATTATGTTTTTTGTCTCTAGTTTTCATTGGATTTAATAAACTGCTGAAGTGTGGTTTAATAAATATTGAATATACACATAAATATTTCTGCCGTGGAACAATTTTTTATGATATAAATAATTATTCTCTCTTTTCTCCTTATTTTCAGAAAACTTCACAGATACTCTGGTTGATTTTAAAGCTTGAACTTTTTTTCATTTCTCAATCATTTATTAATTATCTCAGTAGCTTTATGAAACTTAAAAAAAAATTCCATGTGTGCTTATCCAAATGTCATGGAGCTCTTATTTTTAGTTGTAATTTACCTCTCTCCATCTTTTTCTTGACTTTATTTCAACCTGTTTTCATTAAAGTCTTATTTTGGTAAAATTTATCTCAAAATTTATACTTCCTTTCCTCTGACTTCTCAAGCCTGTTTTATTTTAACCTCTCAATTTCTGCTGTTTCTTGGAGTAGATATAAATACCAGAACAGGAACTTTGAGATATAGTTGTAAAAGGAAAGTTCTACACATTGCCTCATAAACATAGAAAATGCATCAAGATTGGGTGGTCTCCCTGCTATCTGTCCTATCAGTGAATATTTTCTCTATAGTTTGAATTATCCTTTACTAATGAGACCTCATATTTCTTCTCACCCTGAAGAACATTGTTATATGAAGGAAATATTGCAGAAATGAAAATTATTATTATGCTTATACTTATCCAGTTTCCACATTTATTTTTACAGGTAAACTTTCTATAATCTTGTGATAAAAGAAAAAAATGTAATGCTACTATGAATAAACAGTTTCAACACTATATTCTCTACAGTTTTCAAACTTTGTGTGTATATGTGTATGTGTTTAGCCTCTCTTTTGATTTTCTAAACTACTGTCTATTTCCATCCAATGAATTTCTCTTTATGTCTGCTTTAGTCAAAGTTACTTCTTTCTTTGCATTCACAGAACCCTTACTGGACCACAAATATCTCCTATTTTGGACCTCTAAATTATCCCTTTATTCATACTCTGCCCTTTCTCTAAGCTCCTGACAATCACAATACTCCATCACTTTTTTCATCCTACAGATAATTACCCTCTTTTTTTTTTCTTTTAAATCTGTACCACTTATTCAAATATACCTGTATGGTTAGCTTTCTTTGTATAAATTTATCATTTTATTTTAATTGTAGCATAACAACAACAACAACAACAAAAGAAACCCTGAATTTTAGTACCTTAAAGGAATAGCTCTTTACCTCCAGATTCTGTAGGTCATAAAATTTCCCAGGTTTATCTGGGAAGTTGGGGTATCCTAGGCTCGATGATGCCTTTGTGTCCAGATGCCAGTTTAGCTGGAGGATGGTCCACTGTCATGGTGGTAGTGGAGTTCTAGAGCTTAAATGGCTCATCTCTTCCATGTAGTAACGTCAGCATCTACCAGGGAAATATGGCTTTGTTCACACAGTAGAGAGTTTCAAAAGCAGCAAAACAGGACCAGCACAAGTCCTTTTATTCCTCTTCTTACTAACATCCCACTGGCCAAAATCAAGTCATGCAACAGAGCCTAGAGTTAGTGTGTAATGGGAAATAGACTCTGTGCCTTGATAAAAGAAGTTATGAGGTATTGTGGCCTTCATTCCAATCTGCTACATATTCAGACTCTTAGAACAGAGATTTATCAGGGGTGCTTAAAGGTCCATCACCTTAGATAACAGGTGCTGGAGAGATAGCTACCCAGCTTTTTTTGAACTCTTCATGTGACTACAAACTCAATACTTAAAAAGCAGCCTATTTACATTTAGTGTAAATCTAGTGATGAATTTTTTTTGGAGTTTAAATTTTCCTTTTTTCTATTTCCTACATGTGAGTTTTAGTTCCTTGAGGGATATAATAAGCTTACCTCTTTTTCCCACAGGAAGAGCCTTCAGATATTTGTAAAGAACAGTTATGTCTGTAGTGAATCTTCCCTAAGTTAAATACTTTTTATTCTATTAATTATTCTTTGTAGGAGATAGTTTGATTATCAGTCTTGTCACAGTCTCTGGATATATTCCAATTAACTTTTCTTTCCAGCTAACTTATAAAATGACAGAAGAAATAGTAGATTATAGTAGAACTATTCAACATTCAGGAACTATTTTAACTTTGTATAGTTTTGAAGAAAGCATTGTGTGGGCTACTGAGAGTAAAATAACAGTGAATTAATTTTAAAAGTGAAGTTAAGTGAGGTCTTTCTGGGAATCCCACTTTTAACAAACTCACATTTCTGTCTTTTCTCCCCTATAAATAGGAATCTGTGGGTACATAACATCATGTTATCTTGACCGAATGTTCTGAATGGACAGCTTTCTTGAAAAATGAAAGTCTTCTATAAAAATAATTTGTAAATTACATAATTTAGAAAGAGATCATTTATTTTCCCAAAAGGATGTGCCACAACCTTCTTCAGAGTTCATTAAAAATATTGTGTTCAAAAAAATCAATTTATGTGTAAATTTCAAGACTATTTCATGCATTTATTATGTGAAATGAAGCACTTCAGTAATCATTAATGTGATTTGAGAATGGAACCTTAGTATTACTGATTCATTAATAACCTATTTAAGGAGACAACTTTTGAATTCAGCAAAATATCATTGAATGTAATATATCGTGAAAGGGTTACATCAAGAAGAGTGTTTGGATAAGAGTCCTAAGGCAGGGAAAACTTTAGTTTGAGTCTGTATTGTAGACACTGCTGAGATTTACATATGCTCTTATGTAGCTAAAGATATGGTGAGATAGGACTGTGAACTTGGGTTCTTTTCTCAAGCAATTAATAGAGCAGATATATAAAAAAGATTTTTGAAATAGTGAAACAACTTTATTATCAGAAAAATATATTTCAAAAATGTTTTACATAATTAAGTTCTCATTACTTTATTAAAAGTGTTACTAAACTTAGTTCTAGTCATTAAAAGATTATAAAATTTATTTTCTTCTCCAAATTTTACTTAATTTTGATATTATTTTATACTAGAATTGAAATTAACAGATTTTCAAATAAGTGTCTATTATCATGAAGATAGCCCAAAATAGCCTCTGTGCAACTAATATAAGTATTCAAATATTCATATGTATGCTTCTATATTTTTGGAATTTTAAAGACCTAAAAGATATTTTTCAGAAAAAAATTAATATAATTTTTTATTTTTATTGTATTTCATTTTTTATTAAATTTATTGAGATGACATTAATAATGTAATACAAGTTTCAGGTGTACATCTTTATAATATGACCTCTGTAATATAATTTTAAATATTGAAGAAAAGAGATACTGTGATGTCATTATTTATTTTAAAAAATAGGTAAAGGATAAAGCATACTACAGGACCTTATCACCTCTTTCTTAAACTACAACCAGAGCCTCCTAGTGTTTTCTCTACCTGCAATCATACTTCCTTCAAATTCATTCCACATGGGTCAACAGTGTGATCCATTCAAAAGAAAAGTTGACCTTACCACTCATTCCACAAATAACATTTTCATGTGATGAATGTCATTTTTCCCTACAACATGCACCAATTCAACAAGAGAAACATTTTTTTTAAATCTGTTTTATAAGCTAGATCAAAATTCTAGTAATATAAAATTTGAACTGTATCGATTACATAACAAACAAGTTCCCTGTGACTTCTTGGCTTTCTTCTCCTTCCCCAGCCCTGGCCTATATTTCTCCAGCTTAATTGACCTGTCTCACTGTTGTGTCTTTGCTCATTATGGCCCTATCTACTAGGCATATTTTTTATGCCCTTCTTTGTCAGGCTAACTCTTAGCTATAATTACTCAGTTTAGGTGACATCTCTAAACATTTGTTTATGTCCAAGTAATATTAGAGACGCCTTCTCATTATATTCTCTGAGCATATGTCCTTGGTCAAATATCCACAACATTTTTTTTATGATTCCTTAACAGAAAATTATCTAAAATGGGTTAGAATTTCAAGGAAAATATGAATAAGTACATTTTCTACTGAGCAATCCCATAGTTTCTTTTTCTAGGAGGGGCCTGGGACCCAAATAAAGTTAAGTTCTAGCATATGACCTGTTTAACTTTCTATTTAAAAGTGAGAACATTTTATCATTGTCTACATCTTTAATACTTAACAAATTACCTGATATGTGCACAATGGGAACATAATAAATGCTGTTGAATGCATTACTATGATATCCTATCACAGGATTCAAGTAGTTTGTGGTTATTCACATTGTTCACTTTAGCCCAAAATTGTCAAAGAATGTGTTCTTATTATGAATCATACCCATTATTCCAAAGGAAGCATTTCTTTTTGGACAACGTAACTGTCAGCAGATGACTAGAGGTATTCCTAAGAATGAAGTCTCTCCCATTAAGGATAAGCATCAAGCACTTAACCCCTGACTTAGTGGGATTGTCTCCCACTAAGTCCAAAAATATTTTCAGGGTCCAAAAATAATCCATAAATTCAATGTGGCTCCTCCTCCCTAACAACCAAAATATGAATAGGATTTATTTTGGAAAAAGTGACTACAAATTTTAAACTATGAAAAAAGAATAATAGTATAGGCAAAATATAGTGAAAGAAGAAAAAGAGGACTAGCTTTGTCAGGTATTTAAGAAATGTTCTACAGTCATAAACTAATGGATACCACCAAAACTCACTGAAAAGCCCAAATATAGATGGGAATAGAGGTTGTGATAAAGGAATGTTCCTGAGGCACCAATGGCAGAATTCCTCTAATTTACATAAATTCAACCTGGCCCCTTCATAGTGTATTTTCAGAAATTGATGTTAAAAACAATTCAGTTTAAATTATTTTATTGCTGACAGAAGGTCAAGAACACAGATAATTGAAGGCCCATTCTGCTTTTGTTCTACCTAAGGAAATTATAGGGAATTTTTTCCCACTATATTTAGAAAAAGTGGTGCTACTTCTTGAACACTTAACCTGTGCCTTGTATTGTGCTACATCCATTAAAGATATTACAATGCTCTTACACAACCCTCTTAAGTACTATTATTATTGTCATGAAAGATAGAGAATTTGAGGTTCTGATTCCAAAGCTAGGCTTTTGGGTATGGGCTATATAATTTCTGAAAATCTGTTTACACCATGACTATGACACCCACTTTGATTAATGTCATATGGAACATTCAAGTCCATCCTCTCACTGCCCACCCTGGTGCCGGACCTGTGTGCCTAGCTTCTGCAGACTCAGAATTGGGGCAGGACTAAATGTCTCCAGCTAGAGAGACTTCAGGCATTGCCATTCTGTTTTGTAGCACCAAAAAAACTATTTCTATTCATCTCTTTGATCTTGGGAAGAGTGTGCACATGTGGGGTAATGGTCTACTATTTAAAGAACCCAACCTCTAAACCCTGGTCACTTTCTTCTGATTCTTTATTTTCCTCTAACTGCTCAAAATGATCATCTTTGGGTCAGTAGTTGTTTCTTAATCATTTCACCTCTCTGGTATTCTGTCACTTAAAGTCTATGTTTTGTAGGCATTTGGCTCTTTATATTTACAACCAAATTTGGAAATTAAAATTCGATAAGAAAAATTGGGATTCAGAGGAGAAGGAATAACATATTTTGTTCCCAAGCTCCTGCTTCTTTAAATAAAATTTTAAAAATCATGGCTACAAATTGACTGCAATGTCACTAGCAGCTTAAAAGTTTAGATCTGACTCTTGGTCCTTTGTATTTTTGGGGTACTCTAAAAATAGTTCACATCTTTGGCTTTCACATATACTTGAATGGGAAAGGGGTAACAGGAAGAAGATAAGGTAAAATAAACAAATAAACAATCAGACAGACAAATAAATGATAAATAAAAGAATTGAAAATAATTTAATATCACAGAATTATACTTCTGCTCATGAAATTTGTCATGTAATCTTCCTAACAAGACTGCATAGTTCATACTATTACCTCATGTTACTAAAGAGGAAACTAAAACTTGAAGTGGTTTAAGTATCTTACTCAAAGTCCAACAACTGAGACCAGAGCCAGGAGTTGCTGCACGTTCTCTGATTCCAACAACTGGGCTCTAATCACTTACATTACACTCTTCTAGTGTTATCTAAGCAGCCCTGAATTGTACCTAGAAATTAGAACCTAATTTTTCTTTAATAAAAAAGATTGAAGTTCCTTTTTAAGTTCATTACTCAAAGTCCAACATTAAAATTCTATCTAACTCTACTTCAGCATTTATTATTTATCAGGTATTTTTCAAACACTTTCTGTATTGGTCACAAGTAGTACAGGTTGTTTGCTGTTTGTTGTTGTTGTTGTTGTTATGTTAGATTTTTATTTAGAGTATAGAGACTGAGTCAGAGAGAGATTTAGAAACTCACCTAAGGTTAAACAACTAGCAGATGGTGGAAAGAGGAGTCAAACCTACGGAATTTAATTGCAGAGTCTATTCACTCTTGACCCTTCTACCTCCCTTGCGTGTCTAATGCTGTTGTTTAGATTTTAAAGAATGGTGCCTGATAGCCTTTCCTGATTTACTCAGTTGTGCTGCTGAGTTTTACTGTTATTTGGGGTAAACTTTCATGCCCAACTGACAACATCTGAGGTCTTGAGGAGACCAGGAACATTGATATCATGAATGTACCAAGTTCTACTTCTGCAGTTAAGCAAAGCAACATTCCAAATGGCTGTATAGGCTCTCAGCATTAAAGCATCAGGGTGGAAAATATGGCCCACCAGCCATTCAAAATTGTTGCAAGTTTTTCATTAGGAGGCTACCTGTCCTGGACACAGATTGGGTTTTCGTATGTTTGCAGAACATGTCCACTTGGAAGTTGAGAATAACACCTTACTATTTCTCCCATTAAGTTAAAGCCCCACATACAAAAGCACACACACCTGCAAACCACACACACTAGAGCATTCTTCTTTCGTCTCCACTTCCCCCCTCTGTCATTGCTCTGTCTCCTTTTCTTTATTTCCTGAGAGAGTTGTCTGTACTCACCGTCCTCCTGTTTTTTCCTCCTTCTTTTTTCTCCTGAGCATTCTCCAATCAACACCAATCTTCTGAAATTACTCTTATCATAATTATTAATCACCTCAACTTTGCTGAGCCTACCTAATGATTAATTCTCAGCCCATGTAAGTTGATCTTTAAATAGTCTGGCAACGCATCATCCCATTTTCCTGGGAGGGTCCTAGTTTGGGACTATTGTTTGTTTTATTTATAGCATCCACTTTCACTGTACAATGTTTGCATAATAAATTATAAGGTCACCCTCACTCTAAGCAGTTTATGAACCAATTCATCCTGCATGAAACACTTTTTAATCTTGGCTTCCAAGTCTCCATCTGCCTTGTTTTTTAGTCCTTGCCTCCCTGACTTCTTTTCTTTCCTGGCAGCTCTTTTAACACCCACATATTCAAATACCCTACAACTCAGTCATATAAACTCCTCTTTTCACACTGGATAATCTCATTTAATTTTGTGACTTAGTGTACGATAACTCCCAAATTTTTACATTTAATCCCATATCTTCAGACTCTCATACCTACTTAACATGTCTAGTAAATGTCTAGTGGGCATCTCCAATGATATCAAAAAGCAAATGCTCATCCTCCCCCACCTCATGTCTGTACTCACAAACCTGCCCTCTACAAACTTGTTCAGTTATAAGAGCTTCATTTTTTCAAGTTCTCAGGCCATGAATCTTTGAGTCAATCTTTAGTTCTCTTTCCATAATATATAATGTAAACACCTTCGTTGAATAAGAACCAGAATTCTTTCTTTCCCTTTGTTAGCTGTGACATGCCTGATGAGCCTTATCTGGCCCATTGATTACTTTGTTAAAGGAATATGTGTTTTTATGTTAAATGAACATGTGTATTATGCTCTGACCAAGCCTCCTCAGTCTTAGAATGTATTTTCATGGCTATCCTGTATTTGAAATATTAAAATTGATCTACATCATTTGGTAAATAGTCAATCCACAAGCCTGAACCCCTGCTAATCTATCTAAACAAGACGATGGCCATATTTGATCCTCCCTCTGTAGTCCAGTGCCTGAAAGCCGCCCAGGACCTCCCCCCAGAGCTATGGGCTGGTACACCTTTGAATGGTCAGTATTTAAGCCATTCTAACTGTATGGTATTTTGACTCTCACTGCTGCTTATTTCTTAGTGGAATCAGAAGAACAAAGTGCTTCTAGTATCTATGAATAAATCACTAATGCTAATTATTATTTGACAAACTTCTAAAGCTCTTTAACTCACTTTTAACAAGGTGCAGCTGCCTCTTCATCTGAATGATTCATTTCCCTTGGCCATCCTTTGCTATGTTTTAAAAAATAACACATTCTTTTGTGACTCAGTAGCATCTTCTATACTACAGCTTCAAATAGCTATTTTTTTTTATACTCACATTCTTCCCTATGACTTTGGTAGAAACTCCCCATCTGACACTCCTAGATATAGATTATCAGCCAACTAACTTTGACCCTAATCAATTCTCTACATCTCCCTCCCTCCTTCCCTCTCTCCATCCATATCTCTCTCTCTCTCTCTCTCTCTCTCTCTCTCTCTCTCTCTCTCTCTCTCTCTCTCTCTGTTAAGAAAGAAAACAGATGAATATGTTTCTGGATTAAACAAGGTTCTATTCTTTGTGTCTGGAAGTAGAGGCAGAGGGTGCCAAGGACAACTTCAATTTAGCTCTCCACATGAGGAGAAAAGGTGGGGCAGTATAAAGCAGGCTTGAGCTAGGAGATACCTTCATACTCCTTATGAAGCTTTAAATATGAACCTCTGGAACAAAGCCACATTGATTCATTCATTTGCCATAAATCTGTTAAAAATTTGTGACCATTAGCTATCAGTTCATTTAGTTTCTGTTCATTTAGCAAGAACTACTTACATATATTCTTCACTGTATATTCTTGGGGAGACCAAACAGATATGTGGATTGAATATGTTTTTTAACTAATATTTTTAAAATATGTATTCAACATTTAATTTTTTTTCTGAAAATATTTGAATACTGTATCAGGGAAGACTTAGAAAGTAGAACTTAGGGCACAGATTAGATACTTCTTTGTGTTCAACTTAGCCAGAAGTTTGTATTCTCCACAAAGCAAAGTCAGTGACCTACAGTGTCTGGAACTACCTGATCAGAAGGCAGTTAGATGAGCATCTGTTACGTATTGGTGCTTACATCTTGGAAGTCTTAAGTCCTGCTTTAGAGAGTTTCTCTGAATAGCTCTCCTAATCATACAGAGTTCTCCCCTTGAGAGAAGTATTCTTTTCCCCTTTTACATTTCCAAAGATGTGATACTAGCCAAGGGTTATGTAAGGGTCCTTTCAGATAAGTATCCAGAGATATTGGCTGCATTTTTTTCTAACACTGCAAATTCTATCCTACATAATTTTATTGATTCAGCTTCACTCTTTTTTATATAGTTTTCTCTCTTTTATTCTTAGATTCTTGTCACATTCTTGCCTGAATTCATTAAATATAAAGGATTTTTTTTTTACCACAAAAAGAATTTGTAGAAGAGAATGAAGAAAGATTGGATGCAGATATTTATTGTATTATCTACAAAATAATCTCCCAGAACTGAAGTGAGAGGTTTGATATTCTAGAATAATATAAATAAAAATGTGTATTAGTAATTCAACATATAGGCATTAATTCATCAAGAGATATTAATTGATGCCTTCTGCATGTTAACTTCTATAATGGGTTTCAGATATTATGATGAAGAAAAAAAGCTCTGTCATCAAGGAATTTCGGGAACAACTAAGGTCCTATTAATATTTAATATTTTATTGTTGAACTCACAATGGCTGCCAGTGCCCATCAGCTTTCTTGCTACACATTTGCCCTCCCTTATTTTAAAATGTGCCTTGTCATTTCTGCAGATTTCTCAATAGCATCCATTAAACATGACTTCCAGGTATTTCTAAACATTCTCTTCATTGAATTGTGGCACTAATTGAAACAGGATTTAATTTTAACAACAAAAAAACACATTTAGAATGTCAGAAAATAACTATTTACAACAAGAAGGCATTCTCATAATGAGTGTCATCTAAAATGCTTATGACATAAGATTCACATATTCTTCTGCCTTTGTCCTGATCTCTCTCCTTCTACATTATTCTTCTCTTATATGTCTGTCACTATGTAATAATGGTCAGCGATCTCCCATTTTCTATTGAAGATGTGTCAAGTACGATTGAAAAAAAGCAAGAATTAATAGCGCAGAAAACAGTAACAAAATTTACCTTGGTCTTAGAAAATCTTAATGGAAGACATTGATTCAGCTTGTAACATTTTTTCCTATAGTATTCCCTAGAATTTTGATTTTCCCCAATGTTTAATTACCAGTGCAATTATTTGGGCAATTGTGATTTGATTTGTGAGGGTGAATGCACAACATCAGGAAGACATGCCCAAAACATGCAATTCTATATCTGGCAGAAGGAAAAATTATCTTTTCCATGGATGTGACTCACATATCTTATACAATACACTTTCCAATTTCAAGCTGAATCTTATTCCATTAGTTTAACCTTTTTAGGATAATGTCTATATTGTCATCTGAGTTGAAGCATAAAAGCATTGTATACTCTCAGCTATTCCCTTGATGTTACCTAGGACCTATGAGTCAAATTTATTCCATGTCTAGTCACTCAATAAACTCCTTTTTTTATACATCTTAATGAGATATGAATGGGCAGAGTAGTCATTACTTCTTAGAAAAAACAGGGATTTAAGCAAAATAGAAGATAGAGTGGAGCAGAAGGAGCATGGAGATCAGTGTGTCTCCTTAATATAGAACTGGTTTCACCCAAACCTTCAGACGTTACTGTAGGGAATAATTCTACGTTGCCAATAAACTATTTCTGAATCAGATGACTTATTCTAACAGATCCTTACTCCCTCTTACTCACTTAGAAAATACCATTATATAGGAATGGGCTGGTTGAATGAGCTCCAATTGCATCTAGTCTTCAAAAGTCATTTTATAACTACTTTGAATCTGGCCATTCAAATGTATAACCTCCAGTAAATTTTGCAATTCTTGTCCATTAAAGAGCTAGTTATTGTTAATAATAAAGGGATAATTTTTTCCAGTAACTTTTTACCACAAAATCAATAAATTATACTTCTTTTGAGTGTTTAAGATATGTTGTACATATTTCATAATTATAAATTACCCCTGCCTTTTTCTTCATTTTGAGGAAAGTTGATCTTAACAGCACTTATTTATTTCTTATGATCAAAATTTCAAATTATTTAAGATTAAAAAACTCTAATACAGTGGAAATATATTTTCTTTTCAATATATGTGATAACTTTAATGGAACCAGTGAAAAAATAACAAGTAGAAAGACTGAAAGTCCATCCATAATGAAAGTCTAAAACCTAATGTTTCCTCTAAATTTTATCTGAAGAGTGAATAAGAGCAGAATTCATATTGCAAAGATACTTGGCAATACTTTTACTGATACTTTACTATTATCTGCCCCTGGTAAATATTTTCTCTTCTTCTTCCTGTCCCTCCTTCTCTTCCTCCTTAATTTCCCTTTCCCTTCATTCATTTATGTTGTTTTAACCATAATTCATGTTTCATTTCCTCTATTAATTACTTTTGCAAAATCAGAGGTTTTAAAATTATATACATAATTATCCTCACATGTACACATAGGTGTAAGTATATGTTTTGTTTTTCCCAATAGAACAAGGTTTGACTCTTATTTTAGAGAGTGCTGGATCATTTTGCCTTGGGTTATCCCTCAAGGTCCAAGAGGTTTATAAACAGAGTAGTAAATTTTCTGGGACCTTGAGACAATAGATTCCGTTTGAGCTGTTTTGCAGTTGAATTTGCTCTCTCAGAGTTAGCAGCAACCATAATAGTCTTAGTATAAAGTAAAGTTGTCCTTTATTTTGGGGCAGCATTGTTGGCTAGTATACTACTTACACAGTGACGGCAGAGCAAACTGGTACCAGGCATCATCTGTTGGTTAAGAGAAATATTGGCATCAAGGCAAAATGTGGCAAATTCTGACAAGGGCTTCTACTGAAAATCTAGTTTGCATATCTCCACTACTAATCTCACTTGGATGTTCTTTTACTCCATGGAATGTTGTGGCTAATGAGATTTTTAAATGAAAAATACTAAATTAGAAAAGCATTCTACCCTCTGTTAAAAAACCATTAAAGCCCAGGTTTCTGCCTTTGTAATTAAACCCTAATACAAAATATTCATTATGGTAATAGTTCCTCATTACCTGTGAATGTCTGTTGATACCCAGAGGTTGGCTTCAAGTTCATTATATTAAAATAACATCTTCTATCCAAGGAATTGCTAGGCATGGCGAAAATGTTAGCCCCATCACTATTCATGAGTCTGTAAAGCTGTACATAAAATGCACCCTAAGATGAATTGCCCTGCATCTTTTCAATTTATTAGGGATTTATTTTAATAATCACTTACTAAGAAACAATTAAATGATTAGTGTTGAGATAAGTCACATGTGTCTCTGCAGGTTGTTATTATCCCCTCTGCTTGAAGAATTTTACACTCTAAATGGAATAATATGATGGTAGAAAAAGCTACAAGGATAGTACATAGAGATGTAATTAATTGACCCACTTTTGTATTCAATTTACAGTGCCTTGTTTGCTTTGCTGACAGTTGCTTTGTAATCATCCTTCTATTGTCCAATGTGTATGTGGCTGGTTGTGAGCTCTTTGAAGAAAATTCCCATGCTGTCTGAGTTTGAAAATCTGCTAGAGTGTCTCAAACTTAACACAAATGAAAAATTAGCTTCTTCATCAAACCAAGACCAAAGGTAAAGTCAAAATTAATGTAAAAAGTGGGTTAATGAGAAGTATATAGAACAATATTCACAGAGTTTGAAATGATAGAAAATAAGTCAGTAGAAAGGAGGCAATATGTTGATTCATTGGTACACTTGTCAACAGTTCACTGTGGGTTTTCTGTATAAGTTCAGAATAGACTATGTAGGCATTTTTTTTGGACCGAGTAAGTAATGCATTTCAAAGACTAGTATCCATGCTTTTTCCACATAGTTTTACTAAATTCCAATTATGCCAAGATCCACTGAGTTGCTCTTGAGCCTCATAAATCGCACAGAGTGAATAAATTGCCAGTCGTTGCTTGGTACCAAAGATTGTTTTTGCATTGCATCCAAGTACTTATACTAACTATCCTTATAAAAAAAAAAAAACTGTATTGCAGTATTTTCTACTCTGTATGAGTTGTATCTAATAATAAAAAGTAAAGCTGTCAGGAAAATTGGAGATTGGATTAAAAATGTGGTAATTCTCATGTTTATAATTGCTTGAGACACTTGATATATGTAAGAGAAATGATTAAGTATCTTGCCTAGATGTTTTGGACCTGGTAACCTGGGAATGAATTTATGTTTGCCTGACAATAAAAGAAAAAAGCAATCTCTGAGGTTTTGTACTCAGATTTTCTGAGTTGGTTATAGTATCTCAAGTCTCTTCCTAATGATTAAATGAAATTTCTCAGTTGATACAAAAGCAGTTGAGGGGTGAGAATATTCTGCATTGGGTTCTTTCTAATTGTCCGAATTGTTCCTGAAGCAGCCTATAAGTACAGAGAAACTGGAGAATTGAAATGCTCATAAGTTGCTAGTGAGGGATACAGGACCAGTACACACAACGAAGTGGTCCTTTTGCCTTTTGCAATTGTTTTCACCTTTTATCTACTAAATTTCACAGTTGTATTGCTCTGAAACTCATCAACTGAATTTCATTGTTGGCCCTCCTCAGAAGCTAAAGGGAATGTTAAAGTCAGAAGGTAGGGAAACTTGTTTTAAATGAGGAGAAAAAAAGAAAAACATTTCTGTTTCTCCACCACCACCTGTCAAATAGAAACGGAAGCTGTATCTTGTCCAACTGTTATACTCACAAATAATTTATAGTGGTGGTCAATCTGTTTGCAATTGTTCTAAGCTTTGCTCTGCACTCATTTTGTTATTTCACCAGTATTACTGGGTGCCAAATATGAACCAAGGGTGGTTTTAGGCGTCAGGATAAAAGTTCTTAATTTTGACAAACTCAGAATCATATATAATGCTTACAGATAGTGTGAACTGGGGTAAGTTACTTTATCCTATGCCTCTTCATCTGTAAAATAGGAAAATAAAACCTATCTTAAGAATATGTGGTATTAAAATATGTATATCAATTAACAAAATACTTAAATATTTGAAGATTATTAACTGCTATAATAATTATTTTCAATAGTTGTCAAATATGCTAGGCCCTGTGGTAAGTGTGGACTAACAGCAATTAATAATCCTGTTTGCCCTTGGAAACTTTTTTTTTTAATAGAGAAATAGGAAAGAGAAAGAAAGAAGAAAGAGAATTACATGAGGCTTATGTGGTGAAAGCACAAGGAGGAAAAGTAAGCAGATCTTATGTAGATGTAAAAAGCTTTTAAATGGCTTCACAAAGAGATATTTGAGCTGTGTCTTGAAGGATCGTGGAAGTCTGCCAGCTATAGACAATGTATGTGTGGAAAGGCCAAAGGAATAACGCAAATAAGCATAGCTTAATTGGCAAACAGCAAGGAAAGTGCAGTGCCCAGGCAACTATCCCTAAGTCAGTGAGCCAGAAACCTCTGTTTAGACCAGAGAGAAACACTGGGGACCTAAAGGGCACAGGTAAACAGTGAACTTGCATAGGACCATGGCAAACACACGTAGTCAGGATCAGAGAAGCACCTCTAGTCAATATGGCCCTTCAACCTAAGTGCCTTAGTCCTGCCATTGGCTGTTATAGATCCTTTGCCTTTACTTATAAATTTAAAAAACGACTTTTTGATATCTACACAAATCTTTTCTGGGCTTCTGATCGTGACTGCATCATATCTACGGATCCAGTTTAGGAGAATCGATGTCTGAGTTTTACAAATCATCACAGCATATAGATTCATATATTCAAGTCTTATGTTTTTGTCGGTTTTGTGTTTTCAGCATACAAATTTTGCACATTCTTGCTTAGATATATACCTAAGTATTTCATGTTTTTAGCAATATTTAAATCGTATATCAACTTTTAATATCCAATTGTCATTGTGTGTATGGAAATATAATAGATTGTTTCTGTTGATCTTGATTCAACCTTACAAAACTGACTTATATCTAATAATATTTTTATAGATTTTTTTTTGTTATTTTTAGACCATTATACCATGTACAAGAGTTACTTTTCTTGCTTTCCAGTCTATTAATATTATATCCTTTTTTTTTTTTTTTGCATTATTGAGATGATAGGCTCCTTTTGATGATGTTGAATGTGAGAAAGTGGGCATTCTTTTCTTGTTTTTGATTTTGGGAAAACATTAAGTTTGGAAAAACATTAAGTCTTTCAAAATTAATTATGATGTTAGCTATAAATATTGTATAAATTTCTTTTATCAAGTGAAGGAAGTGTCCTACTCTCAATCAGTGGAAACATTTTGATATGACTGTGGGTATTAATTTTTTTCAAAAATTTTATATCTTTTGAAATAGCATGATTTCTCTTTTTGTTGTGTTTGTATGGCAAATTACACTGATTATTTTTAAGATGTTAAATCAATTTTGTACTTTCAGAATAAATACTATAGAGTCATAAAATCTTTATTATTATTATTATTATTATTATTATTATTATTATTATTATTATTGCTGGATTTAATTTGCTACCATTTTGTTGCAGATTTTTGCTTCAGTGTTAATGAGGGATGTTAGTGTGTGGTTTTCCTTTCTTGTAGTATCTGTACAGTTTGATATTAGTGGGAAGTTGGCCTCATAAAGAGAATTAAAAAATTTCTCTCCTCTTCCATTTTCTGGAAAATATAATATAGGATTAGTGTTTGTAAGAAACTTTATTAGACTTGGACTTTTTTGTTGGAAAGTTTTAAACCAAATTTCAAATTCAATTTATTTACTATCTCTATCTATGTATCATTATATATCTGTGTGTCTTTCTGTCTATGAAATAAAAAAAAAACGATACTATTTAGATTTTCAGTTACTTCTAGAGGAAACTTTAGTATGTTCATAATGTTCTCTCATTATTCTGTTAACACCTTTAGGGTTTGCAGTGCTATCCTCTCACTCCTGACAATACTAATTTTTACATTTATTTTAATCAATATATATGAGTTATGTCTGCATCTTGATATTTGTCCCATGTATTCTTTTCTCCCCTCTTTTACTGTTTTTTGTTTGCTTTATGTGTTTTTAAAAACTATCCTCACAATTTGTTTCCTTAGCCATATTATACACACACACACACACACACACACACACACACACACACAGACGTCACTCTGGTAAACATAATTGACCCATACAATTTTAACTCATCAGTTATGGTCAAAATTATTAAACACCTTCATTTATAATGTAAAAAGCAACAGAACATTTGCATTTATTCTTCCCATGCTTTTTGACATTATCATACATTATGCTACACATTGTAAGTTTTATAACATGTTAATATTTTTTTTCTAATGGTCAGCTATCTTTTAAAGAACTTCATAATAAAATTCAAAAGCTATTTTATATTTCTCATGAATTTAATATTTCTAGTGTTATTTGCATAGATCCAAATTTTATCTGTTTTATTTTTCATACATGATAAGAACTTTATTTAACATTTCTTTTACTGGATACAGACTGATAATAAATGATTTCAGCTTTCATTTTTTTAAACCATTTTATTTTACTTTTAAAAGATATGACCATTGGATATAAAATGTTAGATTTGCGAGTTTCACAGTTTTTGTTTTGTGTTTTCATCAGCAGTATATTAAAAATATCTATCTTGACTTGTACTATTTTTGAAAATACTCTTGCTGTCATTCTTATCTTTAGTCCTCTATACATACCGCTTCCTTTTTATCTGTCTAAAGATTTTCTCTTTTGTATTAATTTTTACAGAATTTGATTACAAATATTCTTGGCATGGTTTCTTTATATTTATTTTACTTGTGCTTCATTTTGTTCTTTGGATGGTTGTTTATCCCAGTGTTTAGCAAATTCTTTCTGTAGCAGACCAACTAGTAACTATTTTACAACAGATATAACATCTTTGTCACATTTTCTCTCTTTTATCTCGACCTTTGAAAAGTGTAAAATTGGTTTGTAGGTCAGGAGGCATACATGGAGGCAACATGCTGGATTTTGTCTACAGTTAATAGTGTGCCAACTCCTCATTTATAACATACATCACAAAATTATTTTTGTTTCTGCAAGTGTTTTTAATGCCTTCTCTCAATTTTCTGGTGTTTTGGTTTCATGTATGTTTTACTATGTGCCGCTGTCTCACTAGTTACTGATACTTTGCTCATTTCTTTGTAATTTTTTTCTCGGCCTAAGTTTTTTTTCCTTTCAATGCCTTAAAGTTTTTTAAACATTTTTTTACAGTGTCTATCTTTTGTTATTCCAATTTAATATGTTTTAAATGTTCTTTTTACCACAGTTTCTTCTTAGATCCTTTTAAATTTTTTTCATTCTCACTTTATATTCACGGTTTCTTCTGCAATCTTGAATTTATGGAGCATATTTATGATAGCTGTTTTATCATGCTTGTCACTTAATTCCATCTCTGTCTTCTAAACTGAGAAAGACTGGCTGGACTTCTTTGGATTCCTCTTTGCTGTAATCACATTGGAAACTGCCTCTAGGTAGTTATCTAGGCATTTCTAAGGCTGACCTCATGTTTTATTTTTACTCAGAAATTACAATAGTGCACTATCTGTAACTCAGTTTCTGAAAACCGGTGTTTCACATACTCTGTTTGATTTTTACTAGTTGTTTAAGATGAAAGGCCAGAAGTAGAAATCTCTTTATTATAAACATGTAGTAAATAAACACCCAGTTTGGGGATTTTGAATAATATGATGCAGACAGGTGTGCGTTCATCAGTACTTGGTATTCCTCTGCCAGCTCTGGTTTCTGTTGTAAGATGGAATCTTCTACAGCATGCTCCACTGGGCCTCCTGCTTGAATTGCAGAGTCTTTTTTTCAATCCACTATTGCCACTGAATTCATCCACGTAAGTGCCCAAGAGTAGCATCTCAGGACCTTTGATACCTACTGAGTTCACTGGAGCCTGCTATGATCTTAATAAATATAAACATAAATTGACTATTAAAAATTATAGGAGATTGCATAACGGGAAGTGGTTAATGATCCATGCTTTATATTAGTATAATTGGCATAGCAAAACAAAACAGTGGATTTAATGGAATTATTGATAGGAAGGATAAAATTCTCCCTTGACTTTATATAACCATGTCAGCATAACTCTGTCTTTCCATTAGGAGTCATTATATTAAAATTTTTTTCTACCTTTAAACATAATAAAAGTCAATACAAAGTCCATTGAGAAAGTTCAATTCCTTAACAGAAACTTTCGTTTTATTGTTAAAGTCTTATATTTTGTCACACCATATGAGGTGACTACTCTGTGATTAGAAGCCCATGGATAAAGTAAGCTACTTCGGTTATTGGTTTTAGTCCAACAATGATGTATTCTTGCAATTTATTAGTGAGTTTATCGGGTTGCTAAATAATTTATTTAAAAAGCTTTTCTTTAGTTTTGCCAAAGCATCAGGGTTATAAAGTAAAATACTTCAGGTTCAAATGTTAAATAAAAGATAAAAAGCTTCAGTAACTCTATTAAACAAAGATAAGTGGGTTTTAAATTAGAAAAGCTTTGCTTTACAATTTGAGATCTTAGCAAATCACCTATTACCTGATTAGAAATTGTTTTTGTAAAATGAGAGCAAACTTATGTCTAGAGTTGGAACAAGGTACAAAATGTGAGAAATCATTAAAGCCCAGATGGTATAGAAGAAAAACTCTTATTGACCATGGTTCTTAAAGGGCCAAAAAACTTCAGAATTTTTGACAAGGGTGAGCCTTTCCCCTTTGTCCTCATGAAATGTCATTTTAACCTACCTATGCTGTTACTAACAGATATCAACAATAATGAATTCTAACCAAGGAAATCAGCACTAACAAATGGAATTCCTTTGAAATTTATACCCCTGCCTCTCGTCTACCTAGATTTCATGCTTACTTTAAAACACTATTCTGTTCCCTTCTGCACTATAAAGACTTCCATGAGTACTCCAAATTCAAGCACATTCCTGTAAAATGACAATTTATTCTCACTGAGTATTTGCTTCTCTGCTACTCAGATGTTTGTATGTATTCTCAAGTGTAACAGATTGTCTTCCCTAATGAACGGAAAGCTGCCATATGATAGAGACATGATATAACAAAGCAAGTAAATTTGTGTTTTATTAAAAAATCATGAATCCTTGGAAATGATTGAAGAGCTACTGTCTTTTCTGGTTTCCATTTTGATCAGTTGGCCAGTCTGTAAGATGGCAGCTGGACTAGCTGTATGATCTAGGTTTATGGTCCATTTCCAAACTGGACAGAACCATTTGATAATTAATCACAAATAATTTCCTTCTTTGATATCTCTCTCAAGTTAATTGACCAAACTAGTCCTATATTTGAGATAACAATAACAATGTTAATGAGATAAAATAAAAGCTAAGAAAATATAGAAGCTTTTTTATTTTTGTAACAGGAGCATAGGATTGTTAAGGAGAATAGAGAGTAGGAAATTGAGAAATAAGTAGCTGAAGTCAAATTCAGATATTCCTCTGTTTTTGTTTGTTTGTTTTATTTTTTGTTTTGTTTTTACATAGTTCTGCTGAAGGTTTATTTTCATGGGACTTCAGGGGCTCCCAGGATAAGATCTGTTCTAAGGAAAGAGTAACTCAGTAACAAGGTTTTCACTAGCATGATCTTGAGCACTGGTAGAGTTTGTCATTCATTTCATCCAATCCCTAAGGGAATTCATTCTAAGTTAGTTATGGAGCAGAAGTTTAACAGTGAAAATAGGAAGCAAACACTGTTATACTAAAATATCTCTAATGTGCTAGAAAACAATTCACAATCATGAATTAACCTAAAACAGAGTATGACCAAAGAGTTAGAAATTCTTCTCATTTTCATCATAATATACAATTAAAGAGTCTCAAGGGATCTTATGCCTTTATTTAGCAGAAGTCAGAAAACATGGTAATTTCTAGTAAACAACTGGCAAAAAAAAAAAAGTATCACCTCTGGGCATAGTGGAACTAAAAATTGCCTGAAGACTGAAGGGTATGTATTAACATCAGTGTCCAGTGAGAGTTGGCGCTTTTGTGAGCACATGTTAAATACCTTTGTTTTCAGAATTTCTTAGATATAAAGTAGGAATTGGGGGTAAGAGGGTGTTTCTGAGCATTAGAGTTGGGGCCACAGCCAAACAATTTGAGATTTGTTGTTCTTATAATTACATATATACAACAACCAGATAAGACATGAGAGATCTTGGGGTTTCAATGATAACTCTCAGGAAGTTTCCTTAACCTGTAGTTCCTGAATAAGACAGATAAAACCCTTTTCTAAAGAGCATTTATAAAGTATGAGAATAACATCAGTAAGAATAGGTTGACTCAGGTTCTCCCTACAGAAATTGAGCATGAATTAATTCTTTCACTTATGCCAGACCTTATTGAAAACAGATACTATTTATTTCCTCGGGTAAGTTTTCCAAAACCAAACCCCCCTCCCAGATGATTTCTTCAAACCCTGGAATATAGACACATAAAGAAATGTAGACTACCTCACATCATCCTCAACAAAAGGCATCTTCTTGGCAAGGAAGCGAAAAGAGCACAGTAACAGAATGTTCTATAGACCGTGTCTTTTGCTTCTTTCTAGTTTTGAACTTTGAGACCTAATAGAGGGTCATGATAATTTTCCTTTTATATCCATAGCTATGTTTTATAGTTTAAGAAAACACAAGCAATCTTGATTAATCACTTAAAAAGAGAAGGGTAGGGATGTAAGGGTAGGGATGTAAGGGTAGGGATGTAAGGGTAGGGATGTAAGGGTAGGGATGTAGGGATGCCTGAGTTTAGGATGTCAGTTTCTTCCTACCTAACAAAAGTTGTTGAATTCTTCCAGAAATGCCTGTCAACAAAACAGGGAATGGGTCATTATGACCTGCCTATATGTCTGTTTCCTTTCCAGCCCAAAGTGTAGACACCAGTTTAGTCACCAACATCCCCACAGAGGATAATTATTACTCCATAATTTCCATATGCCAGATTCTCTTCTTTTTTATTCAGTTCTTAGAATAACATCTCAACAGATTAATTGTGTATGTCCCCATTTTTCAGATAAGAAAGCTGAGAAAAATAACATGACAAAAAATAGATAAATGACTGAACAAAGACTAACTCCAGAGCCTACTCTCTTAACAAACGCCTTCTTCTGCTCCTCACTGATCCAAATGACTTGTTTCTTTATACCTAACCCCCATGAAATCAAGTGATGGAACTTATTCTTTTTTAACACATGAGCAGAAACGAAGGTAATATGATCATTTTTCCCAACAGAAAGGTTCTCCTATTGTCTTGCAAATATAGTTATGAGAGGACTCATTACATAGGAGTATGGAAGCGGGGTGACTAAGGATTGTTTCCTCGTATAAAAAATGAAGCATGTGCTTCTCTCAGACTATGAAGTTCAGATGCCAGGATTCTTAGGTATCAAACCCGTTCATCCTGACATCTCAGATCAGTATCCCTTTCGTCTGTTTAATCTAGCTTTTCTCCATCTTTAGTGCTGCTATTTACTACATTGGTGTATTCTGTACTAACTCTCTGGCTGCTTTCGTTACTTGGATGATGAAATTTCTCTCAGCTTCTCTCTTAGCTGTTATTCTTTGAGACTCTAGCAAATATGCTGATGGGAATGTCCTAGGCTCAGAATTCTGCCTTTTCAATTCCAATAATACTTACCACTCCTTAGTCATAGCTATCCTCAGACTTCTCTTAAGTCTTGATACCATGTTGGCTTCACCCACAAAATTCGAAATTCAGAATCACTCATATTCAATTTATTCTCTTTAATGCTTCCTTTCTTTTTTCTTCCTTACAGTAAAAATAAAACAAAACAAAAACAAAACAGTACTCAGAAACAGGGATGTGATAAATACATGCTGGACAAATAAATGGAAAGAAGATATTTTAGCTTACAAAGTAAATGTAGACAAATATGTATTTGGGAAATCAAAGAATAGTGAAATAGTTTAGTTAGGATACAATAAGGCCTGAACTAAAGGCTATGGAGAAAGACAAATTAAAAAAAAACAAACAAACATGTATTTCTGGGCTGTCTATTCTGTTTTATTGATATTTTTGTCTATTTTTTTGTCTATTTCACCAATACCACACTCTCTATTACTATAATTTTATAGTAAGACTTGAAGTTAAGTAGTGTCAGTCCTCCTTCAATGTTGTGTTGGCTATTCTGGGCCTTTGCCTCTCCATATAAGCTTTAGATTCATTTTGCTGGTAGCAGCTAAATAACTTCCTGGGCTTTTGTCTGGGGTTATATTGAAATTTTAGAGCAAATTTAGATTTCCTACATAATCATGTCAGTTTTCCTTCTTCCATCCAGATCTGTATACTTTCTCTTGTCTTACTACATTAATTTGAACTTCCAGCATAATATTGAGGAGTAGTGAGATGGGACGTCCTTGCCTTTTTCCTCATGCTAGTGGGAACGCTTAGTTTCTCTCACCATTAAACGTCATGTAAGGTTTTTCTTAGACAGTCTTTATCAAGTTAAATTTCTGTGTAACACAGTTTTATCTTGAATGAGTGTTGGATTTTGTCAAATGCTTTCTCTGCATTTATTGATGTTATCATGTGGTTTTTCTTTTTAGCTTGTTGAAGTGATGAATTATATAAATTGATTTTTGATTGTTGAACCAGCTTTGTATACCTGGGATGAATTTCACTTGGTAATGGCATATTATTCTTTTTATATATTGTTGGTTTTGATTTGCTGATATTTTGTTGAGGATAGAATGAATTAGAAAGCATTTCCTCTGCTACTGTCTTCAGAAAGAGATTTTAGAGAACTAGTATGATTTCTTCCTTACATGTTTGGTAGAATTCACAAGTGAAATCATCTGGGCCTGGTACTTTCTGTTTTGCAAGGTGATTAATTATTGATTCAATTTATAAAGTTCTATTTAGATTATCCATTTCTTCTGTGAGTTTTGATAAATTGTTTCTTTTAAGGAATTGATTCACATCACATCAAATTTATGGTCATGGAGTTGTTCTTATTATTTATTATCCTATTGATGTCCACATGATCTTTAGTAATGTTCCCTCTTTTATTTCTGATTATTAGTAATTTTTGTACTTTTTTTCATTAGGTAGGCAGGCTAGAAGCTTATGGATTTTATTGATATTTTCAAATAACCAACTTTTGGTTTTGTTGGTTTTCTCTACAGATTTTCTGTTTAATTCCAATGATTTCTTCTCTAATTGTATTTCTTTTATCTTGTTTATTTTAGATTGAATTCATTCCTCTTTTTCTAGTTTCCTAAAGAAGCGCTTAGATTGGTTTTAGAACTTTTCTGTTCTAATATATAAATGTTTTCAGTTTCTCTTTAAGAACTGCTTTCACTGTATCCACAAATTTTGATGTTGTATTTTCATTTTTGTTTAGTTCAAAATGGTCTTTAATTTGTCTTGAGATTTCTTTTTGACCTATCTGTTATTCAAAGTGTATTATTTAAATATATTTTGGGAGTTTCCACTTATTTTTTATTATTTATTTCTAACTTAATTCCACTATTCCCTAAGAGTAGACATGTTATAATTTTTATTCTTTGAAATTTGTTAAAGTGTGTTTTATGGCCCAAATGTAGTCATTTTTGGTGAATGTTTCACATGAGCTTAAAAAAAAATGAGTATTTGCTTTTGTTTTTTGATGTAATATTCTATAAATGTCAATTATTGGCAGTTGATTGATAGTATTACTTAATTTAACTGTCTTTAGTAATTTCCTACCTCCTGGATCTGTCAGTTTCTGATAAAGGGGTATTGAAGTCTTTATGATTGATAATGGATTTATATATTTCTCTTTGCATTTGTAATAGTTGGTGTTTTACATAGTTTGATGTTCTGTTATAAGGAACATGCAAATTAAGAACCATTATGTCTCCTTGAAGAATTTACCCCTTTATTATTGTGTAATGTCCCTCTTTATTCCTGATCATTTTTCTAGCTTAGAAGTCAACTATATCTGAAATTAAAATAGCTACTCTTATTTTCTTTCAATTGGTGTTAGCATGGTATATTTTCTTTCATTTATTTACTTTTAATCTATGTGTTTTCATATTTGAAGCAGGTTTTTTTTAAAAAAAAATATAAGATACTTAAAGAGATAACAGACAGTGGGGCTTGTTTTTTGATCATCTGAAAATCTCTGCCTTTTAATTGGTTCATTTAGACCTTGGCAAAGTGACTGTTGATATAGTTGGATTAATATCTACTATATTCATTACTCTTTTCTGTTGTCCTTGTTCTTTTTCCTGTTTTAGACTTCCTTTTTCATGTCTTCTGTAGTTTTAATTGAGCATTTTGAATGATCCATTTTTTTCTTTTTTTAGATTATCAATTATACTTTTTCTTTTTCTTTTGTTTGCCCTAGACTTTGCAGTATAAATTTAAAGCTAATTCAAGTTCACTTCAAATAACAGTGTTCCCTGTTTTAGGTAGTTTGAGTTCTTTTTAGAAACAAAATAATCCATTTCTGAAGGATAATTTCACAGGGTACTAAATTCTAGGTTGGTGGTGTTATTTTTTCCCCTCACCATTTCCAATAGTTTTCCCCATTCTCTTGCTTGCCTAATCTCTGAGAGAAAGTCAAAGGTATTTTTTTCTAATCCTTCTATAGTTAAAAATTTCTACCTACCCTCTGGCTTCTTTTACAGTTATTTTTCCTGTGTTTTATTTTCTGTGATTTGCAACTGATATGCCTAGGTGTAGTTTAATTTTGCATTTATTTGTTTAGTGTTTTCTGAGCTTCCTGGATATATGGTTTGCTGTCTGGGGAAATTTTTAGTCATTATTGTTTCAAATGTTTATTCTTTCCCCTCTTTTTTATTCTTTTGGTATTTTCATTTCATGTATGTTATACAGTTTATAGTCATCTCATAGTTCTGAATATTCTGTTATTTTTTTTCCTTGTTTTTTTTTTTCTTTTAGTTTAGAATCTCTAGCTCAGAGATTTTTTCCTTAGCTGTGTCCCATCTACTAATAAGCCAATCAAAGACATCCTCTGTTTCTATTGTAGTGTTTGTTTCATCATTTGTTTTGGTTTATTCTTGGAATTTTCATCTCTCTGCTTGCATTTCCCATTTGTTCTTTCATACTATCTACCTTATCCGTTAGAGCCCTTGGCATATTAATTATAATTGTTGTAAATTCCTGGTGTGATAATTCCAAAATCCCTGCAATGTCTCCTGCTTGCTCCATCTCTTCAAATTGTATATTTTGTTTTCTTTTCTTTTTTTTACCTTTTAGTATACTTTGTAATTTTTTTTTTTTTTGATAACCAGACATATGTACTGGTTTAAAGGAACTGCTATAAATAAGCCTTTAGCAATTTGGTAGCAGGAAGTTGTGAGGGGATAGAATGCATTTTATAGTACAAAAATTAATTTTTAGCCTTTTAGTAAATCTGTGGACTATGAATTTCACAAGTGTTTCTTAGCTTTCCCACACCTGCCACTAAGGTAGGACAAAGTGGCTGGAATGAGCTGGGAACAGCTATTTCCCTTCTCCTATGTGTCATGTTAGATGGGCCTGGAGCTGGATATTTTATTGCTCCCCACCCCCCACCAGGTCAGCTAGAATTTGGTAATACCCTTAGGCTTTGGTTTATTAATTTTTCCAAAGTGCAGATCTTATTAAGAACTGATTGCTCCTTTTGTTCTTTAGATTCTGCATATAAGTGAAATCATATGGTGTTTGTTTTTCTCTGTCTGACCTATTTCACTGCATAATATTTTCTAGGTCCATTCAAAGGAAAAAACTAAACAAAAATAAACTCATAGAGAGGACAGTCTGGTGATGGCATGAGGGGCAGGTGGTTGAGGGTTGGGTGAAGAAGCTGAAAATATGAAGAATTGGTAGTTACAAAATAGTTGAGAGGTTGTAGAGTACAGCATAGGGAACATAGTCAATAGTATTATAATGGCTATGTATAGAGTCAGATGAGCACTAGAATAACAGGGGGACCACTTCATAAATGATACAGTCTAACCAATGAACTGTACACCTGAAACTAATCTAAAATAAAAATTTTTTTAAAAGAACTAATTGCTCTGTCATAATTTAAAAGGTGTCTTTCCCCTCCCCCTATTGGAAGATGAGGGCATGTATTTCTGCTATTTACTATGAGAGCCTAGTTGAGCTCCTAGAGATAAATCTCACAAAATTGTGGGGGCCATCCATAACTGGTCTTCCCTTGAATTTTTAACTCTCAGAGTTGTCCACACTAAACTGCTAAGCAACTGGTTAATTGAAGTCCAGGTCTTTTACCCTGTCACTGGCTCCTGAGGTTCTTCCTGTTGATGAGTCTTGACCCTCTGTATGAGCCTGTCTGCCTCTTAAGCCTTGAGGGTATTGGTTTGCCATGTGGCCTTTCTTCTCTCATATATATACAAGACAAGTTAGGTTTTCAGTCTGTTCAACCTTTTACTCATTATGGTGGAGTGATGACTTTGAAGCTCCTTACACGTAGAACCACAATGCTATCATTTTCACCATTGAATTTGAGAGGCAAAATTTCTCAACATTAGTTTGTTATATCAACATATTAATATTGCTAGATTCCTTCCAAAAATGGTCTCCTGAGCTCAACATAATCCACATATTTTCTAGAATTTCCTACCAATGCTACGATCTGAGTAATCTACTACTTTCAATGGGCCTATAGGCTGGTCACCAAATCACTTCACTATCTGTTCTCATTTGCTGAACTCTGTGTTGTCTATATTCCTAAAGTAGACACATGCATCAAACATAAAACACACTTCAGGCCATATTTTGTCTCATTCTTTCTTGAAATTTAAGATAATTCTGGCTCCATTTGAAATTGTCATTTTCTGAAATGAACAGTTTTAAATCGTTGACTGTTTTTTTGATCTGGGCAGCTAAGTAATCATATTTTGTTTTCTGTGCCTCCTACTCCCTGAACTTCATTACAGCATACAATTATAGTAGGTGTTCACTATAATTAATGAGAAGATCAAGAAACTATGTATACTATTAATGTTTCTCTTTGACATTGTGCTTAATTAGGAGAGATAAATTTTTCTAAGAAATCTGCAAATCAAAATGAGATAAACTACCTACATATAATGATCTCTTTGATTACACCATATAATCCCTAGCATAAGGAAAGGTTTTTTTTCTGTGCTCTTGAAATGCTTACATTTCTTGCATTGTTTTTTTTAAAAAAAGATTTTCTATAGTAAAAATTGGCCTCAGAATGAGATTAAAGATGATGAGAATCCACCAAACAGGATATTAATGATAAACTCTGCAGTCTAACTTTCCAGTTTCATAGGATTTCTAAGAAAATAAATGAATTTTCCCAAAGACAACTGTATTCATATTTAATAAAAACCAATCCAGATAAGAGTGTTATTAGAAAATAAGAATTTTACATAAAGTCCTTCTATATTTGATAAAACAACACTAACTTGAGTAGTATTACCATTTATTCATAAAGGAGTCATGGAAGAGAGGGAAGATGTGAGGCTAAAACTTTTGGTTGTTGAGCTGTAAAATAACAAATCAGTCTGTGTGAAGGAAACAGATCAAAATCTTACATCAGTAACATTCCTCTTAGCTGTGGGCTTTTCTTAGCAAATACTTCCACAAATTGTCATCTGTAAAAAGAAGAATTTTACCATAAGACCTGATATAGCCATGGAGTATATAGAAGACACTGACTCTGTCATTAGAATTCTTTCACATAATGACTCCTCTTAAAAGTCTAGATTCTGGTTTATTTCTGATTCTGGTTTATTTCTGATTTGTCCAGATGGGGCATGAAACCGTCTTGGCTCAACAGATTATTCTATACCTCAGGTCACTGAGCTTATTTCAGATATGGTTATGTGACCCAAGTCAATCCTGGGACTTGTGCCAAAACAATTGGAAAGAGCTGCTTGTATCAGTCAGGGTTAGCCAGCCTATGCTTTAAAACAAATAAGCCCTGAAATCTCAGTGGCTTCACACATGAAAGGTGTTTGTTTATTTTTCTCAATATGTAAAGTCTACTATGAATTAGAGGACACTCATACATCTTGTGGCTCTATTACCTGGGATGTGTGCATTCCCAAGAACACCACAGCATTGGATGAAGAGATGAATAATCCAGCAAAGAACTCTTAAGATGAAGCTTGGACTTGCATCACTTGTGCCTACATTTCAGAGACCAGCATTTTTTTGTAATTCTAAATTTACTACTAAGGCTGAGAAATTTAACTGTCTTGTGTGCACATGAAGAGGATAAAGCATGGTAAATATATGGCACTATCCCATACTCAGTGCTCTTTTACTGGGATTGCTAGTTTCATAAACTATAAGCCCTGAGAAGCTGATAGTCTCTTTTGCATACCATAAAAAAAGCCTACCTGTAAAGTCAACATCATAGAAAGCCAACCTGAAATATGAATAAAATGTTGCATTCATCTAAATGTTTGGGTGTTTAGATTTGCATACCTGTGTGCTAATAAATTGTTCCTATCGTTTTTTTAAACATTTAAGTCAGATTGAGTTGGAATTCTGCATCATTCACCCAGGAGTCATATATAAACTGGGAGCTTTTACCACGTGTCTGTGTGCTTGCAAAAACAAGGTTCATGAATCAATCAATCAGTTTATCAATGAAACAAGGGGTAACTCTCTCTTCGATGTTAGCTAGAATCTTAGCATGTCTGATCATTTCTATTCATCTGTCAAACTTTGTACCTGTGTCACTTCCTCAGTGAAGTCTTACCATAAATCTTCATAAATAGTCTATCATCAATTCAGTTCTGATAGACAGCATGGAGTAGTGGATAAAGCAGAGGTTTTGAAGTTAAATGATGTAGTTCAAATTCTGGTTTTGCCTTCATTAGATGTATTACCTTGGAAATTACATTTAATCTCTCTGTGATTCAATTTCTACAATAGTAAAAAAAAGGGATAATGTAACTTTCTGTGGGGACTAAAGTAGTAAGACATAAAAATCTTAGAAAATTCCTAAGACTAGGTAAGCACTTAATAATTATTATCCAATAAGAGAAGGCATTTATTAAAATACAGATCCTTAATTAACAGTGTTGATTTTAATTTTACTGATTTTTAAAATCTCCACTGCCTATAACTGTGTCTGAGACATAAAAACACTTTTCATCTTCTCTGTATTTCTTCTGAGCAAAGTTTCACATAAAGTTATCTCAGAGTAGCTGCTCTGCATATATCCAACCATTATTTGGTTATCTTCTTCGCATTTATCATTTCTTGGCCTAATCATTGTGGCTCAGTGTTATCTACTAAGATTATGTAATATCAGCCTTACAATATATTCAGAAAAGAATAGGTTAAGGAAACATTTCTGAGAAGTTGACATTTATTTCCAGCAGTTCAACCATGCTTGCTCAGAAGATAGGCTAATTATAATAGATTCTGATGTTTATATATTATATAATTAAGGCCTTTGTCAATTATAAGTGGACAAAATATATTTTCTCATATAGAGAAATACGTTTCAGTCTTAATGGTCTCCTTAGATGAACAAAGCTGCTTAATTTTAAGGCAGTCCAAATTATTAAACTTTACATTTAATAAAATTCTTGTATTTATTAAAACCACTAGACTACCCGATGGTCTCGAAGATACTTAGCTATTTTCATCTAAAGCCTTATTGTTTTACAGTTCTCATTGACTTACAATACCTTTTTTCATGTTACAATGCCATTATTGTTTTCCATGAGGGTTCATAAGCCCCCTTTCTACTCTAAATTCTGCTAAGACAGAGCCTTCCATGGTTTTTGAGGTCCCCAGTGTGCATCTTACTTGTGCCCATAAACTAGTTGGAATAAATGCTGTGAAACATTGTGTGGAAGGCTTACTGAAGATGCCATGAGCAGAAGCAGAGAAACAATCCAGAGGCTGTGACATTTATCTCAAAGTGAACTCATGAGCAGTAAACTATGAGGAGATTCCGGCCAGAACTAGAGGCCTAGAAAACTGCTCTGTCAGTCCCCTAGCCAAGCTGCTATAGATGTTGAGTCACTCCTTAGCCTTCCATAATTCATGACTCCATCTCTTGTTTAGCTTTATGCTAATGTTCTCTATAAAACTTATTTTGTGGAAGAAACATTTATACTTTTTTCCCCTTTTAAACAGAGAAGGATCTAAAATGTAAAACTTGATTTAAAAAAAAAAAAGCACAAAAAACTATCAGCTACACAAAAAATTACTAAAAACAAAAGGCAAAAAAAAAATGTGTCTCTCATATAAAGTTATTTTGGATTGTTTGACTCATGTGATACATTGAAATTAGAGATGATAGCTTGTCCTGGAAAGTATATGCACAATTTTAAGCCCCTGTAATTTTTTTTTCTCTTGTGCTCTAGGCAATTATCACTATACCCTATAATCTGCTCTCTCCCATATTAGATGTGAAAGGCATTGGTCAAGTCTATTTTATTAAAAAAATAAACTGAGAGGAGCCATTTACTGTGCCTGGCATTGTTTAATAGCAGATGTTATGGTACTAATTCTATATTCCCCCCAGTTGCTACTGTAGAAGTGACTGCCACACAAGAAAATTTAATTTCTCATAATTATGGCTCTAATCCCTCTTTGAGGGCTTTTAGGGATATTTTTAAAAAACATATTTGCAATTGTAGGCATCATAGACTATGAAAAAATTAAATTTCAGGGTTATGTTTTTTTCCTGGGTTTCTTCATTGCACTTCCATTGCCTCTCTCTCTCCCCTGATTTCTCATCTACTGTAACTTGTTGCTCCTATGCTATCTTCTCTTCAGATTTTTTTTTTCTTTGTGTGTGTGTTTTTTTAAAGATGTATTTTTTTAGTGAGAATTCCTTAAAAATGCATGTACAAATATGTGTGCATGTATGCATGTGTGTGTATGACTTTGAGTGCTCTCAAGTACTGAGAACTCTCAGGATTCTATTTTCAGCTCATCCAGCTTACAAATTCTGAGTTGATACATTGCACTTACTAATCAGCATTATGTGAATGGATATTTTTAAACAGTATCTAGAAGTTTTGTTTAATAATTTCTAGTTCTATCTTATTATACAGAGAGAATACTGTGTATACTTTTACTTATACACAGGTGTTATTGATTTTTGTCTCTACACCTTGTTATTTTATCCTGCATATCACATAGATCTCTTAATCATAGAAAAAAAGAAAAGGCTCCTCAATTACAAAAAGATATCCAGAATTATGATTTTGGTGTCCCCAAACACTGTTTTGTTTATAGCATTACAAGTTTGGTGTTCTAAAGTATTTTTATTTATGCTGAACAAATTTAGAAACTGTTTTTCATATTTTTGTACCCCTTCCTTTCTATATGTAGTCCATCTTCAATTCCTGATGATTCTAAACATCTCTTGATCGTGTTACTCAGGTAAATAACTGCAGTCTTCTAAGATGTACTATGATTCTAGACCCCATGGCAGTGGTGCACTCGAACTCCAGGCTGACTGTGGCCTCTTAAAGTTTGTTAAGAAAGCACTTTGTGTTACAGTTTAATAAGCTCAGTTAGCTCTAACTATGTATCTGTTTTCCTCTGCAATCAAAGATAATTTTCATGATTGTAGATTCAAGTAAATTTTATGTTTTTTTATTGCTTTTACTTTATTCTGTTGAGACATACTGTCAATTTAACACAAAACCAATTTTTTTCTTACTTTCCTCATGGAAATTAATTATATTTTCTGCTACTCTACCCTCAGTCTATAACAGAAGAACCAAATGCAAAATAGGCCTGATTTTTGTGCTGTTTTAGGGCCATTCTGTATTACCATGATAAATCATGCAGGCACAAGTCATTTGTCAAAAATACATTTACTTGAATCAAATTGCTTTGCATGCTGGGGGTGGTGGAATCATATCTATCCTTCACTAAATAATTTATCAAACTGATTTGTTTGAAATATAATGAAAAAATTTATAATAAAATTAAACAAAATTTTCTGTACCTGGAAATCATTTATTGGATAAAATGTACAGCTCATCCCAATATCACAACACCATTATGCTGATTTCAGTAGTTAAGAGGTTGGTGGTACATTTCAAAGTAGACACAATAAATTCAATTTAATATACTTTTATAAATTACTGTTGACTTCAAAATGGTTTATTTTCTTCACTTCTTCCAACTTTTCTAATTTTCTATTTACCTCATGCTTCTTTTCTGTTATGGAGTGAGGAAAAAATAATACTAATTTCATATGCTGAAGATAAAAGTTTGGGGTTTTATTTTTTTTTTAATCTTAATTGAACTTTAAGTATCTGGGGAAATATTATGTCTAGTTCATCAATGAAATGTACAAAGGAAAAAGGGAGTACTTACTATTTACAAAACCCTAAATACTCTGGGTTTTGAGAGAAAAAACTTGTTCTGGTTTGAGATAAACAATTTGTCCTGGTAGTTAGAGGAGTAGCTACGTCCTTAGGGCTGATGAGCTGGTGTGTGTCCCCTTCCCAGACAAAGGTGTCTCAACAAGTATGGGAATCACTACTATGACATGTGCAGCCTCTAGAACTTGGTGGTTTAGCTTTGACTTTGAATCGTGATTCTGTCATTGTCTAGTGTACAACCTTGGGTAGTCTGCTTCTCTGTTTTTCAATATAGACGAGAATGATGTTGGCGGCTTAGAATTAATGTGAAAACTAAATCACAAAATTGTGCCTGACCCAGTTAGAGGGACAGTGGGTAGCTCCACTGACCTAGCAGCTCTATTTACCTTGCCAAAAACACTGAAGCAGTCCCTGCTTTACTTAGCCTCTTTTCACTGAATTTATATAAGGCTTCCACCTTCTACCTGGCCCTAATTCTTGAAACATTCTTAACCAGTTGAAATTTAATTAGCACGTAGAGCGTGCTAGTTCACAGGGTCTATAATGACTCTATTTGGCATTAACTGTGTCTTTCGTGTGGTGTGAGTATAAATGTATCCATATCGTGATGGCCTTCTCAACCTCCTCTTCCTGCCCCCTTGGTTCTGCCCATATGACTGAGCACTTCCCTGTTAGCTTCTTTGCATTAGACCTGATTTCCCAGACAGACCTCCTGAATCCTGGCCTACTTGGCAAGGCCTTTGACATTCTATCTACCCTGATCCTGCTATCAGCTTCTCTGGCAAAGGTTAATTTTCTCCCTATATCATCAGCCATGGTCTAGCTTCTTATGATAAGTGGATCGATTACCCAGGGCCATAGTAATCCTATGCATCTATGTGAGAAGAAGACCTTCTTCCTCTTAGAATCATACTGTCATTTCTAGAATAGAGCGCTGTGAATCTAAAACATCTGAAAAGAAACTCCTGGTTAGCATACCTTTGGATTTAAGTTATGGAATGCTAGCTACCTGCAATTGTGCCCTTCAGCCTGGTCATTTTCTTTGAGCCCACTTGCTATGGGACTAGTTTGCTTTTTAGTAATATACATGCAGTCCTTACATAAATACAGGATATTGAATTTTCCTTTGCTTTTCTCAAAAAGCTTATTTTTAGGCTGCGTTGGAAGGAGTTGGATGATAGCACCTATAAAATTCAGTTTTAAAAAATATATCTTTTTCTTTATTTTTTTATTTGAGCTACAAAATCTCACTAACATTGAAAATTCTAAATATCACATCGTTTTTGTACTCTATAGATTATATTCATCATACTATACTCCTTGAAGTATATAACTTTTCTGTTGATTAATTATTTCAGTATTTATGTTTCTAAAAAAAATTTTGCCTTTATTTGTATCAGTTTATTGAAATACAAATGATGCACAATAAAATGTGTATATTTTAGGTATGCAATTAAGTTTTACAAAATGTACATGCCCAGAAACCATCACTGTAAACAAGACAGAGAACATGAAATTCATCAACTCCAAATGTGTCACTGTCCTGTGATATTGTGATGTATAATAAGGAATATATATAATAAGATATATATTTACCAATATATGTATATTGGTTTTCCTCCCCTTTTCTGGCCAGCAGTTTATAAAATTCTTGGAATTTCCTAAGTGATGAGAATCACAAAGGTATCTTTTGTTATGTTATTGAAACAACTTTTGGAAAGCACCTAAGGATAGGAATTGGTTGCCACTGGAGCCAACCATGTGATTAAAGGGGGAAGTTTCAGGTTCACCCCGCTGAGAAGAAGAGAAGAGGCTGGAGGTTAAAGCAGGCCCTAATGGCTAATGATTTAATTAATGATAGCTATATAATGAAGCCTCAATCTGCAGCTTAAACAACAGACGTGTATTTTCTCACAGTTCTAGAGGCTAGAACTCCAAAACCAAGGTATTGGCAAATTTGGGGTTTTTTTGGTACCTCTCTCCTTGCCTCGAAGATGGACACCTTCTCTCTCTGTGGACATGTGTCTGTAGTGTCTCTGTGAATTCAAATTTACCCTTCTTATAAGGATGACAGTCAGGCTGGATTAGTGTGCATCTTAAGGGTCAATCTTTTTAACTAAATCATCTTTTCGGAGACCCTATTTCCAGATGAGATCAAATTTGGGGTACTAGGGATTATGTCTTCAACACAGAAATTTGGAAGGAGATGCAATTCATCCCATAACAATATAATATTAGTTTTTATGTAGATCCTGTCATATCTATATAAGGCATTCATGCCCTAAGCATATAAGAACAGTTTTAATTTTTTACTTACCAGTTTGTATGATTATTTCCCTCTTGTAGTTACAGGCAGAGGAAACACCTAGGCTCTGTTACTATATAGTGGCACAGGTAAAGAATGATGTATGTAAAACCATTTGCCCAGAACTCTGGGTGAAAAGGTATTTTAGACCATATCCGAGATGTGAAGAGGGAATAAAGAATATCACAGAATAGCAGAAAAGAGGCAGGTTAGCTGGAAAGCAAATAAAGGAATTTGGGGGTTTGGGAGTATGAGAAGAATTGATGGAAGGAATATAAATAAACTATAAATGGATCACACTGAAAGAGAGTAGGATTCCAGCTTATTATTAGATCTCATCTGTAAAAATAAATAAATAAATTAAAAAAGATTCTTGATGCCTTTGGTTTGGTTATCATGGAAAACCAAAGAAATTTTCTTTTGCACAAAATGAAAAAAGAATTTACAAAATGTAAAATAAGAATAAAAATATCCACAAAGTCATTTACGGAGAACCTGGTATATAACTGGCTCACCGTTAAATATCCTGCAAGTTCCAATTCATGTTATCTTCATCATAATCCTATGTTTCAGGTATTATTTTCACTTCAGTTATACAGATGAGGAAACTGAACGTTGTCAAAAGTTTTGCCATTATATAATTACATCTATGAAAATTGAAGCCTGGTCTATAAGAGACTTCTTAGTTCCCTTTTTTTTTTTTTTTGGTGCATCTAAGATATAATTATATGAAATAAATAATTTCTGCATATGTAACTAATATTTTTAGAAGAGCAGATTTTCCATATTTTGTGCAGTCAATAAATTATGTCATTTACTTTTCACCAGTGGTAGGTGTGCATGAAAGTAACTAGGCAATATTAAAGTGAACCTTGGATTTGAATCTGAAGCATATGTTAGAAAATATAATGAAGGAGTATCTGAAATACAAAGGTATTTTAAAATAGAAAAGTTGAAAAAATGAAATCGTGTTCAAGCAATCACTTTCCTATACTTAAGATAAATTTTAAAATCAATGTATTAGAATAATATATTAAAAATAAGTTTCAACAGTCATCTATTTTCTTGCATTTTTGTGTTTATGCCTGAGACTTTTTATTTGATTATTGTTTTATTAATGATCTTAAACCAATGAAAAAGCTGGTGAGAGCTGAAGACATTGCAAATTTAAAAGGACAAGGATAGATAAAGATTGATACAATAGAGAGATAGACTGATTTTTAGGTGTTATTCTTCATAAAAGTCAATTTGGCAAGGATGGCATTGATTTATGGTTGTAGTCTTGAAAGTCTTTTGGGAAAGTAAGTACAACCAAATCCATCATTCATAAAAGAATAAAAGAACAAGGGAGGAAAGGGTCAGTGTAGGGATACTACTCTTCAGTGTGTATTTTACTACCATACTGTCACCAAGCTCTAATCTTAACATAAAGATACACAACAAATTCGTTTCCTGTCATTTAAGTGTCTGCCATGGACTGTGCATTTAAGATCTTATAATAAAATTTCATAATCATTTTATGTAGTAAGTTAATAGTGGTTTCCTGATAGCTGGATTTTGAATATCAAAAGATAAATACTCTTGGGCCAAAGTAGGGTGACTAATTCAAGGCAGGGATATAGAGAGATCTAACTAAATTTTAGAACCCTCAGGGTTGGGATGTAGAAAACAAGTGCCAAATAACACTCAGCACATGAAAAGAGGAAAGGGAAATCAAAGGGGGATAGAACAAAATGTATAGTGTTAAGACTCAGGTCTCATGTGCAAGTTCTTTGCCAGCAATCATTTTATATTTCAATTTTGACATGTAAAATCATTGTATTTCCAGTGACCTACTTTGCTACACCATATGTCTAAATCACAAATTTTAATTCTGCTAATCTTTTTAGGTATCACTTGTCATAGTCCATACTTTACAAAAAAGAAAATTGAGATCCAGCAAAATTAACAATTATTCAAGATTATTTTATTAGATAACATGAGATCTGGGATTATAATCTATATTTTTTCTATCTACTTAGTAGATGGCCTGCTTTTCCATTAAGTAAAGCCTAAGGAATCAAGAACAATAAAATTTATTTTCTCTTTGTTCACAGCCCTATTTATATAATGTCTTATCTATTTTAATCAATTTTTCAATTATTTTCTAAAACCATACTGCATGCCACCAAGAGATGCCAAAACACTTAAAGAAGATAAACCAACATGTCATCTTTGCTCTCATAGAGCTTTCATATGAGGCAGATATTGAATTTTAAAAAATGCTAATTATCAAGTCATTGAGAAGAGAGATTAGTAGGCTCTTTGGCCTAACTACAGATGTTTATATTCCATTTTTAATCAGACATTGAAACCCCTCATTGAGTTGTTACAAATGAGAATCTGAAACATCTTTATTTCAAATTCAGCATTCCTGCCAGCCACATCTATCCTTCAGAGTTTTACCAGGATCATTGGTTTATATCAGTTCTTAACCATTTTAAAGGAAATTAGATCACAGTGAAATTCTGATGAAATCTATCAACGTGCTTTCCAGAAAAAGAAAAATACATTTATGAATTGTAGTGATTCTAGTTTTGGCCTATGCAATATCCATCTCCACTTCTGGTAAAAGCAGCTTGATTTCCTTTTTAGGAAATTATGTTAGCATTTACCTGTCATTGTGATTTGATTTGAGGATATTCTCAACTTTCTGGCCACAGTGACTGTTCGGCAATTATTCTTGACCCAAATGGACACATTCTGTGAAAGAGCACCCTTCCCTTTCTGCTGAATTCAAGGAAAGGTCTTAAGATTTGAGCCACTAGAACTGTCATGTAGAAAGACCCACCTTGTGAAGTCATCACACAGGCAGGCAGAAGCTAGAGAAACTGCATCAGAGATCTGATGATATCCCATGAGCCAGTGAATCATGCCTCAAACTGGAGTTCTACTCTTCAAATGATCTTATATGGAAGTCATTGCATTCCCATTTTTGCTTAAACTGTGATTTGGATTTTCTGACACTTGAAACACAGTGTCCTTCTTAACTGCTATCCATACTGTACAGCACAATATCCATTACAGGAATTTCACTAGGCTCTCTTGTGAGGTGCTTTCACAAAAGAAGACAATATAATGAAGCTGTCTAGGTTTGGAGGAGACTGAGTTTTTCTAAAGAAATCTAGGGAGTGAGAACCAGTCAGATATCAATAGCAGCAGTCGCAGGATTATGAAAATAGTTGCTAGCACAGTTTCACAGAGCAAGAGCAGGGAAATCACAGTTAAAAGCTTTATGGAGTTGACAAGAGTCACCACACACGTTATAAGCATTGATCATCTGCAAGGCTTTTTGCTAGTTTGATGGGAAAGTCAGAAAGATCAGACATGGCTTCTGACCTAGACTTGAAAGTCATTAGGTATCTCTTTTGCCATATGTTATTGAGCAGAAGCAAGTTATAGGACTGGCCAAATTTCAAGCAAAGGAGTTAAGGAAGGATGTGGACACTAAAAGTCATGGTTCCTTGATAGGTCATGTTTAAACTTTAGCTACTTGGAATATACAGAGAAGAACAACCCTCTATACCTTTAATTCTAATGATTTTCTTTTGGTCCTGATTTCTATTCAGTAACTTTCCATTAACTATGTTAATGGAATTAATGATATTGTGTCAACAGAGAACATAGAATACCTAAGAAAGAGCTTCGGCAAGATCACATGTTGTAGGGCTAGAGGCATTTGGCATTTTTACAGTGTTTTGCATACTTTCAGGGTTTGAGAGTTGACTCAAACATATATTCTAATTCTAATGGGAACTTCTATTTGTGTACATTTTATATGTCTTAGTATATGTTTTCACCTGTATGAGAAAAATCACTACTCAGAGTTTGCAGGTGCCTGCTCCATGTGGGTCTGGTATACTTATAAAGGACATGCCTGTCCTGCTAAGACAGTGCCAGTGGTCTAGATAGCCTTTTTGGATTCAGGAACACTAGAATCAGTGTCTTCTTCTGTTTGAGAGTTTAATTTTTTTCTAAATATTCTTTGCTTCATTGAGGAGGCTACTTCTTGTACAGTTTCTCTCCATGGGAGACTTTTGTTTCTGGCCCTATTAGTTTTTCTCTTGGTTTTACCTTCATACTCTTTCAATGCTTCTGAGAAAGGTTCAACTTTTCTTCAAGCATCTGAGCTCTTTTGCCCAAATCTTGGCTGCAAGTTAATCAATCTAGAATAATGACAGTAGGATCTGTTTGGTTTAGTTGCTGGGGTTTTGACCAATCTTTGTTGTAAGACCTTATCTGACATGTCTATCTACTGTTGGAAAGATTAAATATTATTTATTGGGTACCATTTATTGAGTGTTTAACCATGCATCAAAATTTGGGTATACATATTTCCTTGCATTTTCTCACTTCTCATATAATCTTACATAGTTATTACTATTTTTTCAGCCACATCTTACAGATGAAGAAACAGATTTAATGAGTAAAAGACATGTTATACACATAGGCAATTCTGAATCTGGTACTCAAAACCAGATAATTGATCCTGAGCAATGTACTTCTAGCATATGTTCATTCCCATTCAACTGAAATCTCTCGAAACTCCAGTCCGGGTAAATATTATAATCAGTATCTTTTTGTTTTGCTTATTTGTTCTTATTGTCTTTAATGTGCCACTTGAGAAACCTTGGAATGTTCAATTGCCTTGATTACCATAGCTAAAAACTAGAAAAATGGCTAGTTTTTTCATTCATTTTTCTTTCATTTTTTTTCAAGATGATAGTGTCTCATTTTTGTGATTGTTTTATTTTCTTGTTCAGCTTATAATATTTTATTTTTATTAACATACCATAGCTTCATATATTTTTATTTTATGATAATAAAGTAAGAGTCATCACATAGACATTTTTTCTCCCTAAGACATAGGAAAATTTTGAAATTTGGGGAATTCTGCAACCATTAGAAAAGTTTATCATAGGACATTCAAAATTTGAAATAAAAAACAGTAACCTCTTCCTCTGACTTCTTACCAGTGGCCTCCTGAGGTTCCTCAAACACTCCTGTTATTTAGAAATCTATTATAATGATTTATTATGATGTAATAATTTATAATTGATAACTTATAATAGCGTATCCTAGGCACGTTTGGATTTAAAAAGGCTGTGTAACAAGAGGAAATATTGACCTTAAAGAAATGCTTTTCAAGTAATAATATTTGTATTTTAGAGTTCCCAAGAGAAACAGAACAGAACTAATAGGAGATATTAGTTATATGCATGCACACACACACACACACACACACACACACACATTACGTTTAGCTCATACAATTATGGAGGATGAGAAGTCTAGACCCAGGAGATCTGATGATATTAGTTTTAGTCCAAGTTCAAAAGCAGGAGGAGACTGATGTTCCAGCTCAAGGATAGTCATGCAGAGAGAAAAAAATATATTTCTCATTCAGCTTTTAATTATATCCAGGCCCTCAGTAGTTTGGGTGAGGCCCACTAGGTTAATGAGGACAATTGCTTTACTCAGTCTACAAATACTAATCTCATCCAGAAACACACCTAGAAATAATATTTCACCAAATATTTGGGCACCTCATGGCCCACTCAACCTGACACTTACAGTTAACCATCACAATATTTTAAGTCAAAGTATTAACAGTTTTCATTTACTACATGCCAGCGTTTAATCCTCACTTCAACATTATCAAGAAAATATATTGATCCCAATTTTACTTCAAACAAAACCAAACAAAAATACTGCAGTTCAGAGGATAACTAACTTGTCCTATATGATAGGACACGGGGTAATGTGATTCATTCTTTCTCACTGCTACATTCAGAGTGAATCCACTTATGGAGCAGGAGAGTCTTTCCAGTGATGGTTCGCTACCAGTGCCACCTGTTCTGCATGCACAAAAGGTTGATAGAAATTTTGCTAGGACTTCCCCAGCTTTCCTATGGTTTTAGTCTAGGTTTCCTTTCTATATGAGGTGGGCATTTAACTATTAAGCAGAGTGTTAAGGTGCTTCCTAAACCTTGACTCCTGCTGGGAAAGGCAGTACCTATCAGGGACTCGGAGAATCTTCACCTCCATTTCTCCTTGAGTATAATCATCATCTTCTCTTCCATTGCCTTCAGCAGAGACACCTTAGGAAGGAGGGAAACAGAAGGGCCTACATGAAAGCAGAGAGCATCCCTGTTATAGAACACCTATTTAGTACCAAGTACCAAGCTAGGAACTTTCAGTCAAGTCTACTTTTCCAAAAGTACAATCCTTTTATTTATTTATTTTTTTAATCTTGATCACATTTTGAAGTCTAACCACTGGTTAGGGGGTAAGGTGGATGGAAAACAAACCTTTGATAAAATGTTTGGTGAAATGCTATTGTTCCAGAGTTTTTATGACTTAATCACACAACAGAGGATGCTAGAGGAAAGTTGTCCCGAACTTGAAAACTTTGATACCCTTCAGTGACCCCAGATGGAAGCTACCAACTCTGCAAATGAGCATTTCTTTGTCTTGTTTCCTGGTTGATGGATTTTAAACCAATTTCTAGCAATTTCTCAAGGCACTTTTTGTAGCTGTCAGTAGGATTGTCTCATTGCCCTAGAGATGCAAAATTGCATGTTTCTGAATTCTTTTATTTCCTCCTTCACAGAAAAGAAAGTGAGGCATAAAAAGGAATTCGGTGTGCCCATGTCTTTGTCAGTGTGCCCTGCAGTTTGTCACTGGGCTGTTGTGGACGATGGATCCTTAAATAGGAGCAGGAACTGCAAATGTCATGTCACCATTTCTAATTGGGGTGCTGGGGACTATACAACTACAAGGGCCTCTAGCTTAAAATGCCACATGAGGAATAGAGTGTCATCTTTAGTGTGACTGTGACTCAGAACCTCAGACCACTACCATTTGGAAACAGAGTCAAATTTAATTTAATTTTTTTTACAGATTTAATGTCCATCAAGAGCTTGGAAAAAAGCATGTGACAAGCCTAAAGATTAACTGTGTTCTAGGGGGAAAGAGTGAGAAAAAAATCTCAGCAGAGGAGTATTTAACAGGTTGCAACACATAAATTTGTCAGTAAACTATACTTTCCACATACATGAAATTCGGTGAGGCTTTTTATATTATGAATTACATTTTGAATTGTATTCTCTGCAATAGAGATATACAAACTGTTTCTCCTGTGTTAGCCAATCTTCAAAAGACGAGGATGGATTACATTTCCATATCAATTTGCTTCTGATTCGGTGATGTATTGGCAGGCATCACATTAAAAAATGAGCTGTAAGAGTAAGAGCAAACCATTTTCCATTATGCCCATTGAGTTATAATTGGTCTTATTGACAACACTCTGGATTGCATTGATTTTTTTTCATCAACTACTAAAAACCTTTAACACAGTTTTTCTTCTCTTATACCAACTATCCTATGACTTTTGAAATTTCTAAGGAAAATCTATATTAATCACAATTTTCTTATGGGTATCACAGCTGCAATCTTGAATTATACCTGGACACAAATCATCCAAAATGACATCCTAAAAATGACTTGCATGATCTAACATCATCTTCACAAAAGTCCTAAGTATTAGCTGATCTTACTATCTTTCTACAGATGATTGCATTAAGATTCAGCAGGTTAAGAATTTACACATAGAAGCACAGCTAATAAATGGCCTCCATGAAATGCAAACCCACTCTCATCTGTCTCTGGAGCCTGTACACTTATGCACTATAATATACTTGTTAGTGTCAAAGGACAGACCCTCAACATCTAACACTGATTTTATTTTTTATGAACCACCTGTCTATTACTGTTGCAAACATTTGAGACTTCCAGCCTGTAAGCTTCTTATGTGCAGGAAGCACAGCACATGAGTCCTGTCTAATATTAGCCTGGTAAAAACACCAGTTAAGCTCTCAAGTACTAGCCAGACCTATGATTGATTTCAGCCTTCAGCCCCATCAAGGACAAACTTCAGCTCTATTGTGTCTCTTTTCTCATTTTAATCTGGCCTTCCAAAGATAAAACTTTGGAGTTTTTCTGATCAACTGGCAATGATGGGAACCATTATCTCTATGACAGGTTTGCTCTGAAGCAACTGCCACTGTTAGAAACAGAACATTTAATTATATGCTTACTGGTTTGTTCTGGTAATTGGCATCACTTATGGATTTCGATAAACAGAAAAGAACCCTCCCTGCTGACATCTCTGTATTCTGCCCACTCTCCAACCCCAGAGAGCACTGGATAGTGTGGAAACCTGGATCTGTCATTTCCATGTGTAAAGCCTAGTTTATCATATTGTCTCTGTTAAAGGCAGACCTTAAGACAGCTCATTAACAGCCAATCAAAACAAAGGAGCAACCCTGATTTTATGCTCACAAGAGGAAGGATAATAATTTGGAGCCAAATGCTAAATGTCAAACTCTGATCTGTCTCATTAGCAGTGACCTGTTTCTAGGAAGAGGCCATTAGGATTAACTACATGCCTACTTTCTACACCCACACATAAACACACATATATCTGAATTCATTTTATTCCAAATCGTGGGATCTGCATAGAGGAAAGCGATTCAGTCCATAGCTTTCTCCAGCCTGTTGTCTTCAGAGTCCCTTTTCTCTGCTTGTTCCTGAACTACACGGAAGTAGCATTTGGAGCCATGGACACAGGAATCTTGGGTGGCTGTGCTAATTAAAAGCTGCTTGACCCTAGGGGATTTATTTAACTTCTTAGCCTCAATTCCCTCAGTTGCAAAAGAGAAAATTAAAGTTCACTCTGTACTTTCTCAAAGTGCCTAACATACTGTTGCTTAATACCATACCTGGACAGCAAGGGTAACTGAGTTGGGGAAAATATCTTTTAGTTCATTAAGATGAGTCTTGCCTTTTTTTAAATAAACATTTTTTCCCTACAAAATAAAATAACAAAACCTGCTGCTTTGCTTTGGCATCTCATTAAATACGATGAGGTTTGGACCTACTCTTCCTATGTGCTCATTTGCCATATTGTCCAGGGTGCTACACCATGTCTGAAAACAGTTCAAGAAACTTGTTTTTAATTCATTGCTGGTTCAGTCAGTCATTGGCCACCCTCCTCCATCTCCCCGATACACATACCAATTTGAAAATCAGCAAAGGCTTTTCAGAGACATTGTGGACTCCAAATCTTACTGATAAATAGCTGCTGATTTTGCTTATGTCTGTGTTGGGTGGCCCTTCAAAAAGGAACACCCTACTTTTTTTCTCCCCTGGGACATTGAGATCAAATGAAGATTCCTCCACAGGCTTCCCGAGGAGGCCAGAATCTGCCCTGTAGAACACTGCCTTTCTCCATTAGTCTGGCTGAGCTCGATGTATCATTAATTGAATTATATAAGAGCATAGATTCAAAGGTCAGATCCGATTGTTTACTAACTCAGAAAGTCTGCAGCTGCAGATACAGCAGCCTGGTAGCTGATCTCTGGCTACAGAGGGCATCTCATGTTTTCCTCAAAAAGACAGTCAGTCACTCATAACAGATGAGAACTAAGATCATCTCTATCATCCCTCACCCTAATTTAATGAAATATCTTGTTGACTAAAACAGTGATGCTTGAAAGAGCTCTTGATTTCCTCTCTCATTTGGGGCAAACTAATTTCCTGTGGGTGGGGGTTAGGATGAGGCTGGAGGGGTCATAATGATAAAATGAGATGTACAACCAAGAATTGTCATGGTCCATCCAAAGCCTGGTGCTTCCATGCATCAGAACAGCTAGGCATTGACATCATAAATACCCAAACCAAGAAATCAGACTCTGTGAAACTTCTGCAAAGGGGAAACAGGTAGCCCCCATAGCCTGTGATTCCTTGCCAAACCCACCCACCTCTTCCCATCCTCTGACAAAATTAATATGTATGGTTGTGCATGAAAAAGCAGTGGCAGAGTGTTTTTACCTGAAATTGGGTCTTTATTTTTAAAACTATCTGACAAATCTGAGGAGAAGCCATGTGTTAACTCTTAAGTGACATTTAGTTAAGCAACCTGGGATAATGCTCATGTGAAGGTTCCAAGGCCCTTGGAGAAAATTTTCTGAAGCATTTAGAGAATTAATGTTCCTGATGACTTTCATTTGGAGACTTTTTTAAATGACTTATCATCAACCTACTTGAGTATATTACTTTTCTAGGGCTGCCTTAATAAAAATGTCACAAACTGGGTGGCCTAACAGCATAAATTTATTTCCTTACATTTCTGTACTCTAAAAGTCTGAAATCAAGATGTAAGCAGGATTAAATCCTGGGGGACTTCGGGAGTGAACTTGTTCCAAGTCTCTGTCCTAGCTTCTGGTGACAACTGGTAATCTTTAGTGTCCATTGGCTTATAAATGCATTACTCCAATCTCTGTCTCCATCTTCATAGGGCGTTCTCCTTGTGTTTTTGCATCTTCTTTCCTCTATGTGTCTGTCTCTGTTCAAATTTCCTCTTCTTATGAGGACATCAATCATATTAGATTAGGACCCACCCCAATGACCTCATCTTAAGATAATGACATCTGCAAAGACCCTTTTTTTGGTCAAATAAGGTCACATTCTGAGGTTAGGACTTTAACATATCCTTTGGGGGGAGACACAATTGAACCTGTAACAAGGAGTCGCTATGTACTTGCTACACTGGACATGCTCATTAAGCTTATTTAAGGCCAAAAAAAGGGCAAGAAATTTTTTTCTGTAAGCATATCACTTTTTTGGGAATTAGAATGTAAACTGAATTATAATTTGGGGAACAATGATTGGCAGCAGGACATGTTGTCATCTCTTACAGAATAAACAGTAACAGATCCTTTAACTCTAACCAAATTCCTCAAGGGTGAGGTAGGTTAGAAATATTGAAAATACAGATTTATCATATCCACCCCAGAATTTCTTAAGAACAGTCAAATGACATCTCTAGGTTTCCTCCAATTCATCATTCTTCTCCCTATTCAATGTGTTTGGAATGATAACTGTTGAGTTTATTAAGTTTGTTTTTGTTTTTGTTTTTATAGTAACATATGGCAAAATTGCAATTTTCTCTTATTTTTCAATAGGGTGATAACCATTTTCTTTGTCAATTCTCTCTCCATCAAATCTCCTAAAAAAATTCTTTATGCCTCTACAATTGTCAGGCTTCATGTATATATTTTCAGTAATACAGAAGCCCACTTGTTCTGCAAGCAGGGACTTCATTGGCTCTTAACTTATTCATGTCAAAGGACATGACCTGGACATGGGACAAACATTGTGAAGCAGACTCTCAGGGCCCAAGGAAAGAAGTCATATCCAAAGCACTCTCCTCTTCTCTTTTGCCAGCCAAATAATTGTTTCCTCTAGTCACCTTCACATTTTGGTAGTTGGATCTTTTATAACAATAATTTCCTTCTGCCTTAAGTGCAAAAGTATTTCTATTCTTCTTTTTTCATAAAATGTGAAATTGTTCAATGCAGGAATCATATGTTGTATTTTGCTTTGTACCATCTAGATTCTAGTGCAATGCCAGACAATGTGTATGTTTGGTAAGTGTGTATTTTGAATTGAATTGCACTGGGATTATTTTTTTAATAATGCAATATATGCCATTATAAAAAAAATCTCAAAATATGGACATCTAAGATGATGAGAAACAAAACAAAACAAAACAATACTACCACCATAAAGCAACCCACTTTGTTTCTGTTATTTTTTTTAAATAAACATGGTTGGCTATCTATGCCAAGTCTATGTATGATTTAATACTTTTCATAATATAATATATAAATACTTTTCCCATGGAATTACAAAAATAAATGAACTAATCTAATGGTTGCATTATTATATACTAATAAAATACTATTTTTATATAATACATAAAAGCTTTTATCACTAGCTTTGTACATATGTAAATAATTTTTGTAATTAAATTTTTGAAAATTAGAAGAAAAACTTTTTAAATGTTTGCATAGTGACCGAGTCTGCTGCATACACTTTGAGGCAAACTGGGTGCTACCAGAAGATCTGGCGAAGGGATTGTGTGGGTGCTTAAAGCTCCCCATTTTCTGTTAGCCAACTTGAATATCAAAAGCTGTATCTGCTCAGAAACTTCTTTAACTAATTCGCACAATGATACCATCTGTTCAACAAGCTGTGTGCCCATCTGATAAGAGTGCCTCTTTTCTGATAAATGCAGCCAGACATTAACTAAAGCAATGAAAACGCTTTATGCACTAACTACTGATAGTAAAGGAAAGGGCTGAGCTCCGTACTGATTTATGCAGAAGTGATTGGGTGTTAAAGGGAGAATGATGGAGCAGAGAGAGACGAGTGTAAGCCAGGGAAGTGAAAAACTACAAAAAGCAGAAAGAGGGCTCTGTCCATGTGAAATCCATCTGGGTTTGCTAACTGACATTTATCAAAGTTGTGCTCCTAACCTTCCCACAAAGATTAGGAGACGGGGGCCCTATCTTTTGGTGTTGAGTGGAACAAACAGTAAGTCATTTTAGAAGTCATAAGTTTTCTCAGGCATGAACTTTAAGTGGAGGCTAAGATCATCCTTGAGCTGTTAGAAACACTGTTAGTGTTGGTTCAGGTCTTTACAGGCCAAGGTTGAGGCCTGGTTCAGGACTCAGAGGAGCCTGGTTGGGTTTTCTGAAGGAGAGAGTATGTCAGGTGCTCGATGGCAAGACCTCTGAAGACTTTTAACTTGGCAGTCAAAGCCTTTCACATTTTTCTTTCCAGCCTTATCCCTGGCTGCAGTTTACCTGAGGCCCCTCCTCCTGCTACCTCCTGTCCACTCAGACATCCCTGCTGATGTTTTTCACTCTGCCCTCCTCATTGGCTCCTCTTTGCCCATGTAAAGCTTCTCAAACTTTAAAGGCTTAGCTCACCATCTTTATCTCCTATGATACTTTCTCTACTTTTTGATGATCAATGACTTTCCCTCCTTTGAATTTACAGCATTTATTTTTTGACAGTTGTTAAAACCAAAAACAAATGGAGAGTCCCTCCACTGAAGGTTCCCTGAGCAGGCAGAATGATGTAGACATACAAGCAAGGCTCAATTTAGCTTAATTTGCAGTACTAACCTGACCTTGGTTATGTCTCGCCTATGCCTCCAGAAATCATAAGTAGAACTTAAACTGTTTCCCAAGGCCAAAATAACATAACTACTGAAAATGCTAACACTGTAACCAATCACTGCAAAGGATAAACAGTTGCTGCTTTCGCACTGTATAAGCTGCTTTATAACAAGATGCCCCTGAGCCTCATTCCAAGTTTTGGAATGAGTTTGCAAACTGTTGTCATGGTGTATGCACAATAAGTTTTTACTTGTCACTACTTCAGTGATTTATTGGTTTACTTTGGCTATTTCTGAACCTTTGACAGTATCATACAGTGCGTACTTGTATGTGTACTTGTATATATTTGTATGTACATGTATACACTTCGGAGATATTTGGCCTAGATTTAAACCCGGTCCATCACTTGCCTAGAGAGAAAGAGTTATAATGTTTTCTAATCTGTGCCTCAGTTTTCTCATTAGTAGAATGAGGTAATAATAGTACATTATGTCTTAGGTCTCTGGTGAGGAGTAACATCTTAATATTTAATTCAACACCTAGATAATAGTTTTTGTTCACTGGTTTTACTATTGTATTCTTTTTTAAAAATAAACTAGGTGATTCTTTAATTTTTTGAAAGGAGAAATTATATCTTAATTACTTGCTTTTTATTCTTAGAGATTATTGGACAAAAGAGATGCTAAATAAGTATTTGTTGGTTAAGTAAATAAACACATACTAGCTTTCAGTGATTGGCCTAAGCAGTAGCAGATTTGATGTCCTTCCCTATTTTAAACAATATTTCCAGAGCACTTAGTATATTCCAGGTATATGCAGGTATATGATCCTGCAAAGAGGATCATGGTACTGGACTCAGATTTCCCCAGAAGCAGGAAATGTGGTGGAAAAAGCACTATGAGAGAGCTCGCACACATAGGAAAGCAGGCAGCTCAAAGGAAGGACACCCAAATGTACCTGCTCACCAAATAAACCTGGTGGAGGTTTACACAAAGCCAGAACAAAACTCACAGTTGCAGCATTTCTGACCAGGTAAGCATCTACTTAGCACCAAAGAAAAGGTGGAACATGAAACCAGATGACCTGAAAGTTTCCTTCAAGCCCTAACAACAATCACCATCCCAGGGAGAGGACCAAGTCAGAACTGATGGTGTTTCCCACAGGGCAACAGGGCCTCGGGCTACCCAAACCCATTTTAGTGCTAGTTTCCTCTTGTAAATGCACAAGCTAAACCAAACAAAGCATCATCAACAACAACAAATCCTTTTGTACATAATTAATGTGCCCAGCAACTATTACCCTAAAAAAAAAATAAAAGTATCTGGCTTTATTTACAGCTATTTTAGCTAAGTCAAATACTTATGCTGATGCCAGCTTAGGAAAGAGCCAGGTGTTGAATAAGGTATTGTGTAATTACAGGATCATATTAAAGAAAGGTGATTTCTTTGCAATTAGTGTTATAATAATTTTATGAAATGCCAGGATAGACATTTATATCCTATCATTCATTTACTTCCAATCTGGGACCTTGCGTGCCCCATTAAGTTCTAAAATACAAGGTCATTAACCTGCAGTTCTACTTGCAATCATGTTTCTAGATTGCATTCTGTTCCTCTCTGTTTGGTATAGCATCATTAAGCCTTTCTGGGTCATTTATCTGTAGCTACTTAATTCCTCTTCTGTTATCTAAGATTCTTATCATCGCCAATTAAGCAGGTGTGACCAGTGCTGAAAGCATTTGGCTTTCCTTTAACATCTGGTGAGGATCCAAAACTGAAGTCAGACCCCTTAGTTCTCACTAGTTTTTCACATTTGCCTTTTGTCATTAGAGATTCAGGATGCTTGACGCATGTTCTAGACTATCAAAGTTTTAAGTGTCGTTAACAAAAAGCATTTGACAAAATATACCATGGGTGGATTTTGAAAACAAAATTCTGAAGTTGGGATACCAATTTGTCATCGGTTTATCTTTTTGGTACATTCGTTAAAGGAGTAGATAGTTCAATATAAACTCATCTCCACTGCTAAGTGTTAGCCCACGGGAGGACAGTACTGTTTACTGAGTTCCTTTCACTGAAGCAGTGGAAAATACTGAGCTGAGGCTTACAGATCCATTGGTACCAGTTAAAGTTCCCACTGACTCTGCAACTGCGTTTTACAAATAAATTAGCTAAGGTACAGAGAAAGTTTGCTCAGGGTAGTTGAGCTGGGTTTTAAACCCAGGCCTACTGGACTCCGAAGCTCATTGGAATGTTCCACATTCCAGGTATCCCTGTAGCATCACTGTTTGCAGAATTCAACCTTGAATTTACAGAAACTGAGAATCCTGTCTGAGAATTAAGTATCTTGACTTTAACCTCCTTTTCCTGCTTCATGGTCAATTATTAACTACTTATTGATTGCTGAAGTCATCCACATAGAGAGAGGGTAATCAGGAACTAGAGGGAGAAATAAAATAATTATAGATAAATTTCAGCCATTGGTAACTATTGGAAAGAATGTGTGTTTGTGTTCTGAAGAATCAAGTTGCCGTCCTAGATAAAGCAATGTGCCGACATTGGATTCTGTATGGCTGTCATTGCCCAGGTTGCTGTCTCCCTTGTCTCCTTTTTACAACTTGTTAGGACCAGACATGGTGCTTGTTTTCCCAGTAGATGCTGTATCTCACTGTGATGCTTCTTCTTGCTTGAGAATTCTGTTTATTTAAAGGCACCTTATGAGGAAAACATTTGCTGTGTATGTGCTGGGTCAATTATAAGGGTGATGAGAAGCACCCCATAATTTGGTCAATTACTGATCCATTAAACTTCAACAAGGCAGCACCACATATGTCAGAAGTGAGATTTTATTGCCCCTGGGTCATTAGAAATTAATGATTCATTTCTCAATTCCAAGACTATGCAATTGAATTGTTTTTTAGTCAAGAATAAAGTAAAATGTGTTTTTGTCATTTCTTAATCTGACAGATTGCAACAATTTAAAGGATACACTGTGATTGCCATGCAATTGAATCAAGGAAGTAGCAAAATATCTCTTCATGTTCTGCATATCCTTTTCCCTAAACTGCACCATCACACAATGGTGGACAGTGTATTTGGGCACTGGCATTCCACCACCAACGTTTACTTAGCACCTACACACCAAAGAAAATATACTGTAAAGACACATTTTATCTGTGCACACTGAAGCCCAGGGATGAAGTTGGCTGTTTTATAAAATGTCAGTGTTGGAGGCCTCAGAGATGGAGGCTTGGTGACAGAGTCCCTCTGCCCTCTTTATAAAACCATTGTTGACTCCTTATTCAGAATTTTCCTGACCCTCTACCATCTCACCCTCATTCCAGACTCTTTTCATATGGCAGGCTTTCAAACATTAGAGAATGGTATTGCATGGTTGTACATCTTGTTGGATTTGGAAGGAGGACACTCAAGGCCAAGGCTGTGCTCTGTCTTATTTATCTCCATCTGCTCAGTACCCAGCACAGTCAGGTACATAGTCACAAAACATAGCTATTGTAGTTTCTAAAAGAAAATGTGTGAATCTTAGAGCCAGAGAGCAGGTTGACTTAGAAGTCAGAACTAAGACTGAGCTTCCTTATGTAGAAATGGACACACTCATCACCTTTTTCAAAGACATAGAATGAAGAGTATGATTTTGATTATTGAGAATATGTTAATGTGGGCTAGTTATATGGTTGTACAATTAATTATCAAACTAAAGGAAAATCTGCTGAGGTCAAATATGTTTGTTTACATATTTTCTGCTATTACTGCTTACACAAAATACATTCACACAGAATACTGACTGAATATGAGGAGAGAATATAGAGCATCAATAATGAAAGGCTGAGCAATACTATATTCATTCTCTGTTAGTTTTGCATTTGTTTTTTGCTTTGTTTTACTTGTAAGAAAATAGTCAATTTCATGCAAAAGTGTCATAATGTCATTTTTCTCTTCTTGCATTGTCTCTGTTGCAGTTCCTAAGGTCAACTTTCGCAGCACAAGTGTGGTTGACAGCTCATAATCCATAGCAGAATGATCTTCAAGTCCTGGCTTCATTCTCTCCTGACTATATGGCTTAGGTATGTTAATTTAATTCTTTTTTGCAATAATTGATCATCTATAACATGAATGAGATAATATCACCTATCTCATAGGGTTGTTGTGTCTTAAATGTGTGTATAACATTTACAACAATGACTGGTATGAAGTAAATGCCATGTGTATGGTCTGTTATTGCTATTAGTAGTAGTAGTAGTGGTACCTGAGTGTCTGCTAGGCACTTTTATACCACTATGTTGCGGAAGAATGAAGAAAAATGGATCCATCAGTCTGAGCATCATGTGCAAAACTGTGTGAGAGATAGCCATGACACTTGTGTCATTATTCTCATAGTAAATAGAATAGTTACATGCATAATAATATAGTAAAAATAACCATTCTATTTGCAAATCACTGAATATGTTGCCAGGAACTGTGTTATTTTCCACAAATTCATATATAATCCATATACAAATTTTCAAGGTCGGTGTTTTTATCTTTATTTTACAGTTGAAGAAATTTAGGTTCTGAGAGGGTGAGTCAATTACTCGAGGTCCCCAGGACACTGTGTAGCTGGTGTTCAGACTCAGGTGTTTCTGGTTCCAGAGTTGTGCTTTTCCTTTCACATTGAGTGTCTCATTTTTAGAAGAATTCTTCATAATGAGGTCATAGAGCAAATACTCTTTTTAAGATGTTATAGGAGAGAGGGCAAAAGGCCTTAGTTCAGGTTCTATTCTGTTATCTCCTCATAGTTTAAGAGTGGACCAATTATAGAACCTCTGAAAATCTCCATTTCCTCAATTCCATATGTGGCTCTTACTTTACATTGTTCTTAGAAGCAAGAAATAAGAAAAATGCAAATGTATAACTATCATGAAACTAAATCAACACTTAGCTGTTGTTTTTAGTAACAATATGCAAATTGCCTTATAAGAAGTAAACTGTTAAGTGCCTTTTTAATTTATACAAAATTGATTAGATTAGGAATTGATTTTTTTTTTTCCAGGGTAAAATTCTAGCTAGTAAAATGTCCTACTTTGGTTTTGATTGAAGTCTTGGTTGTTTTAATGGATTTTATCTTTTGATCATCCACTCTCCTGCAACTCTTCTTTCTTAGGCTTACCTTTCTCCCTCTTTTTTCTTGGGAAAGAAAGCAAGGGAAGAGATTGTGCCTTATTATGCCAGTTTTAAAGATGGAAAAATGAGGCTCAAAAAGATTAGCAGTTTGACCAGTGCCATATAGTTTGTTGATGGTAGAATGAAATCTCAAACCCAAGTCTGCGGGTCCTAAGCCACAGACATGTCACTCTAGTCTCTTAGGAACTCAGCAATCCCTCTCCTGTCTCAGCAACAAAACAGTTTCATGTTTGTGCACAAGTCAACAGTGTTGATTCTTGTTTTATTTTTATTTTTTAATTTTATTCTTTTAAATACTTTATGAGACTCCTTTATTCTGAGATTATGTCCTTTTCCTTTTCTGTTGTTCAAATTTCTTTCCTGTCATGAAACATAATGGTGGTAGATCCTACAATGTTTTATTTATGTATTTATGTATTTATTTAATTATTTTCCAGATTTACTGACACGTAATTGACATTTAACATTGCACGAGTTTAAGCCTTACAATGTGATTTTATATCTGTATGTATTGCAAAATGATTATCAAGACAAAATACAATTTAGGAAGGAGGGCTGAGCCTTTTAGGTAGGGCAGGGCACACATAATTCAGAGGTGAGGAAGAAAGGTACAGCTTCCTGTATGGCTGGAATGTGTATGGGGAATGGTGCCAGCTGATGGATTTGAGAATGACACCAAGGAGCAGTTGTGAAGAACATTTTACACGAAAAAAATTCACTCTCTGATAGAAAATAAGAAATACTGAAAGTCCATGAACGTATTTTGCTTCATTTTATCTGAAATTAATAATCATTTGTAAGAGCAACATTTTTATGCTTTCTCATTTTGACATCTAGAACAATGATGGATATGTCCTGGGGACAGTAGGATATTTTACTAGATATTTAAGGACATGATTATGCTTGCAAGCCAAAATTGGAACTATTGACTCAGCACAAGCCAGTAAGCATATTTTAAATTAGATTAGTTAATAACAATCTAGGAAAAATGTTTTCTCTGTCACTGCAAGTGGCAATAAGCAAGGGCAGTTGGTGACTGGCAAGAAAAAAGTGAAAAGCTGAAAGTAATTAATTAGCAATTAAATGACAGACTTGAATGACAGAGGACTCTAGCTACATTACAGTGACTCTAATTTTCTATATGCACAGAACATAAAAAGCCTAGGAACAAGCTCATATTTAATAATAAGAATAGCAGAGCTCCACAAAAGTTTCAAGGTTCAAACTAGCTAGTTCTTGGGTGTCAAGGCAGTAATGAATGAGTGGACTGAGGAGAGGGGCACCAGCATCACCAGCTGGTAAGAGATACACCAGAAGATGTAGCTTTGGAACTAGTCTCACTGAGGCAGCGGGATGATAGAGCCCTGAAATAACAGAACTGATATCATAACATTCAGGAGTCAGGCGAAAAGAAGACAATTATAATGAACAGCAATAATGGCACTGCACTCACAGGAGATGGACCTGCAGGGAGTATGTTTAATAAGATGGTTAATAGACTCAATACCTCTAAGAAAGGCCAACTGTCAGTCAACAATAGTATTAGTCATTCTATATAAATAAAACAACTATGAATAGTTAGGAGATGGCAGGAACCATCCCCAATAAGAAGGCGTAATTCCTTGTCTATTTTTTAGACCCTAGCCAGATACCTCATCCTGAACTCTTTAGATGAAGAAAAGGCTAGGTCTCCAGGATAAAGTTTCCCATAATACTGCAGCAGGTGTACATAGTTACAGTACCTTCGGAAGTACTTCAAAGGGACACTCTGCCATTTGCCCAGGTAACCGTACACCTGGGATGTGAATATATTCAAACAGAAACTTGAATCCAGCCCAGCTTCTACATTTGTTCCTTGTACTGTGGGGTAAGAACTATTATAGAAGAATATTTTAGTAGCAGCCTCTTACTTCAACTGACCCTCACCCCCAGTCAAAATAGAAAATGCAAACAGAGAGCAGGGTGGTAGAAATTAGAGCCATCCTGAATGAGATAAGGGATCCAGCAGTGGTCCTCCCCATTATCTCCCTATTTCACTCCACTAGTCTGGCCTCTATACACCCAGATGCATTCTGGAAAGATATTAGGGGACTACCACAAACTCGACCAAGTTGTAGCCTCCACTCTATTTGAAGTGGTGATGTGTAGTTTCTTTGCTAACACAGATTAATTTGAACTCAGTATTCATGTATCAAGGCCATTAATCTGGAGCATGTGTCCTTCTCCATACCTGTCAGAAGGGAAGCTCAGAAACTGCTCTCATTCATATGAAATGAATAATAGAATTAATTTATAGTCTTCCCTGAGGGCTATGTTATCTTTATTACCCTCTGTCATAATGTAGTCCAAAGAGACCTTGGCCATCTGACTGTGCCCAGAACACTACACTGCTGCATCGTATTAATGACCTTGTACTATTTATTGGATGTTCAGGAAATGACAATATATTAGATGACTTAGTAATGCATATTTTCCCCAGGGGGAGGGTGTTAACTTTCCAAAGATTGAAGAGCATTTCACATCAGTGACATTTTTAGGAGTTCAGTAATTTGTAGTGTGCTATGACATTGCTTCAGAATAAAGAACACATCATTACATCTTCATCTCCTTCCATAACCAAGGAAGCGAAACACCTCCTAGGGCCCTTCAGGTTTTAGAAGCAACAAATTTTACTCCCAAGGAAATCATAGCACCCCATAAACCAGATGACCCAAAGGCTGCAAACTCTGAGGGAGGCTTCACAGAAAGCTGTGAAGCAAGGTTAGGCTACAGTTCAAGCAGCCCTGCTACTTGCACCATATGACCTACCTTATTGAAAGTGTCTAGGTATCATGTGGAATTTATGAAGAACTCAAAATGTAGATTTACAATATAGACCCCTAGAGTTCTGGAGCAAAGCCATGCTAAATGCAGTGTAGAATCGTACACTTTCTTAAAAAAAGCATGTTACCAGGCCTTAGTAAAAATGCAGCATCGTGACTTACGTCCTGCCCTACCCTCTTAACCATATGAAAAGGAAGATCAGCAGCTATTTACTATGAGATGGGAGTGGCTCATCCAGGATCATGCCTAAGCTACACGCCAGAGGCCCCTGTCCCCATGTCATCCAACAGAGCAGCAGCAGCGTCTCTCCCTCTGACAAACCTATGAGAGACGGGGTGATTCTCTTTATAACCGATGGAGAAGGTCTTTTTTCTTCAAAATAAAAATGAACTAATTCATTCATATGAAGTGCTTAACTCAGAAACAGGCAAATAATAAAAGCTCCTTAAATGCTACCCATCAATTCAGTTGTTGATTGTTTCAGCCTCTAAGATTGGATCTCCCCTCCCACTTTCAGAATAAATTATTTTCTTATATTTTTTTTTCCTTCAGTCAAGTGTGTTTAGTTTCTTCTTCACACTGTATCAGAACACATTGCCCAGGGTAGAAAGTCTATAAATTGCTCTCTGTGGCAGATGAGTTGGCAAGGTTTGAACCAAGAAGTTCTCCTGGTCCATTGTCTAGACCAATGTCACAAATTATTCAGAGGTCGCATGCGTTCTGCTGTTCTTCTGACATGGCTTACTTAGAGGCTGTCAAACTTTACATTTATAGAGGAGTTTCTTTGTTGTCTTTAGGTTATTTCTCTTAAGAACCACAAACATCTATTAGTATTATAAGTAGTATTATGCTCCCTTTTCAAAGCAATGAAAATCAATTTTTGCATTAAAAGGTGTTTTTTTATATTCTGATTTGATTTTTTTGTTCTACTCTCACAACAGCTAGCTTTAATAAGGTTGTGTTTCCCACTGAGAGTCTATATAGCCTGCCCTGGATCTTGTCATGGTTGGGTCAGCATTGGCTGTCCTAACGAGGTCTCCAGAGAACTCTTGAATTGTGTGACTGCTGATCCCAAGGTAGGATGGTTTGCTGGGAGAGTTCCAGCTTTATCACTGAGTTAGAGAGCAAAATGGTTAAGATGCTGACTTTGAGCTGCACTTTCTACTTTTTACACAGAAACTTTTGCACACTACCAAAAGTTAAGGGGCTGAGAGAGGCTTCAGGAGCATTCCCAGAGAGCTTTAGTATTTATATTTATAAATCCACACCCTTAACAGCTTCTTCAGTTCATATGTATGTGGAGCTGTGGGCTCAAATACAATTTCTATTTACACATCTCCAGAGAGGCTTGATGGCTATGTTGGATTCATTGCCAAGAATATCAGAAATTCCACTGGGAATTGGAAAGGCTGGAAGGCTAGGGGACTCTGTCCTTAGGGAAAAAACAGTCACACACATAAAAGTTGCACTTGTCACAGGCTATCTTTCTCAGGATGGAATGGTCCTAGGGTGTTTTAGGTAAATAGCTCCATCAGAGAATTTTGCTGAATTCCTCTTAGCATGTGAGGAAATAATTGGCCCTCACACATACATTCTGTGGTACTATATTTAGAAAAAAAGAATTAGCTTCATCTTTTATGTATCCCATTCTGAATTCTCCTGTGTCTGATTGTTTTTTTTTTTTCCCCAGGGGGGTATACTTTACTTTTGGTAGGTCCTAATAATCTTTCTGCCTTTATTAATAAGTCTTTTAGTGAATTTAACAGTCTGAAATTATTTTCTGGCAAAAAAATTTTGTGCAATCAAATTTCAGTGACCTGGAGTAAGAAGCTCATTAGTGTATTTATTTAACACATATGTGTCGTGCGCTTATGACATCTCAAGCGCTGTGCTGAGCACAGAGAATACAAAGACAGGTGGCATTGTACGCAGCCTTTAAAGAATTCATCATCCAGAAATGGAAATAATTAAGCAGATATTTATAGTGGAGATCAGAATTCTGCAAGGGAGAGTACAGGGACCATGTCTAGGGAAACTGGAGAAGCTTCTGGAAGAAACAACTTTAGAGCTAAGATAAGAATTATCAAGAATGAAATAAAAAAGAGGCAGGGGAGGAGTGTTCTGAGTCAAGACAAGAATCTCAGAGGTGAAGGTTGTGGTTCATGGGAGAATTAGTTCTCATGGCATGATTGTGGAGATGATGGTCTGAATAGAGAGGCGATGACACAAGCATCAAGGCCTCTCTATGCTTATTATTTAGAAATCAACAGTACCGGCTCCCCTCAATGAATTGTAGACATGCGTATTATCCCAAAGATAATATCATCCTTAAAAAATGACAGTAAAAGTGACCATGGTCCACTTCTTTTGCCTTTGTAAAGACACAGCCAGTCTCCCCATCTTACAAGAAGACTTCCAGGCATAAATTAGGGAGAGTTTGGTGGTTGCCCCACTGTTCACATTAATGCATAGAAACAGGAATCAAAGAAATAGAAAAACAGTTTTGTTTGTTTGTTTGTTTTTCTCATTTCAAAACACCAGGCAGGTATGACCTGGGGAAAATATATATCAAACTGATTCAATTCCTAAGACATCCATGGCAATAAAAAGAAAATAGTCTTATCCAAGGTCCCAATATAGGCTTTATAATAAAAAAAAAAGTTTCGAAATGGATGATTTTGCTCTTGAAAGCTGTGCAACTTGCATTTGCAAAAGTACCAAATATGTGTACAAGAAGAAATTTGCAGAATGAATATACATGCTCTCTGCTTCAGGATATTAGTAGCACTTCAGTAAGCTCTTAAGAAACGTGGTAATTCCTAAAAAATCAAATATTCCTCTTCAAATAAAAGGAACTACTTATCATTTAAAAAAATAATTATAAAGTAAAGCCATCTATTAATTCAGAAGACCAACATGTTGTGATGAGAAAATATCAATTATGGTATGATCAGACTTTGGACATCCTTCTCCTGTCTTTTTCCAGGCCTTCACCTCTATTTTAGCCGATTTGTGAAGCAGTAGGATCAATAAATCATTGTCTCAGAATGGCAGGAGGGGGAAATCCAAGCCCTGGTATTTATTTTAATCCTATAGCCCACAAGATACACAGAATACTTGGAAGAATGTATAAATCAATATTTTCCATTTAAATTTCATTTGCATATTATAAGCTGTAAGGCTTGATAAAATTGAGAATGGCTACTTTTCCCCACTCTGCTTCAGCTTACCACACTAACATTGAAACCTTAATTCTAGGTCACCAAGGGAGTCGTAGGACTGCCTTGTGCTCTCGCCTAAGGAAAATCCTCCAGGTCTCCCATTTTTCTAAACCATTTTCATCAAGGCTTCTTAAAACCTTAAATCCCCCTCAGCTTTCCATCTCCAGAAATCTTGCTGTTGCACTTTAGTAATCTCTAACCTCTTTCTCAATGAAACCAGAGCCTCAATTTGTGTTCTTGATTAACTTTCAAGAGGAAAGAAAGAGAATTGTCCAACTCCTATTAGGGCATTGACTAAACCTTTTATGTGTAATTAAGTGAGTTGAGGTGAATTGTGAATATAGTTAACTCTTGATTAACTAGACTAGCATAGGAGAGAATATAGTGGGAAGAGCAGCTTTTGTGGTCGAAAGGCTCACAATTACATTTTGGCTACACCGCTTACTGAGAATTCAGAAGGTGGACACACCATTTATATCTTCAGCTGTCGTATTTACAAAGCAGTGACATTAATCATAGCCCTCTCCCAAGACTTTACTTGAGAACAAATGGGAAAATTGAAATTACTGCTGAAATGGGAATTATCTTTCCTACTGATATATTAGGAATTGGTATTCAAAGTTTGACAGTTATTTTAAAGACAAACACACTTTCCTATGCCACGCTGCCTTCTCTAGATGAGTTAATTTACACTGAATCATGAAAAAAATGAGTGGAGGAAGGGCAAGAAACAGAGATATTGGACTGTAAGAACTCAGAGCTGTAATCTAATCAGTGAGAGAGGGTAATAATATTATCCATCATTATCTAATATTTTCCTGCTGTTACAGATTTAGTCTTATGAAATGGTGAATATGGTAGCTGTATGTCAGAAGATGCCAAAATTACCATTGTGGTAGAAGTAATAGTAGTGATCGCAATAGCAGTAGCAGCAATAATAGTAAGAATATTTGAGTTCCCTCTATATGCCAGATAAGGTAGTGAGATTTATTTTAGGCATGAACTCCTTTAATCTTCTAAAAATTATGATGTAAGCATTCTTATTCTCATTTTTTAAATTAGAAAACCAAGGATCAGAAAGGAAATGTATTGTGTAAGTTCACACAGCTGATTGTTTCATGGAATCTGAACCCAGGACACTGTGCCCACAAATTATGCTATCATCCAACTTATTATTACTGTATCTTAAATATTTATTTTATATAAACTGAGACATGCAAGTAATCTTACTGTTAATAAATAGAACCAGTCTACAGCCATGCCACTCTGCACAAGCCTCATCCCGTCTGATCTCAGAAGCTAAGCAGGGTTGGGCCTCTTTAATACTTGGATGGGAGACCACCTAGGACGACCAGGTGCTGTAGACATAAAAGATAAAAAATAAGGCATTGTAAGCTGACAAGTTTTTTGCAATCTGTAAGGTCAATCAAGGCTTGCCTCACCTAAAAATAAATAAATAAAACCAATTTATTTGAATATGAATAAACTGATATTCTGGATAATTTTAAAACTTTCAGAATATCATAGTTGCTTAGGTCTGAATGGGATGTTCAAAGTCATTTGGCCCACCCATCTTTGTTTTCTACTTGATTCTAGGACACATTTGAGCCATAGCTTTTCTTTTTTGCTTTCTCTTTAGAATAAAATTATTTATTTTTTGTTTGACTGGACTATGAATTGCTTCCTCTGAGCAGTAAGTAGAATGAGTAGAACAAATGACTCATGCCAATATTGTTTCAATGTCTGGACTAGCTGTCTTATGACCTACTTTTCTTACTTTCTTTTTTATGACTGCTCTTTGTGAACCATTCACACCCTCTTTTTTGGAATAAACTCATTTGTGTTAAGATTCTCTCATATACAGTAGAAAGTATCAGAAGTAGAATATATGACCCATCTTCCTACTTTGAGTCTAGAAGTTTCCCAAAGCCATTCAGTGAATTATTTCAAAGCTGGGAATAGAACTTTTTCTTAAGATTCCAACTGTAAATTGATGACATAATGCTTTATAAATTTACCTTCTTTAGTATCACTATTTCCATTTTTATTCTGGACAATTGATCTTTTACTCATGTTCAGATCAAGGATTATAGCAATTTTCTCTGACACTAAAAAGCATCAAGCACAAATACACAAAGCTAATACCTCTACAGGCCTTGAGTAGGCCCGTGAATTTTTATAAACAGCTCTCTGACCAGACATAAATGTACCTAGACCTTGACTCTAGCTCATGAGCTGCTTAGACAAATTATTTATCGCTGCAAATGCCTGAGGTCTTAGCATCTTCTGGCTCTTTCGTTGAACATGAGAACCGCATTCATGGGTTCATTTGATAGCTTTCTGACATGATGTACACTCATTTATTTGTCCTACAGACTCCTCCTGCAATTTTTGGTAGAAGTCTGTCAGTCTTGATGAAGCATATTATATATTCTTATTGTGGATTTTAATAGGAATTTTTATGGGAGGATATTAACCCATCTGAAAACATTTATGTTTGAAAACTCATTTTACAACTCACTTTGTTGGGTTTTGATTTGGGAGTTTTCCGAGCCCAAGTTTTTCTTTATCTATCTTCAACAGATCTGTTACACTTTCCTGATTAATTATAATAGCTTTATTTCATGATATAGTACATTTATAACAACATTTCATATGCATGATCATTCATCACTTGAGAGAAGGGGCTGATTTCCTTTTCCAGTTTGTAGTTTATCAATTTGACATAGAGAATAACCTGAGACTCTTTTATCTGGATGAGAAGTTGAATTCACAAAGCTATTTCTTTTCATTTCTACTAAGATATAGGAAGACTATATTCATACATTAAATATTAGGATTCCTTGTGGTGTAAAACTTCTCTTTCTATTTGGCAAATAAATTGATATAAAACCTGTAAAAATAAAAGCCTGTTTAACTTAATACAATCTCTTATAGAAACTCATAAAATAACCTCAAATTGTTACAAGTCATAGATATTTAATTATTTGTTTAATGTGGCTTATGTTCTGACACATTACCTTCCAATGTTTGTTTCTGTGTATGTTTTCTGTAAATATTAATGAAATGTAGCTGGAAAGACTAGAGAAAAATGTAAGATCGATATATGATAATTACATCGAATTCTATACAAACAACCAAAATGAATGATCCATACACCAATTGCACTGAGTTTTGGGGATACACAGCCCTATACAAGTTTCATAATCTGAATACATTGGTTTTAATAGGTCTCTAGGACCCCTGAAATTGAATGTACATATATTATCTTCTAATGAGTTTATAGATTCACTAGATTCTCAGTGGTGTTCATGACCAAAAATCTCAAGTATCACTAACACCATAATAGTTTCTTTATTTGTAAAGTAGGATGAATTTGATTTTATTTTTTCTAATACCTATTGTAACTTTGAATTTCTGATCTTTCTTTTCACGTGATAGTGCATCTTGTTTGCTATTTCTTTAAAAAATAAACCAGGGATAAAAAGTGATCCTCAAAAAATCATGCAGTTAGATGAATCTAGAGTGGAGCAAAGAAATTGCCCAAACATTCCAATCCTTAGTTTGGGGAGTACTGGACTCTCTGGTGTGTGAAGGTAATTTCTTTTTAGGGACACCTGTCATCTTAAGCCTTGAGGATAATGGGGTAAGAATTTGAAACACACACACATGAAATGAAGGGAGTCTAAAATAGTTTAGTTAGGATTATGGATTGACTAATCCAGGGCAAGCAGAGGTTTCTTTTACTCATCAAAAGGTAAAGGACTGGGAGGAAAAACATCAGACCAGGAAATAAAGTCAGAGATTTTAGAATCATAGAAATGAGAAGAGTAATGGAACGAAGCACAGCACATTTCTCTAGAAGAAGCAGTGTGGTCCAGTGTACCAGTTGTCTCACATATTGGCCATAAATTACATGGGGAACTGCTACATTAGTGGACACACCAACCAAATCAAGGTATTCTGCTTCTGTCATTTTCTCTACTATCCTATTTCTTACATACACATGGCATTCTTTCTCAAATGGCAAATTCAGAAACCATTTAAGAAATTAAGGCTGCTGAAATGAATTGAATGAAGTAGAAATAATTTTTTGAAGAAAACGAAGGAGGACTCTTGAGGGTTTTAGCAATGAGGGCAATGCATCTAACTCACCAAATGCAAAGAGGGGGATAAAAGTACATCCATTTAATACACAGAGCAATTAACAAGGCTGGAGCATATCTATCTGTTTAATATAGAAAGCTCACTAAGACAGTATTTATAATGGTTTTCCATTTTCATGTGTATGAGTATATACACTCACAAGCATAACTCTCCATGAATTGGTTTTCTTGTGGTCATGCTCCTTTTGGTGGAGTATAAAAAGACAGATGAAATTTATCAAAGACTTTCCCCAACTATTCTCAAACAAAGAGCCAGGTTATTTCTCTCTTCTGTTTCTGGAAAATACTCTGATGCTTTCTGAATTCTTTCCTAATAATAATTTTAAAATTATTAATAAGAAGACTGCATATTCAGTGTTAAGTAGTTTACAAGTATTATCTCATTTTCTCAGCAACAAAAAGTAATGTTATCACTATTTTATGGAGAGAATCACAGAGTTTAAGTAACTTTTCAAAAGCCATATATCATGTAAGTGGCAAAATTAAGCTTCAAATCCTATTTGGATGACCATGGTGCCTACTTTCATTCTCAAAGGTGTCCTGGTTTAAGTGATAAAATATATAATCATCCTAACAGTGAAGAGATACATACTTCAAGGGGTTGAAATGAAGAACAAATAATGTAGCATTTTGTAGAGGTTATCAGCACAGACCCTAGACTGTGGAAACTACCTGTGGTACTTCATAGTTGTGCAGCTGTTGACAGGTTGTTCAGCCTCTCAGACATGACCCATAGTAAGTTGAGCTGCCTCTTCCAGGGGCTGTGGGGAGGTCAAGAATGGATGGATATACAGATGACTAAAACACCTGCCTGAGCTGATTTATGTCTAAATAGCCCTCATGCACCTGTAGGTCTGATAGATTCAGAACCAAGTTTTGGAATATTTTGAATGATAAATAACATAAATAAATTGGGACCTGAGAAAAAAACAAAAAGAGAAAATCTAAAATATTTTCTTACAAAATTGTTTTAACTCTGTTAGCCCATGACCAGTAGAATTAATATTTGATTCATGTTTTCTAATAATTGGGGTAGTTGTGCTTCGATTCATCCACACTTTTTGGCGTAGTCCTCTCTGTGACTCTGTCTGGAGCTGGGATGGAGTTAAATATTGTTGGAGCATGAGAGCAAAGCTAAATAGGCTACATAAGGGTCACATTCAGGATACTGGCTTTGTAAGTATCTTTATTTTTCCCAGCAGAGGAACTAATGGGACTTATGGACTAATAAATGTCACAAGTAAGAGAGCTCCCAGGCAAAAAAAAGTCTCAAGCTTTGTTATAGAGGTTCCTAAAAATGTCACCAAAATAGACCCACTTGACTCTTTATCCTTACAGCTGGCCCTGGGCACAGGCATTTTCCAAGCCATTTGAATAAAAGAACTTTTTGTGTTTGAGGGTGAATTGGGGAATATCTATTTACTAGTTTTATTTATGGGAGAGGCAAGCTGGGACTTCCTTCAGTCTGGGAACTGGCTAGTGGATTTACAGTCAATAATGGGGTGAGACCTTATTCAATTTTCTCCTTTCCTAGTCTCCAAACTTCCCAACACACACCAACCAGCCATCAAATGGTTGGCATCCCAAGCTGCTCAGTGACCCTCTTGCACCGTTCTGCCTTCTCCTACTGCCAGGTGGGGCATAGAGGGAGCATGACTATCACTTGTTCTTGTGCTATTTTATGATGGCTTGCAGGAGATAACAGGTCTTTATATATATATACATAGATATCTATCTATATATATCTATCTAGATGATATAGATATAGATAGATATAGATATAGATGTAGATGTAGATGTAGATATAGATGATATAGAGATAGATAGAGATAGATATAGATATAGATATAGATGTAGATATAGATATAGATAGATATAGATATAGATATATCTGAGCCAGAGACAGAGGTCCAAATAAGAAAATGGATAAGGTATAGGAAAGTCACAAAGATGAAGGCTATTTCAGTTTTATCAAAGGAATGATTAACTTCTTAATTCAGGCCTGGGGAGTAGGGGGAATGTATAGGCTTTGTATCCAACACACTGCTCCAGGTAGAATCTGGTTCAAATTCTCTCTCTCTAACATACTAGCCATATGATCTTTGACAGCTTACTTAATCTCCTTAAACTTCAGTTTCCTTCTCTTAGAATTGAGGATTATAATAAACAATTCAGAAGAGAACTAAGCCCTGGTTACAGCTAATGAGAGTAAGTGAGAGTCAAGCTGGGTTATTTGTTTTTATGTTTGTTTGTTTTTTATGTTCAACATCACTAACTTACTTAGCCTTTTGCACAAACCTTTGGTTTTCTTAAAAATCTTTTATACTTCTAATAATCTAATCACTGTGACAATTTTCTTCTTCAGAATAAGGTCATAAACTTTTACCCAGTAATATTTACAAATTAATTATTGTGAAGATACAAAACCCAAACATCTTTGCTGTTATAAATAATTAGTTAATAAAAATTCTATCTGAAAACACATTTTGGGAAATAATCTTATTGTGTAGAAGGCTTTTTGTATTATAGTTTAAAATAATTTCAGTAGCACTTCTTATTCTTCCAACTCTATCATTTATTCTTTACAATCTATGATCTTCAAAGCACAGTATTTATTACCTAGTTGATCCTCATTTAACAAAATTATTACTTATATTTTTCAGATAAGAAAAAAAAAGTTTAGAAATGTTGTGACCTACCAACCACAGAATTCACATTAGAATATGTCTCTACTGATTCCCAATTTTGTATTCAATATGTCCATATTGATTTCACTGTTAATATCACTTCTTATTTGGTGCTACTCAGGTCAGTATGGCAATAATGAGATGTCAAATTTTTTCATCCCCAAAATGTTCCTTGTATTTTCAAAATAATAACAATAAAGAAAGAAAAACTATTTATATAAAGAAGGAACCATGTTACATTTCCTCATCTAAAACAAAGGAATCTACCTTTCAGTTTTCTCTAAGATTTTTTAGATACATTTTCTTAATTTTAAATGTGTTTACAAGAAGCAGTATTTCACCAAATTAATTCTAATGGCCAAGTAACATAATCCAGTAACTTCGTTTTGCTTGTATTGTTGAAGAGTTAATGGGAACTGCAAAGCTATCAGCTATTGGTTTATGCGAACAGTAAATCCAATTTCCTCAGTAAACATCTCTGTAGGAGGAATACAGATAGAGAATACTGCATGTAAACTAAAATATCATTTAGGTTCAATTTTCTGCTCACTAATATGGACATAAAAAAATATTGATTTATTAAATATATAATGTGTATATAATATAAATATAAGTTATTTATATCATTATACATAATATGGAATATAATTAATATATGTGAAAATATGTACACATGCATATAAATATACGTATTTTTTTAACTTTGACATATATTATTACTTTCCAATTGTAATGTGTCAAAAAAAAGAGACAGGGACATGGTGAGATTTATAACACAGTTAAGTTCAGCCAAAGCAGCCAAATGGACTTCAATTCCTCCTGGCCTCTGATGTCTCATACACATTATCCCTAAGAACTAAAGAAACTACTCTAAGAGGGTAGAGAGTTCTGTGCTTGCTTGATTTGTTGGATATATAAACATTTTAATTGTGTAGTTTTTCTATGGGTACATCCACATTTATCTCTAAAGTAAAGGCAATGTGTTTAGATCTCAATGCCTTAAAATTGGTACAATTCAGATCAGTGGTTATGAAATACTGTTTCTTGTAAACACATTTAAAATTAAGGAAATGTATCTAAAAAATCTTAGAGAAAACTGCAAGGTTGATTTCTTTGCTTTAGACAAGGAACTTGAGACTGTTGATTGCTGATCCTATCCAATGACTCACTGGTCTTAGATCTTGGGAAAGTCATAGAAATCATGAAGGTCTTCAAGCCTCATATTTGTATTTGTGAAAGACTAACATTTCTGCTTTACTTATCTGATAGATCGTGCAAGGTTTAAATGAGAACATGCTTCCGAACTCCAAAATGTTACACAAAAAGAAAACATTTTGATATTAAATTGAATTGAAATAGTGTAACACATATCAATGTACTTTAGAGGAAAAAAAACTGTTTTCCATCATTCCGAGAACACCCTAACAATACTTATGCTAATGACAACTCTTCATGAGGAGTTCGTTAAACAAGGGGCTTTCTGAAGAACATTTTCCTGTAACATTTTGTTAATCAGATTCTAGTTATTATGCTTTTTAAATATGCCTCAAAAATTTCTCTTTCCACCAATTCAAATTGATTGTCACTTTAATTAATCCAAATTAGTCAGCCAGTATCCTAATCACTTCAATGCCTGACTTGACAAGCTTCAGATCTGGAAAACAGTCTTGAAATTAAAACTCTCCTGTCCTCTAGAAACAACAAAAAAGTACTCCATCGGTGAGATTTCTGGATTTCTTCTTTCTGGAAGTAATTACTTTAAGTAGAAAGTTAAAGAGATGGAATAATGGTCTTTTTCACATTATGCTCATTGACAGAATTTATGGAGGACAAATCCGTGTTACTTATACTGCAAACACTGAGCTTCCAGCATGACGTCCTATCTTAGCATGTATATCAGTGAATACGTAAAAAAGTAAGTTACTCTGGCACTCCTGGTTAGCTTGTTGTGGAGCTATTCATTTCTCAGTCTCATCGTTCCAAGATCTGTTTTCAAAGGTGTTTACCAAGAATGCATCAGGCACTGTGGTTCAACCTTCAAGAAATAAAAGGAAGGTGATTGTTAATTAATAGTACTGAACATTATAGTTATTATGAGGGTTTTGAGATTTTTAGAATTTTGTAAATAATGTAAAACAATGTATAATCAGAGGAGGTAATGTGTGAATTAAGTTGTCAATGCCTTGGAAATGGACAGAAGAGAGAATTTAGTAAAGTATATGAACTGAGGTATGTTTACTATAGGACAAGACATATATTGAGTCTTGGGGGTTACTAGAATCTAAACTGGATAAAATGTAAGAGAACCCTTCAGGTTGAAGTTGAGGGGTAGAACCATTGATGGCTTTGGCTAAGTTTATATATTTTGCTGCTTTTTAGGAAATTAAACTCAAATCTGTGGTCTTACCTTGTTTGTGCAAGTAATGGCACTTCATTGCTCAGATTGACCCTCAGATTACCTTCTTCTGGGTCATGTATTTCTCTTTGTTCAGGAAGACAACCCATCTAGCCTCTACTTCATCTATACAATTCCTACAAACATTTTCACAGAACAACATCCCACTGGCTAAGTTTAATTATCTGGCCCAAACTTGGGCTTTGAGTCCCTCCCCTAAGGGACTCTGAAACACTAGATTCTTGGAGTTGGCATCAGGAATAACACAAATAGTTTCTCTTTGGGACAGAATGTATAACATAAACCTAGAAGGCAAAATGAGCTCACGTTATCCTCAGCTTAGTCGTTTCAGCTCTATCCTTTGCCCTCATCCCAAATTCTCCTATGTGGGGGATATTACAGAGGTCGTCATCAACAGATTTTTCTTAGTGACCATCCAAGATGTTTTCTATAGTTATAAAATCACAGTAAAGGATAAGGTATTTGGGAAACTGAAGGAAACTATAAACCAAACCAGACTGAGAGTCAGAGACTTCTGAGAGCTGCTGTATGTGGCCGTATGCCTGGCTTTGAGGCTGGCAGGGGCTGGATTCCAACCTGTACCCACTGACCAGCACAGCCCCCATGAGGATGCTTCTGGCCAGAGGGGCAACCTTTCTCTAATTCAAATCTAGTTGCTAACTGGCACTCTATAGACTGGACCAGGCCCTGGAACTTTTAATTTTGTTATTTAGTTACTAATTTGCAAGGTATAAATTAGAAACATGGGCTTATTTTGCCTGTGCTCTCATTATTTGAGTCTTCTGACTAGAAAAAAAAAATATAAGTTGATTCCTAGCTCTTAAGTACTTTTTTCTTTCACGTTTACACTGTGCTTGGGAACCAACATTGTTTTCAGGGAAAATACAAATTATATTACAGAAGTAATTGAAGCCATATGCAAAGAACTTGCACATAGTAGGTAAAGCTATGCTTGGACAGCTCTGAGTTTGCTTTACAGCCTGCAAAATCATAACCATAGGGCAAGAGAGGGCGCCTTTCCCTTGGTTAGATCTGGATTTCTGTAACACCAGATCAGGCTGCTACAAATCTCAGAGAAAGCTGTCTAGAAATACTCCAAAGAGCCAATTTCTTCTAAGTCTTAAGAAACCAGCCTTTTCTCTGTGGGACAAGGACTTTAAGCATAACTATGTAGTTATCTTTGTACAAGTTTCCTTAAAGAAGAATTCAGTATAGTTTGTTCATTGAGAGAAGGGAGAATCTACTGACCCTTCAAGTTTACTCAGAACTGAGGGTTTTCCACCATGAGGGGTTCTTAGTACCAAAAATGGAAAAGTCCCAGGCAAAACAGGAGTTGGTCACCCTGTCTATGGAATGGCTTCCTGGCGTGCTGAAGATGGAGCTGATATGGGGAGAGTGAGCTTACTTTAGATATGAACACTTCCCAAACCACCGGTATTTATATCTGCACTACTTAAATTCAAAGTTATAGAAAATAGTCTATATGGAAAGTAGGTAGCTTATAATTTAGCTTACTCATCAATCAAGTAATGCTTATGAGCTCGATATGGTTAAAAACATAATTCTTTTCTGATCTTCATTGTTTCTTTCCAAATAAATACAAGACATAAGAGACATTATAAAATTTAGGACAGAGCTTGGTTCTAGAGTCGACAACTGTCTGGGATCAAATCTTAGCTAGGTGGTTTTTTTATAGTGACCTTGGTCAAGTTTCTTGACTTCTCTGTGCTTTGATTTTCTCATCTTCAAAATGAGATTAATAGTAATTATTTTACAGGATTTCGATGGGGCCAAGGTGGCTAGGATATGTAAAAAGTCAGTAGATACTTAGTACTTATTAGCTGTAACTTTGATGTCACAACCCACATAAATATGTCAGTGCCTTTCACTGCCTTTCAAATTCCTTACGGAGATATTTGTGATCTGACACCAGATTTCCCTTTACCAAGCTCATTCCTATCTTCCTCTCAGCCTCAATTCTTCCTGATGTGGATTCTAAACAACCGAACTCTCCATTATCTCAACACATTATAGTTTTCTCTCTCTACTGGCACAGACTCATTCTGTTCCCTCTAAGGATTCTCTCTTCCTTCTTCTCTAAACTTCAAACATCAGGAGGAGGCCTAGAGGTGAGAGATCAGAATTGAAAGTGTCTGGGTTTTAGTCATGGCGCTGCCACTCACTTACTGATGATCTTGGGAAAATTACATTATTTTTTGAACTTTGGGTTTTGTCCTCTGTCAAATGGACTTAATAACTCCCAGGAAAGTTATAAGATTAAATAATATATACAAATGTTGAACACAGCCACTGGTGCATATTAACAGCCTAATTAGCAAATCTTATTACCCAACAAATTTTATTTTCCTTGTGAAGCCTTCTTTGTTACCTCAGGACAGAGCTTTCGAGCTCACAGTATTTATTGTTGGCCATAATTCATTATTTTCATACCTTAGTAAAGAGTTTTTAAAAATATCATAATTCTGAGAATTCTTGGGTCATGCTAGACATGCAATCTGCATATTTTTGCTCAACCGAACAGCCATTGATTTGAGAGTCAGGATTCACATATGTAGTATCCAAGAGGGGCAGTGAGATTTTATGGCTATGCCTCCTGGAAATGAAAAGTTCATTTTTTGCATGAATAATCAGCTTGCTTTAATAATGAGAGATTAATGATTTATAATTGGCATATGGTATCTGTATCAAGATAGAAAAAAAAATGGAAGCTGATGATTTGCCTGGAGAAATAGTTAGGGTTTTGTTATTGGGGACCCAGAGATAAATTGGAGTTATTGTTCTTTGAAGCAGTAATGGAAGTTATTCTAAAGAATCAGAAAGTGTTTCCATTCTTTCTTCAGAAAATGTGTCCACGAGTCCTTCATAATTTCCTTGGTTTATCACAAAGGTCGGGTGGCATCTGGAGATTCTCAAATTATTTCTGGATTATTTAAAATTTAAACAAGATTATACATTAAATTAAAGAGATTATCTTAATTGAATTGATAGAAAATGTTTATTTATCAACTTTAAACGTGCATGCCATTACTATAACACAGTCTGTGCTGTATGATAAAATAATGTTTTGTATTAGTTCTGAAATTATCTTTTGAATAAGTGTGTGTATAAAGTATTATTTGTAAAATGTGAATATCTAAGGCATTCCACAATATTGTAAGCCTGTCTGGACCATTAATTAATTAATCAATTAGTTAGGTAGGTAGGTAGGTAGGTAGATAGGTAGTTAGTTAGTTAGTTAGTTATTTCTATGTGCTGGTATTCACAGAAAGTAGAGATAGGCCAAACCTATTTTCATCACTGAGAGGCCCTGGTTTTATTTCCAGATACTTGGAGGTACTAAAATATTTTAATGTGACTTTTTGTCAAATGTAGATGTTATCAGGTGCCCGGGAAACAGCACAGCTGCAAGACTGCCTGGGGCTACCGAGGCACATAGTATACCCTCAGAGCATCAAGTTCTGAGAGCTAATGACTCTATGTCATGTTTTAAGGACCATACAATACCATGATTGGGGGGGCGGGGAATGGGACCTTGAAGATAAAGTAAAAAAAAAGCTATAGTTTATAATTTAAAAATTGTTATTTAGCTACTCTAATAATTAATCTGCTTTGGAAAATATTTTGATATGCTTCCCTAAGATAAACTCTTTTTAAGGGAACTACAGTAAGCATTCATTTATTTTTATTCCCTTTATCAATTCCTGGGATTTCATATCAGAGGAGTCTTGGGACCACAGCAAATATTTGAATTTCCAAATGACTAAATGTTGAAGTGATCATTTTTGGCACTATGTGAAGATGCCACAGTGGTGCAGTAGGTATCTCTCACAGTGAATTACCTCTGCTCTGAAAATTCTGATCAATACATGATATTCTTTTGGGAGAAGTAAAGTCTTTCCACATACTCAGACCAATATCAATATCAAATATTAAACTTCTAAGGCCTCACCAAAGAAGATCACCTGTAAGTCTCATCGGAGGGGAGGAGTTACCTCTCTTTCTGGAATGAATCTGAGAACTTTATCACTATTATTTATCATTTTTGTCTGAAAGCATCTTGGAACTCCTTAGTAGGGAGGTCTTAGGACCTGCCACAGGCATAAATTAACTTCTTGTGCTCTGTAGAGAGTCGGGTCCATTAATGGCTGTAGATGTTCATGAATGTCTATTAATACACAGAAGAAATTTTCTCTAGTAAGCCAGTCATCAGATATCATAACTCTCACAACAAATCAGTATCAAAGTTGGTAAAGGGAAGCAGAATTTTAATGGCTAAGATCTGTGCTATAATAATCAAGAAGCATTGTTACCTTTCAATGTTTCTTTGACATCTTTTCAGCAGCCAGTTTTCAGTACAGGGGAAGATAACATTTGTTTCATGCTTATGTTCCAGTTGTTTTGTTTGTTCTGTATGTTTCAGTTGTTTTACATACTTTTCACTACTCTTCGAGTAATTATGAAATCGAAGCAATATTATGCTCATTTTGGGAGAATATATAACTCAGGCTCAGAAAGGTCAAATCATAACTCAAGGATTATCCTTATTGAAATAGCAGAGCGAAAGCAAAACAGAGACCATACAGCTTGCAGTTTGCCTTTTGGCCTGGTTGTGATTGGCGATTTCCCACTTGTGTGAAAATCTGAATTCTTATTAGGATTTAAAACAATGGCTGCAAAGGAGGGAAAAAGTGGAAGTGAGAAAGAAATAAAATGACACATATCCAGATGGAGGTTGTGGGCAGAGTACAGGGGCAGGATGTACTGAGGGATGGAAATAAGGGCCAAGGGCTGCATGAAGCTTCCTTTGCTTATTTACCTAAGGCTGACTCAGCAATGCCCTGGAGCAGGGAAACTTGACCTGATGCCATGCTGCTTGTTCCAGTTACTCCTGTGCACCCCTCTATTTCCTCTTCCTCTGTACTCAGTGGCTCCACTTATCACAATAAATGGGGAGGAAGCAGCACTTCTACTCTCAAGGTTCTTTCAACTGATCTGATAATCAAATAGACCTGAGGCAGATGAGCAAGAGAAAATGTCCAAATATAATTATGCACATATGTGTGGGAACAAGAGTATAAGAGACTCCACATACATAAGAAGTTCAAAGACAGAAAAAGGAAAATGAGGTCTATATGACATTCTGGGCTAAGGATCATCATGGGGCTTCAGAGGGGAGGAAGGTCATTGCAGGAAGATAAGAAGAGCAGATGTTTAATAATTCGTAATTTGCCCTGCTATATAGATAGGTCATAAAAGGTTATCTCTGACAAACTCCTATTACGGTCAAGGCCTTTAATTCAAAATTTTCTAGGTTAAAGGGTATAGGAGACAGAGTTTCTCTTGAGCCCACAGATTCTCAGTCATACCCAAGGCCATGTAGGTTTTTCCTACATCATCTAGGAGTACTTGAGAAAAAGTCTTGAGCAGAGGCTGGGAGGAGATTTAAATTTCAAAGGGGGATAAAAAGAATTTACAGCTACAAGTTTTCTAAGTAAATGCTCTTTAAAAAATGCCGACTATCAGGAAGAAGTCTGTCTAAATTTCGTTGAGCTGAGAAGAATGTTAACGCTGGCATGGACAATGTCTTCTAGTGCATCACTGGCCTTGAAGATTGGAAGAACAGACAATATCAAAGTGAAATTTTATTCTAATAGCTATGTAAAAAAAACAGCTCATTGAGTTGAAAGTGGCTGCCTCTGGGGAAACAAAGTCTGAGGTGGAGAGACGTGGAAGAGGAAATGGCAACGTTTGTTATTATTAATAAAATTGGGAAACTCTGCCATTTTAAAATAAGCATTTGAACTAACATGATAAAATAATAGTAATATCAATAAATGGAATAACACTGTCAATTTACTAAATGAATATAGGACACTATCAAAGAAAATAGATAATTCACTGTTCTTGCCTCAAGAGACATGTGCCCCTATATTATGACCAAAGTTTCAAGATGTGCTGATCACTCTGATATGCACCCCCAGGAAGAACTCAGCTTTTAGCACATGGTGGGTTCCCAAATTGTGACTATTGGCCTTATCTTGTCACCCCCATAGCAGCATGTAGTTCCCCCATCCACCTAAAATGTTTTCTGTCAAACTGCAACCACTTCAGTCATATGTCTGAGGTAAGAATTGATTTCACATCAGCTAGAATAAAATCTAATTAGGAAAGTAAATCTTCTATAAATAAAGTAGTACAAAGTCTAATGAAAAGGATGTGTCTGATCTGAATAACTGCCACCAAATAAAACACAGGGCATCATGCTTGCCAGATTCCAAGTCAGTTAGTCCCTTTTTAACTCCTTAAAGGAAATTGGTGCAGGAGAATGTAAGCATGAATATCAATAAATTACACAGAAGGACACAGCAACTTAGTGCTAGTTATATGAGTTTGTTTCTAATATAAGTTTAGTTGGGTTACTCAGAAACATGCCTAGAAAACAACTTTGGTGCAAGGAGTTTGTTTGAAAGATTAAAGAAATACCAGCAGGGGCTTTGGTACATGAGATAGGAAATAGAGGGCATCCAATAAAGGGTTAACGTCTTTGGGTAGATTTCTAGAAGCAGAACCAGAAATTAGGATGCTTGTGAAAGAGTTTTACTATAATGTGTTTCCAGGGAGAGGACAAAGAAAATCAGCAACAAAACTCCCCTGAGATGTAGGGCAGTGGGACAAGGAAGGGAACAAAGTCAAGCTTGCTTGTTCCAGCCATCTTTCTGCACTTGTCCATGGATGTGCCTGGCCTCTTCCCCTCAAGCTCTGTCTTCGTCTTCATTATCACATCTCTGTAGTACAAGTATTTGAATTTCTGCAAATATGCATATCCACGTAAACAAAAAATACAGAGCAATGTTGGGTCACTAATATGTTAAGGACAGCGGTAAACCTCTAAAATAAAATTGCCTGTCATCAGGAGGCACCTTTAATTACCTTTGCTTTACTTTAATTGAAAGGTCATTCTCGAAGCATGGACTTCTTACACTCCTCACCATTAATATTCCTTATTATGAAAGATGAAAACAGATAAAGAGCCCCAAGAGGACCTGTGGATGCTGAGCTGTGGGTTGGAGTGAGGATGAGAAAGGAAAGACTTTAGAAACAGAAAAATGCTGCATCTCACTGAGATGTTAAGAGCTAAAGATGGTACATGAGGATTAATTTAAAATTACTCCCAAAGGGTGTTCAGAAAGCTCCATGACAGGGGACGTGGTGCCATCTCTCAGGGAGACCGCCTTAGCCTGGTTTCCCATTGCAGTAATAACAGCTGCTTTCCATGTCGCCTGCATCTGCCATTGCCCGGCACTTAGCCTGGGTTGTCTAAGGAATGGGTACCTTTTGTTTAGCTTGACATTTACTGCTAGTGAATTTTGCCCCTGTCTACTGGATGTTCACAGAGTTCGAATCTGTGAAAATCATTTGTGGTCTGGGATCCATGAAGATGTTTTAGGTGGGTTTCTCCCTTTCTGAACTGACTTGTTGGGGGTTAAAACAAAGGTGTAGCTATAGAAGGAAGAGTTGTAAAGATACCCCTGAGGGCGTTCATATTTCCAGCTGATATTATTTTTTTTTATAACATTTAGAATTTCTGGCCTTTTCCTCTATACTTGTTCAACTCTTGGGCAATGGGGTCAACACTCAAGCTGCAAAGCTGGGGGAAACTGTCTTGAGTATTTGCAGCAGTTGTGACATCCCGCTGTGCACTAATCAGATAACTCCTCTGGGTAAATGTTGTTACCTTGAAATTATATTGGAAGATAGGTATTTTAAAAAAATGAGCAGACAATAAGGATATAGGCAGTGAAAATGAACTTTAGGTGTTATAGAAAAATTAGGAGAGCCAATGTCCCAGCAACTGGGGAGTGAACACTGGTATCTATCAAGAGGCAGTGCCATTCACCTTAGTACAGTAAGCAGAAGTGTAAATACTGGACCATTCATGGAGAGAAGCTGGGTTATAACCTAGGGCTCTTGTTTGGATGTACACATTGCTGAGAGAATTAAGAGAGAAGTAGAAAAGGGTACACACAGGGACAGTTTTCCATGTTCAAGTTTGTTTTCTCTTCTGCATTTATAAGATCTCACCATGACAATACCAGAAAACCAAACGCTTATCTTTTTATGTAGTCTAGGCCCTGCACTTGAGCACTGGACTTTAAAACAGGCACTGGCTTGACCAGATCTTCCTGGGATTTTTGTCTTCCAGAAATGTTGCTATTTGATATGTGATCTGTGCATCAATGGGGGTTCCACAGGCGGTGGACTCAGTGCAGGAGGGAGGAGAATAACCCAAGAATAATGGTTGACATCTCAGCAGAGCCCCACTGTCTGATGCTTTGAGCTCCTCTCTTGCAGGCTGGAAAGCTGAAGAGACTCTTCTCTCACATGAGGCATGCCAGTCCCGCTGGTGAGGAAAGCCTAGTAGGGTCCTCAGGAATGAGGTTCTGCTAATCAAGAGCTCTGCAACTCTCTGCACTTTGCCTCTACCAAGATTAAACTGAAGTCGTTTGCTTTTCTCCTTTGTGTATAAAAAGTGAATTTATAGGGAGAGAGCGGTGATGACAGAGGACTGTGTAGGAGAAGATGAATCAATGTATTAATCAGCCAGTGATGCAGTTGTCAGCTTTGCTCATGGAGATGTAAAAAGAAAGGTAGCAAACTGCTCAGTCGTGTAAATTTTCCGCAATGCTAAAAACGCTAACGGCATTTGTTAATAATAATTTGAAAGGGCACAAGCCATCCTCCATTAGATGTATTTTACTTTCACATTTACTCCTCAACAATTCAAACTGTTTTCAACAACTTTGATTTTTTAGGAAAGATTGTCTAGTTTGTCATTAACCTAGGAGTCACAAAGTGTTATGATACTCTAGTTAGTGTCCATGGGAGAGAACATTTAATAAATTCGTAAATTAAGGATAAAAAGGACATGAGCAAGTTGAATTGTGGACTTGCTTTCTCCTCTGTTCTGAAAAATAACTAATTGACATGAAAAAGAATAACCTAAGTAGATTCTTGATGTAAAACAAAAAATGTATAAAATTCAAACACAAGTGTGGATATGGAGACACATTTTACTTTACTCGTGATGCTAGTGTCGTCCTTAGTAATAACAGATCTTCTCCCTAAAATGTATGCTTGACCTTGACTGATGCAAGTGTGACACTGACTTTGCTCATCGTTTCACTTTGCTCCTGGCTTGGGAACAAACCTGGCCGTGGCGCACATTTGGGATGCATGTGTTGCTGGGCTGTGTAGCTGGCCTATGAGCAGATACAGGGTCTGGTCAAGCCTCTGGTCTGTCTGTACTGTTATCATTGACTGTTCTAGAGACTGAGGTTGTAGATGACTTTGAACGACAGCATTTGTTTGGATTCAGCACGCTGTACCTCTGAATTTCACATTACCCAAGTCAGATATTGCTGTGCTTTCTCAGATGTCATTAGCTATGGCTCTGTATTGGCATGTTGACATCAAGATACCTTTAAGATATTATTACCAATATTTTCCCTTTAGCCCACACCAAAACATTTGGAAGTGGGTGCAATGAAACTTAACAATCTTAGTCCATGATACTACTGTGAATTTTATAACTACCCGAATTTATCTTTTTGCACATGCTACAAAGGTGCTGTAGAACTGGAATTCCAACCTACCTAGCACAATACGTCAGACTCTGTGGCTGTCCTTTCTGAATGAAGAAGGGTCATTGCATAAATAGTTCAGTGTAATAGTGCAAGGAGATTTGAATGCTTGCAATGAATCTGTATGCTTTATGCTCCCTCTCCTATTTTTGGCCATTGCAGAATCCATCAGCAATACCCCTTCCCCTCCACCTTACGCCCAGTTTAACAACCAGCGAACGAGTCACATATGGGTGAACCTAGCTGCCATGAGTTGTCTGCTCTGATGGTTGTATGAATTTCTAGCTACCTCTGCTAAACTGTCAGGCAGTTTTAAAAAGCCTCAAGAAGACAGCTTATAACTATAGCTGCATAAAAAGGATTCCGGCTGCCGTTTACTTTCCTCCCAATCTTTTAAATTTATTCTGACCTGCATCAGACATTTATTTAAACATAAAAACAGCAAGCTTCCTATGAAGTGTGTGTTTGTTTCTCTGCAGGAACTTTTTGTTCTGGCTTTTTTTTTTTCTGGCTTCTCTCCAAACAATTAGATGAGAAAAGATTCAAGGTGGTAGAAAGGCTTAAATGGTGGCATCTGCTAAGGCAGCTGAATTTCTGTATTGGGCTTTTTAACGCTCATCGTGAGAATGCATCGGACTGGGGCACAAATCCCATCCAGAGTTGGTAGTACCCATTAGTTGTCATGGATTCCTTTATAAACAACCTCACAATTTACTCTGGAAGTTTCTACATGATAGCTCCTGGAACATTGTGGTGAAATTTAGGTAGAGGTAGAGGATGGCCTGGAGTTGGCCCCAGATTGTCAAAACCGGATCCATATGTCATTTAAAAACCAAGTGAACCTCATTTGATATTGCTGCAAAACTCTGATGATTCGAAATATAGGGATCTTGAAAATATCAGCTTCCAATTAGAAGAGATCAATAACTCATTCAGCTGCAGGACAACAGAGTCCAAACTAATAACTGAGAACAGCTTTCCTGATCTAATTGTTCTTAGACAGGCTTATGTAAGTGTGATTTCTCCATATGTTGGTTGCAACTTTCTCTTCTCCCTTCACAATGACCTCATCCTCTGCCTCCGCTGATTTTCTCTGCTGTGACATTTCCTCATATCATTTGCCATGCTCCCATTTCTTATTCTTGCATTGAAGCACACATCATTGGTGCTTGGGTGAACAAAAGTGATTCTGCTAATGCCTACAGTGGAGGCTGGATGTCCTGCTGGCTCCTCTGACTCAACTTTTCCACACCAAACTGTTCTCCTGCCCCTGCGTCACAAAGTCACATCACTTTTTATAGCCCTTTAAGCCAGATACCTTTCTTCTAATCCGTTTACTTCTTTTCTGACCTCATAGCAAACCAATCAGCATTGTATATCAATTTTTAAATTTTAAATATTTTTCCCCCAACTCGTCTACCCTGTATATTCTAGGAATCCTAAACTCCTTTGTTTTGTGCCTGGATTCCTATAAAAGTATCCTAGCTATCTCCCTGCTGCCAGCCTTGCTTCTTTTCAATTTTTCCTCCACAGTGACATCGACATGACTTTGTTAAGATATAAAGGTGGTCATGCATATACCTTCCTTAAAATCTTTCAGTGGCTTTTTGCCCCTCCCAAGATAAAGCTGAAACTCTTTAGTATGGCATATGACCCTTCAAGATCTGACCCTTGTCTGCTTTTCTGGCCCTGTATTCTACCATTTCTCACCTGCATCCTTTGCTTTAGGTATAGCAAGTCACTTGCGGATTCCCTAAAGCAGCTCACATTCACACAGCTCAGTGCCAGTTATGCATGAAATGCCTTTCTCTCACCTTTTACCTCAATATGTGTTATATGACCTCAAAGCTAAGATCAAGCACCATATCTTCTTGGAAATGTTTCTCTTCATTTATCCAACTCCCCCATGTTTGGTATGTTAATCGCTCTACCTTTATGCTTTGTATTCCATATTATATTATTTTATATTGCAGATTTGCATGATGGCTTTACACAACTGTGGACCTGTTATGGGTGGCATTATGATTTAGTTTTTCTCATCTTTGGAACAGTCTTAGTGCTTATTATCTGGTGCAGGCCAGATACATGTTTGTTTAGTGAATGATTAATGAATGCAAAAATAAATTTTTAAATGGTATTTCAATGGGTATTACTGAATTAATATATTTTTTTAAATTTTCTATATTTAACTGTGTATGGAGCCACTTTCTAATGTTTAACATGTAAATATTCAGAGAAGATAGATTTTTTTTCCCCTACCTGTAAAGCAAATTCAATTTTTAAGGAACCAAGGCTTGTCTTAGAAAGGAATAAAATGAGTGATCAGAGGCATCTAACTCTGGTTCTGGATTTTGTCTTGGTAGTTATTTGTTTTTATTGTATGTTTTGCCTTTTTAAAAAAAAACTCATACTTCTTTGTCATTGTCCCATCAGCAAAAACCAGGCTCCAGCAAGTTTAATGATTATACCATATTGTTGTCTGTATTCACTATTTTATGCATTTGATCTTTAGTTCTTATTTATTGCTTGTTGTAAGTTTGTATCCTTAAACATTGTCTTTTCTACCCCCCAACATCACATCCCTTGGTAACCACCATTTCATTCTGTTTTTAAGAATTTGGTATTATATGGCAAATGTATTTTAATTATAAATAAATAAATAAATAAATAAATAAATAAATAAGCAAACAAACAAACAAACAAACAAATAAATAAATAAATAAATAAAATTGTTGTTAAGATTGTTTAAAACATTTTCATAAGGAGATGCAGCTGGTCAGAAACCAGGAGCCTCTAAAATGCATCTTTCTACTGGCAAGATTTGGAATCTGATCAGAGTCATCTTTCTGAATTTTGGAGAATAGACCTAATTTTCCCAAGCACCTTAAGGTGGGACAACTGGGCCAAGAACTTGGCTGAGTATTGACCATTCAATGAGTATTATTCCAGATCTCTTCCTAAGAGGCCAGGTATTCTGGCCCAGCCTTGTCCCACTCTTTAAAATCGGACTTGCCTCCAAACTGAAGCACTCTTCAATGCAGAACTCGAATATGGCCTGTTCTTACTTTCTCTAAGCCTGAGCATCTTAGAGAGGAGGCCCACATCTCTGGTCTGTGAAGTCCTCGGGAAATCTCACTAAGAAACAGCCATTTGTGTGACCACTGCACGGTGCATGAATGACCTTCCCTCTCTTTCCCAAGGTTATCTGGGTTTGTTGTTAGTTTTCATGTTTTTGTTTTGTGTATTTTTTGCTTTGGTGAGTCTGGGCATTCCTCCCAAGCCTTGCAATGAAGATGTAAAGAGAGAGTGTTCTCTTGATACTCCTTATAGAAGGCTTTCAGATATATATCTTTTAGATTTCTAGAATTCAGAAGTCAGAAGTCAAAATCGTAATCCAAACTCTATCATGTCTCCATGACTTTAACTTCATCTTTTCTTTCTAAAACTTTCTTCCTTATGTAAAATAAATATACATGTATGTGTGTGTGTGTATACGTAACTCTGCTTACTTGCAGGGTTTATTTGAAATGTAGTTTAGATAATTGTGTATAAATTTCTCTTTGCAAAATACACATAGTTGCTGAATCTACCTTAAGGGTTGTAGTAAGTATTAACCACATTGTTGTGATAAAATGCATTAAACAGTGCCGAAGCTATAGGGAGCACTATGAAAGTTTACCTTTTATTCTCATTACTGGGTTCATTGGTAGGGATATGATAAAACCTGTACACAGATAAGCAAGAACACTTTGTTAGAGGCCCTGCAACACTTTCCACTGAGTATAAATTCTGGATCTACTTCTTACTTGCTGTACAGTTACGTCACCTATTTATTTAATTTTTAGACTCAGTCATTTTATTGCTTAAAAGAATAAGAATGTAATAAAACTTCCTTTTCTTCCTAAGATCATTACTTCTCCCTCATCTCAATTAACATTCAGAAAAATGAACCTTATTATTACCGCCTCCTCTTGTCAATTATGAGAGTGGAGGAGAAAGAGGGAGAAAAGCACTGAAATGTTTTTATACCAGTGACTAAGAATCAACCCCTTTGACAATTTTATTTCTACATAGTGTGATTTGTATTTGACAGCTCACCTAAGGAGAAATATCACGGACCTCTGATTAGAACAGATAAGGGTCCAGTGGCCCTCCCACATTTCAGCGACCTGGTCTTGCTTCTTTTGATCACAGCCTTAGAGACTATGGTTCATATGCTAAAATTGCTTGTCCCTTTGTGTAGATGACCCAAGTTTCTTCCACCTCAGCTACTGTGTGCCATTGCTGCCGACTCATAAACCTTTGAGGAGCAATTCTCCCTCCACATTCCTAACTCTGAAGCTGAGCTGAAGGAGGGTAAAAGAGAGTCAAGATGAGGATAAGAGTTGGCAGCCTCAGGGTTGTGTGATATTTTGAGTGGCCAATGCATCAGGTAGGGTTTTTTGTTACAAGAAATACAGTCTTACTCTTGCTGACTTAAAAAAATTTGTTATTCACTGAAACGAATAAGATCTTCAGTGCAGAGGTAAGGGCATGGAGCCACAATTAAAATATGCAGGGGTGAATGTGTCAGAGGCAGGTAGTATCTTCATCAGGAACCATTTATTGCCACTCACTTTCACCCTTGGCACACTTTGTGGGTGGAGCCATACTTTCTACACTATATGCATTGTCCTGAATCCTTAGTTATGTCCTCAGCTCTTAAGCACTCCTATATCATACATACCTGTCACAAATGACTGTTAACTGTCTTTATAAATGTTTCAAACTGATATTTAAGCTGAACAAAGTAATCATTTATCTCATCAAACTTTCTGAAACAGCCAGATACCATTAACAGCATTTTACCTGTAGATAACATAAAATTGCAGGATGATAAGTGATTTATTCCAAATAGTGTAATTAATAAGTGGCCACCCTATGATTCAAACAGATGTTGGCTTAACATCAATGCTAATATTTTGAAATTTAATGAGTTCTCAGAGAGGTTGAAATTCCTTTATTAAAGTTTATTCTAATAATGATTACAAACACAATATAAGAAATGTTTAGAATTGAAGAGATGACCAGGACACGTTTATTCATTATTTATTTTAAAGTAACCCAAGTAACACATGACCATTGTGGAAAATGCTAGAACATAGATGAGTAAAGAATAAACAAACAAAAAATCAAAACAGCTATCTGAAAACCAACAACTCAAAATTAACCCACTTTTGTTATATGTTTAAGTTAATTTATTGATTCATATTTATTGCATCCTACATATGCACCAAGCACTATTCTAGAAGCTAGGGATGAAAGGCTAAAAGAAAAAAAAAAAACTAAAAAATCATTGTCCCCAATCATACTTTCTACCACATTTGGATGAGCTTCAATTGTATTGGGGTTGACAGGGGGAAAAAAGGATACAGATAAAGGAGTAAAACTATTGAACGTTACAGAAAATAATGTGTAAGAAATAGAGATGGTACAACAGTAAAGAACAACTGAAGGATTAAGATCAGTTTAGAAGGAGTGGCCTGTGCTCTGAGAGGATATAATTTAAATAGAAATTAGATAAGAAGGAACCAGCTATGGGAAAAGCATTTCATACAGGGTGCTGGGGAAGCAAGTGAAACACCCTGGAAGAGAATATACCTGGGAGGGTGGGAGGATTCAGCTCAGGCCAGGATAGTTGGAATTCTGTGAGATCAGGGAAGAATCTCTGGGTTGTGGTCAGATATCAGTCCCTATGGGGCTCTGTAAGACATTAGTAGAAGACTAAAGTTTCTTTTAAGCTTAATCAAAAGCCACTGAAGGGGTTTTACACACATAAGTATATGTTCAATATGATTAAAATTATGGAAATAAAACCACAATGAATTACCTCTACATACCCACTAGAATGGCTAAACTTAAAAAAAGGGGTTGGAGGGGATAATACCAACTGTTGATGAAGATGTATAGCAACTGAAAATCTCCAGCTTCGATGATGGGTTTGTAAAACGACATAGCCACTTTGGAAAAAATGTTGGCAGTTTTGTTTTTTATATGATAAGCATTTACTTACTATGTGTGGTCTAGTAATTGTAGCCTAAAGTATTTTCCAAAGATAAATGAAATATATATTGACAAAATATGAAACTATTCATATCAAATATTCATAATAGCTAAAAACTGGAAACTACACAAATGTTCATCAATTGGTAAATAGATATACAAACAATGACATATCTTTACAATAGATTTCAGTTGAACATAGAAGGAATAAAACTAGTTAGAATATGGAGAAACCCTAAAAACATCATTGTATATGAAAGAAATTATACACAAAAATGGATTATGTATGATTATGTTTCAGTGCACATGAAATTCTAGAAAAGAAAATAATATCACAAAGTATATTACTGGTTGCTAAGACCTGGATGTAGAAAGAATGAATTAACTACCAAGAGACGAGAGGGAGCTTTTTTAGCAGATGAAAATGCACTATATCATATTTGTGGTTACAGTTACATAAATATATACATTGCCATAACTCAAAACATTTTATACTTAAAATTGATCAGCTTCAATGTATGAAAATTATACTATAATTAAATAATAATAAAATAGTGTATGCATGAAAAAAGGAAGAGACATATAGACTAATGTTTGAGAAGTAATTAATTAATTGAGGAAATTCTTTGACTGATATTAGGTAGTCTTCTTTTAAATACATTTCTTTTTTATCCACTAGGCCTTGCCACATGAATTCAACTAGTAAAATTTATTTTTTCATTAAATCTGTACAAGAAACTATTTTAATCTATATATGTATTTGTTAATTATATATGTATATATATAATATACATATATAAATGTAGAAATATATACAGAAATGCCAGTACCTTCTGTTATCCTATTGGCCAGACTGTGAGGGGAAAAACGCTCTCATATATTATATATTGTTGATGGGAATATATAATATTTTTGCAGTACTATATTATATTTATTAAATTATATAAAAACATTTGTATAGTACTATGAAAGGTAGATTTGTTGATATCATACAAAATTATGTACGTATTTACCTGTTGATGTACTGATTCCACTTTTAGGAATTTACCCTGAAAATATACCTTGAACAATACTATACACCAACACACACACACAATTAATTATTCATTGCAGCATTGCTCATTAATAATGGAAACATATTAAATGTTCATATATAGGGGAGTAGATTAATAAACTATAGTCTATAAACTTTATTTTTTGCAACTTTACTATGCAACTTTATTTTTTTTAAAAAAAGGAGGAAAGTCACCATGAACTGATAAAGAGTTATTCCCCAGATGTATTCCTGACTGCAAAAGAGCAAAGTGCAAAGGAGTATCTATCTGTGTTATCTTTTGTATAAAAAAAAAGAATTAGAAATTCATGAGACTGGTTACCTATAGGGGTGTTTGGGAACTGGATGAAAAGGATTCGGGAATGTGAATATGTGGAATGGATGGAGGGAGAGAGCTGAGATAGAAGGGAGTTGAGTTGATGGTGACATTTCTCTGAGTATGAAATTTAAAAAAATAACTGGCTTTTAGAACCCATTTCTATTTTACATACTTAAAAAAGTAAATAAGAAAATAAAATCATTAAGAATTTGGGAGAAATGAAATAAGAATAGAAACATATGAATTTAACTATATTTCAAATAAATAATGTAAATAAATTGAGGATGGGGGAATAATTCTTGGACGCAGTATTTTGACTGTATTGTAAAAAAACAATTTTTTTAATAACTCTAGTAGGTTTGTTATCCACAATAGTATGCATTAGACACTCTGAAATGATAATGTATATTTTATGATTAAGCATATAAGTAAATATATTGTGAATAGCAAGAGTTAGTCTCTCTGTGTTAGAGAAGAAAGTTAAAATTGTGGAAAGCAAGAAGCTAGAAGCAGCGCTATAGAGTCAGAATGAAATTGGAGGTAGTATTGTGACCACGTGTTTTTTTAATATGTAGATAAATTTAGATATTAAATATGATATTGTGTGTATGAATATAGATTTAGATTTAAATTTATAAATAAGTGGGTTGATAACAGCAATAAATATATATGTATATATAATTTAATACTTACCTGATTGAATGCTTTTCAGTCATACTAAACATTATTGCATAAACTCCAATATTTAAAATAAAATTTCTAAAATCTTTGTGTTCTTCTTTCTTCTCCCAAATATTTTGTTTCATTTTTGTCCCTTGAATCCCCCTTAATTTCTCCTAACTGCAAATAATTTACAATTTTTACAGCAGTTTTAGCGTTCTGAAGAAATATAGTAAATATGTATATACTCACAGTAAACTAATAGGTAAGGCAGAATGAAACAAAGGAAGCATTCAGCATATTGTTTCTACATGACCCTAATCAATTGTTGCTCAATATTACATGGGCACAGGGCAAGAGGAGAGGACAGAAGAGAGAGGTGATAGTATTTGAAGTATTTGATAATGACACAAGAAAACAGAAGTTTATGATCAGAGTACGTGTATAAACTTGGGGGGAACATAGCCTTCTTCCTTGATGAAGACTTTTTATTTTAGATTCTGAAGGTCACGTGCTAGGTTATAATCATCTAAGAATGGCTTTCTCATTTGTTTTTTTCTGTAAATGCTTGACAAGTCTACAACTACAAAAACTATTTAGCAAAATGCCAGCACAGGCTTTACAGTTTGTAATTTTAAGAAGCAATAAGAAAGATCTACTGCAAATTTTAAAACATTCAGTATAGGGCTTTGAATAAGATTGGAAAATTGGAGAAAAATTGGTTCCCAGCAGGTAAAATATTACTGACATTTTAATAATAATGAAGCATAAGACCTAGGTAGGGCAAAACAAAAATCCATTTTGCATGTCAAAAACTTGTTTGTGACAAATTTGATTAGGTTACTTTGTTAGATTTTGTGACTCTAATGGAATAAGTTCGAGGTTAAGAAAAGTAAAATCAGTGTCTAAATAATGAGGAGACTAACTTTTCCAACAAGACTCCGAAAAATGAGAAATCTTTATGCACGAAATGACTTCTTCGATTTTGCTTTATGAATGGAGTTTTGTTTCACTTTCAAAACAAAAGGGAAATCAAAATATCTGCCTGTTTGACTTTACATAATCTATGTTCTCCTGGCTTTGCATACATTTAAGGATTTAGGCTCTGTTTCTTGTTGTATCAGGTGAGAATTTCCTACTTGTTATATTTTTAAACTTCCCTTAAGAAAACCCGATTTCAAATCCACAAAATTTAGATACACCATAGTTTATTAGCACATTTTAAAATCTTTCTACTGTAAAAAGAGATAAAGAGAAGTTTTGCATGAAACAGGCTTCATAGATCGGGGATTACGGTTGAAGAAATGCATAAATGAAACTTCAGTTGGCCTGAAATAATGCCATGTAAAGGTATTTTCAAATCCCTTAAGGTATAAATAAAAGATTAATCTTCATTTATTTATGACTAGTTAGACTAGTTTGTATCAGTCATGTGTCTTTTGATAATTAGTTATTGATATGAGAGGAAAAATCTTTCATTGACTTTCATTTCCAATTGATCTTAGAGCCTTTTTAATTTAAAGATCTTTGAGAGAGTGTGATTGATACATGAAGTATTTTGGGAAAATGATTCAGATTGTTATGATAGAACTGAGCTTTTTAAGAACCTATACCTCATGACGCATAGTCTCCAAAAATTGATCTTGGGTTCAATGGAAACCATGTTGATTTGCCAATCTGTGATATCGTTGACTCAGACTGACACAGACTAAGTTCAAGACCACTGGCCTCATGGACGGGAGTTTAAGGCTTATTTATACACACAAGCTTTAAAATTCTACATGAATTTTCATTGCTTTATGACTAAACTAGTTTAAAATGGGAGTACAAATGTCAGTTACCTGGCTGTGAAGTTAGGTGAAATCTCTCTTAATATTTTCTTCAGTACATTCATGGATTTTCTTAAGGCCTCTTTGTAGCTCTTATGAGACTCCACTGTGCATCTTTCTATTTCCTACCTCTTCTCTTTCTCTTGGGTTCTGATTAACTTCTCACTTGTTATATGAAGAAAAATATCTAATCTCCCCTTTTGAAATAAAAGACATCAGTTTCTCTCCTCAGATTTGTAAAAATAGTTTATGCATGCCTAGCCATGAGTATAGAGCCAGATGTGTATAAAGCCAAAATAGGCATTTGCATATTCAATTCATCTCTAGAAATACAATGTTTATTGGTTCCATTTATTCTTAATTTAAAAGCTTATTGGTATTTGGGAGCAAATAGAAATAAAATTGTTCAGGAAACAAGGCAAAATATTAAAATATCTACAAAGAGAGAGAAATATAGAAAACATTCAGTTAGAGCTTTGAATAACACAAGATAAGGGGGTACCCCCATAAAACCCTTAAACACAATACATATAATCTCAAACTGCCCCAGATAGGAAACAGGTAATAAACAATAATACTTCCTTTTTATATAACATTTGTTACTTTCTTCACCTCTCTGAAGCTGGATCAGGCAGTCACTGCAATAGTATTCTCATTTGATAGATGAGGCACAGTTAGCGACTGAGCCCAAAGCAGTAGTTCTGTTTCCTTTTTTTTTTTTTTTTCGGTCACATAGAGTAAAAAATACAGATGTTAAAATGTATAATTTGACAAAGGTTGACAAATGTTGTGCATACTTAGACAGCATCTTACTCCAGATAAAGAACATTTTCATCAGCCTGGAAAGTTTCTGTACTCAATGTTAATTTCCATCTAACCACAGGCAAATGACATCTATAACTGCAGATTAGTTTTGCTGTGAGTGAACTTCATTTAAAGAAAATGAAATCTTGCAATGCACACAATTTTGTGCCTGGCTTTTTCCATTCACCATAATGACTTTAGATGCATTCATGTTATTGTTTGTCAGTTTTTTGTTGTTGTTGTTGTTTTTAATTGTTGAACATTTCTTTATATGCATATAATATGTTTGTTCTCTAGTTGATAAACACTTGAGTTATTCGATATCAGGGCTGTTTTAATTGAAACAGTTTTAAAATTCTTGCATAAGATTTTGAGAAGCCATACATTTTTTCATTTCTCTTGGATAAATTCACAACAGTGGGATATAGGTTAGAAATATGTTTTATTTTATGGGAAAAAGGTGAACAGTTTCCCAGAAATATTTTACATTTTATGTATCAGTAATGTTATGAAGGTTCCAATTGTTCTATATCATTACCATATGCTGTTACAAATTTTTTTATTTATCTTCTTTTGTAAAATTTCTGTTCATGTCTTGCAGACATGTTATTTATTGGGTTGTTTGCCATTTTAATATTGACCTGTAGGGGTTTTATATTCTAGGTACAATACTTTGTTCAGATATGTATATTACAAGTTTTTTTTAGACTATGTTTTATCATTGTGATTAATGATGTTTTTTGATGAGCAAAGTTTTTTACGTATATGAAGTATAGTTCACCTTTTTAAAAATCTTTTTCTAAAAATTATGAAGTTTTTTTTGCCATTTGTGTCCTTCTCACTGATAAAATCTTTTGTCTACTCCATGTTTGTGAAGTATTATCATGTATTCCTTCAGAAAGTTTTACAGTTTTTGTTTTTATGTTTAGATTTTGGACTCATCTCAGTTAATACAATCGTTCTAACACCATTTTTTGAAAATACTTTCTCCATTGTATTATCTTGTCCCCTTTGTAAAAAAAATAATCATACTGTGTGTCTATTTCTGAACCTCTATTCTAATCCATGATTCTATTTATTTATCTTTATAAGTTACCACTATCTCTTAGTTATTGTAATTTCACAGTACATCTCGACAGCTAGCTTTCTAGCTCGGTGGGGAGAAGAGGAGGTGGAGAAGCAAGGTACCTAGGTTGCAAAATTTAAGAAGGCAGAAATTTAAGGTGTTGGAATCCCAGGATCCTCAATTGCATGATTTTGCCTCCTTTTAAATGTTGCACCCTACATGCTTCACTTGTCTCTAGTCATAGCCCTGAAGTGTACTGTACTTCTGCCAACTATTATTTCAAGATTGCATTGCCTATTCAAGGTATTTTGCTTTTCCATATAAATTTCAGAATCAGCTTTTCCATTTCTATATATTAAAAAAAAAAAGCCAGCTGTTAGGATTTTAGTCAAGATTACTTTGTGTCTATAAATTAAATAAGGTGAATAGATGAGGTTTACTAGTACTTTTAACTTGCTGATGGCTTTTATCATGCATCTTTATTGAATTTTGTCAAATGTTTTTTCTGCCTTTATAGTGGTCATCATCTCACTCTTTCAGCCTATAATTGTGGTTCTATATTAATTGTCAAATATTAAAACAAACTTTTATTCCTGCAATTAACCCTACTTGGTCAAGATGAATTATCCTTTCAATATATTTTTGGACTTAATTTGTTAATATTTTGTCAAAGATGTTTACATTTGTATTTATGAAGGCCATTATTTTGTAATTTTATTTTCTAGTAATATCTTTGTCAGATTGTGATATCAATATTAACACCAGAAGTATTACTCTAGAGTCATGAAATTGGATAAGGATGGTTTATTCCTCTTTCTGAAAGATTTTATATAAAATTAATGGTATTTATGATAAATTCTTTATAAGTTTATAAGTGAAGCCATCTGAGACCAGGTGATTTAGAGTGTTAATTAAAATTATGATTTTCATAATTTTAGGGCTATTTAGATTTTATGTTTCTGGCATCAATTTTGTTAATTTGTGTGTTTCAAAGATGTCCATTTCATCAAAGATATCAAACTGATCAATTTAAATATTTTAATGTCTATAAGATCTGAGTTTCTGTTCTCTCTTTTCTGTTAGTGGTCATTTCTGTCTCTTTTTTTGTTACATAGTCTAGCTAGAGATTTGTCAGTTTTCATATTTCAAAGTAACTGTTTTTGGTTTTTTAAAATTTTTTGTTTTTCTATTTTATTTCTGATCTTGTTTTTATTATTTGCTTCTTTCAACTTAATTTGGATTTAATTTTACAGTCTATTTCTAGATACTTAATGAGGAAACAGATATACCTATTATTTTCTAATATATTTAAAGCCGTACATTTCTGTGTATTTTACAAATCAATGTTAAATATTCTTTCTAATTGATTTTAAATTATTTTGAACATATTTATGATCAGTTTTTGACCCACCAATTATTTTAAAGATGTATTGCTTAATCATATTGGTATATTTTTTCAGTGTCTTGTCATTTACAATCTTTGTGGCTTAGGCATGTTACTAACCACCTGAGTCTCAGCTTTCATATCTGTATAATTAAATTAATACTTAAATCAGAGAGATTTCAGAAGAGCAGGGGAAGTATGTATAAAATCCTCCTTTCTGAATTCAAGCCAATCACCATGCCTTCTTCTTCATTTCAGTAATTGGTTGAATAGTTTTCTTGCTACTGCCCAGATTGCTATAGTGGGCTTTAGGAAAGCTGTCAGAAATAAATTAAACATGAAGTAAAAATGCTGGAAATTCCAAAATATTCTAGATGTCACTGACAAGGTCATGGTTAAATAACCAATTGACATGCATCCTTTAATAATAACATTGACAATATAGATATAGATAGATACAGATATATAGATGTAGATATATAGATACATAGATATAGCTTATATAGATATATAGAGAGATGAAAATTAAATAGTAATATGTCATCTTATTTTTTAAGTCTGTCATGTATATGAAAAAACAAGTGTTAGCAGTTTGTCTCTAAATGACTAGAGTATGTATATTATTCCTATGTTTACTTGATAATTGTCTATATTTTAAACTTAAATATAGATTTATTAGGTAAATTTGAATCAAATTGGCAATAAAAATATTTAAAAATTTGAGTTTCTCATCCTCATTCCTGCCAAAATTTTATGAATATTTTGTTCAGCTGGTGACTAAAGAAAAGGTAGTTTCTTGAACAGGGAAGCTTTAAATAAAAATCCTTGAATAAAGGAAAATAACTTTGCTGCTTTGCAATATCATATGCTATCTCTTGGTGAGATAATTATACCAAGTCATGGGAGAAATTTTGTATAATTATGTTTAATTATTTCCAAAGGCTATTATATATCTCAGCCTTCACCTCTGAATAACATTAGCACAGAGATTTTATCTGGAGTTGTAACCTGTATGAGTGTTATCCCTTCTCATTGGGAATTGCTGCCAGGATAATATATTTGATTACTGTTCCTCCTATTATATATTATACAATTTTGGCATTTTTTCTAAAATATTCATAAAAATAAAACTCAATAATATGAGAAAGTAAAGTGAAAACTATTAACAAGAGAGAATTTATCATAACTGTGACACTTGCATGTATGTTCAAAAATTTCAAAGCAAGAGGTGACCTTGGGTCATTCATTTATTGCACATCATAGGCAAATGGCTTAATCTCTATAAGCCTCAGTTTCATATATAAGATGAGTAATAAATTAGTAGTGCTATCATGAAGATTAAATGACTAATACAGAAAAATCCTTTGGATAAATGCCTAATATACATAAGAGGCATCTCATAAACATTGTTTGAATTTCTGAATGTAGATTGTAGATACAATTATGTTCATTTTACAGGTGAGGAAATCGAGGCTTAGAGAGCTAAAGAAACAGCAAAGATCTCATAGTAAGTGACAGAGCTGGGTTTCTAATTAAGGCCATGTGACTTAAAGCCCATAAACATGACACCTTCCCTTTTTGCTTTGGGGTTTAGAAGATCTCAAGTAACGGGAAACATGTGCCTATGCTGTTTCTATGACAAAAAGCATTTCTTTCTCTCTCTCCTCCTACCTAATTGTATTATACCCATATAACATTCTGTGTCTAGTAAAGTAATTGAACATCATCTTTGTGAAAGACACCATACTAAGCACTGTACAAGACAGCATGATAAATTATATAAAATACTATCTCCTAACAGTCAAGTACATGCTCTATGAATGTATGTGATTTTTCTTTCTATCGCTGTATAGGCATTTATTATCGTTATTTATTTCTCAAGAATTTTCAAAAAAATTTAAGGGAACATAAATAAATAGAAAGATAGCAAAGCAACACAATCTTACTCTGAATCAATAACTATCAAAAACCTTCAAGCAAAGAAAATTTGAAAGCCAGAGTTAAGTTTTTTAAAAAAGCAAGAATTATATGATTAAGAGAAAGTCAAATTGATATGACTATATCACAGAATCTACACTTAGGGCAAGCTTTTGTTATGAGGCATAAAACTGTGCTATGAGCAATCTGAGAACCAATGTAAAACTAAGACAGGATATAAAATAGTGCTTAGTGTCTAATTCAAGTAATTTAATCTAATTTTAACTATTTTTAACAGTTCTGAACTCAGATATTTCTCATTCTGTGTTTGGAGAGAACATTGGACAAGCTACATAAGCACAGATTTATTCAAAATGTAAATATCTTACATTTCACACCTCTTTAAGAATTCTTTTTGAAAAATCCCATATTTACACAAATCCAAGACGTATAAATAGCAGAATGAAAACTTTGAAAGGATTTTCTTTTTCTTTCTGGCAGAGGTTAAGGTCTTCTGGTTTTTAACCAGTTGAAGCAGCAGAAAGAGAGAAGTAACTCTGAATAAGAGAGAGGTCTTCTCTGCCTTAGGAAACATGCAACCTAGCAGGACAGGTATTGTGTAAATGTCTGGAAATGTGTGACAGAAATGAGGGAGGTGAGCTTAAAGATGTCTGTGACAAGGACATCCACTCTTTCTAAAGGCAGGAATGTTTCCAAATACACAGAAGAATGAGTAGAACTGTCCTAGGAAGCTACTACACAATGCAGTGGGAGAGAGAGTGTTGGTGTGTGATAGTATCGATAGAAACTCTGGGCAAGCATTCGTTGATGGAAAAGAGCAAAGTATGTTCTAGAAAGTTAAAGACAGTTACTTGGTTTAACAAATAAAGACTGAGGAGGAAAGGGGAAGTAGAATGAAGAACAGGGGTTGTTATGAAATCAATGGCAGTTAATACAGGGCTTAATAGCACATGTCAGTAACCGGGACTTTCCAATCGTGTCGAAGTGATTATGGTTATTATTACTTCTACCATAGACTTCAGGGTGTGTGATTCATTCCTGATAGGCTTATAAAGAAAAATAATTCCTCAGAATTGGCTTCGTAAGGAGTAAGAAAAGAGTTCATGCTGAGCTAGTGGAGCGCTCTCAGGACTATCAGCAGTGTGACTTTCTAGCCAGTTCTGTGCAGGGAAAATAAGTCTGCAGAAGGGACTGAGCTATTTTTAGAAAGACAGAATATTGTTTCCAAATGTTCTTATGCAACAGCCTTGACTCTGAGAAACAAAGTTTGTTTTACATTGATTTTATTTGATTTAGGAAAGACAATAAACGTATGAAACTGTAATATGTGATTAGAGCTGTTTTCAAATATTGCTGTATATTACAGTTTTTTTTCTGGGTAACAGTATCTCTTTAAAGTTCATATTAATTCATTTTATTCAGGTATCAGAGAGACAGTTGCCAAATATAATGCCTCTGTAGAAAAGAACAATACTATTAGGTAAGAAAAGAGCTGGATGTGTTTTGGATGAGTTTTTGAATTACATGGATTGCAAGTTTCCAAATGCAGGATTGGAACATCATGCCAATAAAATAGCAATAGAAAAAAAAAACTGCCATGTCTATAACTGGAGAAGAGTGAACAGGGGAGATTTGAAAACACTCTTATTTGTGAATCAATGAGTAACAAAAGAGAATTGGAGAAAGTGTGTGTTTTTATTAAAACATCTAACAAAATTCTCTCATTTTATTGATTGATTGATTGATTGATTGACTGACTGACTGACTGACTTAGAAGGGGTGGGAATCTCACATCAACACAGTTTCTTTGTGGCAGCTGAGCTTGCAATTTGCATGTAACTGTCTGGCAAAATTATTTAGGAAATCTGTTGGTGTTCAGAAATGGCACGGTTGGGCCTTAGGAAGACCTGGGGAGCAAGGTTACTGACTTGCACCTCGTGGAGATGAATACTGAGGGTCAGAAACTACCTTTAAATGAAAAGGTAGGTGGAGGGAAAACCAGAAGCCACGTGCAGGTTAGGAACCTGTGGGCAACATTGGTTCCACTCCTCAAGTCATAGTAGTTATCTCTGTCTTACTTATAGTAGAACTAACGGTGTCATTTTTTGAACATATCTTTATCTTGTATATTTTTCATTTTATGAGTATTATTGTGACATCAACACTGTTGAACAGTCATTGTCATTTACCTAGATAAATATGCATTGTAACTTTCCCAAATGAAGTGATAACATCCTCAAAAACAAAAACCTTGTCTGAAATGACAACTAAAGTTCCCATAATGTTTTGCATTTCTGTGTGCCTTAATGAAAACCTTCTGAGGTAGGATTTTATAATGTCTTTATTTTAAAGATGAAGAAGCAAAAGATAATGAAAATAGCTTACAATAATAGCTTCTGAATCTAAATAATTTTATTCCACCATAGTCCTTTCTATATTGTTTAATTTCCATATTTTTGTCAAGCACCAGAACTACCTCATATAGAAACTCAATAGATACTTGTGATGAGTAAGTAAATTATGGATATAACCTGTGCTTGATGAGTACATGCCAGTTACTATGACTACAAAGGGTATTGATAAGTGTGGCAATTACTTTTCCCCAGAGGTATACAGTAAGGCTTTACCAAAGAGATCACATTTTCAGAGGATGAGTTGGAGTTTGCTGGGTGAACAAGCAAGAGTAGACATTACTATAGATAAAAAAAAATAAAAAAAAAACAGTGTATTTAGGAAGACATGGAGTTATAAAAAAGTATGACTGAGCACTCTGAGATGGTGAATTGCAGCTTGCCTAGAGTCTAGAGGCCTCAGGGGAAATTACAGTGTAAGGGAATGAGGCTGAAGAAGTGAGTTTGGGCCAAGTGGCAAAAAGATTTGTCTGAAGTAAAGGAGCCATTCTTGCAAAACGCTGTCTGAAATTTTTTTTTTTAATTATTTATTTATTTGTTTGTTTGTTTGTTTGTTTATTGTCAGCCAAGGACCTACATAACCCATTTAAAAATGTTAGAGGCAGGATTTCCAGTCATGTGTACTTCTTAGATCCCTAGGCTTTTTTCTAGGAGCTTCGCAGTTTATTTTTTTTTTTTAGGCAAGGCAACACATGGTTGACCTTACAGATTGCTAGGAACTTGTTAGCTTATGATCTTTTAATTTTTATTTTTTACACTTACAGTACCTGGTCTTCCTAGGTGGTCTCCCATCCAACTCCTAAGTAGGTCCAACCCTCTTAGCTTCTGAGATCAGAGAGGATGGGGGCACATTCAGGGTGGCATGGCTGTAGACACCATTGTAATCTTAAAAAAGTAACATTCCAGAACCACACTATGAAGTAGGTAACATGAATCCCATTTTATATGTGACATTCTAAGCCCAAGAGAAGTTAAGAGAGGCTTCTATTCACAAATCTGGTGGTCAGCAGACTTTTCTCTGAGTCAAAACTCTAAGCTTCCCAACCAGGACCAGGAGGGGCCATTGCAGTAAGATGCCTAGGGTGTAACCTTTCTCCAGGTCTTACAAATGCTGACCCTGCAGTAGCATAATCCTGAAATGAGCACCTCCTTAAATTCTGCATCAGTTCTGCTTCCCCTAAGTCTGTTGACAGCAAGGAGCCCTCTCTTCCCAGTAACAACGCAGAAAGTGTTGGGCACCTTCTGTAATCGAAAAATGCCAAAGGAATGATTTATTAGGGGTTTCTAACCCATGTACCTACCTCCACTCAACTCCTCCAATCCATTCTCCACCAACCCGACTCAGGATATTTTTGACAAGTCATACCATATATATGGCTCTTTTCTGCTTAGAGTTTTCAATATCTGCTCATTCGCCTTTGCAATGAGCCCAAAATCCTTCTCATGGCCATCAAGTGCCTGTGTATTTTCTACCAAATGCATGCCTGCTTCTCTCACTTTCTGCCACTTTCATATACTTTTATTACATTTTGTAAACACTAGTTTTACTGTAATGAGCCCTTCAGACCTTAGAGCCTTTGCATTAGCTGTTTCTCTTTTGGAAAATTTTTCCCTTCCTTTCACACTCTGCTAAGGCTTGTCGTTGAGATCTTAGCATCTGGTTCTCTGCCTTACAGTTGTTTCTATTGAGATATAATTTACATAATATACAATTCACCCACTTAAAGTCTACAAGTCAGTGTTTTTTAGTATATTCACAAGTTTGTGCAATTTCTATTTTCCTACCTCCACCCTCAGCTATAAGCAACCACTACTCTACTTTTTGTCTTTATAGATTTCTGGACTAATCATATCAGTAGAATCATATAATATGTGTGGTTTTATGTTCAGCTTATTCACTTACCATAATGTTTTCATATGGCATGTATCAGTACTTTATGTTTATGACTGAATAATAGTTCACTGTATTTATATACCACATTTTCTTTGCCCCTTTGTTCATTGATAGACATTTAGAATGTTTCTACATTTGGGCAATTATGGATAATGCTTCTATATCTATCTACATTTTTATGTATACATTTGTTTTCATTTCTCTTGTATATATACCTATAAGTTAAATTTACCATTGGTGTATCTTTTTTGGAGAAATGTCTATTTATATCTCTTACCTATTTTTTTAATTTTGTCTTTTCATTATTCAGTATGAGTTCTTTATATATACTAGGTACAAATCCTTTATCAGATATATGATTTGCAAATATTTTCTCCCATTCTCTGGGTCATACTGTCACTTTTTTATGGTATCCTTTGAAGCACATTTTATTTCTATTTCAATTAAATTTATTTATTTATTATTGTGCTTTTGGTGTTATGTCTAATACTCTGCCAAATTGAGGTCATGAGGCTTCAGAGGAATTTAAAAATTGGCTACTTAGTGTTATACAGGAAAAAGGATATGTGAAATAGTGAGTTTTTAACACTGTTAAAACTGGCTTGTTTAGTAAGAATGCTGGTAAATAAACCTATATAATACAAATAGTGTTTTGGTTACCAAAAACGTTGAGAGCAGAGGCTCATAGAAACTTAAGCCTGTATTTCCTCTAGGAGCTATAGTTCAATATTTGTTAATTTAGTGTTAATGGTGGCTTTACATTTTTACTGTAATGTTTCTGTGGATCTCTTTGAGCCTCCTGGATGTGTAATTTTTTATCAATACATTTAGGGAGTATACTGCCATTATTACTTTTATTGCTATTATTTTTTAAATTCTTTCTTATCTCCCTTCTTTCCTTTGTACTCCATAATGCACATCTTGGTGCTCTTGATAGTATCACATATTTCTGACTCTCTCTTCAATTTTAATTCTATCTTTTCTTTGTTCTTTGGCTTGAATAATCTCTATCAGTCCACATTCAAATTCACTAATTTTTCTGCCAAGTTAAAACTACTCTTGATCAATCACTCTGTGGTGATTTTCTAAATTTTGGTTATTTTACTTTTCAACTCCAGAATTTCCATTTTTGAAATCATTTCTATCTCTTCATTGACAGTCTCTATTTAATGTGACATTGCCATCACATCTTCCTTCTTTTATCATGTTTTCCTTTACTTCTATGAATATATTTATAATGGCTATTTCAGTCTCTTTTTCTGTTAAATCTGACACCCGTTTGCTCTCACATACAGTTTGTATGGTGTGCTTCGTTTGGCATGTAGATTGTTTTCCTTTTTTTTGTATATGCCTTTAATTTTTTATTGACAAAAAATAATTGTAAGTAATATATTGTAATATGAAGCTCCCCCCACCTCCCTACCAAGGGTTGTTATTGTCATTTACTAGTTAGTTTTTTAGTGACTGAATTAATTTAGTGAATTCTATTTCCCTTTCATAGAACTAAGCTTTCAATGCCTCTCCTTAGGGAGGCACAACTTTGAGTATTCCCACTGTTCACCCTGGGATGACAATGACAGTTGTAGGGCTGTTTTCTCTTTTCTAACCACTATAAACTTTTTAAACTCTACTAATTTCCAGTTGCTTGCTGTACTGTTTCAACAATGCTAATTAAACAAGTCTAATCAAATTGGGTATCTTTTGAAGGAATAGTTTCTAAGGTTCATGTTAAATATTTATTCTAACCCCAGGAAGGCTCTTCCCAGCTGTTTTATTCTCCAATTCTCTGCTGAGAACTAGCTGGCCTACCATGTGGGTGGCATCTTCATCAAATCCATGCATCTCCTCTCAACTGCCTTTCATTGCAATTTCTCTGTCTTTGAAAGCACCCTTAGGTTGCAAATGAAGTCAGTCTGAGGGAGAGATTAGTCACTACCTTTTTCATCACTTGTTTCTTCCTCTCAGACATCTCCACTCTCAGAGCCAACTCAGTGGAATGGGCAACAGCCTGAGGACCTTTCAGCTTTTCTCTCTGGCATAAAGCCACTGCTTACAAGCCAGGAGGCAAATGTTAAAGGGGCTCTAAAATTCTCAATTGTCATGCCCCAGGTAGAACTTCCTTTCCATTAGTGGGATTGGAATGAAGGGGCTCCTGCCTCTTAAATGCACTCATTTAGGACTTAGCCTCAGCAACAGGAAGTTGGGGACGGGACCCAAAATGCTGAAGTTTTGCTCTTCCTGGAAAGATACTCTTCAACTTAGAGCTGGGTGGGGGGAGGGAGGGAAGTGTGCTCTCCTCTCTTGGTTTCTGTGGTCTGGGTAATCTCTGCCTTGGTAAACTAAATGAGGGAGGGGTAAAGAGGGAGCAGTCTGTTCAAATACTATAGACGCTTTCCTTTCTTACCAGATTTTCATGGATTTTATTGAATAAATGTTTTGTCATTCATTGACTATAGTACCATTTCCAGAAGCTTGCAATTTTTAAAAAAAATATTTACTAGTTTCATTGGGGTGGGGATCAACAAATCTTTTCAATCTGTGGAGCTGATAGTCAATCAAGAAGTCTTTTCTAATCCATCACTTTAAGTAGAGCCCTTTGTGATGAGTATCCCTGTCCAGCTGACTCTCCATATAGTATCGATAGGGCATAATTATAAATTTTTATAATAACTTTTTGTAATGTTAGCCTCCTCAATTAATCCTGGTTTCTTGAGGTCAGAATCAATGTGTTTTATTACACTCCTATATCATTATTGGATAAGTGAGTACCTAGCTCCTCAAATGCTTACTGAAGGAATAACTGAACACAGTAAGTAGAATGACTAGACTGTATTGGCCAGAGGAACACATGTTTGTACTGCAGAAGGCAGAGTAGTGATTTTAAAATGAGTCCAGGTCCCCAAACATGACAGACAGGAAGTATAGTGACTCTATTAAGTGAGATAGAAAATACTAAAGACAGATAATATTTGTGGCGAATTTCTTTGTTTGAACACCAGGACGTATTTTGCAATATAATAATGTAGGTTTACGCTTTTTAAAAAGTTCTTATTCACAAGAGATCAGGGTGAAACAGTTTTCAGAAAACTCTGATTGGAATCAAAGAGACCATTCCTGTTGCCCTATGCAGGGGAGTCTGCCAGGGCAATGACCGCCAGGTATTGATGTTCCTGTTTCCTTGGCTTACAGAGCTCCCATTGCCATTTTGGACGTTTAGAAATTATTTGGTTCAGACAGGTATCAGATCCAAATCAGACTCTGGACAAGAACTGGACCTGGAATACAGGAACGGTGTCTTAATTAGTGACACATGGTTAAACCAAGAACTAGAATTAGGTCAAAATAAGAATACTGCTAGGAATGTCAGCAATTTCTGAATACATAGTTTGGGAAAGCAAAATAAGAATACTATCAGATGTGACCCCAAATCTACTGGAGGCCTGAACAGACCAAATAGGCAGAGAAAGGAGAATCCACTCAGTCTTTGAGCTAGACATCAATCCTTGAAGGTCTGAGCTGGAGATTATACTATCAGCTCTCCTGGATTTCAGGACTTCAGATCGTTTTACTATTTGAAGTTTGACTCTGGAATAGAATCTTAACCAATAAATATCTATGGTGTCTCCTCTATACAAAACAATTAGGCACTTAAGGGGTCACTTAAGTGGATTCTTCACTCATGTTACTAACAGTCTATAGAAGAAAATGGGCTATTAGAAGAAAATAGCCAATAATTTAAGCCATATACCATCAGTACCTAATGAGGCATTTAGAAGTAAGTGCTATGGAATATAGAGTAAGAATCCTATACAGAGTAGGAAGCCTTTTCATGTATTACTTCAATGAACATTAAATAGCCACACTTCTCTGAGCTCACTGCTATGTGCAACAGATATATTAATGCAGAAATATAATACCCAACCTTTTGAGAGTTCCAATCAACTGAGAGAAAAAAAATAGCAAACATACATGCAAAAAATGCATACAACAAACAATTATGCAATTATGAAGCAAAGTATAAGTTCCTAAGAAAGAATAGCTACAAAGATCCAATTTATTTAAGGATCATAAAGGAACAAAGTCTAATGTAACGGATGTAGAGGGGCCCATTTGATTAAGGCACAAAAGTGTGGTTTAGAAATAAGAGGTAAGAAGAAGAGCTTTCTAGGAAGACAAAATATCTTGTGCACAGAAAGTGAGGTAAAAAATGTATTTGGTTTATTCAAATAACAGAAAAAAAGAATGATGTGGCTGGTCTAGGGCAGAGGAATATTGGGAGAGAAATAAGTAGAGGAGAGGGAAAGAAGGTGGGGAGGATTTGGGGAGAGAGTTTTAAAGATCCGTATTAAGAAAGCAACGGAGTTTGGGGTGGGGTGCAGTGGTTTTGTGGGAGAAACAAGGTCTGAGATTTGATTCCATATTGAATGGTGCTCTTCACGTCATGAGGCTGGAGAAACTTGACTCTCACCCTTGAGATGAAGGCATTCAGTTATTTTCTCTTGAAACAACGCAGCTCAGCAGTAGCCTCTAAGCCAGGCAAATCTTATTCATGAGTTATGTTCCACCCATCCTGAGAAAGTTTCAAAGAAGCCTCCTGGCAAGGCAGAATATGAAAGAGATTAAATCAAAGTGTTTCTCAGAGAAGGTCAGATATGGTGCTTATAAATCTTCCTGAGTTTCCTACATGAAAGAATGTTTCAAACCAGTTTCCTTCAAATTCTCTTGTCCAGGGCAATATTGTTCTAAAGGAAAAAGAAAAATTAAGGCCCGCTGGGGTTACAGAAGTTGGTTTTTGCAATTCCTAATTTTCAAACCTAATGTAAAACTGTCAGGGAATTGATTCAAACTTACTATTTCTGGGCACCAGGACTTACAAGTAAGAAAAGGGCTTTGCATGGGCTAATTTATTATTGTCATGCAACATGCAAACACCTTCCCAACTCAGCCCTCCAGGGAAGACCAAATAGAAATGTGGGCCCGTGTAGCTGGAGAACTTTCTTAGAGTTCTTTGCAAACAACCCATTATTCTCTGGGAACCCTGAGAGCTCAGGTTGTCTTTGCAGCCTAGAAGTGACAAATTGTGCCTCCAAACAATCTTCTTAAATTACTTTTACATTTTTTTGTAACTACAATTCCTAGGTTCTGCGGTAGGAATATTTTGGCTTAGGAGGGATCTACGTAACTGAAACAGCCTGGGCTTGTTCTGATTAGAGTACCGATGGTATCCCTCCTTGGAAATGAAGGAGAACTTACATTTACTGTTGGCTCTCATTAACGATAAAATTAGCTACTTCTGGTTCAGATTAAGGGGTCACTTCCCTGACCACAGGTGAAGAAAGCCCTGAGCTGTTAATAGAGTCGTCACTCTGGAGAAGATGCCATAAGTGAGTCTGCTGCAATTGTTCCATTCAGATTTCTCTAGGAAGTTCAAAGCTTCCTCCAGAGTTTTATGTTACCTTGAGCTTGAGTGGAGGTAAGAGAACATGCTGTACTGTCGTGTTGATGTGGAGGGTTGTCAAGCCATCGGGATTTTGGTTTATCTTATTGCAGGAGACAAGAACACAGTCAGAATCATCTCAGCCCTCTTTCTGCAGGCAACCAATAATGCTCACTATAATTACTTACATCCAGCATGCATGCTGTTCCCCTCCTGTGGCCAAATCACCTGCGTCTCTCACAAATCCCAAGCATCAACTTCTAATTTAGTCTGCTTTGAGAATTTAAATTACCTTCTTCCAGAGAAAGAACAATAGTGATTTTTAGTTATTTGCTCAGCATTTACTTTGTATGAGGCATTGTATTAAGTACTTCGTACATATTATTATATGAAATGATATAGCAAATCCTATAACATGGATATTACTATTACTTCTATTTCATATAAATATAGATACATAGGATATCAAGGTTTTTTAGAGACTAGTAAATCTTCCCTATGTTTCTCAGGTAGTGTTTGGTAAAACAAGTATTTGTAACTGGTCCATTATACCCACAGCTTGTAGGCTTTCATTGCACCCATGGAAAGGCTGGCAATGGGTGGGGAATATTTGTGAACTTAGAGTTAGTGGGAGCGAGTGTAAACACCAGTTCTCCACTTGTCCATGTAACCTCGTGCAACCTCTTTTAAGTATGATTTCCTTATATCACACTTAAAAAATAGAAAAGGGAAAAATTATTTCTTGTGAGAATATAATAAATTAATGAGGGCATTAGACATATTAAGAAATTTTGCTTGGCGCTGAAGTTTAGAGATAGCTAATATATCCAAGGACAGGCTATCTTTTTAGCTCACATAAGATAATTTTGCATTCATGGAAAGGTAGTTGCAAGTGACAAAATACCCCTCAAGTAACTGAATGAGCCTCCTCATTACTGTAGTAGAGAAGCACATAGGGTAGGTAGAAATGTCTATGTCTTGGGGAAAATCACATGGACTATCAAGGAGCTGTTCACAGAGGGCCTGAGTTGGACTGAAAATGCTTCATTTTTTTCAGTTAAGAGGTCAGTATACACATGATTGTTATGTGGGTGGGTTTTGTTTTGTTTTTTTTTTTGCATCTTTGCATACTTATAAATTGAAGACAGAGAAAACCAGTTTAATGACTATAGTTTTCTATGTCTATAGTATATAGCATTATAGAATGGCATTTTATTTAAAATTTTGTGAGTTCTTCCTCTTCCAAGGAGCCCACCCAGAGGCTGATACCTCCTCTCTGTGGTCCTTCTTTGTATTATTATGTCACAATGAGTCCTTCCTGTGTCGCTATGGGGATAAGTACCATGCCACATTTTTTTTTCTGTGTGTCATGGTGCACACTGTAGAACACAGGAGACTGAAATGTCAAAAGCAGGAAACCATTTTGTATTTCCTTACTGGATTCCCAATACCTAAGGCAATGTCTGCAGATAGTAATCATACAACATGTTTGTGGGCCAGCTAGCTTATATTACAGAAAGTACTTGAATTTCTTGATTTTATAACTAAAGATGAGTTCCTCAAGTTTCGAGGTTAAATATTAGTATTAATTGAATTTTAATAAAGCAGTGGATATGAGGCATGGCTACAGCATACCAAGTACTACCACCATTTTTTACACTAACAATAAACACATTTGAACTTACTTGGTATTTGCCATGTGTCATATATACACTATGTTACATGATATATGTGTGATATTACATTTAATTATAATAATCAGCCAGCTATTATTCCCAGTTAGTGTAAGAAAAGTAAGGCACAGCAAGTTTACATAACTACCTTGTAGCATAAAACTGGAAAATGACACACACATAACTAACCCACGCAGTCTGTTGTCAGACTCACACTCCTAGCCCCTATGTGCTGCTCCACAGTCAAAAGTCATAACTCAACAGTGTCTGCAATTCATCTCCCAATTATATGATACAACCCCAGAGAGGACGAGTGATCACCTCTGCTTTTCTCCAGTACTTTTTCCCAGTTATTATCACCTATCTGTAGGCTGCATACCCTTCCTTTGGTGGCCTGGTCAGGTAGTGGAGAGAGGGTCTAGAGAGTGCAGTCTGAAAGTCCCTGCTCAGTCATGTTAGCCATGTTGCACTGAGCACGCTTGCCAATGTCTCCATAATAATCCCCCGATTTGTAAAATGATAATGACATCATCCACTCGTGAAGTCTGTGTGAGCCCGGCTTGACAGAATGCACACAAAGCACTCAGCATGGGCCTGCAAAGAGAGTAGTTACAATCTAAGCTACCACTGGGAATTCTTGAAGTTTCTATCATGAGGTCCTTTTGGAGCATTAAGAGAATTGTGATTGTCAGTCCTGGCTCATGCCGTATGCAGACTGTGGATCAAGAGTACACTTACATTTATTTAATTTCCCCAGTAAGTGGTCCACCAAAATAGATTGCATGAGAAGAGGGGTAGTATTTAACCCAAAAAGGAAGCATAATATGGTCTGATTGATTAAAAACATTTCTTAATTGCACTTAAACCTAAATGCTTGCTACACATTAAATAAAAAAGTCAATTTAGTTGTATTTTTATTGATTTTCCCTTATTGAGAATAAATAACACAGATTCATGACTCTTGGAAAATTCAGTCACGTTATCTGTAATGGGTAGTATTCATCGGGTTGGATCTCTGTTCTCAGACTCAGTCCCACTTCTCCTTGAGGCATACAGATTTCTTAAAACTCCCTCCAGCTCTTTCAGGGTCTGTACCAGCTGCAGAAAGCCACATTACTTTTATCCTGCCTTTCCAGGACAGCCCATGTGGTCACTCAGCAGCACGAGGGTTCAGAGACGTGGCTCATCAGGATCCTCATGCAGAGTGTTCACACCAGAGCTCCCTACAAGGCTGGCTGAGATTTTCTTGGGCTTGCATCTCATTTCCACTTTTTCCTGATAGGGATCTATTAAGCAAACAAAATAATCTAGTAAGAAGAGACCCTGAGCATTGATCCTATTCAAATTTGGTTAAAGATTATCCATTTAGCTACTAACTTTAAAAAACCCTCTGTCATATCTGTTGGTCATATTTTCTATTGTTTATAATTCCCACAAGTCCTATTTTAATAGTCAATTCAGGACCTATAGTATGCTCAACTATTGGATTTTCAAAACTTAAATATTTTATTTTATCCTGAAAATTGATTATATTTTCATCTTGGCTTAAAAATAAATTATATTTGATTTTTTAAAAATTATATTTGATGTAAAAGTAAACATGACCATTGAACTAAACAGCATCTAGAAACTGCCTAGTATTTAACAGCTATTTAATATTTTATAAAATAGTCAATAAGTGTCAGTATTGGTATGTTAACCTACCTTTATAAAGTATTCAGAATACTTCTGAATGTTCAGAAGTAGAATAGGCATAGGCAAAACATCAATATCCATGTTGTGAGATTTTATTTAAACATATTTGTCAAGATGTTTCATTCTGGTGTAAATAGAGTAAAAATATTCTTCTATTTGAGTCTTTGGCTAAAATACTGCTTTTTACCAATCAACAATGACATTATTTTCAATGGAACGACAACAGGAATAGCCATTAGCATCTATTCCCCAGGGAATTTATGGAAGGCAAGAGTAATGTTTCTCACTATTCGAGTTCCTTCTTAGAATATTTATTTTCTAAAACTTTATAGAACATGTGCCAAAATTAATGGATTTTTTTTTAGCCAAAAGCTTTCTAAAATAATCATAAATTGAATTTTATAAGACTGTGATTTTATTATCACTGATAAAGAATGGAGGAAGTTGTTGCTTGAGAGATTCAGAAACAATGTAATTTCAGTGGCTACTACTCAGCGGTTTGCATGAAATAAAATTAAACTAGTTTTGGAACAACAGGAAGTAGATAATAGAAAGATTAAAGTTCATTCTCAAGAAAAAAAAAAAAAAACATTGCTGCCTGGCTGATGAAATAGTGGATAAAAATGCCCAGCTCCTTTTTTCTTAATTATTTAGTTGTTTTTTTATGATATTGTTAATATTTTTGCAAGAAAGGGTGGGCAGGTACCAAGCTTGCCTTCTGGATTCAGCAGCAGCTTTGTCAAAGAATGAAATTACCTTGGCTCGAATGCAATTTGTTTAGGTAGTATGTAATGCAAGTGAAAGGTTCCCTCCTCCCCTCTTTTTAAAATAGAATTATTTTGATTATGAAAGATGTTAAAAGGTTTGAAAAATCAGTATTTTTATATTTTATAATTCACAAATCTCCAGTGTTCTTACCAGATGAACTGAAATATATTAAGAAAAAACAGTTCATTTTATTTGCATAGCTTGATTAGAAGCTCTTTATTGTATTGGGTCTTTAAGTACTGACTATGGAGAAAGAATCATGTGTCCTAAGGGGCTATTAATTCAAGAGGAAAAAGGGAATGTATATCTCAAGGTAAATATTCATCCCAGGCAGTGTGGCCTAAGGCCTGAAAGAGAGGCATGGTTATTCTCAAGGAAGATGAAGTTTCCAACTTGTGCTTAGGGGAACTGAGGCTTTGTTCACTGTTAAGAAGCCTAGGCCCATAAGTACTCAATTAGAAAACATTTACCCCAAAAATCTGTTGCACCTATCTAAAACCAAATAAGTTATTGAAAACCAAAACTTTATGTTGTTGTTGTTGTTGTTGTTACCAAAAATAAAACACAACATTTTTTATTTTAGGACATTTACAAATACCATTTCATTTTTTTATTATATAGATGTCACAGCTGACAAATTACCCCAAAATTGCTGTAATCAGGTATTTCTGGCTCTTTTTATTTTATTATGCTATTATAATTAGCTGTCTAATTCTTCAAGCCTAAAAAAACAATTCAACTTGTGGTTTATTTTAAGGTTTGATGATAGTATTTTGTTTTTATAATGTCATGGAAGATCTGAATTGCAATACTTAGAATCGAAATGAATAGGTCATTTGACATGACCTGGGTTCAAATCCTTGATTCACTTTTTACTATCTATGTATTGTCTTGAAATGATATTGAATTACCAAATGCCTTTAGGTCATTCACTCATGATGTCTCATTTAAAAAGAAAAAGACCTTAGCCATGTTGTTGTTTCTTTCTCTCTCACTACAGTTGTCTTTATAGATCTGGATCCAAAGGATATTTCTGTCAATTTGATAAAAATACAACTCTGTATATATTTTTTTATCCTGATTATTCTCTTGCTGTTAGTTTTTTCTCTCAAATTTTCAGTTGGGTATTCCCAACTGCCCAGTATAGTTATATGCCCCCATAAGGTGCAGGAAAAATATCTGTTGGAGTTGACTAATCTGAGCCCTGATGATATGGAATATTTTTAGTCCCCAGCCAAGCCCCTCACTGGGCAAATTTTCGGAGATGCAGTTCTTTTCCAGGATTGTCTTCTGTTCTCCTTGGGACAATAAAAATCCATTTCGTTGTTTTCCTCTCTCCTCTGCCACTGACCTCTTCTTATTTCTTTTTCTGCATTCTCTAGATTGTGTAAGCTTTGATTTGTGGTAGAATCCCAACTATTTCTCTCCTCTTGAATTTGAATATGGATAGATATCTGAGAGCACCAGAAAGAGAAAAGCTACATGGTTCCTTTCACTGTGGTGGCCTTTTATTGTTTCAGATTTCTCTTACAACCAAGAAGAGAAAAGAAATTGTTATTTTTAAAAAATAAATAGAAAAAAAAAACTTAAGAACCTTAAAAGTAAATCCCTGAAAGTCTAAGGAATGCATTCAAACAGCTAAGAAGTTTTGCCAAACATGGCTTTGGTGGAGGAGGTTTTTCTCCATCAGGACTGAGATTAAGAAGCAGGGAGAGGAAAGTTATAGACCAAGATGCCTGAGAATTTTCCTAAGTTCTACTAAACTTTAGAAAAGGTTCTGATTGTGGGACCCTCCACTCCCTTTTTTTCAGAATATTTACTTTAGAAAAGTTGCAAATCATTTCTCTGCTATACCTCACCTAAGTGAACCTCAGTTTCCCATCTCTTGCTGAGTTCTTATGGGTATTGAGACAATTCATATGAATCATGTTTAGTATAGTTCACATTTAATAAATGGTATAACTAAGAAAAATATCTATGCCAACGGAAGACTCAGGATTCAGTATTATAAATTACTAGGATCTGCAGGACAGGCACTGGATATAGAAGTGGGGTGCAGTCACTGCTTATTGGCTCTTCCTGTGAAAGAGGGCATCGTGAATATTTCTAACAAGTCTAACTTTTTTTAGTATGAATTTTTATTATTTCCAAAGGAACATTTATATTGATAAATTGTGCAACTTTTTTCATATTCTTTTTGCTTAAAACTGTTGGGAGGGAGGATTTAATTATAATTACTTTATAATTATGTTAAGACATTAATTGATGTCATGTCAAGTTATTAACAATATCATTTAGCCTAAAACTCATCAAAGCATGAACATACTTAGCGCAGGGCTTGCTTTTTGTAGCCATAGCCTCTGTATGCTTCACTTTTCTTTTGAATAGATTTGCAATGGCATTTTAATACCTTATATGTTCTTATGTTTTATCTTATAAAATAAACCAACCACAAATGTACTGTGGAGCCTCCTACTTAGAAAATAGCCTTCTGCTCCTCAGAGAAGAGTCATTGCTCCAGTCCTTTCCTATTCTGGTTTGCAAGGGCTCCAGGATGTTGCAGCACAGACTGGGTGGGTGGCTCTGAAACAACAGAAGCAGATTGTCTCACAGCGCTGGAGACCAGAAGTCCAAACCAAAGTGTTGGCAGGGGGTGTTCCTTCCAAGGGCTGTGAAGGAAAGTTTTGTTCCAGATCTTTTTCCTTGATTTGTAGATGGCTCTTTTCACGTGGCCTTTTCAGTATGTGAGTCTGTCTCTAAATTCCTTCCCCCGCCTTTTTTATAAGTATTTCAGTCATATTGGATTCAGGCCCACCACCATGACTTCATTTTAACTTGATAAAGACCTTAATTTCAAATGACATCACATTCTGAGGTACTCTGAGTGAGGATTCATCTTATAAATGTGGTGAGGGTATCCAGTTTGACCCATAATACTCACCAATAGGCTGGACTCATTATTTATTAGTTGTTCCAGCCAAAAGAGACTAAAAATAAAAATACAGAGTCATAGTGACATTTTTTACCTTTCCCACGAATGGTCTCTAGTCACAAAATATAAGAATACATACCTGTCACCTGCTACTACAGAACTTGGTTAACTTAATTGAGACACCTTTTCATTCCTTGTATCAGACTTCTGTCAGAGAAACTCTGCATTGCAGGAATATCACAAAACTGTGTCAAGGAACTTAAGTTCTAGTCCCATCTCTGGTTTGATTGATGGCTCAAGATATTCCTTCACCATCTTCAGTTCTTGTTTTATTTACCTATAAAATCAGGTATTTAGACTTGATATTGAAAGTCCTTTATGATTCCATCTTTCTAGAACTGATTAAATTAAAATTCAATTTAGCCTTAATCAGTTACAAACTAAAAAGCACCTCTACTAGCTTTTCAGTGGATTATAAAAAGCAAACAAATATAACATTCTAATTTTCTGGAATGTTGCCATAGTAAATATGTGAATCTGTGTTGACTATAAATGTCAGAGTTATCCCAGTGTTGTTTAATATGCAACCTGTACCAGGAGGTTGCTGGATGTGTGAATGTATGGATGGAGGAATACTAATTGTAAATAAGAAAGTTTCACCCGTGGTTCACTCAAGGCACTCACAAGACTAGGCAAGTCAGCACTTTCATGGAAAATTCATCAAGCTACCATGGTGGGCTCAGGAAGGGAAGACTTGTGGACAGTTCTGTGCAAAGATATTTCTGTTGTGTAACCACCACTTCTGTGTCTGCAGCCACACACTACTGGTTGGTTGGAGGCCACTGTTGGTCAGTTTCTTTGGTTATGAGGACAGAGTTGGTTGTCAGGCACTCTTCATCCATCCATCATTGTACCTAACTTTCGAGAGCAATACCCATTACTCCTGCCTTCCAAGTAAATTCCAAGTCTATTTTCACCAGCATAACCTAATGGGTCATATTAGTTTTAGTACAAATTACCACAGATTTGGTGGCTTAAAACAACAGAAATCTGTAGCTCGTACAGTTTGGAGTCCAGAAGTCCAAAATCAAGGTATTGGGGGGGCCATGCTCCCTCTAACAACACTAAGGGAGAAGTCATCATTGCCTCCTGCAGCTAATGGTAGTTTCAGGCTTTTCTTGGCTTGTGACAGCATAAGTCTAATCCTGCCTCTGTCTTCATATGACCTTCTCCCCTTCTGTTTGTATGTTCTTCTTCTTATATTTGTCTTTAGAGTCTACCTACATAATCAAGGATAAACTCATTTCAAGATCCTAATCTTAACTGTATCAGCGAAGACACTTCTTACAAAAAAAGTCACATTCACAGGTTCAAGGTGGTTACTTCTCATAGGAGGCCACCATTCAGCCCACTACATGGACATTCTGGGGGGAAAAAATTTCCAGCTCACCTAATCAAGTTAACAGTACAAGCTAGAACTAATAATCTTTTTTCAACTTGTCATTCATAGCTCTCATTTAAACAAGTTTGCTTCTAAATAAACAACAGCAAAATCATGCTTCCATAGAAAATTATACAATTATTTCTCTGTCAAACTGAAAACACACTAACCTCCCCCCAAAAGACAAACACTACTGTCTATCATTTTTTAATAATTATTCATCTTTGGGTATCTTCATTTCTCATCTAGTTAATTCACTCTCCTCCTAAGATATTCTGAACTTGCAATACAGAGTTTAAGTCCAATCATTATTACTCATTCTTAACACCACTTATTTTTAGATGTTTAATGAAGAAGAGAGAAAAGCATTTTTAAAAATTGAATCATATATGCAAAAAATATCCATGCCAAAGCACAGAATGTTCACAAACACCAAAGAACTCATTTGTACAGTTGCTCACATGCAGAGAGCTGGTGTTCAGTGTTTATTTCTGACAATATCCACACCATGTACACTTCATCTTCAGAAAGTACCTCAGCTAGTCTTGATGCCATACCTGGTGGGGTAACCCAAACTTTAATTCTGGAATTTTTGTGCTATTAGATGTTCTAATTTTGTTTCATTGTTGATGTTTACTATTAACATTTTAATAGGACATAGAAGTACTATGTAACACACCAGAGGACATCCTACATTCTAGTTTTATTATTCCATACTTCTATGCTTTAGAGACAATCCAGTTTTCTTTTAGTAATCAGGATCAATTGCCTAACCACTATAGTTACTCACTTCTTTACATACTGGTTCATTGACATGAAAAGCCCTAAACATGCCAAGTGGCAGCCTCACTATCCAGTTAATAAAATAATTTTATTATGCCACCTCTTGGGAGTATTCTTCACTGGAAACAAAATTCTATAAACCAGAAAAACTCAAATTTGTGTATCAGGAAGGAGAAATAAGTGCCTGTTTCAATGAGAATAAAATATGGTCTCTTTCATCATGAAAATCATCCAGTGTAATCAACTAGCCACTTAGTGGCTGGTCGTCCCCTGGCCAGTTGAAGGCTCAATGCTAATCTGTGCTATTGCAAGGCTGACTTTTGACCAGTAGCCAGAGTAGCCCTGATGAATTGAAACACAAGTTTTTGAGCCCATACATAAACACCCGCCCTGCCACCACAGCCAATTTGTTCCTGAGCCCATTGGGCAAGGAGGGAAAGCCTGAGGAGAGAAGCTGGCATTCATTCACTGAATATTTTCTCTTTTAAAAAATTGTTCTTAAATTTTAGTTGACATACAATGTTAGTCTCAGGTGTAAAACAGTGATTTGACATGTATATACCTTATGAAATATTACCAATCTGATAACCATCTGTCAAGGTACAAAGTTATTCAATATTATTGACTATATTCCCTATACTGTACTTTACATCCCTGTAACTTTACAACTGAAGTTTGTATCTCTCAATGTCCTTCAACATTTCACCCGTCCTCCTAAACCCTCCCTCTGGTAACCATCAGCTCTCTGTATCTATGAGTCTGTTTTGTTTTTGAGATTCCACATATAAGTGAAATAATATATTATTTGCCTTTTTCTGTCTGACTTATGTCACTTAACATGATACCCTCTAGGTCCAACCATGTTGTCACATATAGTGAGATTTCATTCTCTTCTTTGCTAAGTAAAATTTTATTGTGATTGTATACACTATCACATCTTTATCTATGCATCTGCCAATAGACACCTAGGTTGCTTCCATATCTTGGTTATTGTGAATAATACTGCAATGAACATAAGGGTGCATTTAGCTTTTCTAATTAGTGTTTTTGTTCTCTTCAGATAAATAGCCAGAAGTGGAATTGCTGGGTCATATGGTAGTCCTATTTGTCATTATTTTAGTACTATACTGCATTTCATTGTGGCTGCATTGTGACTGCAGTTTACCATCCCACAAACAGTGCACAAGGGTTCCCTGTCTTCCACATCCTTGACAAATATTTATCTTACTCCTTTATTAATGAGATTGAAACTCTCTCCTGGCTGAAGTTGCTATTCTATGAGCATTGGCATACCTCTTTCTAGGACCCGTTGGTCACTAATTTTCCCACTGTCTTTTTTCTAATATTATAGCATCCAGACAAATTATTACTCACAGCCCACAAGTTAGAGTAATTCCATATCTTTGGACATTTCTCCTTAAAAGCAGCAGCATTCGGTGTCCTCTGGGTTAAGCATTAACGTCATAATAAATCATCTCAAATATTCTCATATCTAAGTTTTGGAAAAGCTCTTTTGTAGTAAATTGTAAACATTCTTCTATTTCAGCTTGGTTCAGTGAAGACTACCTCTGAGTTCAGTTTCAGACATCTGACTGAGAAAACTGTAATGCCCCCTCTTCACTGTTCCAGATTACTGAATTCAGGAGTTTTGGCCAGTGTTCAACCCATTTGAAACAACTGGATTGACTCAACAATATGTTCCGTCTACTCTCATTCAAAATCCTCATAATTTATTCCCATAAATGTTCTAGCTCTGATGAAGTAAATTAGTGGAGTCTTTGAATTATGTTGGTTTCCACAGTCCCTTCTCTGGGTTCACACCTTAGATCCAGTCTCCTGGGTCCTGCTGGCACTGACTGTAGTTATAAACCTAGGTGCAATGAATTATCGTGTGGATAGGTCTTGAGCAGGATTCTCATTTTTGCATAAGACTGCTACCCCAGGACCCATTACATATTCTTCGTGAAAAGTGAAAATTCATTCAGAAAGGGCAGAGCTAGCTACTTGTACTGACCATTAAGATTTAGCAGAACTTGGAATTTCATGAGAATCAGAATTTTATACATCTATCCCAATTTTCAATTCCTCACTCCTTTTCAATAATATCTTGATATTAATTTAAGAGAATTTATGAAGATTAGTCTTCGGTTTAGATTTTTAGAAATCTCAGCCCTATGACTAGAGGATACACAGGTTACTTTCAAGGTAAAATAGAAGGATTCTGGTTTCTTATTCAAATGTTTATCTGGGATTTAAAGGCCTGTGCTCAACCATTTTTCTTTCCAGTATTCTAAAAGCAATCAAAAGCTCCCACAATCATTATGTTCTTTATTTCCACTAAATTATTCTTTGGCAATAGCTACTTGATCATCCAAAGCCTTACCTTTTGAAAGTACTTTACTCTAGGTGACTGAGGGTATTAACTTGAGTAATTCTTTTGCCAAGGCCTCACAGGTACTAAAAATGTCTTATTAATCCCCAGCAACAGTGTCCTTAGTCCATCTAAATCTTGTCAGACCAGAAAATCAACTTCACATTTCTGTCCTTAAGGTTCTTTTTCCCTGAAACCACTTCTAATACTGGTGCCTGAATCTTTTACTTTTAGTCATGGAGGCCAAGAAGAGTATTATGAGATGAAAGGATTAATTTAGATATTAAATCTATGGCAAGAGCTGGAGCAATACAGGTCAGAAAGGAAGAGTCACTGTCTCAGTTGAACAAGTGAGAGCTTTTGGTGAACTCTGAAAAGCCAAGCAAGACCCAGTTACCAAAGCAGATCTGAGAGGGTGATCTCGTGAGGATACTGACAGGAAAGTGTGCTGTTATGCAATGACCAGCTCTGTGGTTCTGCAGTTGTGCATTTGGTGATAGTAGTTAGATCTGCAGTCTGGAAAATAAACCAAATGCAACGCAGAGGACATCAAAGACAACCTGGAAACACTGAGCTGTTCTGTATTTGTACATGAGCATATCTGCCCAAGACAACCTTCTGAGATGAGTGGCAGTTGCTGAATTCCCTCCTTCCAAATCTCACACAACTTTTTGTTCATCCCTAACCTGGACTCATAAAGGGATGGATCATTCCAGGATACACAGCTCCAGCTTAGCTAAATTTCTACCTTAATTAAATTGACCTGGAAACATCTGGAAACATCTGTACATATATAACAATGTTTCATTAAATAACTAGTCACTGTTTACCTTTGGTATGGTACTGCAGATATTACTCAGTGCAATGTAAAGCTCTAAACTATACCTATAATCTATACCTGACCTCTCACATACCAGTCAATATTTCTCTTTCTGTCTGAACTGTTCTCAAGTTCTGAACTGTCTCAGAATCTATTGATTGCATTTTATTCGTCTAGAGATCAATATTCTGGAGACTTCTGACCTTCTACAGTAAAATAGATTGCATTCTTTGTGTTTTATATCTACTGGATGTAGCCATTGTTTCCTGGATTCTGATGTCTTGGTCTCTGTTTGTTTTGTGCAGTGTGTATGGTTAGATGTCTTCTAGGTCAGTAGCTTCCTGAGGAAAGATGTAGGGGGGAAAGAAAAGAGGAGAGAGATTATGCATATCTGAAAATTCTCTTCAGTCAGAGAATCTGGAGTTTTGCTAAACATAAAATTCTAAGTTAAAAGTAATTTCTTCTCATAGTGTTGTTGAATATGTACATCTCATGTTTTCCATCGCCAATAAGCCTACTGAGATGCCTGTTGCCGTTCTATTGCATCGTATCTTAGCTCTCTGAAAATGCTTACAATCTCTTTACCTTTTGAATTCTGAAATCTGACAAGGCATGCCTTGATTTAAATACCATTTCATTCACTGTATGAGATACCAAGCCAACTGCTTATTCTATCTGGAAATGAACCAATTATTTCTTAATTTTTTTCTCTCAATTTAGTGTTTTAATTAGAAAATCTAGATTAAACTTTGTTTTAATTTTCATTATTTATCCATATGAAACAAACTATTCATTAAAATATATTTTTCCTTGTTTGATATTTTGGAGAAAATGCTCAATATGATCATGATGGTTCCCAAACTTACTCTTTGGTACCTACTACCCTATGTTCATTACAATTTGTAGTCTTTGCACAGTTCTCTCTTTTTTTCATTCCACTCATCCAAATCATTCTAGTCTAAGAATATCAAGTGAACACATGCCGCTTGTCCTCTAGGGACATTTCTGAGTATTTAACTTATTAATTCTCTCCTATGAAAGCTCAAATCCCAACTTTTAGCAATTTTATATTTATAGTAGAAGGGTGAAGACATTATAAGTAATGTTTCTTAAAATCCAGGATAGCTTGGTCATTCTAAGTACATTTATTTACATATTTAAGAAAGTTTTGTGATGGGTTATGGTGTTTTTTTTTTTTTATTTAAGACTTTTTAAATCAGTTGTAGGTTTACAATAAGATTGAGGAAAATAGAGATTTCCCATATGCCCCTGCTCTACACTGACAGATCTTCCATTACCAACATCACTCCTCCAAATGGGACATTTTTTTACAAAGGATGAATCTACGTTGATATGTCATTGTCACTCAAATTCTAGTTTAACCTTAAGGCTCACTCTTGGTTTTCTATATTCTATAGGTTCGGACAACTGTACGATGACATATACCAATCGTAATATCAGGGTATTTTCACTACTTTAAAAATTCTCTGACCTGCCTTGTCATCTTCCTACCCCTGGCAACCCAGGTCTTTTTATTGTCTCCACAGTTTTACCTTTTCCAGAATGTCATTTGGTTGGAATCATACAGTGGGTAGCATTCTCAGATTGGCTTTTTTTACTTAGTAAGGTCCACTTAAGTTTCCTTCATGTCTTTTCATGGCTTGACAGTTCATTTGTTTTTTGTGATTATATTTCCATTGCCTGCATATACCAGCTTATATTTATCCATTTACCTACTGAAGGGATCTTGGTTGCTTCCATATTTTGAGAATTATGAATAAAGCTGCTATAAATATCATTGTGCATGTTTTTGTGTGGACATGTTTACAGTTCTATTGAGTAAATACCTAGATCATATGACTAGATCATATGATAAGAGTGTTTAGTTTTATAAGACATTGTCTTCCAAAGTGGCTGTACCATTTTTATTACCACCAGCAATGTATCAAAGCTCTTATTGCTCCACATCTTCATCAGCATTTCGTGCTGTGTTCCTGATTTTGGCCATTCTAGTAGGTATGTAGTGACATCTGATGGTTATTTTAGTTTGTATTGTTCCGATAATGTGATATGAAACATCTTTTCATATGCTTATTTTCCAGCTGTATATCTTCTTTGGTGAGATATCTTTTACAGTTTTTGTCCATTTTTTAATGAGGTTACTTTTTTATATTTCAGTTTTAAGAATTTGTTGTACATTTTGTTTAATAGTCCTTTAACAGATGTGTCATTTGCAAATGTTTTCTCCCAGTCTGTGGCTTGGTTTCTCATTCTCTTGACATTGTCTTTTTCAGAACAGAAGTTTTTAATTTTATTAAGATTCAGTTTATAAATTATTTATTTTATAGATTATGCTTTTAGATCTAAAAACTCATCATCGGACCCAAGGTCATGGAAGTTTTTTCTGATGTTCTCTTCTAGAAGCTTCATTGTTTTGCTTTTTATATTTAGGTCTGTGGCTTCATTAATTTTTGTGAAGTGTGTAAGGTCTGAATACAGATTTTGTGTTTTTTGCATTTGAATGTCCAGTAGTTCCAGCACTGTTTGTTGAAAGAACTATCTTTGCTCCACTGTAGACTTTGCTCCTTTGTCTAAGATCAGTTGACTATAGTTATGTAGGTCTACTTCTGGGCTCTTAAATGTTTTAAATTGCTAGTAATTCTTTTTATTTTTTCTTAGAATTTACATCTTTCCTCTTGTATTATCTATCCGTTCTTGCATATTGTCTACTTTTTCAACTAAAGCCTTTAACCTATTAATCAGTTTTTATAACATACTGGTCTGATAATTTCAACATGCCTGTCATTTCTAGATTTGATGCTTGTTTAGTCTCTTCAGCCTTTGGTTTTTAACATGCCTTGTAATATGTTGCTGAAAGGTGGACGTGGTGTATTGGGTAAAAGGAACTATAGTAAATACATCTTTATTAATGTAGTAAAGGAAAAGGAAGCATGGTTAGGTCTGTCTTTTCGTGAGCCTGTGCCCCAGATGGACAGTTCCTAATTTTGTGAATTTCAGCAGTTCTCTTCCCAGTCTCCCCCTCCCCTTTAATTTGGACAGGATGGCTGGAGAAGCTTGAATTTCATGCTTCAAACTATTTCATAAAAAAATGTAACCATTTCAAATGACTTAGAAATATCCTTGATAAAGAGGCAAACAGTTTTTTTAATGCTAATAAAAATCTTATTAGAAAATGAAACTCTTACATGAGAATGTAATAAATTTTTGCTCCAATGAAAACTTAAGTCAATTTTGGTATTCTCACTGAGGCTACAAACATTGATATTTTTCCTCCAGCATAATATAGATGCCATAAGCCATTCCTAAATGTACAGAAGACATTAACTTCCATTAGGTTTTTTGAGTCAGATGAGACTTTATAAGTTACTCCATTATACCTTATAACTGCATTTTAATTTAAATGTATTTTTAAACATAGCTTTAATCTCCTTAGTAGCTGACCAAAGTGGTTTAATTTATAAAGTAATAGCATATTTTAAAAATCTCTTTAAAATGCTCTTAGAGCCTTTAATTATTCTATTGCTGTTATCTGTAATCTTAATTACGTTGTAAATTTATAATGTTTTAGAGTAGTGGAGCATAGGACGCAATTACAAAAATTCCAGTCCTCATTTCTAGGCATATTATCAAAAAGATTTCACGAACTAAAAGATTACATTCCAGAGAAAAGATCTTCAATCGTAAAATGCCAGGATATACAAGTGTGAAAGTTAAGGGGTAAAAAGGTAAATGTAATCATATTGTAAGTGCACTGGGGCTGTGGAACAAAAGATGAGAATTTCTAATTTATACACAGTACATTGGAGGAAAATAAATCTTCTGAAATTTCATATAAGCTTCTTAATTTTCATATTCAAGGTAATTTGTCATTTCCAATGACTTCAGTTGATGGACTCGATAGTGTGATAGTGAAGAGAGAAGATAATTATTTTCTGGGTACAAGATATATAAACGAAGCATCAGATTTATTGATATATCTTATCCTAAGGAAAATAAACTTATGAATTCCCTCAAAGACTGCTAAACAAGGGTGGGGCCAGTACTTCCTGGGAAAACAAAGCTCTCATCCCTCAGATGGGAATAAATAAATCTCCCCTTTCTATAAAATCAGAACAATACTCCAAATGTTACATTAGAAAAGACAACAGGAACATTATAAGGAACGATATAATAAATTATGAAAGTTAATGTGGACACTAGTTAAGCTTAGAAAGAGTAAAATGAGTAAAAATCAGATGAATAATATCAAATGCTTAAGTAGCACCTACATGTGTCAATGGCTATTCTACACATACTAACTTATTTACATATACTAACTTGTTCAACTCTCATAATAGCCCACTGGTAGGACTCTTATCATCGCTCTTTAAAAAGAAAACAACAAAAAAAATGAAATTAGAAGAGGAAATTAGAGCATTTTGAAAAGAGTTTAAGTGGCCTGCCCATACTACAGGGCTAAGGAATACACAAAGAAGCAAGATTTGAACCCAGTCTGGCTCCAGAATGTTAAAAATTAACTATCGCAGGATACTTTCTCATGTTATGGGGTCAGTTATAAGAAATTTGATAGAATCAAATTAATGTTTTGATGTCTACTCGGCCATATTTATTTTTAAAGTTTTATTTCAACTGTTATTTTGAATGACAATTGCTGGATTATCTCTATGCTGTAAACAATTAGGAAACTGTAGGAACATGAAAAAGCTCAACATATTTTTAGAGGTTGAATACTAGGAAGAAGAGGAATATATTACTGAGAAAAGGAGAAAAAAATTACAGTTAGCAACAGGATCATTGTTGCTTCCTACCTAGAGACATCTTCTGAACTCTGACCCAAGGAGACAAGGAAAGAGAAACCAAGCAAAACGTAACATTCTCATGGAGCTGAAGAGATGGAAATCAAAAGTTGAGACAGAGGGAACTGGCATTTGTGGAATAGTATGAGAGAAGGGAGAACTATTCAGAAAAAGCTCCAAAAGGCCGTGTGATAGCCCCTTGGGTCTTTGCCTGTTGGATAATCATACACACCATGCTTCAACTCAAGGCAATGGACAGTTGTTGGTTAACTCCTCTAACCCTCTGTTGGATCTCCCATTAAGCAGGCATTCACACTCATTTCCAGATCTAAGATATTAATATATGATAGAGCCAGGGAAAATCCAAATAATCTATTTCAGTCCTTTTTTACCTTAAATTCACTGGTATTTCTATTGCCTTGGGATCCTTCTTAATTTTTAGTTGAGATCTTCATTTCTCACTGTCTCCTCAGATCGCAGGGCTCTCTGACCACTACGGTGACTATTATTATTACTATTTCATCAACCTGACCTGTCTCTTCAAGCAGAATGTAGAGATATCATAAATAGTCGGTTGGGGAGAATACTGAACAAGTGCCTTTAGTACAAATCAGACTGTACTTTTATGAACCCAGCTAAACCTTCAGACAAAAAAAAAAAATAGCCAGCTTAATAGAGCCTCGTGCCTTAAAACACAAAGATGAAAACAAAAAACTTAAGTCTAATAAAAAGCACAGAAATATTTTGAAAGTAGAATGAAATATGTAAGTGCAGCTAAAAATAGTAATACTCATTATTTTTCCACACTCACCCTCAACCCCCTGAAAGAACAGCTCCAAATGGAATCTCTTTCACAATAATCCAAAAAATAAACAAGAATCTTTTCTACTACGAGGAAAAAAAATCCCAGTATATCTAAAATCAACATCCCTTTCCTAGATGTACAATTAGCCATTTATCTAAGAGTCTCTTTTCTTTCAGTGAGGAATGTTATTTCAAGGCTAAAATATGGTTGATAGGAATGCATATTGATACTGAGTTGGTCATTGTTTTTAGATATTTTTAGTGAATAAAACTAGAAGATACATATGCACATACACGTGCATAGATATAGAGGTAGTGATATAAGTTTATATTGATAATTTTTATTTAATTTCAAAACTACAGAGCTTTTACTTAACCTCTTCTGTATTGGATCCATCTCTCCATTTTTTCCACACCAATAATCCTGTTTTTAAAGGTCATAGTGAATGTTAGAATTAGAATAGCATAACTCAGTTGTTTTTAACAACTATTACACATATTAACATAATACTAATACAAACACCGTATGACTCCTAAAAATATGATTTTGCTTTTGATCCTCCCTGCTCAGTTTCTTATAGTTATATGCTATTGATACTGCCAGAACATGTCACTATACATACTATACTCTTACTCTCTTAGCTCTCCTATCATTTACTTTTATAGGTAACTATATATTTCATGCTTATCGCACACTAGTCTGATGTAATAGACTCTGGTCATTTTCTCCCTGATCTTCATGGGCTGAAGATCATTATTACCTGGCAGATTCATCAATAAAGACTCATGGAAAACGTATAGGTACTCTGCATTCTTGATGTTATTAACAGTTTGTCTATGACTTTTAAAAATGAGAGTCTTTTCCTAGACATAAAATCTTTGGCTCACACTTTCTATTCTTGGCAATCTTAGATATGCTAATCTTTTTTTTTTTTTTTTGGCATAAATTAGCACTGTCAGAAAGTGATAATAAAAATATTTTTTCTGGTAATTTTATTTTTCTTTTATAAATCACTTGATCTAGTTTTTAAAAGTTGTTTGAATTTATTTTTTCCTTTCTTCTAGAATACAGTAATTATACTAAAATATGTCTTGGTGGTGGTAGCTGTTAGGATTGATATTGCAGTATCCAGCTTGACTTCAATGTGTAGTTTCCAATTTTTTTCCCAAATTCATAAAATTTGCCTTGAATTTTCTGTTCCCTTGGTTTGCTTTTTGTTAAGGTCTTTAATTATCCTTATGATGACTCTCCTGTTCCTATCTTCAATGTTTATCACTACCTCAAATTCTTATTTTCATCACTTTTTGATTTTTGATTTTCCCCTTTTCAAAATTCACTAAGGGATCAGTTGTGTTGATTATTTTTCTTTTTCCATCTAGATTTCTCTTCATTTCTGAAAACATTTTTTCTTTCCTGAGTTCTCTTTTCTGAATCTTTTCAATTGTAACTATATTGATTTTCCATAAAGTATAATTTTAATGCCCTTTAGTAGAATCTGAATTTATATAGTTTTTCTAAGATTTTATTGTCAGTAAGGCTCCTATTCTGATCTATAATTTTTTTTCTTATAATTAATTTGTATGAGATTTTATCTAGATACTTTTGCTTGTTTTTATGTAAGGTTAGTTGTTCTGAACTTTTAGGAATAAGCTTGGTTTAGGGAAGCTTTTCCGGTTCCACAGAATTCCCTCTTTTGTTATTTTTTAGTGTGGGGAGAGGTGGAGAGGGTTCTTTTTCTGCCTGCTTAACTATATTCTGATCCTTTCTTTTGTTTATATTGTCCCAGCCTGCCCAATTTTGACAATTGTTGTGTCAATTTTGAGAAGTCGTTAAGCCCTTTAGATCTTTTCTATGACAGGCCCTTTGCCGGTATATTAGAGAAATTTTACCTTTCCAGTGAATACCTCTTAAAGATTTGGGGGTGTTCCTATGCTTCTCCTTCATAAACACCCCATGGCTCTTTGTGATTAGTACTTGCATTTAGGGGTCTGTTGGGGTTACCTTAACACCTAGTTTGGTTGTAAATGTTACCCATGGGTTTTTGGTTTTTGAGATCTAGTTTTACATCAGGATTCAATGAGATTAAAATATGTCATTGCCACAATTCCAGAATCCTTACCATTTGTTTTAAAGTCATCATCCAATCTCTTTTAAATAATTGTTTTAATAAACTATTTTAGAGTAGTTTTTGATTTACAGAGATTTGTAAAGATAGCGAGTTCCCATATAAGCCTGTAAAAAATTTGAAATTGGTTTTCAGTTTGATAAATTTGCATAATCGTAGACAAAATATGTAATTGTATATCATCTAAGTAACTGATGTTCATCTTGCTTGCTCACTCTGATGAAGCATGTTGTGAAGTGCTCTATGAAAGCCTCTCAAGGCCATCTCAATGAACTGGGAAGGGATTCCTGCCCAGTCAAGCTTTGAACTGCCCATAGCTTTGTAAAAGAAGCAAAGCTCCAGGAACTAACCAAGGCACACCTAAATCCTGACCCACAGAAAATGTGAGATGATAAATGTTGTCTCAAGCCTTTAAGTGTAGTGGCAATTTGTTATGCAGTAGTAGATAACTAATCCAGTGAGCCAGGCACTATACTAATAGTTGAAGGTACAGTAGTAATTTTCATGGTCCTTGCCCTTATGCATTTACAGTCCAGGGCTGGTGGTCACTCCACAGGTGTCCGTAGCCTGGGGCTCTCTTATTCCCTTTCACTGATGAAGCCCAACCCTGTCCTAGGTCATAAAGGAGCTAAATGGGAGGACTGTTTCTCTTCTTATCAGAGGCTTGCATTTCTCAAGTAGGCTGAAAGAAAAGTTTCTACATGCACTCACCACCTGTTTGACATCCCTTCCTTATTAATATTCATAGAAACTTGCAGGAATCCCTGCTAATACCTAGATTTGAAATCTCAGAGCCAAGTGCTGTAGCTGTGGGGACTGATTTGCATCCATAAATATGCAGCAGCACGAGCTCCTGGCTTGGGCTCTCTGCCCTATGTTGGCATCAGTGTTGTGTGTATGGCTGTGAAATTTCCCTTCCCTAACTGGAGTCAGGCCTGGACAGAAGCCCCCCTTCCATTTCCTTTCTACTTCAAAAGTTTACACTGGCCATGTTATCCCTGGTCTATTTTCACTTCTGTCTAAATTTTGTGCAAGTTAATGGGATTTTGTAGTTTCCTCCAGCCCTAAAATTTGAGAGGTGGTAAGTAAACTATTTTATGATAGTCAATTGCTCTACAAATATACTACAAGTCATAAATAAATAAAAGCATACACTGAAATGTACGATGATCTTTAAAAAGACAAATAGCTCATTTTCAGATTCAAGAAGAGTATATTGGATATTTTCATTAGATGGGCACTTATAATGTATATAAGAATCCTTTGAAATAAAAAATGTTTGGTACCCATTTTAATTTTTGTAAGAAAGACTTCCCTCATTTCTTAGAAAAGAGGAACAGCTAAAATAGGTCTATTGGAATCATCACCACCTTCCTCATTATTACTATATTTATCTTCCTCTTAGATTCTTTTGATGGTCCCAAATTATCTAGACTGTAATGTGTGCCTCCTTGGAGGAACAAGTAGGACCTATGATCCAGGCTGGATTTGGTGCTAGCTAAGCACCATCACCAGGAAATTAATTATAGTTTCCTCCCAGGCCTCTTGGAATGCAACTGTCTGGGGCATCTTGGCAACAGGCTGATAGAGGCAGTGGGGCATTATATCTCAACTTTTTCAAATGCTCAGGACTAAATTTACGGTCAGTAAGGTATTGCTTTGAAAATGTGACAAGACCTTAAAAAGACAATCAGTTATAAGCAGGAAGATCATTGCTGTCAGACCAGATGAAAAGACTAAAGACAATCCAAAAATAAGTCTGAAAAGGAAAGCTGTATTCTCAGAGCACCTGCCATTCACAAATGTTATCTTAAATTCAGGCAGTTGCCCCAGAGACATTTGTTATCATCTGTGTTTCACAGTGAAAGAAACTGAGGCTTAGAGGGGTTAAGTGACTTGCTAAGGTCACAAAGACAGTGTGTTGGAATGCAGGATTCAAAGCAGTGTCTGTTTGATTTTCATTTCTAGTGTCTTTCTACCTTACTGTGGTGACATAAGAGATGTACACTTGACACTGTCTCTGGCTGTCACCATGACCTTGAGCTGAGTGAGCATGCTTTGTCACTGGGCTCAAATTAGTTGCCTAGACTAGATAACTTCTTCTGGGGTTTCTTCAAGTAATGAGGCCTTCACTCAGTGGCATAATGTGGCAAGTGCCAAACTGGGTGGGTGGAATCATTACACTGAGGGGACAAGAGCAGTTTCTTCAGAAGAGCCCTTAATGTAGCAGGAAAAATGGAGAGGTTTACAAAAGCCTGACCCAAATTGGGCTGGCTTAGATTTGGCTGCAGGCCTCAGAAATATGATGCACGACTCCAAGCGTGTGTGGCATGGATCCATCTTCCAAAGAACCTAGCAGATGAGACTCTAGTTCTGGTCTCTGAGCCCTGATGAGCATCACCCCCTGACTTGCTTAGATGAACTAGTCTAACATTGCCAGTGCCCAGTTTCTTCACCTGTGAGCGCACATGGTCCCTGACTCCTCATTTGGATCTCATGAAGTTAAATATCTAATGTAAAAATGCTTTGAAAGAATAACATGACTTGGAACATGATTAAAACTAAAAGAGAAAATATTTACAATAGTAAATGTCATTTATTTTAATAATTTATGCCTAATTTATGATAGTATTCTGTGTGTTTTTTTAAATGCAAAGATGCACACATCCCTGCCCCACAGACAGCTCATACTATGGTAGGTAAACATACATGTAATGGTGTTTCTCAAATTTTGGCACAAAATACCTGAGTAAGAAATATCTGCTGAATTTAGGTTAAAAATCAGATTCCAGGCCCCACCTTAAACTGATTTAGACTCAGAATTTCGTTGTGCAGAGTTAATAGGAAACTGCTTTTTCAACTCATTCTCCAAGTGACTCTTGGTCTCTAAACCATGTTGTGAGAAACACTATACCATCTCCTATACATGTCAAAATCCTCAGCTATAACTAGGTATTTTTGGTGTTTCCACTTAATCTAGACCCTTGGAAAAACTCTGAGATCTATCATGTCAGGCTTAGAAGATGCTGAAATACAGGTTTCTCACAAGCAACTCACAGAGAGGGTGGTAGTAAGTGGCATGCGTTTAGTTTCCAGACACTTTGGGTAGGTAGATGGGGTAGAGAATAGAAACTAATCCAGAATTTCTATGGGTGCTCTCTCTCCTCTAGTTCTCATTCAGAGCAAAGCTATTTCTTCATCAGATAACTACAGCCCAATCTGAATCTTAAAAAGAAAAGTAAATTAAAATTTAAAAATAGTCTATTGCCATGCCACCCTGAGCAACCCCGATCCAGTCTGATCTTGGAAGCTAAGCAGGGTCAGGCCTGGTTACTACTTGGATGGGAGACCACCTAGGAACACCATGTGCTGTAGGCACAAAATATAAAAAAATAAGAGATTGTAAGCTGACAGAATCCTTGCAATCAGTGAGGTCAACCAAGTGTTGCCTTGCCTAAAAAGTAAATAAATAAAAATAAAAAATAAAAATAGAATTTCAAGTTAGCTCACTTCTCTTTCCCATACTCACATTGATTGATTTTTAACAAATAAAATGACCCTACCTGTTTTTGCTGTAACCAGCATCCCAGAGGCAAAGAATAACATGAATGCATCTTATAAAAGTTTCCAATATTTTGCCCATCATACTTTCTTGAGCTTAACGCAGGGTAGGCACAGGAAGGGTGATGCTACCGTGTATACCAGAAGACAAGGTAAGTTAATCAGGGAGCCCAATCTCTCGGCTTGGTAACAGATTCACTGTTATTCTATTTCTTCAGAACCAGGACTGACCTAAGAAGTGAGGATCAAACCCTTGGTTTGTAACCAATAATTAGTGCAGTCTCCAGAACATCAGATCTTCTCTAGAAGTAACAGGGAAATACTGTGCTTAAAAACAAGACTTCTAGAGTCAGACTTGCTAGAACTGACTCCCAGCTGGGGCAACTATTAACTGGATGGACAGGGGCAGATGAGCTTGAGTTTGCTCTTTTGTAAAGTAGTGAAAATAACAGTCAATGCTTGATAGTCTTCATAAGTTATATAATTTGGATGATTTTAATAGGAAAATTGGTAGACAACTCTTATTATTTTGTTTTAACTGAAATAAAGGGAGATGGTGACAGCCTCCATGAGTTTCAAGGAAACACATCTCTTTTTCCCAGGATTAGCTGCCTAAACCAAAGCTTTCAACAAAGCAATGATGGCTTCCACAACTGAATACAGATTATCTCAATATTTTTTCTTTTTAAACACATTTCCAGTAGAGTATAGTTACGACAAATTCCCTTAACGTGATCAAGCACTAAACGTATGATTCAAGACTTATACAGAGAGAGCATGCAATTTGCAGTAACCCCTGTATGAAGGTAGACTAATCCAGAAAAAAACAAAGATGCTTTCTTGACATTAACTCTTAATTTGTATCGACAACAACTATTGGGTAGATATTATTACCCACTTTTATAGGTGAGGAAATGAGTTTTAGATAAAATGCACTCCCCAGTCATTTTTGTTAATAGGTGTCAAACAGAACCACTTAACCATTATGATGTACTTTAGTTCATAAACATAAGCACATGCATACCTCCAATGTGAGGCATCACATGATTATCGGGCTGTCTACAGAGGGTAGGCCAGTAAGGAGGTGACTCTTGAATTATCTTTGGCAGTGCCAAATGATGAGGGCTTCCACTTCCCATTGCCTTAGAATACAAAGAAGGGGAAGTTGTTGACAAATGCAAGTGCTCCCTAAACTCTGGGTGCTGTCTGACGTTGGCTTGTCTGCTCCCTTGATTTAGCAGGACTGGACACGAGGTACAGTACATCATAATAATGACCTCTTGGTCAAGTAAGCACAACTCATTTCACTGCCATCAAATATGACTGGAGAGTTCTGTCATGGGAGAACCACTGGCTGTCCTGATAGCGATGAGGAGAAAGTAGACAGATCCTCCCAAAGGGGTTTGAGAGGATTCGTTCATTTAAGCAGGCCCCATATGCACACGCTCCTCAGCCTCTTCCCACTGGCATCCTGTGTTGATTGAGCGCTCAGAACCTGGCCTCATGAACTACTCAAGCTGCTGTTTGACATGTCTTGCTCACTGGCATTTTAAATATATTATTTTCTTAGTACATCCTGATAGCTAAGGAAAAAAGTGGAAAAACTCCTTGCTCCTATGTCTTTATCTACTCAGTTTTTCTCTTGTAGTTTAACCACTGCTGTTATTTCTCTGCACCCTTCTGAAGTTTCTTCATGCAGACATACACAAATACAAATCTTCCTTTTCTTGTTTTGTCAAAGGTGGAGTGCTGCATAATACTCTGAGCCTTATTCCTTCACTTAACTATATACATCTTAGAGAATTTGCATGTTTCTGGATCAGAGATTAGGCAATAGTTTTCGTACTCTCATCTCTCCCCTCATTTTTCAGTAGCTAAGAGCTAAGGTGACCCCAAACTCTTTCTCTTTTTCAGGCCAGAAAAATTTCAGTTTTTTTTCTGGAAGCCATTTTGTCTCTCCAGCACACCAAGTGTGAGCCTCTATTAGGTGAAGAGACAAAAATCGCAAATAACTACATAATGATAATTTCATTTAAGTGTCACCCCTCTTTATAAACTGCCTTGTTAGGTATACTTTCCTATATGTCTAGATTTCCTTTGTTCAGAATTTATAGTTGTTATCTTCAGGAGAGTCAGTCCACGAGGAGTTTACTCAACCAAACTAGAAATTTTTCATTTATTTTTCATATAGTTTTGCATATTGCCACATATAAAATTATGAGCTACAGACAATATGGCAAAATCAATTGTCCCTTTATTGCTCACTGGCTTGGAGAGAGTTGCAAGCCCTAGATTCATTTTTTTAAAGACAGCCCAGATGTCATCTATAATTCAAACAGTTCTAGAATACCCCCTATTCATAGAAAAGGTATTTCATCTCTGGCAAATGAAATTGAATATGAATTCCCAGTTGCTAATTTAAAAATGTCAACTCTGAATTTAGAGGTCAAAAGATCCAAAGACAATCATAATCAATGCTTACCCTAGAATTTGAGTAAGACGGTACAATTATAAAGTTTAGCCTTGAGGAGCTAAGGATGAAAGTGTATGGATGCTGGACAGGATGTCAAAAGCATTACAGGTAGCCCATCACTCTCTTCCTGACCATAATTTGGCAAGTATCCCAGGCATCCAGGCATGTACGTTTGCCTTTCCATCCACTTCCCAAAGCATGTTATAGGGCTCACAGTGATGGTGAGGGTCATTTCAAGGTTCTTACTCTCATGACATTTCCTAATGAGGAGGAATAAATATCAGGATCTTTGGAATAATCTTGCCTAGCTCCATGATGTCTAAAATATTAAATCAAATTGAAAAATATAACAGTCACTAGTTGCATGCTGGTACATTTAACACCATAAGAGTAGAGTAGCTGAGTCCTGTTTCTACAAGATGGTAAAGACAGGATTCAGTTTCACTGACAAACTTTTCCTCTAATACGTACATTCATACTCTCTCCCACAAACCCAGGTCTAAAAACTTATTTAAGATAAAAGAAGGTCATTTTTATATCATAGCTCAGAAATAATGACAGATTCCTGAGCCAAGTATTGGTACGGTTACTTGATTTCCAATATCTTCAATTTGTCACTGATTTGATTTTCACAAAATGACCATGGTTATCATTTCCCCACTACATCCAAAATCCTGAACTGAGTCTCTTTATGATTTAGCCATATGTTACCTTTCTAGGTTAATCTTTTCTTCCTGTCATTCCTCATAAAACATAACTTAGAAAAGACATGAATGTCCAATTAATAGGGCTAAATTAATACAAAATATTCAATACTTTAAAAATAATTGTTCTGTATATTGTTATGAAGTTATTCCTAAGATATACTATTAACTGAAAAAAATACAATTAAATATGTGGTCTCTAAAAGTGGGGGGAAAGGATATCTACTGGAGGAAAAAAAACAAAAACAATAACAATGATTTCCTCTAGGGAAGAAAACTGGGTAGCCAGAACTGGAAGTAGTGAGAGACAGAATATTTGCTTTATAACATTGGTACTTATTGAATCTTAAATACTTTAAATGCATTATCTGTTCAAAAAATAACCATAACTGATTTAATTAAATATGGTTTTAAAAACAATTTAATATGAGTCATCATCTCCTGGTATCATCATTTTAGAAGCATGCCTCTAAATAGTGGATATGTGGAAGAAGTCTTGGAAGAGACTAAATTGTGAGAACAGAATGCTTTGAGATTTTCGGCCACCTAGACAGAAGGAAAGACGAATGTAGAGAGATGACAGAAGTGCCCCTTGTGAGCTCACAGTGGGAAACTTTTTCCTACAACTGGAAGACAGGAAGTTACTCCATAGCCCCCCGCCACACACACACCATTTTTTATTATTAGTTTCAAGTATACAGTATATTGGTTAGACATTTATATAGTTTATAAAATGATCCCCCTAATTGTTCCTTCTCTCCTTTGGTTTTCCACTTACCCAATTTGTTAATGCTAACTGCATTCCCTATTCCATGCTCACCATCACAGTGACCACCTATCAACTATTAATTTGCCACACCCCTTTTAATAACTTATGTCAAATAAATAATGGAGATAAAGGCAATGTTAAAAATTAGTTTAAAAAATACTTTTATAAACAATTAAATTCCTTTATTCCTTCAAATAAGCTTTAATTATGGTAGAACAGCCAGTAAAAAAAGAAAGCTATTGAGAAAGTATATCAGTGTTTAGGCACAGTTACATCAATGCTCTCTCACTAATAGTTGCTCAAAATGCTTTTTCTTTATTGCCTTAATCTTTGTTAATACAAGTGAAAAGAAATAAAGGCATGTGAAGATGTTTTAAAAAGTATTAAGAAACTAAAAACCTTCTACATGGCAAAGGTAACCATCAACCAAACGCAACCTGATTTAAAAATGGGCAAAGGATCTGAATAGACACTTTCAAGAAAGACATACAGATGGCCAACAGGCACATGAAAAGATACTCAACATCACTAATTATTAGGGAAATGCATATCAAAACCCATGAGATATCACCTACACCTGATACAATGGCTATTAAGAAAGAAGGAAAGGAAAGAAGAGAAAGAAAGAAAAGAAAGAAAGAAAGAAAGAAAGAAAGAAAGGAAGGAAGGAAGGAAGGAAGGAAGGAAGGAAGGAAGGAAGGAAGGAAGGAAGAAAGGAAGGAAGGAAGGAAGGAAGGATAGAATGTTAGGATATGGAGAAAAGGGAACCCTTGTTTATTGTTGCTAAGATTGTAAATTGGTTTTGAAAACGGTGCAGAGTTTCCTCAAAAAATTTAAGAATAGAACTACAACATTACATCATAATCCTATTTCTGGGTATTTAGCCAAAGAATATAAAAACACTAACTCCAAAAGATATAAATAGTGCTGTGATGAACACAGAGGTACATGTAAGAAACAAGAAATGGGAACAACCTCAGTGTCCATCAATGGATGAGTGAAGAAGGTGTGGTGTGTGTGTTTATGCACATACAACAGAATACTACTGAGCCATAAATATTTTGTCATTTGTGACAACATGGAGAGATCTAGAGGGTACTATGATGAGTCAGACAAAAAGAAATGATTTTACTCATATGTAGAATATTAAACAAAAGAACAAACAAAATAAAACTCAGAGAGAGCAAATTGGTAGGTACCAGAAAGACAGGGTGAGATGGGTAAAGGAGGTGAACTCTATGGTGACAGATGGAAACTAGACTTCCATCTGTGGTGCACATGCTACAGTATATGTAAATATTGACTTATAATATTGTGCATCTGAAATTTATATAATGTTATTAACCAATGTCAACACATACAAAAAAAAGAAAAAGGACATATATATGTTTTAGTTGTGTCAAAAGATTGACAAAATTCAGATCCTTCATAAAACTTAGAGTGGTCTTCTTCTGAGAGATTTTCTTAAACTTTATAAATTTCATTTCCCAGCTCAATTTCTTACATGTACTGAAGTTCTAAAAATTGCAAAGTACTATATCAAGATTAAATTACTTATTTCAATGCTTAAGAATATGATTTCAAATTCCCTCTAACTACTTCTGACTCAATTAAAGCCAGAGAGTCATTTGAAAAGAATGATTTCATCTCTGCCTAAGCATTCTTAAAGGGAAGTGTGATACTGTTACTTCGTATCATCCAAAATTACCACTCCACTATAGAGATGTGTTTGAGTTGAATTACTTGCCCCAGAAAATGCCAATTTTTATGGGGAGGAAACAGAAAGAAACTTGAATATTTAAATCAGCTAACAAAACACATAATGTTTAAAATAAAAATTGGGAAAATGGTTAAGAACTCACCATGAACTGAGCTTTGGGTTTCACATAGATTATTTTATGAATTATCCTATTTACGGAATAATTATTTTATCCCTCATAAAACCTTCATTCTTTGATAGCCTGTACAAACTTAAAATCCTGTGTCCAGCTCTCAGTTAATTTCTAGAAATTACAGAAACTTGTCCTTCTCTAGTGTAAAAATGACAAAAATCATCACTACATCCCATACAAGATTCAGTCTGCAAATGCCTGCTGGCCTTCTGGAGCGTCCACCTTTCAGACCAGCAATGTGGATCATATCTGATGAAAACTACTCCTACAGGATCCAGGAGGAGACAAAGGGTAATAGCAATGTTGTTTTTTTGTTTGTTTGTTTGTTTGTTTTTCTTCTGAATTCTCAGAGTGACAGAAAAGTCGCAGTTGCTACTGCTTGCTATTACCCTTTTGGAGCAGCTGGTCAAACTATCAAGACACTATACTGACCCATAAAAGTCACATGCTTTTAAGCAAACCTTTTTCTAGAAAGTGACCTTATGCTGAGTGCCACTTGCACCTGCTGCCTGTGCTATTGCCCTCGTTTTCTCACGTACAGGATTTTACATCAAAGGTCAGCCCTCTGGCTGTGATGAGGTTGTTGGGCTTCTTGATGTTTTTCTTTCTTCGCAGCCCATAGATGCGAGCAGAGACTTGTTACTTAAAAGTCATGAAATCTATGAGTAAAGGAGACTGAATCAGGGTCTCACTCATCTCCAATCACACAGTATTTCAGGAAAAAAAAAAAAAACACTAAAAATACTAAAAAAAATAACTTCTATTTTTTGGAATGTCTGAAAGATACATAACAGAAGAAATTAGAAAAGTGGAGAAACTGCACAAGAAGACTACTGTGGAAATAACCAAATGGCCAGTAAGTATCACAAAAGAGAATAACTTAACAAATATAAAACAAGTTGATTTCCAAAGATACTACAGAGAACAAACTCAGAATACAATAAAATGGGTTATTGATTGTATCCAATTAAATAAGATCTTTGGTAATATATTTCTGATAATTATAAGCAATACATGAGGGAATTAATTGATAGAAGCCATAACAATGTTAAAATAAGTCAAAGTCCCAGGTAAGATTGGCTGTTATTCAAAATTTGTGTGTTAAAGGTAGGTTGTAAATCAGTCATATTGCACTTAAAAGCAAAGCAAGAATAAAATATGATTATACAAAATGTATAACATTTACAATATAATAAACAATTGATAAGGAAAAATAGGAGGACATCTCAGAGTGAAATGTGAGAGAAAAGTTTTTCATGGTTTTCATGAAAATAATATGCTCATCAACATCTCCACAATAAATGTAATAACTATATTACATTTTTATGATTTTTGAAAATGCTTATCCTCTCTTCACTAATCTCCAACAGCTGCATGATTCTTGATTTTATGATCCTGTTTAGAGGGAGATCCCAGAGTCTTCTCTGGGAATGAGCAGTATAACTCTACTTAAAAGTGTCCTTGGCTCTGAGATCAGCACATCAAACTGTCCCTTGCCTCAGGCTTCCATGTGATCTTTTTTAGTAATACCATGGATTCCTGATCTGAAATCCTTCAAAAGAATAACCAAGAAAAGTGTGAGAGTGCTTGCCTGCAGTCTTCAATAGGAACAAAGAGTATTTATGTAGATGGGAGATGAAAGAGAAAACACTATTGCAGCAAATGAAGCCTGGGTCGCCTCCTTACCTAGAATTACTTAGACAATAGAAGGATTAGTTTTAAAATTCTGGTAATACAATGAAATGTAACCGGGCTTGTTGTGATAACTAATTATTTGTACACACTTTGTAAATAAGAGGAAAATTAGCAAAAGGACAAACACAAATAAGCTATGGTTTTGTTTGAATGCTGACAGTTTTATAAAAAGTAAAATTAAACTATGACGTATTGATTTCATTGCTAGGGAGATGCTGGAGCATAGAGAAAAAGTAAACAGTATAGGTAAATTTTTATCTGTTTTAGTCTCAAAAGCTGAGTGTTATAGATGCCAGCTTCCCCAGTCTCTCCCCTCACCCCCAAAGCCCTATGGAAAATAAGAAGAGAATTCAAAAATTCTGTATTAACAATCACTACATGTGGGCTCAGCTACAATGCATGTTTGAGGCTCAAACTGGCCCAGTGCAAGAAAGAAGAAATTTTGACTGGTCTAGAGAAACTGACCAGGCTAAAAGACTGACCTCTGGTTATAGTTAGTATAGTTGACCCACTGCATATGGCCAATTCAGACAAGCCTTAGTCTAGTTTCAATATTCATGGAGATTTAATCCAGATATAATCAGAGGAGCTCATATGTAAAAGGAAAGAAGCAGTATGAATCTGAATAATCAGTCCATTTGCAACAAAGCATCAGTTTGTGGCTGGTAATTCAGGAACAGATTTCATTTCTGCAGAAGGAGGGGATGGTAAGGTTGCATGTCAAGGATCAGCCAAGTACAGCTGCATTCAAAGCCACACTTTGTTTTCAGTTGGAAGTCCAGGTCCAAGATAGAGAACCAAGAGAAAGGACCAATCATAGAGACCAAGCAGATATGGCAGAAAGCTGGAGTTGATTTGATTGGCAGTCCAGAGTACCACACAATAAGCAAAACTGATGCCAGATTTATGGCACCAAGGCTCATCCCTGCCCCCATGATTTGGTGTACTGGGAAACTGCTTGTGACTATCCTATTCTGAGCAGAAATGTCTTAGGAAGTCCCAGTAATCCCAGTTCAGAGAGGACAGTAGAGTAGGGGCTATGTGTTACTCCTCATACAGCATGCACCAAAACCAGAATAACCATGCAAGTGTTTTAGAGGGGACTTAAAAGGGGAAATGGGTAGGGAGCAGGACAGCCTAGGGTTATAACCCTGACTTTGTGTGAAAGAGAAAGAAGCTTGGGTGGAAGTAGCCTACATAGTCCCAGGAATGACCAGAAAGGCCTTGGCAGCAGTCATAGGGTCTCGTGTGTCACAGGAATGGGTCTACTTGAGTATACCTGCTGTGTTCTGCCCAGAAGTCCCCCCAGAATGTGGCCTCAGCAGAGATGGATTTCAGAGAGCAGCAGTCTAGGCCCTAGTCCACTTATATTCCATGTAGTGGGAAGTCTGCTGAGGGAATTCTTAGGGCTACTATAGGCTAAAAAAATTTCTCTTAAATGCTTTGATCTGATGGAACAATATTGGCCAAGCTTGCCTACCACCTATCTAGCAAAAAGTATCTATTTACTTAAAAAATGCCCACCTCTACTTGTTGGGACACCAGTAAGGAAATTCAGTTAAGAACTCGGGTCAAAACCAAAGGCTTTATCTCCACCATATGAGATTGCCATCTATTCACCAGCAGAAGAGAGATCTAGCAAAGAGGTATAGGCAGTAGCAGACAATATTGACCAGTTTTAAATCAAGAGTTATAACAAAATATATATTAAGCTTGGTTTATTATATCTATTTTGAAATATACCAGGAATTATTTCACTATTGAACTCAGCATTTATGATATGATGATGAGTTATAATCACATTTTATCCAACATTCTAGTCCCCAGAAATAGAATGTTTAATTTAGTTTTACTGTGGGCTATTTTTTGGTACATTCAAACAAATCTGGGTTTGATAAATTTTTTAGTAAGTGCTAGATAACCATCCTAGTGCCTCTGCACACAAAGCAACTGTGATTTAAGTAAATGTATTTTTGATAAATGAGTTCTGCCTGAATGATTTATCAACTTAATGTAGAATTGCCCCGCAGTTGTATAGTACTTGGTCTGTTCGGAATTTGAACCTTCTTCTGCAAACTGAGAAAATGAAGGGAAAAGTATAAGTGATAGCTAGTTGGAGGTTAGAAAAGATTAGTTTTGTGTAAGTTGCCACTGTGTGGCTCAAATAACAAAAAGTAAAATAAAAGCAATAAAGATACAAAAACTTAAATCTGAATTTATGGAAATGATCTATGTCTGCTAAATAAAGAAAAATAGCCTTAGATTTAACTGAGCTTACTTAACTCTAAACCAAAATGAGCCCCTCACATCATAAACCTTTTCCTGGAGGACCACAATCTGCTCAGATTTAGTCAGCTTAGCATCAGAGATGAAAAATAGAAAGATCTTTGGTCTAGTTTGGGTAGAAAATGCTCTAGCTAAGAAGCATACTGAGCATATTCCCATAACCAGCTGCAGGAAAGCACATTAGCTCATAAGTCTCTAGCACATGAAATGATGTGGTTAATTATATAGACTTAGAACCATATCAGAACTTCTTCAGCATAAGCTATGACATAATTTTAGCCTGTGTCAAAGATAAACACAGCTAGACTTTGATTCAAGTGATGACTACAGATTTTATTTAGTAACTTCTGACAATAGGGGAAAGATCTGAGCTCTGGTTAGATTTGGGCAGAGGTAACTGGGCCTTTTAAAGAGAAAATGGACAAAGGAAGGGGATGTGGGGCAAGTAGGGCCTCAATAGATATAGATAAGTGAGAAATCTAAAAAGGGTTGCTCAGTGTAAATGTGGCTCTGTTAGCTGGTAGTTACTGAAGTTGAGATCCTATCCTCAGAGACTGGAGACACAGGCCCTATCCTTCCTGATGATTATTTTTCAAAGGAATGGCTTTTGGGTCCTTCAGAAAGACATTCCTGAATTGGAGGAGATACATGTATATCTCAAAAAGACAGAGAAAAGATTCATAACCATAAGATCTTTTTAGTAAATATTCTAAGAAAGGAAGGTCAAGAGCCTATTGTCTGGTGTTGGCTAGAACAAACAGTAAATTGTCCTAGAAACATGGAGCTTTCTCAGGCAGGCTGGGGTCATCCTAAGGACACAGCCTATGCTTCTGGAAGCCATGCTGGAGTTTGACCCTCTCTTAGTGCCAGAGGTTTGGACAGAAATTTTATTTGCCAAGGCTTCTGCAGATCACATTTAGCTCTGAAAGTAATGGGCACAGGCCTCTTAAGGCAGAATTCTGAAGGGGACTCTGGAAAAGGGTAATTAATGTGTTAATTGATATCTAATGAGAATGAGCATGTGCTGTGCTGGGCAGCAGATCAATCTGTGTTAAGTTTAAGGATCCCTAGAAGTGCAACTATACAACAAGAAAGCATCCTACACTTCCATGGCTCTGCACATTTGGCCATATGAGACACCTAGCCAGCATGCTGGGCTCACTTCCCAGCGCCCATCAAAATCCTCCTCATCCTACAATGGCTAGTTCAGATCCTATTTACTCCAGAAAACTTTCTCAAATGTTAATACTTTTTAGTGTGCATTCTCATGTGCTGTAGTCATCGTGCCTCCCTGAGCTGAACTGTATGTGTTTGGACAGAAGGGGCAATGTGTGACAGACAATGGCAGGAATGACCAAATCATCTAATTCACCTCTTAGAAACAGACGAAGACTACATTTTAGCACCTTGTGACTAAGTGAGGCCATATGACTATTGTGATGAGTGTAATGTGGGTGAAAATAGTATATATGATTTTCCACCCTGACTTGTAAAAATACTCCCATGTCTTAATGATCTGTGAATTCTCTTATCACAGCCATGGAAGCTCTGTAATCAGAATGGGAGTCACCCAAATAGAAGCAGCTTGCATTCTTCAGTACTGAATGGAGAAGTGATTCCCAGAAGAAACACCCAACAAGCAACTAACACATTGGATTTTGAAAAATAAACAACTACTATGTAAAGCTACTGAAATGTATTATTTTATTTTATGGAAACTAGCATGAATTACCCCAAATATCTATGTCACAAGGCCTATGTTAAATAAACCTTATACTAGATTTTCTAGGATTCAATGAAAGAATTTCCAGTGGAGATTAGAATGGTTTTAAGAAACTTCATAAAAGACATGAAACTTAAAACTACATAAAATATTAGTTATACTTCTATTTTGGAAGATTAGATATTAGAGAGGTTTCATGTCACTAAGACAAGCATGATGAAAAATTTAATAACATTATTAAAGATGTAATTGAAAGGTGTTTTTAGAGTACATATTGCAAGATTAATGAAAAATTAAGAGGGGGACATACAGCTCTCAGACTAGCTAAAGCTAAGCCAATTATCAGGAGTCATAGGGGGATGGATTTTGGTTTGATATAAGCCTTTTTTCAGTTTTCAGAATTCTCTAGGTCAAAGAGGACCATACAACTCCAAAAGTATACAAAAGAAACATTCAAGCATAAATTCAGCATTGAAACATCAGGGATGCTTTAAACAAATTATAGGCTGGACTAAATGCTACTGCTACTACCATTTTATAATCTACTAGGGAATGTAACAGTATTGACATGACTTTTGTGAGAAAAGAACAGAAAACTCTACCACCACTTTTATCTTCAGCACTCAGTTCCCAAAATCAGCCTTGCTCTTTTTCCTACAGACAGTGTGAGAAGTTGAAACAGCCATTCATGGTAATGGCAGCAACCCCTCCAAATCCATAACTATAGAAGAGAAGGAACAATTCTCTCAGGAATCTGTAAATCACTGATCTGAGGAAACACATGACCTACCTCCTGGGAGAAAATCACTACAATATTGTATTATGTGTTTCAAACTACTCTTTGAGATAACATTTTCCTCCTTTCAACTTTTTCAAACTTCACAATGGTAGTGGTGAGTCTAGTATGAGCGCACGCGCGCGCACACACACACACACACACACACACACACACACACACACACACACACACATTTGCTATTGGCTTCTCCATTGGTCACTCAAAACCATTTGTGAGTGACGCTGAAAACTCATTCTGTTTCTGCAGTTCGCCATTTGTAAGCCATTCCAAATCCACCCATTGGCAAATGACCATCGCCCAGAATTGAGCACCAGAGCCTATGCCTTTTCATTTATATTTTCCATTATCTTAGAAATCTGACAAAGGTGTCTGTATTGTACAATTATCCCTACATTGTCAGTTGTAAAATTGATCTTTTTCTTTGTTATAAGGGAAGAAAATACCAGTCTGAGAAAGCACAGATTTCCTGATCCTCAATTAATAAGCAGGGTTTTATTTCTTTTCTTGTTTTTTGTTTTTGGTTTTGGTTTTTGGTTTTTACTACTCGACTGTTTTTTTTTTTTTTTTTTGTCTCTGCTTACAAAGATAGATCCATTCTCAAAAACTACAGTGTTACTGTATTTCAAATCTTTCCCTTTTCCACTGACTATTCATTTTTAATTTCTCATTATTTACAACAAAAGAAACCTTTGAATTACTGGAGGTGACGCACTCTGAGGGAATGATTCATTTTGCTGCTTTGGAGCTCAACTCCTTTAATGTCATATTTGCACAGTATTGGTTTATCTAAATATATCAGCCTGTGATCTTTTTAAAGACTCCCTCCTGCTTCTTTCTGGTCTGTCTGATCCCAGTTAGAACAAACTAAGGATCATAAGAGGAAAGTGTAAATCTTTCTATTTTGACTATAATATATATATTCCTGAGAAAAGACACTGCTTGAAAATTTATAAATCTCATGAGTACAATGAGTATTTAAAAAGCTAAAAGGAAGAGGAGCCAGAACGATGAGTTTATTGATTATTCATGAGCTACATATACATTTATGTTACAAACACTCCCTACTATTTCATTGTTAATTTGAATCTGTTGAAATAAAAGACTAGTGAAAGATATTGGATTTTAATTTCAAGGTCCTTTTCATAATTCAAAAAAGATAAAAAAAGAAGTCTTCCTTCAGCTATTAATTAGTTACATTTCACAGTATTGACTATAGACAGAAATCCCAACTCATATATATATTTTTTTTTCTGCTGTGAACATCAGCCTCTTTCTGTCTATTGCCCTAACCAAGAGTATAATGATGTCATTATTAGAGTGGGTGGGACTATCTGTGACTTAGTAGCCCTGTAGCTTTGGGAAACCACTTAGCATTTCTAAATCTTAATTTCCACATCTGCAAATTTAGAATAATGACATAATTGCTATGATGATTAAAAGAGATTATAAATGTTTACCTTGTTTGAAACTTAAAACTCAGGAATTTGTGTCTTCTCTAGACAAGTAATGAGAGCCATCATAAGATGCTACTCAAGTAAGTATAGTGAGAGTGCAGCTTTGGGAAAATTGATCTGGCAGTCAGACCAAAGTTAAAACAAAGAGAAAGAAGATGAGGGATGGAGAGAGATCATGCATCTAGGGAGGGTTAAGTGGAAATGGAAGTGCAGTTATGATAAATGTGAGAGAAAATGGTAAAGATAAAATCTATAAAAATATGATTGATGAAATATGGATACCCCAAAATTTTAAATTTAAAGTTTCAGTGGGTCATTCTCGATCTAGGTCCCCACATTCATTTGGAAGGAAGTGTAGTTATAGAAGAGATTAGGAATTATTTACATTGTATTTATTCAGATAGTAATCCTAGCTGAACACTGGAATACATACAATTAATAGAGAGAAAGCTTAAATAATAAAAATGTTCACTAAGTTATCATTTTTAAAAGATAAGAAATGAAGGAAATGAATAAGAATTAGCAGTCAGAAAAGTAAGAATAAAGATAATATCATTCAGCTATATTCCCAAGAGATCAAGAGGGAAGTCAAGCAAAAAGCAAACTAAAAAGTCTGTGTTCAGGGGAGCAATGACATTTTCAAAAAAATTATTTTAATTCAACATAAATCTAATTAAAGCTCAAACACGGATTTTTGCACAAATTCTCAAATTAATTCTAAAATGTTTATGGAAATACACAACTCTATGAGCATTTTTCAAAAGCAAATTGGAGAAAATAAGATCAAATCTGGAGAACTGACTTCAAAATGTCAATCAAGGTAATCAATTGGGAAATTATTTTCACAAATAATGCTGAAATAACTAAATATTCATATGGGAAAATAAACTTAATAAAGAGCTTAAATAAGGTATTTAGTATGGACAAAAGAAAGGAGGGTACGGATTGTAGAACTATCAAGGAGATAGAATCAATATGACATTTAGGATTTGGGGCCAGAAAGAGAAGAAACCTGGGGTCACTTATTGGGCAAAGGAATGTGTTTTTAGCTACAATTAGAGTGTCAAAGGCATGCTTAGGGAGTAGGCAGGATAAATGATTTTATGGTAAATATAAGCACATAATTAGAATGGCAGTCTGTGTTATTTAGCTTGGGGCAAATAAATTCAATAGTGGCTAGGAGAACTGCTATTGGATTGGAGGTCAAAGTAGCTCAAAGAGCAAATCTAGTGGAAATCTGGGAGTGAACATGGTAAAAGGCAAGGAGATTGCCTCTTCTCAACAGAATGAAATAAATGTCTCCTGTACAGTTCATCCACAACAATGGTACTAACCACAATTTATAAATTGATGACTAGAAAAACCTAAATTTATGGAGTCAGATCAGTCCTGAGTTACATCCCAAACTCCAGAACAATGTCTTCAACTTCTGTCTAGGCTTCTTCACCTCCATGTTCAATATACGTTCAAAATTTTACTCACTTGTATAAATCCAATTAATAATACTGGCCCAAGCTTAGTATTTAAAATATTCTATAGTCAGAGCATCACAGGTTTCAGCTAATCAGAGATGATACCAGATGACTAAGAATGGCAGCCATCCATAAAAAAATTGAAATAAGCTAACCACTACAAACTGGCTAAATAGCAGTCTGTCTTAAACCATCTAATTCCCAAGTCATGTTCTCAATTTCAGTTGATAATACCATCACCTAGTTACCTAAATGAGATAACTTAGTTATGTTAATGCCCCCTTCTCCCCATAAACTTTTCTAAGAGGTCACCAAGTCTTGCCAAGGATACCTTTGAAAATCTCTAATTTTGCCTCTTTTCTCTATTTCTATGTCTAAATTTCTGGATTTCATATGTCTTAACTATTGCAGTAGCCTCTCAACTGGTATCCAGCCAGATCAACCATCTAACATTGCTGCTTCTTAATCCTAGAATGTTTTCTTTCTCACTACTCTACCTAGTATCTGATCACTCCCCATTCAGGATTAAAATCAAATATCAACTCTATGTGACAACTTCCTACAACTTTCAAAGACAGTTTTTACTTATAGACCCACGTTTTATCAACCTCTTAATGCTACTAATTTACTTCACTATATATAGGTGATTCCGTGTCTATCTTCTACTACCTTCTCCCATGGCACAGATTACTTATTATATATTTCATTTTTAGCACTCAGTTTCATAATACACCTAGCAGATATTGAAGACTTTTTTTTCTAAAGGACAAAGAGAACAGGAAAGAAAAGGAAAAGGAAAATAAGCTATACCTCTCCCCTTCAGCATCCTCTGCTACACTAAATAATAAAATAGCTAAAATGTCTCCCTTGCTATTATTTCATCCCAAATCTTAAATTTGAAGGTACTCAGCTTAGGTAATTTGCATGATACATGCATGAAACAGTTATATCGAGGCCACATCTTTAACTCAGCCACCATATTACAGAATACCTCATTAGTCAGAGAAAGCACAGCAAACAGTATTTTCTGAAACTCTTCCAAGGGTGCCAGTATTTTAACAGAAGCTAAGTTCAGTCATCTAGTAACATCACCATCTCCATTAACAATTAACAATTTTTTGTTCAGTTTGGAAGACAAATGTTCACCCATGCGTGTACAAGCGAGGACTCTGAGATAGCACAGAATCCAATGCTCAATTGGGTAGAACTGATTCTTTTGTCATGGGAACTCTCCTGAGTCCTAAATCATGTGTATAATTTTGATAAGAAATCTCAAGTTATAGATGTTTGAAGTTTTTTTAAAATGAATTTTTACTGTCCAATTATTATAGTCCAAATTAATTTACTAATTAGATCAATTTTTATCAGCAGTGATGATTAAAGAGTTGTCTAAAGGATAAGCCAGAGGAAGCAACAAAGAAAGAACCTTCACTATGACAAACGATGCTGACACTACTTGCCCCATATAAGCCACAGTTTGTAAAAACCCCACACATATACCAAGTGAATACCTAATGATTTCCATTTTCTCACTCAAGTCAATATAAAGTTTTCTTTTTAAATGAGACATCCATTTCTACAAAAGGTTAAAGTTTATCTGCCAATATGTTTAACTGTAAAACAAAAACTCTTCTAATTTGTAATCAAATTATCTTTGTTTACTAAGCAACTCAGGCTTTTATGGGCTTTACTTTCAGTGTTTTATAAACAAGCAACTTACACTGTAATAGTGTGTGGGGGGGGGACAATAATACAGTCTGCTTTAATAACTTCATGATTTAGCAACCGCAAAATTCACCAATTTGTTGCAAAAGTATGGCTTTGTGTTTTGACTAAAACAAAAATGTAATTAGCAGTCACTTCATAAAATATGGCAGTGTTTAATGCTTTTAAAACAAAGTAAAGTTTCTTTTAGGAAACAGATTTTCTTAATGGACTTTACAGTAGCTTTTGTTGATGGGAAAGCACAGTGTTGTTATCCTAAGTAGTAACTACTCTAAGAGAAATGTGCCTGCTTTCCATATACTGTTATCCCTGGCCACATAGATGGTAGCATAAAGCACGGAGAATTTAACACCCTTCCTTTAGGCGGGCTCCCACAACCTTCATTTATTGGTTAATTTTATTTATTGAAAGTGAACAAGAGATGAAAATAAAAATGAACAAAAGAGATTTAAAATCAAATAGCCTGTATTAATCAGCTTACCTTATATTTTAAGCTTCATGATAGGAGGGAAAGAAAGAGCAACCAGGTACTGGGTGGAACAGCAAGAGTCTCCAACAGAGGCAGAGGCTGCTCATAGTTCTTCCCACAGGGGCCACCAGGGGACCCAACACTAAGCACTGTGAGCTCTCATGTGTTTTATTCTCCCTCTTGGAATATTCTCAAAGTAGAAGAAATCAACCAGAAAACCAAGTCATATAAGTGGCCAATTTTGTTTGCCTCTTCTGTGCTAAACACTGAAATAGCTACTTTGCATATTTTATATCAAGGACTCATCATAATCCTATGCAGAAGGTACCATTATTATTCCCCAAGATAGTGATGAATAAAACACATTTTGCAGATATTAAATTTTCTACTATCACACAATATATAAATGACAAATACAGGATCCAAGAATTCAGTTGGATTTTAAAGATTCCCCACCTCAGTACCAAACCAGTTTGAACCTTGAGGATGAATGGTTCTATACTCAACACTTCTCATTCCTCCCTTCCTCCTTGCCACATATTCTGATTCACTGAAGGACCTACCTAGACCATTATATCTTAAGCCCCTTAAAATAATTTTACTCTCTTACTGCATCTTTTAGTGGGCAAGGCTATGAGGAAGAGGGCATCATTTAATGGATCTAGAACTCTATTCACAGTTTGGCCCAACAGAAGTGCTAAGAAAATGGCAGAAGCTACATTCATGTGGTAGATAGGACTTTCCATGGAGACAACCACATTGAACACTTCCAGGCACCCAGAAAGACTGCACTCTCACCAAAGAGTTTTCACCCTCTACTGATCTCACTAGAGATGTCCTGGGGATGGTGGGCTGTAGATGAGGAACTAACCGATATGACCAAGTTGTCCAGTGTTAAAAATACCACCAGGAGCACATTGATATTGATTTTTTTTACCTCTGTTGTAGCCCTAATTAAGCTTACTCTTTAATTGTGCCCCTCTAGCCTCCCATTATGTCCTTTTTAGCTCCTTATTGCTCACTGTCCCCACCTAAGTCACAGACAGATGCCCAGACAACCCAAATTCCTTGCTGTTTCTAACTATCTGTGCTTTTCTCATGCCCTTCTGATGCTTAAAATTCCTCTCTTGCAAGTTAGGTGAACTACTCATTCTTCAAAATGTTGCTCAACTCTCTTCCCTGTGAAGCCTTTCATAAACATCACACTCAGGGAAAGGCTATTTTTCTCTTTTTCTGGGTTTTCAATTCACGGAATACATAGTTCTCTACAATCAGCAAATAGAATATTTTCTTAGTTTATTTTTATCAGGTATGCAAATTAGAGTAGAAACAAATCATTGAGCAGGATTTAGAGACAGCGAACACTGCCAACCATGCTAACACTTAGGAACTAAATGATGCTATTACAAGGAGATTCATTTGAATCATAGATATCCAAAATACACTGATGAAAAGAGACGAGAGATTTTCCTCTCCTCATCCCCTTACAACAGCCTTCTCTATTCTCTCAGTTTGTTTTCTTCCCAGTTAGTACAAGGACAATAATTTTAACCCAGTGGTAAGTCTTGATGGCCCTCAGAATGAAGCCCTGAAAAGATCTGGGCCAAAAGGTTGAAGAAAAATCACTCAATATTTCCTCCAAAAAAAGTGTGGCATGGAAGCCCATCTAAGTATTTACTAACCTCATGGACATACAGTGTTTTTAAATTTCTCCATGTTTGTTTAACGGCCTGCCCCAGGGTAGCTAGTTAAAGCTATGCTGTATCCCTTTGAAGGAGAAGGCAAACTTCAAGAGAGAAGCTGTTGAAACAGACACTGAACAGAACATGATGGCCAAGAATCTACCAGGTTCTGATTGCCAGGAATTAGTTACACCAATAGCATTGTGTATATGAGGGCTCTAATAGACGGGACCACAACATTAAGATTGCGAGGTACTATTCGTTCTTTCCAGGTCCACGAACATACCAAGTTGGGCTTAAAATTGTCAAAACAGTGGGCATAATCATTCCTTGTCTAAGTAGGTCTTATGTGAGGGGTTTCAATTCTTGAAGGGCCTGTTTTAGTTTCTCCTGTGCTGTATTAATGGCTTTAACCAAGGGGGCAAGTCCACAGAGTCAAATTCTGCCAAGTTATTGTAAGTGCCAAAATTTAGATTGATTACTCATTGGAAGAGAGTGGCCACACCCGCTTTGGGCTGTTTTAGGATGAAGGTGCTATTACTATGGGGAAATCCGTCAAGAAAATACTTCTGATCTGATGCTTAAGGTGAGGCATATCTGTTTTCTGTTTGGTAACTCTCCTGAGTATAGAAAGTATCTCGTTTAAAATTATTGTGGTCTCTAGGTATAATAGTAATGTGAACTGTAATATTAAGGCATGAAGGTTTGCCAAATGGTGCACTTCAGCATAATTTAAAGTTAATTCAGAACCTATGCTGTAGAGGACATATATTTCTAATTGTCTAACTAGTCCAGATAACTTTTAATTTTATCTAATTATTTTCTTAAAATTCTGGTTAGTGAACAAACTAGTTCAGTGAGCTGAATTATATTCTGATTACCCTTCAAGAAATTCAAATATCAAAGAACATAGAGATTTCCTTTAATAAATGTATAGTATACTTGTGGAACTCAGACACAAAAAACAAAAGGACATTTATAAAGCAATGATTGGAAAGCTCTAAAGAAGACACTACAAATTAAACATATAGGGAAGCCACTTAATTTTTTGATGTTATCTTTGAAACTACATTTTTACAGTTTATTCTAGTCAAAGTTGTAAAGGTCTTCAAAGAGAACTGCAAAAAATAAACTGCATCAGAGATATGTGTATCATTTCTCAATAATGATAATGTCATTATTTTCTTATTTTATTTGTGCAGTGTGTCATTAAAATTGAGCTCTTGTTAAAATAAAATCCTAGCATTCTTTACCTCAGGCTGCATCTCACTTATAGGTGAAGAGATCCGTGAAAAAAAATGTCACCATACTTAGTGACACCTTGGAATATGTGTTAAGCTTTCAATAATTAAATGGGAGTAAACCCCTGGGTATCAACAGATATTCATGAACTCATAATCAAAGATAATGAAGGGACTTTTACCATAATGAATAGTATTATGTATTAGGGTATAATTAGGGTATAATTACCAAAACAGGAGCCTGGACCTTGATCATTTTTTAATGAAGAGTAGGATGCTTTTGTAATTTAGAATTATTCCTCTCTAAAGCTCATTAGCAACCATGTTCTCTAGTGTAACAGAATTTATCCGAGGAAGAAATGTGGTACAGCTAATTAAAGTATAATTCCTAGAGTCAAAATGGTAGGATTTGTAATTTTCTCTTAAGTTGCTGTAGTATTCTTACCAATATTTTTTTAGCAATAATTTGCCCTCCTCTTGTGGGGCTATACAATATTAACATTTTACTGGGCCCCCGAAAGATGGGAGGATTCGGAATTATTGCAATAACAGGGCAATTTTTTATGATACCATGTTTAACTAACAAAGAGCTAGAGATGGGTCTATTGCCTTATTAGAAACTCAGAAAACTCACCAGGTATACTAAGAGATCAATAAGCCCCTTGGTTTTGATTTGGTAACCCATATAGTCAAAATATTGGAACTCTAAATCTAAGAGTCCCACAGTCCAAGATGAACTTCCAAAATAATGCTACAAGAAACTGAAAAATCTGCTGCTCCAGAAAAGCAAAGAGAACACAAGCAAATATAGTCAAAAATCAAGTGTTTGAGGATTATGCAAATGGATGTTTGCAAGAATCTGAGTAGCATTTATTCAAGAAAAAGGGTCAATTGAACTAAAAACAGCAAATTTGTTTTTTTTAACTTGGCCTGTCTCATTCACTTTCTCTCTAGGTCTGCAGTAACCTTAAAAAGCAGAAGCCTTGAAAATATGGAAGTGAAATTCAGCTTAACAGCCACTAAAGAGAGCATATCAGGATTAGAGCTTTTCAAAAAGCCCCTTCCCTAAAGTATTGTTACTATGTGACTTGTCTGATGGCTATCAGAAAAAGCCCTATTACAAGTCCTTGTCATTATTTGACATTCCTCAGAGCTCACTCAGTGAAGATCTATGTCCAGACTCTCCAGGAAAACAAAGAATTTATTTAATATCATAGACACCTGAAGTGGTGATATGAGTTGGGCAAACAATGTGTTTGTCAAAAAACTTAAAAGAAAGATCTGGGAAATCATATGTCAATAAAAAATTTGACAAGCTCTATCATATTCTTCAAAATTTTAAAGAGCACATACAAGTGTTGGGATATACACATATCTAGGAAAAACTATGAAAGCCCTTAGCTCTCATTTCTGTTTGACTTGAGTTTTCTACAAAAGCAGGAGGTTAAGGCTAACTCAGAGTTTTGAACCGTGGAACACTAGAGGCACGTCCCAACACAGCACACAACCACTTGAGAAATGCTAGAAGACATTCTGCTTAAGTCTTTAAGGAATTTTCTGTCCAATTACTAACCAACTACTAAGACTAATGAATGATCAGAGGCTTATATAGCCAAGCACAACAGGAAATACAAACTTTACATAATTAGTCCAGAGAACTCACTGAATCAAAAATTAGAAAAAAAATAGCAACAACAACCAACTCTGGATTGCGATGGGTCTGATTTTCAAGATTGCTACATTATATTATTTTAAATACCCAATTTCAAAAGGAAATGGCAAGATATGTAAAAAAAAATAGGAAAATGTAGTCACTACCCAGGGGAAAAGGTGAAAAGAAACTGTCAGAGGAAGGCAGATGTTCAATTTAAAACTAGAAAAAGGCTTTCAATTGGCTATTTTACACACACATACACACACACATTGAAAGAACAAATGAAAATGATGTCCATATAATGAAAGAATGAATGAGAAATCAAATGTCACAGAGTAGACAATGTCAATAAAGAGAAATTATTTTTAAAAGAAGCAAATAGAAATTTTGAATTTTAAAACTATAATAAATGAAATTAAAAATTTACCATAAGGATTTGACATTGAATTTGGCAGAAGAAAGAACAAAATTGAGGACAAATCAATTGAGATTATCAGGTCTAAGGAAAAGAGAGAAAGAATAAAAAAGGAAAATGTGCAAAACATTTGTTCATAAAAATTCATAACAGAATTACTCATAATAGCAAAAAAGGGTAAACAACCCAAATATCCACTAACTGATGAATGTATAAACAAAATGTGGTACATCTACATAATGGAATATTGTTTGGCAACAAAAAGGAATGAAGTACTGATATATGCTACAAGACAGATGTACCTTGAACACTTGTAAAAATACCCAGTTGCAAAAATAAAACCAAAAACATTTTATTATTTCATGTATATGAATAATTCAGAAAAAAACAATTTACATATAAGAAAGCAGATTAGTGTCTGCTGAAGGTTGGGGAAGGAGGATATGGGAGTTACTTTAAAATTAAATAGTGCTGATGATTGCATAATTCTGTGAGTATAATAAAAAAATGACTGGAATCAGCATTTTAAAATGGTGAACTCTACTGTGTATGAATTATATCTCAATAAAACTGTTTAAAAATCAAAGAATCCAGCAGATCGTTCAATGGGCTCGCCTAGAAATGTTTTAACCTCTCTGACGTCAAAGAAATAATTTATATTGAATAAATCAGAGAAAAGTATCATACATTGCCAAAACAAAGAGAAGAGAATGTTCTTGATGGGACCCCAGTCACTGATGTGTCACTCAAAGTGCTGCCTAATGCTTCTGCTACATAGCTCTGCTCTTCTCCACAATTTCCATAAAATTTATAGGTAGAACTAGATTTTAGAATTTCATTTGAGGAGATATCTATTCTGTATGGTGGGTATATCAACTGTCTGCTATAGATGTTTCTTAACATATATAATACAATGTATTGCTCTCCTATTAAACTATTTTAATGGCCCCTAAAAATATATTTGCACATTTGACCTCAAATCATCAACAATGGTTTCTTGATACGACTTTTTTCTTCTCAGCATGAAAAATAAAACCAGGAATATACTTTAAATTAGGGAAATGTTCAGACTAAAACTTAGTTCTCCAAAGATAGGCACAATTTCATGATATCATGCAATAAAAAGAAATATGCAGAAAATACTCTCCATAATAATTATAAGTTCTATAATGGAGATAGATGGTAAAACTTATCTGGTGGTTATACTTTTAAATGGCCAGATTAGAAGCAATTATGAAATGACTTTTACTGTGTGGATATATCGGGAGCTCATTTGCCAAGTCCATTTCCATCATAATAGGGTCCTAGAAGTGAGTACAAGAATAAAAGGTCTCCTTACAGAGAAGTCACCTGATCTAGCCCTAGTGACAATACCGTATTATTTCCTGCAGCACTGTTTCTAGGGCTTTGTCCAGATCCATTTGAAATATGTGCAAATTTCACCTTCCCCATTATTTTTTAGCTTGAATACTTATTTCTCAATGACAGTAATAACTAGTCTGCCAACACATTTATCTTCCTTTAAAGATGGAAATAAAAGGGTCCTTTGGTATACTGGGCAAAGAGCAGAACTGGTTCACAGTTTCTAGGGGATAGTAAGAACCCAGTTGAAAATGTACAGCTATTTCTGAGACCTCAACTCCCAGAGACAAGCATTAGTTCAAGGGAATGAAGAATAGAAAGTGAAGATTAAGGAAACTGCAAAGTATCGTTTCGGCTATTTAGATGGTGCTGAAGATATCTTGGAATTACAGGCACCATCTCTCCTGATTTTCAGGTGTGGAAAATATAGAGAAAATTACTTCTTGAGCAGGGATTGGACTAATTTTAAACCATGGTTTCAAGATGTGATATCAGCTAGTGATGGAATCCTCTATTATAAATATTATCAAATGTTCCAGCTTTATCTATTAGCAGTTATATCACAGGGAAATTAAGCTCAGAAAATACTACATTAAAATACCAAGTCCTAATACAATATCATTCTTTTTTTTTTCTCTATAAATGCCAGCTATGACAAAGGTATGTCTTGCGATTATTTTTATGACCTTTGATAGTTCCTTCTGTCCTCTTCTGAGAAGAACCCCTGAAATCCATGGATGCCTTTTGACTTCACACTACCATTTTCTCACAACTTGAGTGATTAGTATCACCATCTGTACATGGCGAGAGACCTCTGTTAACCACAGCATTACGGCAGACACAGGGAGAAGCAAGGTGCAGAGATGTGAGGGAAAAGATCTGGGCAGAAGCTTTAGAAATTGCTGAGTCCTTCTTCACTAGTATTTTACATGAGATTGTCCATAGTCAGGGCTTCCTATTTTACATAGCTATCCTCTTGGATTAATATCACTTGGATAAATCCCATCCTGTATGAATCCATATTATGGTTCAGAGGAGAGAATTACTGGAAATATATGGATGGCAGTGATGGACCAACTAGAATACAAAAAAAAAGAAAAAAAAAGAAAAGGAGTTTTTAAGGAAAGGAAGGAAAAGTTGATTTCTAGCACACATACTAGTGAGAGCTGGCAGATACTGTAAGTTCAGCATCTAGTTTCTTGACCTAAAGTCATTGTATTTGTCAGCATACCAAATTACATCTCTCTCTCAAAAGATTAAAAAACTCTTGATGGGAAGAACTGAGTCATTTACATTTGTATCACTGAACCTAACACAGTGATTAGCTTACATGAAACATCTGAAAAAGATTAGTTGAATGTATAATATTGTAAATTTCAGACACAAACTCATTATATATATATGTATATATATATACATATATATATATATGAGCATCAAAGCTTGATTTTTCAGTGAAGTTGTCATAGATAAAACGTAGTTAAGATCTTCACTCATATCTGCCTCATTCCCTTCTGCTTACAGTTATTGGAGAAACAAGATCTGTACTCTAATGATCATTGAACTTCAGCAAAAAATAATAATAATAAAGTGTGGAATACTAAGAGGTGAAATGATTTAAATCAAAAGAGAGGAAAAATGATACTAGCATGATGAAATATGTTAGAGTTTAGGTTAGCATCCTATGAACAAACAAGGCAGGTTTCTATTGTGCCTGTATGTATAAAGAGCTCTAACACATCCTTAGGAAACTAGAACATCTTTTGAAATATAATAATAGAAAATATTCACCTCAGGGAAATACTGTATTTTATTAGAAAGCTCATTTAGATAATTAAGGTAGATTTTGAAATTTCCAGAAAGCATATCAAGTAACAGCAGATGTTTCTATACTGACATAACTTTTAGGAGTTATATGAGTCGCGGGCTAGAGGATGGAGATATAGGTAACAAGGATAACAAGACACCTTAGGGCATGACCTTTCATATGTTATCAACTCTATTTCAGTATCAATCTGCCCAAGATTCAAATTTCTAGGAGACAGTCATAAAACCTCATTTTTTTCAAATGTATAGTTTTTTATCTCTCTTGGCAACTTAAAAATGCATAACTATTTAAAATGAATGCATATTCAGTTAGTGTTTTACTTCCTTACTATATGATTGATATTATGAGGAACTGCTCCATGCAGTTAAAACTTAATGAACACCATCAACTTTTCCTGGCTTATTTTTCTGAACAGAATTAGTACCTAAATATATCATTCTGGTATACTTTTTTAAATAATTAGAAAAATTATAATATCATTGTTAAATAAAACTCTTTAAAAATCTGATGTTCCAATCTGATGTATAAATAGTGATTATATTCTTCTTAGAAAGATCCTAGTGGAGGAAGAATTCAATACTAAACAGGTTATACAAACAAAGACATGACCATGATTTTTAGTATCGAAAATGCCGCAACTTGCAAGAAATTTACACATCGTGTTTTGAAATGGGTTGAATTTCAACATAGATACCATGGCACCAATTTTCAGTTTAATATTTAAACGAGGTAAATGATGGCAGTTAAAAATACATTCCTTGAAAGAAAGAAGATATTTGCAAAAGCACATCTGATAAAGGGTTAATGTCCAAAATATATAAAGGATTCATACAATTTACCAAAAAAAAATCCAATTAAAAAATGGGCAGAAGACCCGAATAGATATTTCTCCCAAGAGGACATACAGATGGCTAACAGACATATGAAAAGATGCTCAACATCACTAATCGGGGAAATGAAAATGAAAACCACAATGAGATATCACATCACCTCACACCTGTGAGAATGGCTATCATCAATAAACCAACAAATAACAAATGCTGACGAGAATGTGGAGTAAAAGGAACCCTTATGCACTGTTGGTAGAATTGCAAATTAGTGCAGTCACTATGGAAAAGTCTGCAGAGTCCTCAAAAAAATTAAAGATAGAGCTGCCACACCAACCAGCAATTCCAATTCTGAGTTTTTATCAGAAGTAAATAAAAACTTTGTTTACTGGATAGTCACTAGAGCATCACTAGCAATAGCCAAGATATGGAAGCAAACTAGATGTCCATCAATAGATGAGTGGATAAAAAAGTTGTGGTACATTTATATAATGTAATATTAACCAGCAATGAAAAAAAAAAATCTTGCCATTTGTGACAACATGGACAGACCTAGAGGGTATTATGCTAAGTGAAATAAGTCAAAGATAAACATCTTATGATCTCACATGTGGAATCTAAAAAACTGAATAAACAAAACAGAAATGGCCCCATAAATTGCTAGAGGGGGAATGGGAATAAAAAAATTATATTCCTAAAATATGGGCACCTGATATATTGCTTTAAAGTGTAATTATAAAGTGTGACTTTACTTATAGTGTGACCAGTCCCATGGATAGGGGAGGTCAGGGGACCTCAACTGACAGTCTAACCAATACACAGAGTAGACAAAAGCTATTTATCAAAAGGAAATTTTTTAAACTCATTAGCAATAGATGGAGAAAGGAGCTAAAATATTAGATAAATATCAGATGCCCACTATGTATAATTGCAGTGGAAAGATGATACTGGCAAATATTTATATAACAATATTCACATGTTAAAAGCACTTTGTGCCAAGACTTATTACAAGACTTACTGATATTAATTTATTTAATCTCCACAACAATCCTCATTATCTCTACTTTTCAGATAGACACTTAAGTTCTGGGAAGCTTAAGGGCCAAAAACAAAGCTACAGTTTTGTAGCAGCAGAAACAAAAACTGAACCCATGGCACCTGGCTCCAGTCTACACTCTTAACCTTTAGTTTGTACTGCTTCTCGAAAGTGAAACAGAGCAGCTGGTCTTGCAATAAGAGAAGTGGAGACAAGAAAAAAATGGAAAACATAAAGCTGCTAAACTATTTCATTATTTCATTATACCAATTTAACTGCATTTATTGAAAGAACGTTTGAACTTTCATTTCATGAATCAGATTCCAATTCATAGCCTAAATTTCACTACAGCTTGGGAGATTCAAAAACTCACTTTTATACATGAAAGTTAAGTTCTTAACAATTCGGCTCATGTAATTGAGGTCTGGAGACCAAATTTTTCAGAAGTTTGCTATCTCATTTAAAATTCAGGGACTTCAGTGCCTAAATGTTATCAGAAGACTCCTTTTATTACATACTCAAAGATTGGAACCCTTTCTTTGAAGCAGGTGAGGTCACTCACACCATGTCATTCAGGACCCTCATCACAATATTGACTAGGGTCACATAATTGGAAGCTTAGCCAAGCATAACGGGCATTAACAGGTGATGTTACAATTGGATACTACCCTTAGATCTTGCTTGCAAAGCCAGACCATTTTCACACCAGAAAGGATTTACAGTCTTAGGACAAAAAAAAAAAAAAAAAGAAGCTCTAAATGAGTTTTTTGTTTTTAACAAAGGCATGGATACCCTCTAGAAACTACAGAGATAAGCAGGCTTCAAACCACACAGGACCTATCTGCATGAAAAAGTAGGTGATGTCTAATTAGAGGCTTTTATTGGATTGGCCTCCAAACAAGGCAAATGTGCAATAGCAGAACTTATGAAAAAGATAATTTGCCATTAACAATTAAACACATCAATTATCTATTAACTCAAATTTGCTAGCGATGAAATTTTCTTATATATGAGACCTGTATTTTGAACTTTCTACCCTCAAATGTGGAGCTTCAGTGAAATAAGGTGTCACCTTTATACAGGACAGCACTGTATGCTGATGCCAAAGCTTAATATTAACTCAAAATGGCTTTGTTCTTCTCCTTGAAGACTGTACGCCATCATGATCTTAATGGCAGTTACATTTTTTCTATTATGATATTCATATTAATGGGCAGAAACTATAGTGAACGCTTAGAACATCCACACTTAAATGAAGTATTAGGCAGCCATTTGTGGCAAGACACCTTAAGGTTATTACCACATAAATTAAGGCTGCTTGTTGACACTCCCTCCAAGGTGGCCTGGAGGGCAGAGTTGGGAAAAGTCAGTGGAGAGTGAAGTCTGAAAGGGAACTGCAATGGGGATGTGCCAACCGAGGGAAAAACAGTGTTCTAACAATAAATTTAATATAGTACTTTAAATTGTCTGGTTCAATTAAGTAGAAAGATTGCAAAATATGTAGATGTCTCTCTGTGCTATTATTTCTCTCATCCACAAACTTCTGTAGAATGGGGATCAAGAATAGACCTTGATTATATAGGAGAGAGAAGAATGTATATGGAGGTAAAATATCCCACTGAACTGTAAATGCCTAAATCACCTCACACTGTGTGTATTTTCAATTTATTGTTCAGAGGCAGACTTTGCCATTATATTTTCCATGCGACAAATTTCCTGCAGATATTCCAGAATAGTCACCAGAAGCTTTGGACAAGAGGCTTCAAGAGGTCTCAGTTTTGAGAAGGCGGGAGAAAGAAAGACCAAAGTCTGCTTCAAACTCTTCATTTCTGTGGTGGTGGTGATTTGATATTTCTACCTTCAGAATATGGAGCTTAGATCCCCTCTCTGTGACTATGGAACAAATTAATAACTCACTTCCAACAACTACAGTATATAAAAAGAAAAACAGTAACTGTATAGTGAAATACCAGGCTGATAGCACCTTAGCCACATGACATGTTTTAACATCACCAGTATTGTCATGTATTCCCTGATGTCACGTGAGTATAGGACACTTCACTTCTGTAATTGTCTCCCACATCTAGAAGCTCAATCTCACCATAAGCAAACATTAAACAAGCCAAATTTGAGTGAAATTCTACAAAATACCTGACTACTAGTCTTCAAAAGTATCAAGACTATGAAAGACAAGAAAAGACAGAGACACTGTCACAGATTGGAGCAGACAGACAAGGAGACATGAGGAATAAACAGAATAGGGTATCTTAGTTTGCATTTTGGGAAAGAAGAAAAGCATCAGTATAAAACTTGGGGAAATCTCAATTGAGTCTATAACTTAGTTAACATTTTTATGCCATGTCACAGTCTTAGCTTTGATAAATGTGCCACAGCACATTTGATAAATAATTAACAAAAGGGGAGGCTTTTGTAATTTTTCTATACATCTAAAAATATTTCAAAACAAAATATTAAAAGCATTGTAATACCAGAAAGTAAAGAAGTGATCAAGAAACAACTGGTTGGGTTATGTCAAAGGATTACAGACGCCTACCCAAAAGAGCATCTTATGGCCACAGCTGGAACAATGTAAGCACCAAAATACATACTGTAGTACTGGATCATAACCAAAAGCATAAACCAAATATCCATGAATCCATAGTGATATAATTATTAGATAATAAATGGAGAGAAGAGGCAGAATTCTCATGCAAAAGACTTCCCCATGATTATATAGATATGTTTTCCTCCAATGAATAATGCTCAACTTCCCACCCCTTGTGAGGGTTGATGAGGGCTGTACTTCGCTATTCACCTCCAAAGAGCAGAATATGGTGAGGGGAATAGTGACTTCATAGTTGAGAAACCTGGCAAACACTTGCCTCAGCCAAGTGATCAAGGTTAGCATCATCAGTGATAAGTCATGTTGATTAAATGTACTGTTGATAGGATAAGAATGGCATTATGCATCTATGGTCTTTCTTCCAGAAACCTATAATCCTGGTTAAATCATGAGAAAAACAACAAATGAACCCAAATTAAGGAGCACTCTACAAAATATTTGACAAGTACTCGTGAAAACTGCCAAGGTCATCAAAATAAAAGAAGTCTAAGAAGAGGCTAATGAGGCATCAAACTAAATATATTATTCTAAATGAGACCCTGTAACAGATTAAGAATATTACAAAACAACTAGAAAATTTTTTAAAAAGTTGCTTCCTTAGTTGTGATAAATCTGCCATAAAATGTAAGATGCTAATAATCAAAGAAAACAGGTTGAAGGGCATAAAGGAACTTTGTGCCATCTTTGTACATTTTCAGTAAATCTAAAACACACACATATTAAATGTTTGGGTGGATTCCCCTCAACATCTTTTATATAGGTTTCTTCTCTTTTGAAAAGTTTCCTCCTGTTATAGAATTACTTTTGTTTAGTTTTATTTATATCTCTTTGATTTTTTTTAAATCTAGGTTTTTAAAAATTTATCTGGTGTCCTATCAAATCTCTTGTGACTTCATACATTCCAAAGGAACCAAAGCCACAATTTAAGCTATGTTTTCAACACTAGAGATGTTCACAGGTAGAGAAAACCAACTTTTTGGAATGCTTTAGATAGATATAAGTTTAAAAGCAAAGCAGAAATAGGTAATCCCCCAGGGTCTATTTCTCCTTCAAATCAAAAGAAAGGAAATTGAATAAAAGTAGAACTTTGGACCCTTCACCAATAATCAATTTGGAGGGTTTCCTCTACCTGCAATTTAGTGTGGTATTTCATTGCCTATAGGGACTGTCCTATTTAAATTGTGTGTGTATGTGTGTGTGTATTTAATCATCATAATGTGTAGTGTGTGTATATACATATATGTGTATATACACATATGTGTGTATGTATATATGTATATGTGTGTATATCCCTCACAATACCCTCCCCCTCCTTGTTCTTTCTCTTTTCTTCAAATTGCACACCTAAAATGATGAGATGCTGCTATTCATAAAACAGGCAGGGCGGTATCCAGTTTTGAGAATAAAATAGCATATGAAAAGTCCTGGTGTGGTATGTAGGGCAGATCCTCAAACACATTGATTTCAGCAGCTAAAATGCATCACACAATTACAACATTCCAAGCCACGTGCTAAGTGACTTAATTAACATTCACTATCTCCTCTGTTCAGCAGAATGATTTTGTGGATGGAAATAAATATTATTCCCAATATTCAGTGAGGAAAGCAAGACTCTCAGAGGTAACTTGTCTTAAGGTCACACAGCAGGAAAACAGCTTAACTAGTGACTTCCAGAAGTAGACTTGTAATAACAATTTTGTATTGTTTCATATACCATTATCACTGTCTTCCTCTTTCATGTTCCTTTGATAAAAAATTGACCTTCTCTGTCCTGAATTCTGCTCCAAATAGCACTGTATCATTAGAGGAAAATTCCAGCATGTGGCTACAAAGTTTCCTACTCTCTTCTACAAACTGTCACTAAACAATTGTTCTCTGCCCTTTTGCTAATACTGCCTTTAGATGAGCAGAAAGCTCTTTCTCGCCTATTCTCTAATTCTTCCTTTGTCATCTGCTTGGCCCTTTTAACAAGTCGCCCCTTTGTTCATAATTTTGCTTCCCCTCAGTCTTAACCACTTTTTTCCCCATCAGCTGTCAACTGCTAGCTGTTGCAATGCCTGGAGAGAAAGCCTTGTTCTAGGGAAAGATTCACTGGTACCTCTATTTAGAGTCAAGGAGAGAGAGAGCTACTGATTTCTCAATTCATGACACACACTGTGCCCATATCTGAAAGAAAACTTTGAGAAACTATGGTGTTATGTGGTGTTACTATGGTTAAAGCAGTGATCACAGATATTCTGGGGAGGTACTGCACAACATGGTAACAATAGTGAAAGATGCAGTGTTGTATACAAAAATTACAAAGAGAGTGGATCTCAAAAGTTCACACCACAAAATAGTTCTGTGTGGGGTGATGAATGTGTTTACTAACCTTATTGTGGTAATTAGTTTACTGTATGTATGTATGTATGTATGTATGTATGTATGTATGTATGTGTGTGTGTGTGTAATCATTGTGTTGTATGCTTTAAACTTATCGAATGTTATTTGTCAGTTATATCCAAAAGCTGGAAAAAAAGGAGAAAAAGTGATAATCATTTGAATCAATTAAGCACACTGCCTGGTACATTATCCTCAGTAATGGCCTGTGATTATTTTTCTCATCTAACACTTGGCCTGGGGGTGTGGGGAGGAGAAATGTTCAAGATGTTAAAGTGATTTCTCAAGTGGGCCAAGAATAAAACTAGAAACAAATCCCTCCCCCAAAAAAAAATTTTTCTTGCATCTGTTAAATAATAGTTGGATCATCCCCACACACAGTGATTTTTATGAGTCCATTAAAATAATTTTCTGGTATTGTGAATTATGATAAGTGAAATAGTGTCCTACACATACCATTATGCATTTGGTTAATTATCTTTTTGTAACATAGATTAATTGGCTTTTATCCAAGGGACAAAATCTTGTGCTTGATTATGAATCAGGAACCTAAAGACTAGAGCTAGCTTTAATTTCCTACACTCCCTTTTATCTGTCTCAACATGGACATTGGAAAAGAGCATGGGAAAGATATCCTAAGCAACTTTCAAGCTCTAAACTTCAACTAAATAAAAGCATTCTAGTGCAATGATAAATTAAAAGCCAGTTATATTTGGCTTTATTATGTATTTTGAAGGAAATTATAATTTTCCACTGATTTTATCCAATGATATAAATTCCAACCATCTATATTTTATTTAGGCTAATATCAATTATGCTTGCATCACTGGGTACATATAAAATTAATGGATGAGTCCAGGCAGATACTGGAAGTTAACCTGGAATTAACAAGAAATGTAGGTATTTGAGAGGTGATGGTGCATTGCATTAAATTAGGGCTTTATTCCAAGACATCCAAAGCAAATACTGCATATCATTAGAGTCAAATATCTATGCATTAGAGCCAAAAACATGATAATTTACTGAATATATGACCTAGCACAGGTTATTTAAACTCCCTTAGCCTAAGTATGGCCAATTAATTATAGGAAATCTTATAATATAAATTTTGCAGTTAATTAGCACAGGGTTCAGCATATACTTCTAACACTACAAACTACTTTTAAACTTAAATTTTGTCAGGTTTTCGGTAATGTGACAGTTTTTTTTAATCTATAAAAATATGAATCTCCTATTTTTATCATAAATAATACAACAAGGGTATTAAGCCTCAGATAGACCTTTTACAGGTAGTTGAAGTCTAAAAAGGATTTGGGGGGTAACCTCATTTATTTTCATATTATCTTGAGGAAAAACAAATGGTTGGGATTATTCTTTCCTCCATTTTCCAGAGGACAAAACTAAGGGACAAGAATGAAGAAACTCAGCCAGGACCGTATACCAAGTCAATGTCGGCACCTTCAATAGAACCCAATTTTCCAGTCCCTGCTCCTGGACATTAGCTGCCATTATCAAATCTTAGCTGCCAAATCTTAATGTAAACAAGACACAGATTATTACAACATGTCAAATGTCATTTTATGTTATAAAATTTCCAAACTATTTCTTAATATTACTATCTTGTCTTGGATATGGAGCATGGAAATAGGTCTTTGGTAATATGTATTAAAAGGTTTTTTTTTAAAAAGTGTATGCCATTTATCCCAATAGGTCTACAAATTAGAATTTATCATGAAGAAATAGTATGAATATAATAAGTATCTGTAAACATGGAATGCTTATAACAGAGAAAAAATCTGGTCCAATGAGGTGATGGCAAAATAAATTACAGTACATGCAAGTCATAAAAAATCAAGATCTGGAACAATATTTAATAACAAAAACATGTATGAAGTGTTAAGTGAGAAACCACTTTACAAAAGAGTGGACACTGTGGAGCCTTAATTTTATAAAATATAGCTCTAGATAAAGCACATATGCGTGTACATAGAACAAAACAATGGAGAGGTCTAGAAAAAAATTACTGGGGATTTTCTTCAGTTACATACAAGCATGTATCACATAATTCTCTTGTTTTTTTTCCCCTGTATTTTTCATAGTTGTAGAACAAATCATTGATCTGCTTATGATCAGAAGAATTGGTAAGAGTAAATTTCAAATCCTGTTTTCATAAGTGAGGATGATTACTGGTGTCCTAAATCTATTTTGAACTAAATTACAGCTTCATATCAGTATCCAAATTCAAGACATAGTTTTCTCACAGTCTCCCTAAAATAAACTATGTGTATTGGTCATCTTTTCTAGCCACAGGTCCTCACATTAAGATGGTTGCTGCCTCACAGAATACCTTCCATGCAGTAATGAAATTAGGCTGCAATACTGAGATGAGAAATTTCTAAAGTGTGTTATTTATGTTCTAAAGTTGTAGAGGTTTCAATGGATCATCAACACTCTAGAAGACCCTTAGCTCAGTTGCTCACTACAATTCTTATACATAATCCAAATTTCTCCCTTGTGATCTCTATTTACTGATTAACGTGTCCACTCTCCACCCCAGACTTTATCCAGAAGTGAAGCTAGCTGGACTTCAGGTTGTGGCATTTCTAATTATGATTTTTCACATTTCTTATGGCTTTTATCTCTAAAATAGCACCATCAGGCATAGAAGGTCTTTTAGAGAGTCAGAGTGAGGTCACGTTCAGGTCTATATGAGTTGGTGCCTCAGATGCTTGGTTAAACTCCTGTTGGGCTCTCGTAGCACTAATAATGCAATTATCCTGCAGTGTTGTTATTGTGTCTCTTTCCCCATATGAGTTTAATAAGCTATGTAGTTTTTCCTAAATACCTCAATTTATTATTTTATTAATTGACCATGAGATTTGTGCCTTTTCAGTATAATATATTCCATTACTGACTGAGTCCTTCTATTTAAAAATTTTGTTTGAGGAAAAGCAGAGTTCCCAATCACTTTCCCTACATTCACTCCATGCCTCTGAATCAATTTCACCATCTCCTATTTATTGTACAAAACAGCAAAGTAACTACAAGCATGCTGAAATGCAAATTCCTTGACAACCATTACCCAATGTTCATCCTAAAAATGTTCTGTTCTTCCCCACCATAAATATCACAACTACTTCTCAGCTATTCCAGAAATTTGAGAGGAGTTATAGTTTAACACATCTTGATGAATTTTTAATTTAGTAAAAACTGAAAATGATCAGCCTGATGAGAAATCTGTACATCCTTTCATATGGAAATTCATTAGAAGGTCAAAATACATTTAGGAAAAAAAAAAAGAGACAATGGTATCAATAACTGAAGATCTATAGGAAGATTTTTTGAGTCAAACTGAAATATTAAATTAATTAAATTACTCTACTATACAACAAACAGAACTACTCATGCACGTGGCAAACTTGAGAACCATTAGAAGTCGAAGGAAACAAATACTGACTTGCTCTAAGAAGAAAATCTTAAACTCAAAAATTTTAAAACATGAAAATATATTACACTATCTTTAGAGACTTCCTGTCAAAAGCAAGAAATGCATTCTTCACCTCTCTTGACATTTTACCTCATAAAAAGTGTAATTTTAAATTTAGAAATACTATAAAAATTATAAAGTAATCAATAATCAATTTTAAGCAAAATAAAATGAGTAAATGCTATAAGATCTATTTTTCCTGAGTTAGTATAAAAATGTCAGGACATGAAGATCTTTGTTTTAGACCTGGCTCTGACACTAAATACCCTCTTCTTTAGGTAATTCACTTATATTCTCTCAGTTTCACTCTTTTAAAATTTGGGGAAAAATGTGTCTTGCTATCCTTATGTGACACTCATTAAAATCTAAAGTCTATGGAAAGGCTATTAATCAATTTAATTAGTCTTATTTAGTATTTCAAAATTTTCATCTAGTAAATCATTCCTAGAATTTTTCCTTTCCCTAAAGAATGATTAAACTAAAAAGAACATAACACCAAAGCACAGTCAATGAAAGAAAGAATTTTAAGTTGAGCTTCATAAAATTTAAACTTGTGCTCTGCAAAAGTCACTGTTCAGAGAACAAAAAGACAGGCCACAAACTAGGAGAAAGTATTTCAAAATACCTATCTGATAAAGCACTTGTATCCAAAATAGAGTGAACTCTTACCACTCAACAATAAGAAATCAAACCCAATTTAAAAATGTACACAAGGTCTGAACAATCACCAAAGATATACAGGTGGCAATGAGCATATGAGAACATTCTCAGCATCATATGTCATATTAAAGCAACAATGTGATGCCATAGCATACCTATTAGAATAGGCTAAAACGGAAACACTGATGACACCAAATGTGACCAGGATATAGAGCAACGGGGAACCCCATTCATTGCAGGTGGTAACACAAAATGGTATTTTGTCAGCTGGGAAGACAGTCTGGCAATTTCTTACAAAGCTAAATAGTTTTATCATATGTTCCAGCAATCACCATCCATGATATTTACCCAAATAAACTGAAAATTTATGTTTGTACCAAAATTTGCACCTTAATGGTTACAGCAGCTTTACTCAAATTGTGAAAACTTGGAAGGAACCAAGATAATGCTTCAATAGGTGAATAAACAAACAAACTGTAGTATACTCATACAAAAAATATTTTTTAGCAAAACAAAAATTGAGTTGCAAGTCACAAAAAGACAGGGAGGGATGACTAGGTTGAGCACAGTGGGTATTTAGGTCATTCTATAAGATACTGTAATTGCAATACATGACATGGATTTTTCAAAACCCATGTAATTGTACAACACCAAGAGTGAATTCTAATAAAAATGTCATTGTTATAACAATACATCAATATTGGGTCTTTTTTTTTAACAAATGTACCAAACTAATGCAAGATATATAAAGGGGAAACTGGTGAGAAGGAAGAGGGTGTATTGAAAACTCTGTACTTCCCAACCAATTTTTCTGTGAAACTAAATCTCCTCTAAAAAATCAAGCCTATTAATTTTTAAAATAAAACATGTATTCAAATATAGTTAACTTTCAAAGTATCAATCAATTGCAAATAAAGTGTCAAATGATTTGCCAGATTTATTTTTATGCTGTATAAATTTAATTGCATATTAACTCTCCATTAAAATCAAATTCATGAATATTTAATTACTCACTGAGGAAATATTTAAAATACAATGCAATCAAAAGATTAAAAAGCATTGAGTTGTTTCATAATCAACTATAACAACATAAAACATATGTGCATTGTCTGAAAAGATATAAAAATTAAACCAGTTGTGTTAGGGATGTAAAATTTTATGCTATAAAAATCTTTAAAAACATAAATTAATGCTGTAATGAGTTTCCTTCTAACCATTTAAAATAATTATAGACAAGAAATTCACAAAAATAGGATATAGAGCGTTTTCTAGATTTCATCAATAATGAAACATTATATAACTGCAATATCAAAAACAGGAAATTGACACTGATACAATACTGCTAACTAAACTACAGCTCTTACCCAATTTTCAGTTTTTTAGATGCATTCATTGTATGTGCATGTGTCTGCAGGTCTATGCAATTTTATATCATAGATACATTCATGCAAACACCACCACAATCAAGATTCAGAGAGCTCCAACACCACAAAGGAACTTCTCTGTGTTACTGCTGCTACACGTTAGGCACACCCTTTCCTTCCATTCCTGTTCTGTCCTCTGGCAAGTACTAATTTGTGCTCCATCTCCTCAGATTTGTCATTCCTGAATGTAATAGAGATGGTGTTGTGCACTATGGAGTCTTTTGAGACAGACTTTTGGACTAGATATGTTTTTGAGATTCATACAGTTATTTGCCTGTATCAATATATTTTATTGCTGAGTAGTATTCCATTGTATAGAAATGCCAGAATTTAACCATTCTCCTCCTGAAGAACATTTATATTATATGCAGGTTTTGTTTTTACAAATAAATCTGCTATAAACAATCACATGCAAGTTTTGTGTGGAAATAACATGGAATGAAGATTTATGTACTTTTTGGGTGTGTTTGTGTCCAAGTGTGTTTTCATTTATCTAGGATAAATGCCTAGGATTGTAATTTTTGGGTCATTAGTAAGTGCAATGTATGGACAATTCGGTTATGTCTCACTGTGGCTTTAATTTGCATTTCCTTAATGGTTAATGTGGCTTTCAGTTGCATTTCCATAATGGTAAACATCTTTTCAGATGTTTGCCATCCATATCTCCACTTGAAAAAATTGTTTTATTTATATATTTTAATAAAATTTATATATTTAAATGGTACGTGATTTGGTATTCATATACATAGTAAAATAATAAATACAGTTGTTAATTAACATAGTGTCTCCTCACATAGACATTCTGTGTGTGGATGATGTACCTGAGATCAACTCTTAGCATATTCCCAGTGTTCAACAGAAAATTAAGGATAGTCATAATGCTTCTAATATTAGATCTCTAGGCCTATTCAACCTATATAACTGCAACCTTGTACTTGTTGAACATATCCCCATGTCCTTCATTCCTTCGTCCACCCCAAACCTTGGGAACTGTCTACCATTCTACTCTGCTTGTATGAGTTCAATTTTTTATTTTTTAAGATCCCACATACAAATGAGATGATACACTATTTGGCTTTCTGTATTTTACTTATTTCACTTAGTGTAGTGACCTCCAGATTCATCATTGTTGTCACAAGTAGCAGGATTTCTTTTTCACAGTTGAGTAATATTCCATTCTCTGTGTATGTCTCTAATCTTCAGTAAACAGGTTATCTTTTCTCCCCATACTTATCATTTATTTTCCCTAAATCTTTTCTTGTATAATTTGAGCCATCCTTTCATTTATCCTTATGAAAAATGTCTTTTTTCCCAAGTACTCCAATCCTCTTAAAGGACTTTCTTCCTATGCAATTCCATGTGAAAATGAGGCATTGATTTAAATTGTCTTTATCCACAGCCCTAAAGAAAAAGTAAAATGCCACATTTTGTGAAAAATTGGTTTGTAAAACAAATCCTGAAGCAATAATAATAATAATAATAAAATTTGTGTTTCATCTCATTGACTTTGACAGTTACAGGTGTTCACATCCAATTGTGCATGTTAATACTGCTAAATAAAGATACATTTTTTTTAGTCAAAAAAAGACTCAAATTCGCTGAAGTTCAAAAACCATGAAGTTGTAACTAACTAGGGCAACACATTTTTTATGATTTTGGGATAGACTGTTAGAATGTTCTAAATGTTTTTTCATATTTTGTCTTACAACAGGATAAATAACAACACATGAAAGCATTTTTTCAGAGAGCACACAGTTACTGAGAGGAGCAGGCTGCCCTTTGGTCTCAGAACAATGCTCTTCCTGGATAGGACACCTGGATCTTAAAAATGAAAAGAAAAATCTCTATTTTCTTCAGACTCAGTTTCCTTCTTTGTGTTTGAGTAGGGTGAAAAGGGGCAGTTTTTAAAAAAGGGATATGGGGAAAATATAGAATATAAATAGAATGAATAAATGAATTAATCAAGACATATAAATATAAAAGTATTACTGAAAATTGTGATATGAATATGAAAAAAATAATTAAAATTGGTTGTAACTATGGAGTGAAATTACAGGTGGGGTTCAATGGGGTGCAAACTTTTCATCATGGAGCTTTTGTCCACTGGATTGTTTTCACAATGCACATTTTACTTTAGTGATGAAAACAACATTAATATTGACAATAATATAAATATGACTAGACCAACAGAATTAAAGCTGAGATGGAATAGCATACAAGTCCATGGAATAATGACATCATCTTTCACAATTATTAACTTATTGAAGCATCATGATAACTCTGAGTTATGCAGGTCAGATGTATTGTCCCATTATTCAGGTAAAGAATTTGAGGTTCAAAAGCTTAGGGATGTCTCCCAAAGTCACTCAGCAACCTGGGGATAGAGTAAGTGGTAGATAACCTGTCTTCTGAGTTACACTCTGGTGCTCCTTCTTGCTTACCATTGAAAGAGATATTTGTGGCAAAGGGAAAGAATGAGAATACCTTAGCCAGAGAAACATCAATCTGAGAGGTGACAGAGTCAAAAAGAATAAAATGATTCAATCAAGTTTTAAATAACGAATGTGAGAAACAATTGGTTCATACAGATTATAAGAAATTGTCAATAACTGGTCCACATGGATTATGAGAAATTGCACATAAAATAAAACCCTGAAATTTTAAAGTGTGTTTTCTCATGAGTCATACCTGACCAAACATACAAACATAGAAATAAGTGAATCGTAGTATGATGTAGTGGGGTAATGTATCTGAGACTAGTTTTAGAAGTCAGCAAAGATAAGTAATACATTTCTTCCACTAAAGTAAGATCAGTATAAATGTGTGAGCAAGTACAGACTTGCACATAACTTTTATAGATAAATAGCAATAGTAGACCCTTCACAACTCACACCATTCCCTTATTGCTCATCCAGCCCTCCATGCAGAAGAGATGACTCACTTCCATCTTATCTGTTGTTCTGATTGCAGTGAATATTTAAAGACCTATCATCAGAAGGAAAGTATCACAGCTAGACCTAACCCAAAGAATTCAGGTGGGGGTATTCAAGCAGAAGAAAGTGGTGAGGGTATAAATTAAAAACCCTGAAGTAGGAACCACAGAGCTCACTGAATGAAGAACAAGAGATGTTCAAGCTCAGTGAGAGCATGGGGAGAGAGAGGAAGAGTACGGGATTTCAGGGGTGGTTCAGGTCCATCTTCTACAGCACATTATATGCCATGCTAATGAGTCTTGCCCTACAGATGTCCTCATGGTTCACTCCCTCAATTCATTCAGGTCAAAAAGTCATATGCACAGAGAAGCCTTTTCTGCCCATTTTAATCAAAGCGGCATGTTCAGCTCACCACTCTCTAGCCTCTTCTCCTCTTGTTATTCTTTCTACAGCCCTTTTCTATGCATTTCTCATTTTGAGACACCATTTGTCTTTCTCATTAGAATGTAAACTCTAAAACAGGGACTGTTTCTGTTATGTTCACTATTATACCACTAGCACCTAAAATAATGACATATAATAAGTGCTCCATAATATCTGGGAGATGAATGAATGAACAAATGAACTTGCTTTTGTTCTTCTACCTGGGTGATTTGGGCAATTCATTCAGCCTCTCCAAATTCATGTGTATGTATCTCACATGGTTGTTATGTGATAAAGGGAAATGTATGTAAAGTATTTAGTCCAGGGCCTGACACATAGTGAATACTCAATAAAAGTAGATTTTAGAATCGAGACAGAAAAAAAAAGGAGCAAGTAATAAACCCAAACACGAACCCACTCTATTTTCCAGAGACAATGCCTTCATCACTTTAGATCTCTCTGTCCAAATGGCACAAAAATATCTCTTTTATCTTTGGTAGAGAGAGGGAGTGAGAAAGTTGGGGAGTGGGAGAGAGGGGAAGGAAGGAGGAGAGCGAGCAAGCGAGTGAGATAGACATAGACACATAGACACACAGACACACACGCATACACGCACACACACACACACACACACAGGGCAGGACGGTGGGAGGGAAAGTAGTTCACTAATGAAAGTCAGAGTGTAGCCTATTTTACAGAACCAGGTATGACAGTCCTGTCACCAGTTTTGCTTTTTCCAATAGTATATCAGATTCCACAGAGGAAGAGTGTGAGTACTTATGTGCACATATAAGTATGTGTGTGTGTGGGTGTGTGTGCATGTGCTTGTTTTCTCTGATTTTCTTGCAGTCTCTGTATACCAGTAGAGTCATCAAAAAATGAGAAAATCTCTTCCTTTTGGTTTTGGAAAAGGATTTCACTCGTGACTTTGAAGAATTTGGGTTGAATTTATGAACACATTTGTTACATGATTGTTATCTAGTGAAAAACCAAAAATCAGTAATGCAGTACTGATGAATGGGGCCCAAGGTGTTAAAAAGAAACATCTTGTAGGTGTTAAAACAGGTATAAAAGTATAACTACTTAGTATGGTTCTTTCAAACTGGCTATCCACTTGTAAGTGGTAAAGATATATTATTACATTATTTGCCTGTAAAAACTATTTCTTACAGACTTTGTGAACCTGGGGATATTTTGGAGGCTACCGAGCTTCTCAGTGCCCACAGATTAGAGAGTTGGAGGCCTGAGGTTTCTAGAATGTGTGTCGTTTTGCTGTTTATATAGTTTGTTTGTTTACAAGCAATGGCCAAAATGTTTAAAGTGGTTTAAAGAGCACTTGTGTTTGTATGGAGGCTGTGTCTTACATGACCTCAAGTCTTTTGGGGAAGATAGAGCTAGCCTTGTTTGTCCCACCCAAGTGTACCTGTGAGTGTAGAGGAAGAGAGGAGGGAAATAGAGAGGATGGGTACTATTTCAAAGGCAAAATTCCATAACAAGTAGCAGCTGAATCACTACATATTCGTATTATCCTCACAACTCCCACAGTGATAAACATATCCTCAGACAATGATTCTCAAATTTCTGGGTGCTTCAGGATCTAAAGCAAGTAAAAACAAAGTAGTTTCCTAAGCCTAACTTGCAGGTCCTGGTTCAGGAAGCCTGAGTGAAAACAAGGGACCTCAATATTTAACAAGCACCTGAGATGCATGAGAAGGGCTGCAGACCACAGTTTAAGCAGTACTAAAGTGATCAATGCTCTCTGATTATTTTCTTGCATATGACTTGTTTACTGACACCCATTCTTTTGTTGTTGTTGTTGTTGATCCTTTGTCTGGTAAAGGTCACTTTACCAGACCACAAACACCTATAGCTGGCCCTCCCTGGAATTAAGTAAGAGTGGTGGGAAGAAAAGCAGGCATGGCAGACATCAGCCCACTTAATGACAATAGGATTTTTATCAACATAGGCATAAATCCCTCTTAGTAGTTGAAAAACTGATGTTCAGAAAGTTCAAGTTACTGAGTCAAAGTCACACAAATAGGGTAGGGAGGGCAGGAAGAGCAAAATGGAGAGCGAAGATTATCATGACTAGGAGGTCTGTCAAGTCTCAGTTGAAGGGAGACCCATTACCCATTATAGATATTAATGAATTATTTCCTAGGGGATCAAACTAGGCCAATAAACTATGCTAAACAGCATGGCTTTGATAATAAATGAAAGAAAATCATGGCTTCTGTTACTCAGTCCCTAATGAAAGCAGTTAAAAATGAATCTAAAATGAGGTCTCATATCTACTTATAATCAGGCCTTGAGTTAAAGAGCCTTGCCCAAAAGGGTGTGCACATATGTGCCTGTGCGTGCACATCTGCATGTGTGTGTGTGTGTGTGCACATGTGTATACCCACATGCTTGTGCCATAAACCTCCAGGCAAAGAGATTATCGTGGTTTCCTGACAGAAGAGCCAAGATGGTGCTGATCAAAAGCTGGCACAAGGCATGCAAGCTCAATAATTAAAACTTCCACCTAGAATCTCTCTTTTAAGAGGAGACAGGTTTATTATAAGTTTCTCATATCTAATAAATTAGTTTCAGTAATTTTAATTTGTAAGCCCCAGCCTCTCTCCAACTCCTCTCCAGGTCATCCTGCAGCTAGTTTGTTATTTAACCCTGTGTGGTAAGTACAAGGATATGAATTATTGCTTCTCAGATGCAGAAATGTTGACTACTTTGTTCAGGGATCTCAACCATAAATTAAGACTGGCATTAAGTCATCAGTATGAACAGAAAATAGCAGTTCATAAATTTCAACTTTCATCTCTATGTAAATTTAACCAACATATTTAAAAGAACAATTTATGAATATTTATGTTTATGCTATTTGTCTATGAGGATTTTTAAAAATCACATTTTAAATAATGGTTTAAAAGCACATTATTTCATTTCATAAAACCCAATAATTGGAGGTATATTGAGCCACAGAACAAAGATCCATCTTCTATTTAAACTGTAACCATTAAAATCTTTCTAAGCTACAAAAGAAGTGATGCTGAACATAAAGGTACCAATATTAAAATGTATTTTGGAATATTAAAATGCACATTTGAAAAATTACTACATGTTTGAGCAATGTGAAATCAACAATGACTAAAATGTTGACATTTACTTAGAATTGGATAATACTTTAAGCACAAACAAATGATTATCTTACTCTATTCAGCCTCAGGGTCTAGCACAATCCCCAAAATATAGTATATGAACTATAGACATATGTTTATGATAATAGACATATTTCATCAAGCTTTTCTGAAGAATATAGACTTTGTATCAGCCAAGGTTCTTCAGAGAAACAGAACCAATAGAGGGTGTGTGTATGTGTGCGTGTGAGCACGCATGCATGTGCATGTACTATCTTGTGATCAGGGAGGTGGCAATTCTGAAATCCATAGGTTATGCCAAGAGATTGAAAACTCTAGCAGGATTTCAACGTTACAGAATTGAGGCAAAATTTCTTCTCCAAGAAAACTCAGTTTTGCTTTCCAGGCCTTCAGCTGATTGGATGTGGTCCATCTACATCAAAGGTAATCTCCTTAAAGTCAACAGCCTGTACGTACTAATTACATTTACAAAATATCTTTACAGCAGTATTGGGTGCAGTATCTGACCAAACTGGGCACCACTCTAACCAAGCTGACAAATTTAACCATCATAGTCTTAGAGGAGGTAGGGGGAAAGCTTCATTTAAAACATGTTGAGGGTAAGCTTCTGTAACAAATACATCCTGACTACATTTATGATTTAACAGACTAGAAGCTTAATTTTGACTCTCATACAGCCCTATGAAATATTTCAAGTTGATAAGCACTCTTCTTGAACATGGTTCTTCAAAACTCAGTTTTGTCCCCCATTTTTTGACTCTAACATAACCTACAGCTTCATAATCCTCTGCTGCCAGCCAGTTAGACAGGAAATATAATATTGAATATGAATCACAACTTCTTCAAAACTTTGCCCCAAAGTTACGTTACTTCCACTCACATTTCAATGGCAAGAACTAGTCACACGGCCTTACTTATAAGGGGACTAGAAAATGTGATTGGTACCTAGACAGCTCATTGTCAGCAAAAATTCTTTTTCTGAAAAAGGAACACACTTTATTGGCTATTTAGATACCTAAGACACAAAATGAACCTCAAGAAGTCATCTTAATAAAGTTATATAATTGTTTACAAGTTAGGCTTGCATCACTAGGTACATAGAGAGTATATTTTCAAATACATATTCTTTTAACTCTTGACTAACATATCATGCTTTAAGAAGTCTGTGGTAGTATCCAGGAATATGTATTATTAAAATTTCTCACAGGTCACACAAGAACCATTAATTCAAATCTATTGTCTACCTCCAGGCAGGGGCACAGTTAGACTAAGTCATGAGTACATACCTATCGTGGAACTTGATGGTTCTAAAACATAGTGACCTTGTAAATCCTAGTATGGGCTCCAGCAATATTCATTTCAACATGTCCCCCATGCCCCTGGCTAATAATATTAGCTAATTAACCTTGCTTGAGCATTTAAGATGTGCTAAGCACTCACCTGGGAGCATTGTATGAATTACTTAGTTTGTGCTATTCAGAAACATTAAGACTTAGCTATAATATTTTATTTTACAGGTGAGGAAACTGAGGCACAGAAATATTAAATGATAAAAGTTACACCAGAGGATGGCAGAGATGGGATTTAAACCCAGTGTGACTCCCAATCTTGCATCTTTGCAAAAGGCACTATTATCCAGATGATTCTGATACATATGAAGGTCCAAAGCACATTAGGAATAAACATGAAGACTGAGCAGTTTTTGTTGATAAGCACTGTAATAAATAATATGTTCCTTACTTTTTCCTCTCATTTAAACTTCCATTCAGACAACTTCTCTGAACTCCAAATCTATATATCCAACTAACTCTCCTGGATGTCTGAAAGGAAATTATAATATTATGCCCTAAAACAAACCAACACTCTTTTTTTGAAAATTCAATACTTGTCAATATTACAAATCTCAGCAAATGTTGACACCTCCCTGCAGCATTGCAAGCCTCTACCCGGGAATCACGTTCAACACTTTCTTGACCAACAATTCCCACCATCTCCACACAAATGTCAATTATTCTATCACTTTATTTCCAAAACCTATCAAAACCACACATTCTCCACTTCCATTACCAAATCCCATGTTGCTTTGGTGACTCCCTGAGCCTTCCAAGTGGAGTCTGACCCCTATACTCTCCAATCTAGTTAACATACAGTGGCGAGAGTGATCTTTCCAATGTGTAATGGTTAAAACTCCAAATTCTTAACATATCATGGAAAATCTTATATGTGCCATCCCTATGTCATGTGCCTGTGCTCAGACCATGTTTACCATCTCTCCAACTTTCAGCCATCCTCCTTTTAAGATCTCTATACATATGATCCTCTAGGTCTGAGGTTCTCCCTTTAATTCATCTTAGATGGTTACTCGACCACTCCAAATCTTGTTATCTCATGTACAAAATGGTAGTAAATGCCATTACTTGGGAGTTATAAAAAAGATGAAATAAAACAAGTATTTGGAAAATTACTTTCAACACTTTTTTCCCCCAGAAAGTTCGAGCTTTTTAACATATAGAAAGATATATCCATTTATATTATTTTTGGTCTTTTAATGGTGATGTATTGAATCTCTAAGTTGGAAAAAAAAACCTTTAAAGATTTATTTCAATTCAGAAATTTATTAAAACTATGCATGCATCTTTATTTGAAGGCAGCTATAGCAGTTTTAAATTACAGTCAAGTTAATAATATCTCTATGGTGTTGCATCTTTTCTAAATAAAGGTGTTGAACTACTATAATTTTCAACACTACCGTTTGTCTCAGAATCATTAAAGAAATATATATGCCTGACATGGAAAAGGGAAGATTTCAAATAAATGAGCAAGTAAAAGAATATTAACTAGTGTCAAATTTGAAAGAGCAGAGTGCAGCCCTCAATCTGAAAAGAAACTGAACCCCTATATTTGTATAAATGCTGGAAGCATAGCCAAGTTCTAAATGAAGATTAATATTACTTAAATATATTGTTAAGAAAGCTGGCTTTTTGAAGAAACAAGTGCATTATATAAGGAAAACCTTTATCAGAACACATGCAACTTGGTGCAGCAAGAATATTTGAATGATCTGCATAGACCTGGGAAAATGAAAATGCAGGGAGAGTCTGGAGATAAACAACAGCAAGGACAACAACAGTGTTATTTAAGTAAATTATAAAATTGCATTAGGATGTTAGCTGTGTAGAAAAATCAAAATAAACAAATTTATGAGTTGATATATAAAAGAATGGGCAATATGAAAATATTTTTTAAAATACCTTTAAGACATTGAAATTATTTAAACTTAGTAGTAAATAATTAAATTCCTTTGAGAGCTATTGTGATTCTAAATTGTGCTTACTAGGAAGAGTTTTAGGAAGTCAGAATAATTTTATCAAGGAGTACTGTACATACAAGGGACTGATCATCAGCCATCCTTTGTACAGCACCATGGCTAAGAGCTCAGCATGAAGCTTTACACATAGACATAAGTTCAATTCCACCAAAGCCTTTGTAGACTGTGCAAACGTGATTAATTATATAAGTTTCCAAAACCTCAATTTCTTCATCTGGAAGACAAGGATAATATTATCTACTCATTTGGTTCATTTTGGGTATCAAATAAGATAATTTTGCAAAGTGGCAGAAGAAGGGTTTCAACCCAAGTATTCTTACTCCTAAATCTTAAAAGGACAATGTTACACCCACATTCTGCCCTCCCTACGTGATTTGCATGACTTAGATGCACATGTGTGTCTAGAACATAGAATTGTGCTCAGCTGTTAGAAATTATAATCCAGAACTGTCTATTCCACATATTTTATACATCTGACCAAGATGATCAAGAAGACACATATCAGACTTTGGCCTCACATGTCATCATTAAAGACTGAAAACTGCATGTGAGACCCAATAGGAAGGAAAATGAATGGTGGGGACAACAGCAATACATTCTTTTCTGAGAAGCACTTGATAGATAGTCAGGCCGCTACAAGTATGTGTGTGTGGAGGGGGGTGGTGTAGAGTGTGTGTGTGTGGTCCTTTGATTGCTTTACTCATCACAAACAAATGTCAGCCTCTCAAAAGAGCACTTGTACTGGGAATCAATGTAGTTTAGCTTAAACAAGTTGATACCTGTTCTGTGATGAAGGCTGAATATTTCACACACCTAGTCCTGGAGAAAAATCTATGATTTACGAGCCAATCTTTCTTTTTATACAAATTGAGGAAAAAAGTTTGCCACTAAATTAAGTTTCAGGTTTTGAAAGATTGTATTTTAAACACATTAGACACTGCTATTTTAAAAGATCCTCAAATACATTTTTTAAAGCAACAAATGTTTTATTTAAAAGTACATAATGGTTTTTTGTCCATTTTGTTTACTGCTATATTTCTACTATATAGTATAGTTTGGCACATAGGAGACATCCCAGAGGCATTTTTAGAATGAATGAGTGGATATATTTGTAAAATGGTGATCATAATGCTATCTGCCTCACCTACTTGTAATAAATAAGATGATTTATATAAAGCATTTACTAAGTGCATAGATTATAGCAAACGTTCTATAGGTTATTATTATTAACAAATGATTCTGGCTAAGAACTGAGTACGCAGTGGTATGATTATGCTTATGGCAGGTACCAATAGTTAGAGCAAGAAAACAAAACTCACAGGCTATTCTCAGAAGTTTGTACTTTATTCATTGGTAGTGGAAGAATTTAAAGTAGGGAGTGACATAATCTGTCTTGTATCAACACCATTTGGGCATCAGTGTGCAAAATTTTCAGGAATGAGAAGTGGGGGGGGGAAAGCAACTCATTTAATTCCTCTAAGCCTCAGTTTACTCATCTGTAAAATGGAGATTATAACACTACTTACACAACCTATCTCACGATATTGCATAGATGAAAACTAAGGGAAGGTGTAATTATTTGTGGAGACAAATGTAATGTGCTATAAAGAAGAATATACATATGGTCATCTGTGTGACTGTAGTCATGAGAATCTGTTGTGACTCAAGGAAACGTATTCTCACTAGTAAGAGCTCACCCTTTCTTCTCTAGGACTTCATTTCTAGGAGCCCCTTGGACATAAATGGGGTAAGGACTAGGGCCAATGTGGCTAAAGACAAGTTAGCATTTTCCTGAAGAGAAATGAGGAGGAATAAGACAGAGAAATGATGCTCAGATGAGGAAATTATCCCAGGGAGAGAGTCTGAAAACGCCCTGCCAGTCATTGACATCTATACCTATCTTGTCTTCTTAACAAATTCCTTTGCACACCTAGGCATTTCAATTTTATTTTAAAAGTGGGGGTTGTGGGTGCTCTAAGTTCAGTCTGAGGCTGCCTAAACAAAAATTTCCTCTCTACCTTTATTCAATTAAACCAATGGAAAACTGCCCCCTTGACAAACCTATTAATAAAGTTATTAATGGAGGTCTAATAGCTGATTATTTTCTTTTAAGGAAAACAACTTGCTAACATTTCACTTTTAGATTAAGTGCTGATTAGCTTTTCACCTAAAGTTTGACCTTGAAATAGTGTATGGTTTATAACTATCTGAAGATGTACAAACCTCTAGGATCATGCACAATAAAAGTCAAAGCCTGAGTTGATTTAGAGACATATGAGTGAGGCTGGTGTGGGTTGGAAAAGACAAGACATGTAAGAAAATATTGCTTCTAAGAAAGCAACACTGCAGAAGACAGCCTGGCATCAACAAACTGAGTCCAGAGAGGCCAGCTCAGAGAGTAGTCAAATGCACCCCCTGAGTGTATACAGGTAACATCTGAAGAAAATGAGTCCTGTACTCTCTCTCTAAAGCTCAAAAGACATGAAACATAAATAATACACTAGGGCACAGATACATTACTCACCATGCCTCCAGTAGGTACTTCCAAGTGTGGTTGGGTGAGACAGTAGACTTGAACATTGAAAGCCAGACAGGGCTTATGTATAGAGTGATACTAAGACAGACATGGTGTCCGTTTTTCGCATACGAGGAAAGCACAGCACTGAGAGAAAAGCTATGAGGCTGGAAAGGGAGAGACCTGGGCTTAAATCTCAATAGAAAAAACTCATCAATTTGAACCTTGTGAAAGTTTCTTTGTATCTACAAGCCTCTATTTTATTTTCATTTCTTTTCTGAATGTTAATACAATGCCTTTCCCAGAAAATGTGGAAATACAGAAAATAGAAACAAATTTTAAGTAGTCTGTAATGGGACACCTTAGAGAGGTTACATTTTATATATGTCCATCGAGTCCCCTCATGGAATGACCTTTGAGAGGTTATCTGGCACTGATTCATTTTGCAGATATGTACTAGGTATCTACAGAATTCAAGATTCTAAAACCACAGTTTTGAATGGCTGCAAAATGATTCATTATATGAATGTAGCAGCAGGTACTTAAGTCGACCCATCTGAAACTGTCATGTGGATATACCATATGACAATAACAGAGAGGAGGTGGGGAGAGAGAGAGACACAAGGAGCCTCAGCTATCCTAGCTTCAGAGGCAGACACGTGTGTGAAGGGTTTTGGATGAACGACATTTTAAAAAAGTACTTAGAGTTCATTTTATTGCTCTGAGAAATCCCAGAAAAATTCAAAGCCATGAAAATAGAAGCATTTCAGAAAACAAGACCAAAACATTTGCAGGAACCTTGTTTCTTTAGTTCAAAAGCCTCCACATTGAGAAGCACATGACTCAAAGAGCGACACTCAAGAACTTGCGAGATCACACTTAGGAAGCTTCATCCATGCCTGAATCTGGTTTAGATGGTGAGATACTGGACCCTGACCTGAGCCTGATGCTGCAATAAATGATTCTTTGGGGGATCTTAAGAGGTAGTGAGTATATTGTGTATTGTGGAGAAATGTAAATGACTTTGGCAAGATGGTGGCCTCTGGTGGTTTGAAAATGTCTACAAACTGTGTGACATTCTTCCATAACAAGATGGAGTCCCTTGAATCTGAACAGCTTGGACTTCTTTGATTAATGGGATGTAGCAGAAGTGACATTGCATGATTTCTGAGGCTAGGTTAGAAAAGACCAGGTTACCTCTACTGGTACACTCACTCTGGGAGTTCATCTGCTACACATGAATCCAGTCTACCTGAGACCATCATGGGAAGAGTCAACTTGGAGGGGAGGGGAGAAAAAATCAGACCCAGCTCTCTGAATCTTTCTAACCAAGGTGCCATATGTGTAATTAAAGTTTTTACGACCCTCAGTCAGCCTCTAACTGCAACCTATGAGCTCCTGTGCCTAGCTGAGTCCACTTGATCCTCAGACTTGTGAATGTCATCATGCTCAGCTTCATGATAAAATGGTTTGTCATGCAAGAACTTGGGTTGAATGAGTCAGTGTGGGTTGATGTGGAGGGAATGGCACGCAGGACACACTGCAAAAAGTCAGTTCCCTTCCTTTTCCTTTATGGAAACATCGATATCAGGAAGCCCTTAATTTAATCTTTCTCTGGATAGCACCCTAAACTGTGACCATGTCCCTCAAAGTGACCTCTGTAGGAAAATTTGCAATGTCTTGTGGTAAGGGTTTAAAGTCTTCAGGGTTTATTTTAAATTTAACTTTATTTTTATGTCGTGTTTGATTCAAACTCTACACAATTTAACAGGAACTTGCTGAGATCCTGCCGCATGCTCAGGACTGTGTTGGGCGGATGAGAAATACAGTGTCAATCCTCAGAGAACATTTGAGAACTGTACTGCTACCCTCACAGCAGCCTTTTTTTTCAGTCCTTAGTCTAATTATAGCCATTGATAATCCCCTTTTCTTTTGTGTACATGTGTGCGCACACATATGGATGTGTAAATACAATGAGAAGCAGAAAGTGAGACATTTATTGAGTTTCTTAGTGCAGACCTGTGTTAAAAAGCTAGCATGCATTATCCCATTTGAATGATCTCAACGACCCCATGAGTTAGGTATTATTTTTACCCCCAAATTGCAGATATTGTGATAAGCAAGGTTCCAAAAGGTGAAACAAGTGCCCAACCAAGATGATATAACTTTAAAAAGATACTTTTGGAGTCAAATCCAGGTCAAATGGACTCTAAAAAGCACTCTTGATAAGAAAGACAGTCAATCTTTTTGAACCTCAATTTGCTCATCTGTAAATAGAAATAAGACCTTCAAGACAAGAAGACTGGGTTTCTCCAAAGTCTGATAGTTTGGTAAAGGCAGATAGACCTGAGTGCAAATCTCAAACCTACTTCTTACCAGCCTATCAAACTTGAACAAATTTCTTAACCTTCTTATACCTTGATGTCTAGATTAGTGAGATCAGTGTAGCAGGTCTATCCATCTCAGTGGTTACTATAATGATTTAATGAGGAAATGAATGAGCACTAAACACAGGGCTGGCACATGGTATATTTTAGTAAATCACAGTGGTGGTGATGTTATTGTTATCAGCAACCTTTCATCTGGTCTAGCCACTTCTCTGAATTCTTGGATTTTTTTATTTGTTGACTCACCACGTATTGTTTGCTCTGTTTCAGATATTGAGAACCAAGTGTCTTGAAATGTCTCTCCCTTTGCCAAAGAAAAGTGAAACTGAGTCTCTGAGCTGGGGATAGGCAGGGGGCGCTAATAAGGAGAGCAGATGCTCTGTGACTGTAACCTGGGCATGTACCTCATTGAGAAACTTGCCCTCCACTTTCCCTCCATCAAATCATGTCATGATATCCAGCGGAGAGGGCTTCTTATGTCTTATTTTTCCATGAATTTATTTCAGCTACTTATTTCATCACAATGTTACATCCTTCACATTAAAGGGCTTCTCCACAGAATTCACAAAATCCTTTTTCTAGTACTTCACAAAAGTACATTTTTTGATGGCTGGAAAGAAAAAGTCAATGACAGAATAAAGTGCTTCTCTCCTTGACAGTATCTAGACAGCATTCAAGAGAAACATTTAATCACTGTGGCTATCATTTCTCACAGATGCATAGATCTCTTTTCTTCCCTCAAAGAATGAGACAAGTATGTGCATTTTCTTTGGATATTATTCTCGAACTTAAGGGAATTCAGGATTAGGTAAAAGGGGATGAAAGACCTATGACTGAATGAAGAAAATAGATGAAGTTCCAACATCTCCAAGCTAAGGTCCGAAATATCCTGGGCAATGACCAAGACTCACCTGCCGAAAACTAACAGGCCCATCCTTGGCAGGCCCTGATATCTCCTATTTCATCAGTAGGAAAGAACAGGTTAGTATGACTTCCAGAGAGCTGCACTTTATAATTTCTGATGACTGAAATGGCAACAGTCCTACAAGTTTGTGGGTAGGCTACTTTTGCTAAAAAATTTCATTTTAAGATGCATAGCTGTGGGCTTAGTTACTTAAGTAGAAACCTCTTTTCTCACTTGAAAGGTAGAAATGATAAAACCACACCCATCACATTGCTGGCTGTGAGGACTAAATACTGCCACAGTTGATGACAATAAGTGACCCATATACATGTTAGATGATAATGAAATTATTTTCCAACAATCATGAAATGGGTAATATGTGCAAGGCAGAGGCACTGTGGAAGATGCCAAGCCTCAGCCTTCCAGAAATATCCATTAGGTTGAGGGTGGAGATGTCAACTAGGAAAATACAAAATTATAATACAAAAATAGCAAACCAAGCAATTTTTTGTGCAATTCTAGCATGGAGTCACATTTTAAGAAACGTCAGTGTGACAACCATAAATAATTGAAATTAATATTTTCCCTAAAGCCTATTTAGGTATACCAAATGGGGATCTCATTTATAACCCTCAGCAAACCCCTAAAATTCTCACATTCACTTTCCTCACTCAGACATGGCTGCAGGCCTTCAAAATCTCCTTTCCTCCATTCCAAATCTCCTTAAAAAATATAACTACAACAAAACAAAACAAAACAAAAACAAAAACAAACAAAAAAACTTTCTCTAAATCAGCCAGCCATAAGTCCAAACAGGCTTTTATATTCCTTCTTACCTCTGCCTTCTCTGGCTTAGTTATTTGTCATTCACATCAATTTAAGCCTGTGACCCCTTTCAAATTTTCTCATCCTCTTTACTCAGATACTATACCACAAAGACAGACCTAGGAGCTGCTTTGAAATCAAAAGATTTTCCTCCATAAAAATTATAAACTTATGAATTAATATCATTTTCTGTCCCAGCTATAAAGAAATGCTAGATATAATATGTGCCTTAAAAGAAGAGGTACAAACAAAATGCTGTTTGCTGAGGAAGTGTTGAGGATGCTGTATTGGTTTGATTTGGAAATGAGATGAAATATTTGGTTAAATATCTGTACCAGTTAAAAGAAAGGATGAAAGATATACCCCCTGAAGAAAGGCAATGATTTTTACTTCCAAAGCAAACTACATTTGGATTGATTTAAATAGTCTAAGAGAGAAGCTGAGGACAACAAAGACAGACACTGCCCATTAATTGATTTTAAGACAGAATTCTGGGTATAGCACTGGCCACCTTTCTCAAGGATGGTTTTAATGCCTTTTCTCAAATGCCTTCAGGGACCACCCCTTCCTTGACATGTGATAAGTCATTATGATGGATGAGTTTAATTCAGTATTCATTCTTTTATTATTGCATTATAATATGGAAATAGGTGTTAGGACTTTATTTGAAATTAGAAGACTTAGTGGTGTGTTTTCTATACGTCATGGCCTAGCTCTGAGAATTTGTGGAAATACTCCTTTAGCTTTATGAGGCACTGTCAGGAGACAAAGCTACCACATTCGTTATTTCAATGGAGAGAATTTTATATACAGCATTGTTCATTAGGTACAAGGTTATAACCAGGTAACTGAAAGTGTCAAAGGAAAAAGGACACTTAGGTATAATGGAGATAATGAAGAAGTACTTCCACCTCTAGGGATGAGGGAACAAAGGAAAGAAGTTGGAATTATTAAAATTTAGAAATATAAAGGTGAGAGCAGAAGTAGCCTAAGGAAGACACATCATGAGACAAGGACCCAACCACTGAGAAGAGGCTGCTTGCCCCCAATGAAGTGTATTTGAATCTGGAAGAGAAATTACATGAACCTCAAGATGGATTCCTGGGCATAGCTGATGCTGGCATCAGGAAATACATGGCGGTCAGTGTGAGAGGATTTTGAGGAAGGACCGAGAAGCTGATTCTGTAAATGCTAAGAAAACTGCAAGCAAGATTTGGCTGCTGCCACAGGAAGGACCTGCTATTGCTGAGGCAAAGATGCATATCTGGGTGATGCTTTGAGAAAATAAAATCAGACACAGAGCAATCCAGAGAAGCCCAACCCATTTTGACAGATCCCAAAGTATCAGCATCCCTGGGACCAGCTCTACCCCCTGCCCGTTCTATGGTTTGTTTTTTAAAACTCATAATCCTTCCATTGTGTGGCTACCCTTAGTCCATCTAAACTTATGTCCATTTTATAATTAGGAGGGTCTGACTAAAGGAGGTATGAGGCTTTCTGGGCAAGCTGGAATCTAAAACAGCATGAAACTCCCACTGGTGGAGATCAGAGGAGACATGTTCTAGGAAGAGGAAATAGCACTTGCCAAAGCAGAGCCAGCAGGAAAAGTAGAATGTGTTCTGGACAAAGAGGCCAGTTGGACCAGAGAATAAGAAAGAACACTAAGACATCAATCTCATGGTGTTTGCATGGCTGATGCTTTCTTATCTGATTTCAGCTCAGATGTCGTGTTCTCAAGAGTCTTCACTGACTACCCTATCTGATGTTCCTAGTCGCTTGTTTTATTGAATGCACTATGTGCAGTCATCTTATCTGTAATTTCATTGTTTGTTCCGGGCGTCTTCCACTGGAGGGAGAACACTGAAAGGATCATCTTTGCCATTTTTGCTCCTAAGTCCCCAATGCTCACAAAGAAGAAGCCTGCATGACACAGCCTCTTAGCAAGTATCTGTGAAGTGAGCAGGTGTAAGACTGCAAGAGAGGCTGGAGCCGATGGTGGAGGGTGTGGAACCTAGGTCCCATACAGAAGCTAAGACAGAACCTGACAAATTGTCAAACTCTACGGTTAGGAGAAACCACCTGCTCTGAAGGAGGCAGAGACAGTGGGCAGGCAGAAGGGGTGGGGAGAACAAGTTAGGAGACCACTGAAAACAGCCAAGCCACAGGCAATGCTTCTCTGATCTGAGTGAGTTTCTGGACCTTTAGCCAGGTGAAAGAAAGAAAAATGTTTTGTAACTTCTTTTCTCCCTCAGAGCCGGCCATTCTACAAAACCTTCAGATAAGGTTTTGTAACCATATATGAATGATGTCTTACACATGAATCTGTAATAGCGATTTCCCCTCAGGTAATGGCTTTGAAAAGAGGACAGTGGCCATGGCTGCTTGATCAGATAATGAAAGCAGAGTGATTCTCAAAGCTCCAGGACCAAAGCCTATCACAGGCTGCGCCCACTCCAGGCATCTCTCAAGTCTGAGCCAGATCAGGCCAGTCTTATCTTCTGCCACACAACCTGTTTCTAGTCCAAATCATTTCTTCCCCATGGGCTATGTTCATTCAGTCTTTGGTTGGTTGGTTCCTTGTGTTTTGCATGTTTTCATATGTGTTGTAGGTAATATCACACAATATGTATTGTCTGGCACTTATTTTTCTCTAAACCTTAGATTTTTATGCGGTTACACTGAAATATGTAGTACTAGTCTATTTTCACTACTGTATAGTTTTATTTAGCCATTGTCTTACTGAGAAACTTTTAATTCTAATTATTTGGTATTTTACATCCAATGTTGCATTGGACATTCTTTAAAATGATTACTTGTATAAATATGAAATAATTTCTCTAAGATTGTATCTTCTATACACACATGAAATTATTTATTCTAAGACATGTAATAAATATTCAGCTTTACAAAATATAGCCAATTTGCAATCAAGTGCATTGTACCAATTCACATTCTTACAAGTGGTCTGTCTATAAGAGTTACAGGTTTTTTACATCCTTGCCAACTGCTTGGAATTTTACAATTACTATAGAATGACATTTCACTGTTGTTTCAATTTACATAATCCTGATAGTTTGAGAAGTGAGTATGCTTTCACATCTTAAGAAACACTATTGTGTTGTGTTTCCTCTTTTTTGAATGGCATTTTCATTACATTATACCCATTTGTTAGCTTGCCTGTTTTAGAATGATGTATAGAAATTCTTTGTAAATTCTTTATATAATTACTAGTTTTATTCATTATAAATAATTATTCCAAGTGTGTGATTTATATGTGGATCAATATATATTTTAATTTTTTTATGGTCTGTGATTTTTCTGACTAATGTAAAATAATCTTTCCAAATGTTTATATAGTCTCTTATATTGTCTTTTTAAAGTTTTCAGGGTTTTCATTTCATTACTAACTAAAATTTATTCTGGCTTACCTTTTTTCTACCTCTCCTAAGAGCTCTGCTCTCAATTCCTCTGATCCCACCCTCTTATCTAAATCCTGATTTCTTGCAACATAGTTCCTACCCCCTTTGTGAGTCCTCCACAAACTGCCCCAGTTCTCACTGACTTTCTTTCTCCTCTCTGAACTCCTAGGACCTCAGCCATTGTTTTTAGACTGAGTTTTTGCTCAATCATAGATTGTAAACCCATAGCCTTGCAGCAGGATGGCAACCTAAATGCGTAAAGGGGAACTAAAGACAATGGGAAGTATAGAGACTGGAGCAGTTCCTAACAATCTTTGCTATGGGGAAATGTAGGCCCAGAGTTGCTAATCATTGGAAATTACACAAATATAAGTATTGTTAGGAATCTGTATTTCTACTTTAAGAAATCTTCACTTTTACCACTGGAAAGTGATTTAATTTATTTTAAAGCAGTTCATTTAAAGTAAAATAAGATTTATCTACCCTCTGAAATTATCTCTTTGGCCTCCCATCTTGTTTTCAATTTATTTTTGTCTAACCATTCTATAATTTCTAACCACTACATGTCTCCTAAATAAAAACTGAAGCCATTCGAGCACAGAGATGCTGACTAGTATCTACCACTTAGTAACTACCACAGATTCAATCTCAGGGAGAAGCACATAACTGCTCAAGAAATTCAAAACTGAATGGTGATTGGCAGGAGATATTATAACCACACCTTTGAATACACAGCTGTCTCAATATTACCGTATAGAAAAGAGATTTAAAAGAATTACACATGTTGATGTAACCAAACGCCTTTCCACCCAGTTTTATTTCCCTCCAGACACATTTAAATAAAATACTAAATGGACAGAAATTTTCTCCCAAAGTCCACATCTTCTCAACACCTAACAGTCCAGGATGGAGTAGGTTATAAATCTATTATAACCACATCATATCTCAGATATGCTCCTCCCCCCATTGTTTTTTGAGGAGTAAACACTTGATTCTAAGTCTATTTGAAGCATACATATTTTTGCTGTTTCATTTCCAGAGCATCATATCTAAATTCTCTCTTTCCTTTTACACTTGCTCAAGTCCTATACTGTTCATTGTCATAGTTAAATTGATCTGAACTAGGAATTGGGTTTGTCCTGGAATATCTTTGAATAGGGTACTTAATTTCTCTGAATTTCCTTTTTTCCATCTGCAAAGTAGAATAATATCCATTCCAATCTCATAATGTAATACGAGGGTAATAAATCTTCCCATCTAATTGAGTTGCTCCGAAGATCAAATAAGAGTGAGATCAAACTTATAAAACTATCTATAAATGTAGGTATAATAAAATAAATTTGAAGACATGAAAGCACTTGGGAAATGTACAATGTCACTAAAATATTTATTATCATTTTTAGAGCTCTTTTGGTCTGCTATTCATGTCTGTCTGCATGCCATAACAGGTAGAAAAATTTCCAACAGAATTTCCTTTTACATTAAGACTTTGTGTAGTTTTCTTCTTTGAGTCTACAATTGTCATCCTACCTTCCACCATGCCCACAGTGAAAGATCTGGGAGCTTGTACTGAGCTGAGACAAATCATATATCCTTAGAGAGGCAGCACATAATTCCCAATCACATTCCAAAACCTTGCACAAACAGGTAAAATCTTCCAAGGTCAATTTTTGAATGTCTATCTCTATTCATGCTTGTTTTTGGTTTCCTGTCTGGTCATTTTGTCCCTGTATGGATGAGTCTGTGTATGAATCCTTGACTATCTTTATTGTGGGCAAGACAGTATGCATTAAGCTGTCTTTACAAGTAAGCCTTTACTATGTATGTATGTATGTATGTATGTATGTATGTATGTATGTATGTGTATGTGTGTATGTATGTATGTATGTGTATACGTTTGTATGTCTGTGTGTGTTGCATTATCTTTTATAAATATATCTGTATACACCTGTGTGCATTTGTGGTGTGTCTATGCACCTGTATTGTGAATACAGGCCTATTCTGTGTGTCTGTGTTAGTGAATATCCTGAAATATGACTGTATCTCAAGGTATATCTGGGCTATATGTGTATATCTCTAAGTCTGTTTATGTGTCTATGTAGTGGTGTGTGTGTCTATGTCAGTGAAACTATCTTTGAACTATATGTATGTGCCTGAGTTTTTTGTAACAAAGGAAGGACTGAATAACTCTTACTTGGTTAAACAATACTTTTAAACTATTCTATACTGCTATCAAGCAGATCCCTCAGAAAGCACATCATTAAGGATTTGGCTGCAAATCAGAATTACCCAGATACTTTTAAAAACAAAATTGATAATAAGACCCTATTCCTGCCCATTTTTAATTATTTATTCTTTCTGAGATGAGGTCCAGGCATCAGAAATCTTTTAAGCCCCTCTGTTGATTCTAATATAAAACCAGATTTTAGAACCATCATACCAAAGAAAAGGCTAAAATTCTTCATGGAAAGCTTCAGTGTACTTCAACTGTATGTGTCTTTACTTATGTCACAGTAGAGCAGAAAAGAGTATTTAAATCTCATGTAGAAAAAGACCGATGCTCTCTTTTTCTGCTAAGAGGGGAGATGTCCCACCAGACTGGAGCCTCTGAGATAACAATCCCAAATTAACCTATGAAAATAATGAAAGAGAAATTCCCTCCCATCTACCTACTCGTTCATCTAGCATTTGTCTGCTCCTATATATGTCTGTGGGTAATTAAAATGACAAAGTGTTTTCCTACTTTCCACATAAACTTTTTACATATGCTTTGGGCCCTTGGCAAACAAACAAAAAAAGGATTGATTGGTATAATAAAACAAGTACTACATGAAAATTTAAATGCATGTTTAGAGCATTCTTTACAAAGTAATGAAAAGAAGACAGTAAATGGAACAAAATTGATAGCCTTAAAGGATGGGAGATCTAAGGATAAGAGAGAGATTCTAAATAAAAGTTTATAAGAAAATAAATAAAACTGCAGATGTTTAACCCTGGTAGGCAAAACCCCTTTTACCCTAAAAAAAATACATGTGTACAAATTAAGAGCTCACTTTCCTCCAGGATTCAGCCCTGTTTACCTCTTCAGCTTACACCTCTTTTTCTGTGAATGTCCCAGAAGCCCTGCTGGAGTAGGACAGCCTGTCTCGTGTCTACCTGTCCTTCTCCCACCTCCAACTCTTTGAGAATCTCTTCATGACACTGAGAATCAGACTCTGCCACCATAAACATGAGATCAGGTGGATAGACAAGAGGGAAACCAGATTCGTAAACATCTCATGGTTCCACTACTGCATTACACTGTGAGAAATGTAGCAGAGAGCTGAATAACTGTTTGAAGAAAAAAAGGATTTTATTACTGTTGAACAAAATGTCAGAACATAAGAGGGCCACTCATAGGGCTGTCTCAAAGGAAACCAACACAAAGACTCACAGGGAAGCTTTATAACATGAGCACAGTTATCACAACAGGGATATGTACTGGGAACAAAATAGTCACAGAAAAGCTTGAGGAAGACGTTATTTCTATGAACTGTCTCAACTGATATCTCTCTCAACTACCTAATGAAGCATATTTATTATCCCAATTTCACCACCGAGGAAACCTAAGCCCAAGAGATCAAATAACATAACCAAGGTCTGACAGTACATAGTGAGGCCTGCATTCCAGTTCAGTCCACAGAACTCCAGAGCCTGTGTGCTTAGCAAATATACCACCCATCTTCCATACACCGAGGGCAAGATCAGAGAGCCACTAATGAAGTAGTTTAAAACAATTCATTTAAAACAAACAAAATCTATTCTGAGTCATCTCTTTGGCCTTCAGTCTGTCTTCTTTGATTTTTGTCTAACCATTCTATCTCATGATGCACCTCTCCATTTCATATCCCAAGCTACTTGGATATACACAAGATGCTTTTTGACCCTACAAGTCCAGGAATGCCTTAATGAGAAAAGTAGGGGATTTTTAAGATATGAATGATGAGCGCTTTACCGAATGTTGATCTGGAAAAGACAAAGTCTAGAGCCTGTCCAGTGCAGACCTCTCATAAATTGAAAAACTGGTTTTCAGTGATGTAAACTGATCTGTCCAGTCACAGAGCTCCTCAGTGATGAAACCAGAGCAAGTACTCAGGACTATTTTCCTTTATCTGTTATTCTTTTTAGTACATGCTGCTCTATAGAATATAGTACATTCTCTCTATAAAATGTCTTGACAAAGCAACACAAATGTCAGATTCATTTACCTCATGAACTTTTTGCTGGACCATTTGGCCCCAAGGAATTCTGCTCCCCTCATCTACAACAAATCTAATGATAAAATGATCTAAGTGATTTTCTTCCTGCTGTGAGTCACCAGGACTCTTCCTTCTTTTTTCTCACTTCACAATTAGTAACCTGTAAATGTTTACTGGCATTACTATAGTAATCAGGTTTCTAAAAAGAACTTGCATTTAGTCTGCAGTATTACTTTAACTTTTAACTTAGCGTAACAGATCCGTGTAGTGGTGGGGACCAATAAATGGCAAATATTCAGGATCTATGATGAGGTCAAAACTCTGTTAGGAAAAACTAAAACAAACAAAAAAGATAAATAAGCTTCCCATTAATAAACTCAAAATTTTGGAAGTTCATACACTATTTGGTTATATAAATAAACTCATTATTGGAAATAAGCAATGCTAACTGCTAAACAACTGTTAGCACAAGTGTATTTGACAGCTTTTTATCTGACCCACATGCTTACTTACACTCCACAAATTCCCACCACTGCCACCACGTATATTCATTTCTACAGGTAGCCACCTGCAATAACCAAGAACAGGCTAACTTACTATTGAAAATCAGCTTCGAGATGCAATGGTTGAGATGAAGGAAAGTAAATGTCAAGTTTTACCTTGGCTTGGAGGAGATCATCAAGAGAATATGACCCCTCGTTGACCCAAGAGCCAGATCTGGGCAATCGAGGCTCCTCTCCCACCTCCCCCATCCTTGAAATGCATGTCCTGCTCACTATTTCCACAGTGGGAGCCATTTTTAAGGACACAGCCCTGAAAAAATAGTGTTGAGACCATCTGGATCATATATCTGCCTAAATAGGCCAGTTAGGGCCTCTTTATGAACTTTTATGTTTCTGGCATGAGTAGGTGGAGTTCTACTTCCTCTTTGCCCACCTAAGACAAATCTCCTATGTCAGTGTCCTTGCATGTTAAGCCTGCCACCTAAAAATCTGAAGCGGCCTGCCTCTTTCTTCTGTCCTTCTGCCCTCCTTGTTTTGATGGGGGCAGTTTCAGATTTCTCCCAGGAAGCTCCTGAGTTATTGAACCAACACCTTGGCAATGATTTAACAGTGCCCACCAAAAAAGTAACCACTAATACTGGCAGAAGAACTCAAATGAGAAATATTTGTACACTTTGACTACTTACCCCCAAAACTGGACATTTATTCCAAATAAATAAAATTCAGTGCTTGAAATTATTTACTCCTTTTCTATGAATATTTGCAGAAAGAAAAGTTGCATAAATTATCAAAAATAAATGATAAATTTTCTGATGAAAATTTTTTTAGTAGAGACATTTTAACTGCAAAGACATTTGAAAGCCATTAGAGTGACTCTCAAAAGAACCAAAGAGATGTAATTCCTTAATTTGTTAATTTGGGGTTTTTATTAATGACAAACTCATCCTTAGGTTTAAGAATCTTCTGTATTATTTAAATATCTATTGCTTGATGTATAAAGAACGTTCTGAAGTTAAAATGAAAAAATTGTTTGGATTAAATGAGCGAAGGTAGCCAAGTGCAAATGGGGCAATAGACTGGTGAACAAGACTATGCAAAGAAAATAACTATTACATAGTCACAAATTTGCAGAAGCCAAAACTTGAGTAAGTAAACTATAATCCTATTATTCAATGTTAACACACATACATATGTAGGTGAGAGTTTAAAAAAAAAAACATTAACGTGATTGAAAAGTATTAATTTATTCCTTTTCCATTTTTGAACTGTAAATGTTTTTGTTATAATTATACATGTGAAGTTCAATAAACGAAAATACACTCTGCATTTTTGCCAATTATTTTTAATGCTCTTTCTATGTAATGATAAATAAAATAACACAGAAGAGGGGGATGCTAAAAATGAGGTGCTCTAATGTCAAAAATAGAAGGTACAAATTTTGGATGTAGGTAGATAAACCAACCTGTGACTCTGCTTCTATTCCTCCAGCTTCTCAAACTCTCATAATATAGATATGGTCACTCCAAGTTTCTTAAAGGTATCCTGAGGGAATAAAGGCTACCTTGTGCCAGTTCAAAGTTTGGGAATTACAAGTGGTAGTTAATTTTAGTAAGAGGTGGCCAGTAATACATTAGCTACTCTGCACCAAATGACCATAAATTAAGAGATTCTATGTAGCCTGAAATTGCTTTTCAGCATATCTTAGTTTGCATTTCCTGAATCTTAAAGTATACATCATTATGTAGGTGATTCCTTTAGGACCTGGGAAAACTGCAACCCAGTTTTTGACAACTCTCTTGCCAATGAGCTGCCCATCTGTTAGGAAAGACAGCATAACATCAAAGTGAATAAAAGGCAAACTTCAAACAGAGGCTCTGTGCAGGCTTAGTCTTTGTTACAAAAATTTTATTTGTAATGCAGGGGGATCCATATAACTTACCACAGCAGTAATTTCAATATTGTAAAGGGAATACAGGCTCTAGTTAATCAGCATACATATATAGTGCATGCCATCGTATTTTTCTTTTGCCCATTTCTTGTTAGAAGGTAGGACAAAGACCCATCTCAAGCATCTTGAGAAATATTGGCATGGGTAGGGAATTACTCTTAGAAGGCTCTCCAGTTTGACAAGTCTAGGAGAAGAGAAAATAAACCAATTTCACTTATGCACTTATGAAAACATTCAAAAAATATTCTTGAAATACTTTCTATCTGAAAAGCAGAAATGGGAAAAATAAGAGAGAGAAGCGGCAACTAAGAACAAAAGAAACTAAAGCATGTCTCAGTCAGGGTGTTTTCAGCTACAAGTCACAGGAAAGGTGATGACTAACTGCTTAAACTTAAGGACATTCAGCATTTGTATCACAAGTCATTTGGAGGAAAGTGGTTCCAGAATACAACACTTCGACAACACAATCAGAGCTTGCAATCTCCTCCCCTTCACGTTGGCTTATTCCATCTTCCCAAGATGGCACTTCACACAATGCCAAAGACACATCTATGAGCTCCCCTGCCATAACTGCCTTTTATTAGATATTACATTTACCAGAAACCTGACAGATATCTCATTTCTCTTGGTCTAGAATTGAGTCATTTGGATACCCCTCAATCAAAGGAAAGCTTAAAAAGTAAATTTCTGGAAAAAGATAATGGAATTATGCCCATGTCCCCTTAAAAAATCCATAGTGTGTTAGCAAATAATTTGGGGGAAAGAGCAAAGAATAACTTTTGGGTAGTAAACTCTCCTTGATTCATTTCAAGGCTATCTCTAGTAGAACCACTGAGATGAAAATTGTCACCCTCAAACTATGATGAGTGGGTCCCTACCTTACCTATAAATTTGCATATAAGAAAAAAGGTCAATAAGCTATTTCCAGTAGGTTTCATAGATCAGCTTGCAAGGTGGCCCAGAAAAAAACATTAGGGGATTTTAAATTCATATTAAAGTGTAATCTTGTAGTAATAGTAACAAAATGTCTTAATTCAATGTTTCTCAAATGTATTTATTTTATTTTCATTTACAGAATCCATTGCTTTGGATAACACCCACAGAACCCATTCTATGGCATATTCCTCTTCTCAGCAGACTGTAGACAAGTTTTTGTTGGGTTCTCATGTTTCCCTAGGAAAGACTTTCTAATATTATTGATTACCCCACTCAATGCTCACCATGATGTCCATAAAAATTGTTTGACATACTTTTTTCTCTCTAAACAAAGTATAAATCATAAATGAGTAAGCAATCATATAACTCTCATTTAACAAAAATCTGACAAAAATATATGAGTGTCACCACACAAAGGCAGATTGTCAAGCTACTGACATCTAGAATTATAATGTGAAACCAGTGAACAATGTTTTTGTGGAAAATAAATACTGTTTGCTGAGACTTAAAGAGATTTCTAAAAGTGGAGACAGATAATTCTCCTGTTAATTTCAGTGAATGATTTCATGTGCCTTTACTCTTGCCCAAACATCTATTCTGCTAATAGTTTTATTCTCCTGCATTCCAGTAATATTGAACCTAACCTTTATGACCTGCAGACTGACAGACAACACCAAATAAGTTTTCCCCGGAACATATGAACTTCAATTTTCAAAGGAGATTTCTCAGTATCATTTGCTAGCTCAGTAAAAAGAGGTCAAAAATCTATTCAGACCAGTCAGATCTGTACATTCAAGGTTCCAATACAATCCATGCAGAAATCATCATCCAATCCAATGTCTCTGTGGGTGACAATTTAAGTATTGTTTATCCAACAATTTCATGCATATCCAGGGACCAGAACTCCTCACTAGGACTCAAATTTTTCCTGCAAATACAAATCTAACTGACTCTTTAGCTATTAAGAAGACCTAGCACCTTTTTCTTGCATTTACTAGGCTGGCAAATAAGAACTTAGGGCTTAAACCCTATAATTGAAACACACACACACACACACACACACACACACACACACACACACACACACACACACACACACACCTGGCTTCTCAAGAGACTTCTAGTTACTAAAGTCTTTGGAGCTAGAGATTAAATTCAAATTAATCTAGTAATTAATCAGGAATGCTTCTCTCTCCTCTGTCTCCCATGGTTGCTTCCTTAGCCTGCTTTTGATCTACGTGGGCCCACAGGAGAACACTCACATGGCTGGAGTTCCTAGAGCCTGAGAGAGGCATAGTATATACTGGTCAGAAAGGAAAATAACGGTGATGATTATAAACCAGTTTTCAATGCCAAATGCATGAATCTTCCTGCTCAACACCCCCTCCCTAGAAGAATCTATCAATCAGATTCATTGGTCCATAGACCACCAAACACAGCATTTGATTACCTACCCTGACTTAGAATACCCCAAGTTCTCTACCCACAATGTGTTGGTGATGGGGAGAATCAAAACCATCAGGCTGCCTCAAGTTAGTGTCTCCACCAGAGAAGGCTTAATTGACAGTTACACATCCACATTAGGGGTGTGCCTTAGGCAGAAAATAGAAAGTTTAATTAAAATTTAACTGTCAAGAGTGTTACCACACTGAAAAGTGGTAGTTATTCTTCACTGTGCTATGTTCACAGGACAAAAACAGCAAGAGCTCATCTTGCCTTTGATCCTAGAAAACTAAAGATTCTATATAATAGCCAGTTATTTTCTGAAACTGTAAATAGCTCCTGACAAAGGAAAGCACCTTTCCCCCATGAAGGTACTGGAAATAACCCAGAACAGGTCACAGCTACAGCGTCCACTTTCACTTGGTTGTAGATTCTAGCAATGCTAATTTCCATGTCCGTGATGAAAACCAGCTATAGGGAGGTTAGTAAAAGTTTCCTCAGAAATGTCATCAGGGCTTTGGTACTGTCACTGCTAACTTAGCCACTTCATAGGTCATTGACCTAACAGTGAAGTTTTCAAACATTTTATAAATCCCTCTTCACCTCCCAGTCACTGAATGGGCACAACACCTATCTTCATAACACCCCTATCAAGTCCAAGCATGTTTTCTTTCCTTCTGCAGCTCCATCCACTCCCCTTCCTCACTTTCATTCTTGTCCCTGACATCCCAGGTATAGCTCTAGAGACATCAGTTTTTCTTAAAGTCTCACAGCATCCATCTGTTGGATAGATGGATTCATACTTGTTAAAATACATGTCAATGTGGCAAACTTGAAACTGACTCTAAGTTCTGCTTCAAGTTTCTTCACTTAGCCATGTGAGTACACTTTCAGCCATTCAAAAGTATAAAAAGTGTTTTATTTTTTTTTTCACATTGAGATACAATTAAAAAACTAAGCAAGGTAGTCATGGTAGGAAAAAAGGTTTAAAATGGTATACTTGTTTTGGGGATCATTTCTACTTCTAATACAATGTAAATTCTAAGGTATTTTTTAGAACATTTGAGAGCTTGACTCCCAGCAATTGTCATCAGTTTTGGCACCAATAATCTCATGAAAATTGAGATTATTGAAATATACTTTAGCAAATAAAACAAGAGTTTCCCAAAATAAAAAATATGCACACCCTTTGATCCACTGTTTCAAATTAACGATTTTATCCTTAGAAAAATATTAAGCAAGACTCAGTAACAGAACATTAAAATTTCTCTGTATAGTTTTACTTATAATAGTAAATGATAGAATCTACAAACCCAAGAGTACAATATTAGTTTTGGTATAAATTAATGAAACATATTTCTTAAAAATCACATAAAATATGATTTAGGACTCCATAAAATGGCCATTTTGATAAGTGGGGGGTGGAAAGAAGATACAAAGTAGTATTACAGGATGCCACTTTTCTGTTAAAATATGCATTGATTGACTAATTAAGGAGGCACAATCATATAGCCCATGATCTCAGGGATTTTTGTAAGTTGAATCTGATTAATTTAGCTTTGGCAATGTGCTCATTACTCGAGTGTTCTGTTGGCTTATAATATTCATGAAGCAGAAAGAGAAACGGGAGAATAAACGAACAGGAGCTACAGCTGCAACTAGAAATCAAAAGCAGGAAACAAAGTGAGCAAAGGTCTGGAAGAAAACATCGCTACAGTGGAGCCCAGTGAAGAATAAGCAGGAGAACCACAAACGCAGGAGACCAAAGGGTAGATGGTGCCAGGTTCCACCAATGGGGTGAGCCCTGCTCACGGCAGAACCCAGGCTGGGTGGCCTTTCCTCTCCCTCCTTTCCACAGTCTCAATTGTTAATCATCTACCCAGCACTTACTTGCTGTGGAAGATACAAAAGGAGACACTGCTGTTGCCTTTGTGGGTGCTTTAAAATCATGGTTGGAGGTGGTATGTGTAGAGGACCGTGTAAAAGGATAGTTACAACAGAGTAATAAATGTTAACTACAGATATGAGGGATGGTGTTCATATTTAGGTGACACTTTTTGATCTAAAATTTATCAAGTGGAATTTTAGTCCCACATTAATCTGGTGGACTATGCAGAACAGACATCAGACTCCATTTTCACTTGCAATGTTACCCCCATGACAAAAACAATGGTAATCTCTCTCAGCACAGAGAGAAACTAGACTGACAGCTGGTCTGGGGAGGCTGTATGGAAGTCACATGATTTGGAGAGTCCAGATAGGTTGACCACATAGCTATAATGTAAACCGCATGAGGGTAAGACTGTATCACTCATGCGCATTACTGAATTATCAGCACTGAAGTACTCACTGAGCCCTGATGCAGGAATAAGTGAAAAATTATGTGTGAACGGAATGCAGCTGACTGCAGATCTAATGCAGGTGTGGACACCTACAGACAAGGGTCCATCCCACACTGACCAGGATGTCGACAACCAGGAGACAGCCCCATGGAGGACTTTTGGCTACGCAGTAGGAATTAGCTGAAGTCAGGAGAGATAAGTATTCCTTTTTTCCCCATCAGCAAACATTTATCTAACACTCACTGTAGACCAGGTGCTGGCACCAATGCCTGACTTTTCTGGCCTGGGTCAGGCCCTCTCAGGGTTTCCCAGGATCACAGCAGGGACCGTGCAGACCCTGACAACCACCTTTCTTTCACTCAGGCCTCTAGGCAGGAGGTGCTGAATGAATAAGGCTGTCCAGGCAGAAACTCTGAGAGAACATCAGAGTTCCCTGTACTGGTGAGATGACACATCAACCTTGCTCTTCTCTCCACCTACACACAGGGCCTTGACATGGGATCGATCTCTGGCAGCAAGCAAAGATGGAGTCTTAGTTCTTTCTCACTGAGGCCAGAAGAAATCAAAGGAAAATGAAGCGTTAGAAGCAATCTCCCAGTCCCACACCTCCCCTTCAGAAACAGAGGACTGAGAGGGTAAAAGGCTTGCCCAAGGCCCCAGCCAGTAAAAAGCAGCTCCTTCCCTGCATCCTAGCGATATATTTCCCCGCTTCTGAGGGGCATGTCAAAAGGGCAGGGAGTCCTGCGAGCACCGACCCTTTCAAAGGCAGCCCCTGCTCGCAGGAACACAGGGCCCCTTAACTTAAAATGAAAATCTGTCAGGCCTATGGTAGTTGCTGCTTCCAGCCTCGCCCTCCAATGCAGAATGGGCCCCTGGCTGCTTCCTAAGAGCTGGAGAAGTGATAAACACAAGAAAAGGAAATCTTAAAAAGCTTCCCTGTCAACTGTTATTTTACCATTTATTTCTAAATCCGGTTTAACCACTCCACACCAACAGCTGCAATCAGAACATATAAATGCCTTTGCCTGTCGACAGGGAATACGGGCTTTGGAAGGGAGGGGCATGCATGGGTGCTACACAGGCCACACATGTTAGTTCCCCCTTTAAGTGGCTGCGGGAGAGTTTCCATGCTGGCTGTGGCCTTTAAGGAAAAGCTATTTCTAGAACTAAACCTGGAACATGGGGATAAGAATGGAAGTGAGGAAGGGGACAGGAGAGAGTGGCAGGAGACTAGGAAATGGGCTTCTGACTTGAGGGGGGTCATGGAGATAGTGAGCAGTGGTTCTCATTCAATATGAAATCTGACTCCTTAACGCCAAGATTGGACAATAAATTATCCCCTCTTTAGGACTGTGTCCAGCTTTAAAAGTTTCTCTCAGAAGAATTTCCTTCCAGAGCTATAGTTTCACATCATTCTCATCACAACCCAGAGATATAAAATATTTCATTATTTCCCTTTGGAAAGACAATACACACAGACATGGTCACTCCTCAGGGAGACAGTGGCAAAACTGGGATTAACAGCGACATCTGTCACCTCCCACACCTGTCCTCTTCCAGAGGCAAACTACAGCACTGGGCCCGGCCTGGCCCAAAACCTACCTCTGCAAATAGGTTTATTTTTTTCTTTTTTGGAACACAGACACATCCATTCAAAGCTACTTCTGAGATACAACAGCAGAGTTAATTGTGACAGAGACCTTATGGCTCACAAGGCCCCAAATATTTACTAACTGGCATTTTACAGAAAAAAATTTGGTTCCTGCTGTGCACCCACACTCTCCCTCCAGGGCGATTACATGACCTTTTAACCCGGAGGCCCACCTCCTGAAACACCTTAAGGGCTGGTTTGAGGCGGAACAATTTGCTCTGTTACAGCAACCTGAAAATTTGTCAGGACCCCAGGCATCCTCTGTGGAGAGTCTCATTTGTAAACTTGTCTTTAACTTCCTTCAGCCTCGGCTCACTATATCCAAAGGACAATTTGTTTTCCTCGCATTTCATCTCTTCAGTAAAGAATTATGGCTCTGAAAACAGACTTTAACCATACAGATGACTTATGATTCCACATTTCCAAATCTGGTACCCTCCCGTATCCAACCCTCATATCTGTCTTCCCAGCCTGTCCGTAGTTCAGTCCACTACCACCACCCCATTCATCCCATGACCTAGCTGCTGGTTTCTCTCTCAAGACTTCATTTTGCCCTTTCCTGCAGGTTGTGAGACTTCCCGCCCAGCTGTGTAAGGGGCTGCATCGTGCCATTTCCCCACAGATTCAGCTACTTCATCTCCGGGGTCCCAGGTGTTCCTCCTCACACCAGAATGGGGGAGGGGGGTTGGAGGAAGGGAAGAAGCAAAAACAGAGAGAAAGGGGAATTTTACCTGAATTATATTCAAACAGTGGCATTTTCATGTACTTCCACTGTACTATTACTATGAAAGAAGAGATCATGCCTATTTTGTTCACCAGTGGTCCACCCTCCAAGTACCTGACACATACGTGACACTCACAATTACATGTTGAAAATGATTTGTTAAGCAGATTCGGTCCTTAAGATTGAAGAAGATAAATTTTGCCTCAAATACATATTTTCACCAGCAATTATGACCTTTGTGCCTAGCAATATTGCTTTTTTTTGAAAAGCAGCTCAATCTGAAATTTAAAAGCAGATGCTGGTTCCAAGCATCTCAGCAGAGAGGAGAACTTCGGTGTAGGTAAAGGAAATGCTGAAAAGACACCATTTTCAGCTCTACCTTTATGTAGCCAATATTTTCTTCAATTCTCATTTACAGAGACCAGCCTTCCTAGAAACCAAAAGTTGAGACAGAAACCCAATTCCCTTAATTTAAATTAATACCTTTCTCTTGCATTTCTTTCAGAGGTTTTGTTTCTTTTTAAAGCACAGGCAAAATTTTTGAAGAATAAGGGCACATCAGGTCACACCTGCATACGATGTCAAGGTTTGTGAGGCGGAACAGTAAAACTGAACATTTCCTCTTACCTTGTGTCCAGTAGCAGCACGAAGGATTTGTCCCATGTTGTGCTTCCTTGGGATCTTCCATAAGATGCCAAGTGAACTACTGGGGCAGAGTGGGCACCAGGTGCCATAGCAATGAGCTTAAATAAGCAGGAAACATCAGTGTGAAGATGGCCTGCTGTAAATTAACCTGCACGTGGGCCCTGAGTAGATGACCCTGCATTGGGTCATCACCTGCCTTTTCTGGGAGTGTCTAAGCTTGCATCATTTACCCTGATTCCTAATTATCAAAGCTAGCTTCCAGCCAAAGCAAATTAGGTCCGAGGATCCTTGTCCCTCAATTTTACAAGTGCCTCAACTACCAAGTAGAGACTTGTGGTCCAATAGCTACATTAGAACTCACAGTGTATGTATGTATGTATGTATGTATGTATGTATGTATGTACGTACGTACGTACGTACGTATGTGGAAAAGATAATTATGCTAGATGCTGTTAACTAAACCTAACCTAAATAGCCATCAATGGGTAATAGAAAAGCAATGTATGGCACACCCAACAGTAATTTTTTTTAAAAAGAGGTATATCTATATCAACAGTTCCCAAGCCTGGCTGCCAATTATATTCATCTGAGGACTTTTCACCCCCCACCCAGACTAAGTGTATCAGAATCTCTGCAGTTATGAGTTGTTTTCAAATGATTTTAATGTGCGTCCCAGGTTGAGAAACACTCTCGTATATACTAATTTGAAAATATGTGAAGGAGTTTTTATCAAATAAAGAGCAAAAGTTTAGAAATGATATGAACAGTATCATTCTGTTTTGTTACAAAAATCTACCACCTTAATTGTGAGCGTATACCTTTAAATATGCAAAAAGAAATTGAAATATGGCAAAATGTTACAAAGACGGGTTCTTGAGTCCACTAGTGTACATTATGTCACCTTATAATGCTTTATACGTCATTGAAAGTATTATTTCATTTTTAAAAAAGAAAATAATGTAAAACTATGAAAGAGCATTAAACTTAATACTAGATGTTTTTCGAAATTTTTAACCTTTTTGTAATTTTACATTTCATGAAATATTGATTTCTTTTCTCTCCTCTCTCTACCCCCATGCCCATCAGCTAAAGTTCATCTAAGAACAGATCACCTGTGAACACCTACTGTTCCCTAAGCAAAGGGAGAAGGTGAACCCTCCTCAGGCCCTGCTGCCTCAAGCTGAAAACTCTTAGGGGCTTTTTGCTTTTTTCAGGCTGCTCTGAATGTGAGGGTGCCAGTGTGCCCCACAGTTACAGAATTAAGAAGGGAAGGGCCACTAGAAAAGGGGGCTCAAAGCGACTTTTCTTCAGACCAGGAAAAAGACCACCTTCAGATTTGCACTTGCCTCTCAGAGAATTCAGCTTCACAGTTTTTCATGTACTGTCACTAAAGATTTGCAGATACCATTTTATAACCCAGTAACTGAGAAAAAGACACAAAGAACAGAGCCTGAGGAAAGACAATTAGAACAGTATCTGAAGAATTTGTTAAGCTACTTGGAAGGAAAAAAATGAATTGATATTAAATAAAAGCATGCAAATAAGCATCAGTTCTTTCAAGCCAAAAAGGCAAAACCTTTTTAATTCTTGATTGGGGTATTCTGGTACATGGACCCAATCTTTTGGAGTGGCAATTGTAACAGGTAACAAATCAAATTCATTTGATTAAATTTATGGCATTAATAGTAATATTATTGATGTAAGGCAGGCTCCAATTAGTAGTGATTTGTGTTGTTTTCCTAGCGTAAGTCATTTTAGGAAGCAGGCAGCCAGATGAAAAGAAACGGCTGCAGTTAGAAGGACCTGACTCATGGTCAAAAGCACAAGTTCATGGTCTTTTTACCAATTCTGCCCTTCAGGGCCTTAAGGTGCCAGCAGTTTTCTCTGTAATTAGGCTGCTGGAAGCACAGCAGCACTGTCTGTTTACATTTTGCAACCCAAGGAGGATGATGAGTTGGAAAGACAGCTGGACTTGGATAGTTTTGCAAAATATAGAAATTACACCTAGTTTTGCAAAACATAGAAATTAGACCTTGACTCTGTGCTGGACTAAGATGGCAACTGAGAGTTAGACCCCTGATATCTCCCTTTTAACTAACTCCTTAGATAATGATGGCACATTCCAAAAAAAAATATGATTGCAGGTTATGATAATCTCTTGGGAACCTTTCTGATCTGATGATTTGATACCTACTTTTCTGGGCAAAAACATGTAATAACCATTTGTTATGTTTACATAACAGCCGACTCATTTTCATCACTCACATTTCAGCTGAAACATCCTCTCCTCATCCACCAAATCTAACATTTCGCCTTCTGGCACTCCCTATTGCATCGCAATATTTATTAAATTTACACGATTTATCATCATCCAAAATTAATTATTCATGTATTTGTGGAGCTTTTTATCTCCTCTCTTTGTCTATCTAATCTATTACATTAAATAATGTCAATATTTGTTGAACGAATAAGTGAATGAGTGAATGTGTCAACTACTTTTTATACATTAATTAATAATTGTAAATTCCTCTGACTCTACGTGGAGTGACTTGCTCAAGACTATTGACTGACTTAATAGCCAAATGAATAATAAGATTACATTTATTCTCTGTGGCCACAGGTCACCACACTGAATCTAAGGATTGACGTCTATATATCTGCCTTGCCCAGCTCTACCTATTGGCTAACCCAACATGCACAACGGAGGCTGTTGTTAGCATCTGCGTGCTGTGTTCCTTCCACACCTTCTGTGTTTCTCCTTTCCTGGATCTGGCCCCCAGAAAATATTAAGCCTAGATCCAGTAATTGGGTCCTCTATTCTTGCTTCCTTTACCAACACAGTACTTGGCATACTAGGTGTGCTCAAAAGTGCTGGGTGAACTCAGTTGCAGTTATAATAATGGCCAACAAAGCACAGCATTTTACCCATGTGAGTTGTTTCATGTGTAGAATCTTCCTTAATTCCTGCAACAGCTCTTGACATATAAAAAAACTGAGATACAGAAAGTCCTTTCCCAAGACTTAGTGACAGACTTTGGGCTGAAACCCAGGTTTTCCTTTTTTTACTTCATTATTTGCTCAACCTCTAAATCTTCTATTTCACATTTTTCACTTAGCGAGCTGCAGTCCAACATTCAGACACAACACAAAGTTTGCCACTTCTATATCAACTCCCTGAAGAAAGTTTATAGCAGGTTTAGTCAGAAAACTTGCAAACAACCAAAATGTCTTCAAACAGGGTAATGGAGAAACAAATTATAGTACATCCATACAATGGAATAAAACACAGCAACAGAAAGGAATGAGTTATTAATTCATGTAAATACATGGATGTACCTTAAAAACATTTTGCTACTAAGTAAAAGAAGTCAGATCCAAAGGCTCTGTGTTGTACAACTGCATTTATGAAGCATTATGGAAGAAGCAAAATTATGGAAAACTGATTAGTAGTTGCCACGTGTTGAGGGAAGGGCAAAGAATTGACTATAAACTATAAGCACAAAGGAAATTTTAGGATGATGGAACTATTGTTTATAGTACCATGTGGTGGAACATGAGTATGAATTTATCAAAATTCAGATAATGCTACATCACAAAGAGCAAAAATGAAAAAGAGAAGTCACTCATAATGTTGGGAAAACTAGGGAAAGGATGCATACTGTGATAGATTAATTTAATTATATTATGAATCTATAATATAATCTAATTCAAGGGGTACAGGGAAAGTAGCTGATCTAAATAAATCTAGAAAACAGGATTTTGACTGGATACTATAAGGCTAAAAACAAAATAAATGTATGGAAACACTATACTCTAGTTGGTAATTTTGTTTATGGCAAGACTATGGGTTAGCAATTCTGAAACTACCTTATCTGTATACTAGAATGCAACCAAAAGTAAAAAATTGAAGCCAGTTTTTCATTTTCAGGAAAAAGGAGTTACAAGTAAGAAAAAATGGAAGACTATAATGAACCCTGGATTAGCTTCAAAAAAGGGAACCATAACTCTCTACTCCTTAAGTGTGGATTGTGCATAGTAACTTCCTTCCAAGGAAAACAATTCAGAAAGGAGAACAAAAGAGTAACTTTATAATGGAGAAACCAGATAAATACTACCTCAGCTAGGTGACCAAGATAAACGTCAACTGCAATAATTCATGTTAATTGAATGTATCCATGATATCGTGTGATGCAAATGGCACTTTGCCTCTGTGGTCTTCCTCCCTAACACACACAAATTTATAATCATGAAAAACAGCAGATAAATCTTAATTGAGAGACAGTCTACAAAATACTGGAGGAGTACTCCTCTAAAGTTCTAGTGTCATCAGAGTGAGGGAAACCAGAGAAAACTGTCACAGCCAAAAGGAATGTAAGAAGACAGGACAACTAAATGCTATATAGTATTCTGGATATAATCCTAGAACAGAAAATATTCATTAGTAAATACTAAAGATATCTGGACAATGTATGGACTTTGGTTAACAATAATGTATTAACACTGGTTCATTAATTGTGAAAAATATACCATATTAATGTAAAATGTTAATAATTAGAGCAACTAGCTATAGGGTCTGTGGGAATTCTCTGTACCTCTGTTTTCTTCTCAATTTTTCTGTAGATCTGAACATGCTCTAAAATAAAAATAACTTTTTAAAAAGTGTATAACTCTATACATGAGAAAACATCAGACAAATACCAACAGAGGGACAATTTACAAAACAGCTGACCAATTCTCTTCAAAAGTATTCTTATCATGAAAAAAAAGAAAAGACTATAAAACTGTCACACATTGAAGGAGACTGAAGAGACAGGACATCTAAATGTGATGTGGTATCTTGAATTTTGAAATGAAAAAGGCACTTGAGTAGTTTAGTTAAGTGTACTGCAACAATATTAAATTTTGTTTTGATAAATGTACCACAGTTTTGTGAAATCTGGGTGAATGTACACAGAAACCACAGTTTTGTGAAATCTGGATGAATGTACACAGAAACTTTCTCCATTTTTTCTTTTGTTTGTTTGTTGAAACTCCCCTATGAATCTAAAGTTATTTCAGGAAATTTTTAAATGTATGAACGTTCTGCAGAACATTCACATCCTATTATTTTCTTACACATACCTGACAATAGATTCTATCCTTTTATAGCAAACATCACATAGTAGGTTCCCTTTCATCTCATGTACAACTTTTTACTATCATTCCAATCCAAAGCAAAGAGAAAGGCATGCTTTGTAAAGGTGGCCATTAGTCTTGCACCAGCATGCTCACATTCTCATCTGTTATGACTTTTGGTTGCTGCACGAATGCATTCTGACCAGTGTTGCCCTTTTAGGAAAAACAGAACCACTGTCTATATGTTCTAACTAGAGAAATAACACAATAATTCAGATGCACGAAAAGGTAAAGAGTAATTTTCATATTAATAAGTTCTTCCTTCACAACAAATAGGCACACACAAAAAAATCCACCTTTTAGTGTGTGTGTATGTGCATGTGTGTTTTTTGAGGGGGGGGGATTAATTACTGAATATAAAGTTTTGAGACAAGAAATTTCAATAATAAACATGCTTGAATACTCATATTTAACAAATATTAATGTTTACTACTTATCCCTGAAAGCTTATCCTGTGTCCTGATCCAAATAAACCCCACTAGGGGCTATAGAACACCTTAGACAAAAACCTGGCAGCATTTTGCTCCATTTCTGGACTAGAGTTTCTGATTTGCCAAAAATGAGCTCTCTCCTCCTCAGCCTTTCTGAGATTTTTTTTTAAGATATGAACAAAGTATAGGAGTCAAACAGGTATTTTCCAACTTGGATAGTATTAAAAAGCAGAAATAATTCAAGTTCTCTGAATCTTGGCTTAATAAGTCTTATATGTTTCAAGAATTTAAATTTGCTGCTTAAATACAGAACTTCTATTAATTACTTAAAGCAGCAGGAAAGTTAATCAATTAGCATAAGAAGATTCAAGTTCAAATTGGAGGATTAATTTTCAGGGTTCTGATATGAAAGATATGGTGATTAAGTTAGGAAATGAAGGCACAAGTCTCTCAAACCTGAATGGAAAGAATTTCTGATTCAATTATTTGATTAAACCACTCCGGGAATGACATAAAATCATAACCTCTAACATAAAGGTTGAATTGTAGGGTAAACCCTGTGGATGATATATCAAATGCTATCACCACGGTTTGCCTTAATGTAATATAAATCTTCACACCAAAGAAATAAAAATGAGCAAATTATTATTTTAAATTGGCACGATTTTTAATAAAAAGCTACAGATGAGCACAACTAATAAAAATAACATTTTTCTGAAAATGTTTCTGACAATTACAGCTGAAAACATAGAGAAAGCTACCAAACTGGATAATACACACATTTTTGAGGAAACAGACTGGATCTAACCATTTCATCTGGCTTAGAAGTTTCCTGGCCCCTTGGACACTTGGATTTGGATTTTGAAGATGATGGGGATGAGATGAAGTAGAGATAGTTTTTTTTCCCCCCAGTAGGTATTATTATTTCCAAGGAATATGAATGAAGGATCTAGCTCTTAGCTTCTCCCAAATCTGGACGCCTTCATCCAACCCCATTCTCTTCTTGATTCTCCCCCTGACTTTAAGCTTCTCTGCCCTTCACATCTCTGCCCTGAGCCCCATCACCACTTCTCTACTCGCTCTGCTTCTTCCTTTTATTTATTTATTTGTTTGTTTGTTTGTTTGTTTTCAAGCACATCAGTGGCCCATCCTTGTTTCTGGGCTGAGCGTCCTGCTGGAGCAAACCCGCTGCAGGTCCGCTTCAGCTCCTGCATCAGCCAGCCAGGGCTAGTGTCCATGCCTCTGGGCACAGTGCGCACAGCCCGACTGCAGAGACGGCATTTCCCCTCCTCCCCCCACTCCCAAAGTTTCCCCAACTCTTCCCACCTTTTCCCCACGTTGGACCGGCGAGGACTCCCAAACCCGAACAGCACTACAGCGATCTCCCTTGTGGGGGAGGGCGCTTAGAGCCCGGACTCTGTTCAGGGTGAAGGGGGCGTCAGTGAGGACGGACCTGGGGCAGGTGGCGGCCCGCCCTGCGGGGCTGCAGGTGGAGGGGGCCGCGGGCTGCAGGTGGGAGGCGGGAGGGAGGGGGCTGCGGACCCGGGCTGTGCCCGGAGTGCAGGCCCAGCGGCTCTCCCTCTCGGCGTCTATGGGTGCTGCCTCCCCTGGTCCCACAGCACCACCCCACCTCCCCTGCGCTGGCCCCGCCAGGAGCGTGCCTCCAGGGCTCCAGGATCTTTGTCAGTGTCACTGGAGGCCGAGTCAGGTGTTCGTGGAGGTAACCAGGGCGTCCTTTCTGTTCTTAAGTCTTTGAGAATTGACGCCTTGTTCTGACCCAGAGAACAATCTCAGTGTCCTAGCCTGGGGGACATCCCGGAGAAGGAGAGCAGCAGCAGGGTTTGTGTGTGCATGTGGTGGGGGAGAGAAATGTGAGATTGTGTGTGTGTGTGTGTGTGTGTGCACCAGCAGCAAACCAAAATGCCGTCTACGGTCTTTGCGATCCTTAGAATCCTATTATATCTCCATGTAATCAATCAGAAATGATGTCAAAACTACAAAAGACAATTAAAATGAAAGAATAAAACTTCTGGTTTCTAATATATAACTTCGTTTTCCTTCATGATTAAATAGTTACCTCGGAAAATATATAATCCCTGTGTCTCTAATGATAAGACCTTGAAGAAAAAGTGTTTCTCATCAAAAGTGAAAACTTTTATGTGATATCAATGAAAAAATTACAACGGATTGTGTTCTCTGAGAATGCCTGCAACAACTACACTCATCCCACATGTTCTGCCTATCTTATGACTTTGACAACTCTTAATGTGGGCAGGCTGTGGCTCTGACAGAAGTGACATTATGCTACGCCTGAGGTTAGGTGGCAGAAGACAATACAAGCTCTGCCTGGTTCTCTGCAGACACTTTTCTGGAGTTCGACCACCTGGCCATAAGGAAAGGCGCACAGGCCCCCAGACTCCAGCCCCAGGGGCCACACTGGCAGCCCTGGGGTGGAGCTCTCTCAGTGGGGATGCTCAGGCCCAGGGAAGCTGCCCCACCAGTGTCATGACAAACAGAAGGGCTGATCCTGCCACCTCTGCCCAAAGGCCAGATTCCTGAGCAAAATAAGTGAGTGTTGCTGTAAGCCACACATTTGGAGTTGGCATGTAACCTAGAAAGCACACACAGACCCATGTCTCATCTCAGAAGCCGATCACTGAGAATAGTAAATGCTCCTTCTTTGGTGATACCATTTCTAACACCTTAGCTGACTCAGATCTCTCACTAATTATTTTTTCCAGTGATTTCCTTTAACTCTGTATTTTGTCTCTCTTCCCTACCAGATGGAAAGCTCTTGAGAACAAACTATGTCTGCTTTTCAAACTGCTCTGTTTCCAACGCTTCTCTTGATATGTGGTTCCCTTTGGTGGTCACCAAATATCACCTGACTGACTGAGTGATACTTGCACAACAGCTCAATCTACAAAAACAGCACTACTTAATATTTATCAAACATTCACTATGTGCCAGGAACTTGCTACATGTTCAGCATTCATTTTTTACTTTTTTATTTTTTACAGAAACTATTGGAGGTAAGTAATATAATACAAGTAATAACAGTACTGTTAAGCAGTATTATTTAAGTACTAATAATATTCAAGCACTATTAAGTTACATAATTGCCCTGGTCACACGACTATTTAGTGTCAGAGGCAGAGTTGGAGCTCAGGCAGACTTTTCCCCAATTCATTTTTCACTATTATCAGATAACAACTAGTGGGCAGTTATTATTTCCTACCCTCTTATAATCACTTTGGGTTATTTTTAGTTATTTTGTACAAACGAATCTGATTATACAATGTAATTGAAAGCAAAAGATGTGTTTTCCATTTCATATAATTATACTCTTGTGTTGCAAGAATAATGATCAAGTAAATAGCATGGTCACTGATGGTGTAAATCATACAGTGTGAGCATTAGGTAATATTCTCATTTTACTCTCTTTTCTTCCCTCATAGATCTTTCCATACTTGACAGATAATTTGGCTTTATGTGGTACTGAATCACATGTCTTTTAATAAGAATAATATTTTTCTAGTAATTAACAAAATACTTTGTTCCCATGGGTACCAAAGTGTCTTGTATTTCAGATCAGTTTCAAATAGAAATCAATAATAATTAAAAAACTGTGATAAAGATACTGAGTGTACTCAAACCATGTCAAAAAAATGACAAATTTTTTCAAAAGAATATTCTTTAAAATATTGTCAGCACCATTTGTGATTGTGCATATACAGGTTCTTTTTTTAGACATCACTGAATGTTAATTCTTGCTAACAAAATAGCTTGTCATTTACTAGCTTGGGATTTATTTGAATTAACAAAGCACAAAATATTCTTGCCCATCATTGTCACTATAGCTCTTAACTTGATTCTAAAAGAGCTTAGTGCATAAAAAAGATAAAATGATGATGGGAAAAGATTACAAAAGTAATGATCTGTAAACTCTATTTGCGGTTTTCATCAATAATGATGATATCAAAAGAATGGCTTCAAAAAAACTTTTTTTCCCATTGGTGAATAATGTGATAAATATGTATAAATATGGAGACTTTCTAAGTTAAATAAAGGAAATATTGCCATTTTAAATTTTATTTTGAAAACTGTACAGGGGAGTCATAAATGCCTAAAATTTTGATTTGCTTTAGAAGAAACCATCTGATAGAGAATTATAATTGTGCGATTGCGGGGGGGAAATTGAAATCATGACTGAATAATCTCTAAGATTTTATAAATAAATTACAATCATCTCCATTGCAAACTGACAGATTTGGGGTAAGATTTTCCATTTTAACTCACAAATAATATCAACCAGAAGCATGTCCAAATTGGATTCTATTCATTTATGTCAACATCTAATAAACATCTAATAAGTAACTATTTTGCTGCAGAAACTGATTTTCTAAGACTCATATACCATAGCTTTTACTATAAATCACATATTAAAGGATATTAAAAATTAATTTCAACCAGGCACAAATATACAAGACATCAGAATTTCCACTGTGAGGTTTCAAATCATCATATGCAAAAGTTAAAAGACAATTCCATGAATGAATTCTAGAACTTCTGTATTTCTCAATTAGGTGATATATATAAAAAGGGATTGGCAAGTAGAATAAAGAGGATTTTGTTAGGAATGTTTGAGAGAAGTGTTTTTCTTTAGAAAGAGCTATTGTTTCTGATTCCCCCACCACTTTGGAGGAAAGGTGTCAAAATTGCTTCATCTCAATCCTAGTGAAAGAAGTCACCTTGGGTCTACTCAGTAAATATGACCCCTTTGTGGCTGGTGTGACTCCCACCAAGGACAGAAAGAGGGTCCAAGAACGCCACTTTGTAGAACATCCAGGAGAGAGGGCTGGTACTCAACGATCAGCCTATCTCTGCAAGTCGGTCAGAACAAGAGATGCATAGGTACTTCGAGCAGATAGATGGAGGCCGGGTTCATGCTGATTCTTGTCCAGCTGGGTCACCACCAGGGATGCAGAAATCTCAGTAGCAAAAAAAATAAACAACAACAACAACAAAAAAAAAAAAACTAAGAGGGGCTTTGTATTTCTAAAGGTTGCTTAATTTAGGGAAAAGCACCATCCACAAAATGATGCATCTGCTTGCCCAGGTCATATGAACTATACTTGGAAAGAAAAACTATGTCTCTGACAGCAGCATAAACAAAGAATCAGCTTTAAATATCTTTGAGACACAGGAAGCATGAAAACAGCTTACTGTTGTACCATTTAAGTAAAACATTTCACTTTTCCTTTTTGCTTTACCCTCACCCTTCCCCAACCTTGTAGGTATCCTCTTACCGGCAGGGTAAGATGAAGATAGAAAAGCACAGATAAAGAATTAGACAAGAAGCTCATCACCCCCTCCCCCTTTTTCTGTTGCAGGATTCTATTCTCACTAAAGGAACAATTTTAATGCTTAATAAAATTCAGAGTTTTGAAGAGATGATGAAAGAAATATAAAATGTATTGTTGACATTAGTTGTCATCAATATGCTAGTTTTACATGTGTGGACACAAGACATTTGCTTCGATTTCAAGCCATCCAGAGGGGCCTAGTGAAGCCTGGTCTATGCACTGAAGCCGGTTTTATAGCAAGTCCACATGAGAAAAGAAGGGCAGATGTGATAGAAAACACTGACTGTGAATATAATTCCAGAATCACTTATAAAGTTAAGGACTATATTCACAAGAGCAATGTGAAAAAATAAATCTAGACTTTCCATATTTGATCTAATCCCTTCTTGCAGCCCTAGGTCTATTACCTTTTTGATAGATCTTAGATTTTATACCTGTGTATTTACAGGATGGACTAAATTATCTTTAGTTTTAAGTATACAGTACATTGGTTAGATATTTATATAATTTATGAAATAATCCCCCCTGGTTATTCTTATCTTCCCTCTGGCTCGACACATAGTCATTACGTTATTGTTGACTGCATTCCCTAGGCTGTGCTTTCCATCCCTGTGACCATCTATCAACTACTAATTTGTACATTTTTAACTCTTCACTGCTTTCTTCCACCCTACCACCCTACCCACTCTCCTCTGGCCATCAACAGTTTGTTCTTTATATTTGTGAGTCTATTTCCAATTAGTTTGTTCCTTTTGTTTCTTAGATTCTGCATTTAAGTGAAATCATATGGTATCTATCTATCCCTGTCTGACCTATTTCACTCAGCATAATAACCTCTAGGCCCATCCATGCCTTTGCAATGGATTAAGTACTTAAATGTAAGACCTAAAACCATAAAACTTCTGGAAGAAAACATAGGCAGTAATCTCTCTGATACTGATACTAATAATTTCTTTTAGGACATATCTCCCTGGGCAAGAGAAAGAAAAGAAAAATTAAACAAATAGACTAAATTGAATTAAAAAGTTTTTGCACAGCAAAGAAAACCAACGAAATGAAAAGACATCCTACTGAATGGGAGAAGATATTTGCTTATGACACACTTGATAAGGGGTAAATATCGAAAATATATAAAGAACTCATACAACTCAACAACAAAAATCCAATAAAAAAATGAGCAGAAGACCTGAATAGATATTTCTCCAAAGAGAAAATACAGATGGCCAATAGACATATGAAAAGATGCTCAAGCTCACTAATCATCAGAGCAATGCAAATTAAAACCACAATGAGATATCACCACACACCTGTCTGAATGGCTATCATCAATAAATCAAATAAAATAAGTATTGGTGAGGATGTAGAGAAAAGGGAGCCCTCATACACTGTTGGTGGGATCACAAATTGGTACAGTCACTATGGAAAACAGTCTGGAGATTCCTCAGCAATAGCACTTCTGGATATTTATCCAAAGAAAACCAAAACAAAAATTTGTAAAAAGATTTAAAGCACCCTTATGTTTATGCCAGCACTACTTACAATAGCCAAGATATGGAAACAACCTAAATGTCCAACAACAGATGATGAGATAAAGAGGTTATGGTTCATATAGACAATGGAATATTACTCATTTCTCTTGAATCAGTGAAATAGAAAATTGTTTGAGCCAATAACTAATTTTTCTCTCATCTAATTCTTCCTCCTCTCACTTCAATGTTAAAAATATAAAATAAGATTGTGAGATGTATTGCTTTTTTATGGCTGAGGTCATCTATCTCTAAAGGTTGTTGATATTTATTACTATCTCCAGAATATTACAGTCTTTTGGCAGTAGCCATGTTATTTGGTCAATATTTTTAATTAGTTCTCAGGAAGGGATCTGGCTTATTTATGTTGCTTACTATTACTGGAATTATTGTTTGTTTAGTACTTTCAATATTGTGAGCTATGATAATGTGAAGATTCTTCCTGGTTTCTCAATGTTCAGCTTCTTCCTCTTTCCACATTCTCCAAAACATCTGTACAAGCTTCAATTTTCTCATCTATAAATTTGCAACAACAGTGATAACCATGTCATAAGACCATTTTAAAATCAAACAAATTTATGCACATAAGATGCTCAGGTTGATGCTAGGTGCATAATAATATACATTAATAATAATATTTATTTTTGATTTTAATCTCTGTTAACTATCAACTTAGGGATTAATTTGGTGGGTCAATGATCAATTAACCCAGGCACAAAGATATTTTTATTTCATGGCATCATCCAGAAACTAAAATGCCAAGTATTTAAACTTCAACAATTATTTCATCCCTGTTAGATAACAGACATGGAAAAGAACTTTGCCTAAAGTTAATGAAAGCAAAGCATCTGAGGACACATTTGTGGGCCATGTATAATTGATTCTCTTTATTGTTTATATGAGGATTCTACAGGATGGAAAGTTCAGAGTCGCCCATTCTTTCCATTCACAGGAATGACCAAGATACATAAGGGAACAAAGACTTTGTTCAGAGGCTCACGAACTTTAACTAGCTTTAGCTAAGAACATCCCAATACTTTTAGCAATTGTATGTAAATAATTTCAATAAAAATATTTTTCAGTTTGCAGAATTGTTATTCTAGTATCCTCAGGTTGCATAACTTCACTGTATAAAATAGTTGGATAGGAAATTTGTTACTGCAGTAAACTTACTGTGAAATGTCTCGAAAGTCTTGAATGGAAAACAAATGTAGACAATTTTTTTTTTCTACATTGAACAATGAAGCCTAGAAAGGAGGTGTTGAATCCCTATTTATTGATGTAAGTTGTCACAGAATCAGGTGCCATTTCTTGTTTTATCATTTAGAGTATGGTTATATGTTCAGCTCTATTACTGTTGGGGGAAGGATAAGCTGGTCTACAAAATTTGTGACACCTGTAGGATGACTTGGGAGAGCTGGAACTACAGCAAGTCACACTCTGCTCTTCAGTCCTAAACTATATCAAGCAAATACACAATGTAGATAAAAGCCAACATCATTTATATGTAAATAGCTTTAATACAACTCTTGGAGTTTCAACTTCTAAGAGCATTGTGTCTTTCTGTACAGATAACTAAGAATCTTAACAGACACTATCTGTAACTAATATTATGAGAATTTATAAAGCAGCCAAAATGGAAACATTCACAATTTGCAATATACTGTAGTAGTCAAAAAGACTACAGGAAGTATACAAAAGGACAAATGTGCTATGTTAAATCCTGTTTAAAGTGTATTTCACATCTACTTAGATTAATCCAATATAGCCCTGCCAGCGATAATAGTTGGAATGTAATTATAATTGTTTATATAATTATAAACAGTTTACATCACGTTGATTGTTCTCCCTCCCTTTCAATATAGAAATGAGGATGGTTGAAAGAAATTTTGCCAATACAACTAAATTGCAGAACTCAGTCCATCACAATATCAAGGGAAGCATAAAGCTCATTAAACGTAAATTCACATTACAATAGCTCAAGTCCAGGCTAAATTGGTGCGTTTACTTTTCAATTGCATTTGATTATTCAAGTAGTGTTATTGCCATGATTATAACTGTTTTACTTTACCAGTGTGGATAAACAGTTTTCTTAAAACAAAAAACTAAAGACAAAAGAATAAAAAATAAAATAAACAGAAAAAAAAATGTGGCCACAAATATACAACGAAGATGATAATTTTTCTGATCACCTGTTTGGAGGGCAATTAATCAGAGAGAATCCCAAGAAGCTTGAAGCTGTTAGGCAGAGCTGTGTGGTTACTTCTAACCACAGGGCAAGATGTGGAAAAAATACTGAAATTGAAAACAAGCTCTGCCACTGAATTTTTGCATGATATTAGACAAGTCACTCCACCTCTTTGCAATTTTTATCCCAAGCACTTTTATTTAATGCTGCCATGACATTGTCTAAGCTGTCTCTCTGCTAAGACCACCCTCCTCCTTTTCTCCCAAGACCCCACCTGGTGAACTCTCGCATTTGAAGTTTCAACTCCAACATCCTTGTAACATATATCCTTTCTGATCTTTCAGGTAGATTTAGCTGTATAAAGTACATAAAGTATAAAATTCCAGTTTGGAAGGTACTTTTCTTCCTCTTTTGGCACTTTATACATGCCTTTCTGTTGTCTTTCGGCCTGTAGATTCTGCTAAAAAAGTTGCTAGAATTCTTATTTTTATTTCTTTCTGCTTTTAAGATGGTGTTTTTCCATCGTCAGTGTTTGGCAGTTGACTAAGGTGTACCTTAATAGATTTTCATTTGTTTCATTTGTTTATTCATCTTACTTGAGTTTCATGGAACTTCCTGGATCTCAGAGTTGCTGTTCTTAATAAAATTTGGGGGGAAAAATGTAAATCAATGTATTATCACTTACTTTTTTTTCCTGTCTTTAATTATAATTTGATGGATGTAAAATGTTTGATACAGCCTCAGAGATAATCAATGTTCTGTTTATTTTCTTATTTTTTCCTCTCTGTCCTTCTTTTCCTGTGTTCTCTATTTTCTGGTCTTCATGTTTATTATTCATTTCATTTATTATATTCTTTAGTTTTTAGTTTTAATTTAACTTGGTTCTTTTTATGTTTTATTACCTCTCCTAAATTCCCAATATATTTACCTATACATTCATCATTTTCAGTGTACTTTTAATATTCTTATCAAAGTTATTTTAAAGCCTTTGTTAATTTCAACATTTCAGCAATTGTGAATCTCCTACTTTACGGTAACATCTCTCTTCACTCAGGCTGTTACTTTATGTTTTCTTTCCACATTTAGTATTTTAAAAATTTATTCAAGTCATTGTGGGTGATGCATTAGAGAGATTGGTTTATATAATCATCCTCTGAAGATAAATGATTTTGCTTTACTATTAGTCAGTTAAATCACTGACACATCAAATTGACCTTATAAAGCAGAGATAAGCAAAATACAGCTCTGAACCAAATCTGGACCACCTGCTTATTATAAATATTTACAAATTTATTGGAACTCAGCCACACCCATTTTTTTAAGTATTATCTATGGATACTTTGGGGCTAGGATAACAGAGACGAGTCATTGCTACAGAGATTACAGGGCCTACAAAGCCTTTAATATTTAACATTAGACCCTTTGCAGAGAAAGTTTATTGATTCATGTTCTAGGGTATAAGTCTACCACTCCATGAATATCAATTAGATCTTATATTTCTGAGTCTTTTAATTCTAGCTATCAGTGTAGATATTAGAGTATAAATTCATAAAATAGAGTTTGAAACTTTAATCCTAGAGTAATGACACCAAATCCTCACTCTCCTATTGGTTAATTGACATAGATAGTGTTACTCTAGTTTTAATATGAAAAAAAAAGTTATTTGGGAGACTAGAGACCCAAGAAAAATAATCTCAAAAATATTTAAATATAGTGTATCTGAGATTCAGAGTATATTCTCATATTTTAGGTTTTTTTTATTTGATTTACTTTGTTTTTTGTTCCTTTTTGCTTCTTTTTCAAACTGGTTGTAATTTGAATGGCCAATATGCAGCACTTGACCACAAGAAGCAAAAGGATATCCAAAGCAGAGGAGGCACTCAATATAATTTATTTGGGAACAATGTACAAGAATTTTCAGATGTCTATTTCAGGGATTTTGTACATAAATGAGGTGCGAAATGCTCATTAATCAAGCCCAAGCTGCCTATTTCTCAGAGGACACAGAATCAATACAGGTCAAATTTTCTATTTCCCCAAAGACTATCTCACTAAACACCTTGAAGGAGACTTTATGGGCAGTTTTCCTGTAGATTTACTGCTTGGCATGCAAGAACATCAACCTCTTTAAATGTTGTGCAGACAGAACTTTAAATTGTGAAACAGATATGCCTGATCGAAGGGTAAAGGCAATCAAACACCAATTCTATTCTATGAGAATGCGTTCTGTAATAAGATAGTGATGTGGGTGGGTGAATTTTGAATTTTCATGTGGCAAATATTTATTTTAGAAAGAATGATTCTATAACTCTCTACCCCTGAAACCAAATATATAAACAAATAAAAAACTGCCTTTACCAACAAATATACAAAAAGTTAGATGAAAATATTTTCAATATATGAGAAAGTTATATAAATATAGAGTTCCTACTGTCAATAAAGAAAAACAAATGTTAAAATAGATTAATATCCAAATATATGTTTAAGTATATTAAACTCTAGTTTTCACTAATACTGAGATATGTTAATTTAAACACCAAAATATTATTATTGATGTATTATATCACAACAAAATACTGTTGTCGTTTTTTTTCTTTAAAGGTACCCACACATACGAGAAGTGGCCAAAATGTGCTTCCATAGCATAAATAAACTGTGGTACATCCAGAGAATGAAATATTAATCAGTGTTATAAAGAAATGACTTAACATAAGAAGAGGTAAATTTCTCTGAAGTCCCAATTTCAACTATATTAGAAGTGTTACATACCTCTTTAAAATATTTTTATTTCAACTCCTAAAAACATAAGAGATCCAAATTACAATGAAACTATGACAATGCAGTCAGCTTCTTTAAACAAGGCAAATGCAAACAAGACCACAGTGCAAAATGTCTACACATTTTTCAAAGGAGCTAAGATAACGAAGAGTAAAATAAGGAGAATTTTAAATAGCAAAAAATACCAAAAGTTGGTTAGAATGTGGGGTTAACTATAACTCTCAAACAGTACTAGAGGGAGTATAAATTGATATGACCACTTTGGAAAACTATGGCAGATCAATGACATTGCTGGCTTCATTTATTTACCCCACCTTTTCTCAACGTCCCTGGCTCTCAGGAATCAAAGTGCCATCTCTCATCTCTCAGTTCTACGTTCATTTCTCTGACTTGCTTTAGACAGTGAATGTCACACAAGCAGAAGAAGCTTGTAAAAGCATTTTTGCTTTTCCACTTGTGCCCTTGCATCTTTGCCTCTGTGAAGAGAACATGCCTGAACTATGCTGCTGAAGAATAAAAGGCACAGAGACATTTATATTACTCTTGCCACAGTCAACACTAGCCTAAATCAGCCAACAGGCAATCTGTCCCCATACACATGAGCCAGCTCAACCACCATCAGTACAATAATTTAGCCAAACCCCAGGTGACCCCAGTGGAATACACTGATAAAAACTGTTCCATGACACTTCATTGCATTCAGGTAAAATGAATACTCTCTAGTACAGCTTGGATGATGCCTCCCGGTTTAGCCCTTTATTATTATAGTTATTATTCTCTTATTTTTCTCTACTTCCTTATATATCCCCAAAACAAAACTGTGAAAAGCAATTATAATTTTTCATCTTTACTTCAATTCCTCTCCCTTTTGTTCTCATATATGAACCTTGGAAAAGAGCAGACCCTCTGTAAACAGGATTGTTTTGAATACTGTCTCTCATGCTTACCCTCCCTTGGGTTTCTACTTTATCTATAGAATTGAAACAATAGTAGTTAACATAAAGGCTGATTAAAAAGATTGAGTGCAGTAACTTATGCCCGACAAGCACTCCACAAGTGCTAGACATTATTATCAATATTCTTATTTTTTTATCATATAGCCGTTTATTCCTTTTTAACATGCATATCATAAATACTCAAAAAATCCTTTGCTGACTGTCATTGCTGTATCCTTCCCCTTCACTTTGTTCCTATTATGTCCAGGACACATATTTATATTAGTTCTTGCCAATAATACTGTAACAGTTCATCTATTTGTCTTCCCTCAGAGGACTGCGAGCATCTTGAGGGCAGAGACTGGGCTTAATTCACTTCTGAATCACTATTACCAGCATCTCATCCACTGAAGACATTTAATAAACAAGCTTTCTTTACAGAATTTTAAAAATATTAAAACACAGTTTTGGCAAAGAAGAGAATCAATTGTCATAGAGAGAAAGGTTGTCAAGAATGGAGAGCTCTTGATTCCATTAAGGCTGTTTACTCGACTGTCTTCTGCATCAGTGACTGGAAAAAATGTTTTGCCAGCCAGCTAGGTTCTAAATAAAATGAAGAGCTGGTAATCCAGGCATCCTACCAGGATCCTGGATCTAAATGACTGTGATCCAGCCAAGCCTTGGCTCCTGACAAAATAGCTGATTTTGATTCTAGTCTTTTCATGCAGTTACAAATTCATTTTCCTTCAAAGAATTCTATGGAGCATTTTTCTTCAAAAGTGCTAACTCTTCATTAACTGTGGAAAATACGGCCATTAAGAAGCCAAAATTTGGGGTCAACATGAGAGATTACCCTCATCAAAGTCATGATAGAAAGTTGAAGAAATCACTTTGGCAAATCTGCCTGTTTTCTACACCTTTCCAAGGACAACAAATCTGAATGTGATTTTCCCGTTTAGAATTTCTAAGAAGTCTCATTAGTTTGGCCGCATTTCTCTTTCAAAAAAATTATTATATCCAGAATTAAGAATATGATATGCTTATTCCTAAGGCAACTTCATTTTTAAGCTCAGTTTGCACTGTAGAGGAGGTATATTTTCCTTCTTTCTAATTTCTTTTTTCCTCAAAATACACTGAACTTAAGCATCATCAAAGAATATACATGAGAGATTAAAATACACACACACACATTCATATAAATAAATATGTGTGTGTGCGTGTGTGTGTAATTTTCCCAGATTTCAAGCATAATTGTTCATCCCACCAAGGGTCATCTTCATAAATCACTGCATTTGCATTTAGACAATGGCATTCCTTTTTTGATTGCTCAGGATTACTTGACAATTACTAGTGCAATTTTTGTGGGCATAAGTAAAACTCAAATTTTGACTATTAGTTAATTCTCACATCCTAGCTCTTTCTTATTCTTTTCTTCCCTTTTCATCTGATTTAGATCACTTCTAGATTGCTGCCTTGCTTCAGAAGATGTAGATAATACACAATATTTAACTTTTGTAGAACTTTTCATTCCATGAACAAAAATACCTGAGCTGCTATTTACACAAACATGTATCACTGCCTCTAGTAAATTTTGATGACCCTACATACTAAAAGCAATAAGATAATCAAGTAACAAATTCCATATTGCCTACTCATTAATTCATGGATAAATTAAATGCCTTATTTATTTGGATTCCAAATACCATTTTAGTCTAAATAATGAAAACATTAGAAAGGAAAGCCCATCATAAGGTAATTTCAATAAACTCCCAGTCCCAGTAACTCACCATTCCATGTTTTGCTGTTTTTCCTTTGTTCTTTTGTTTGTTTGTTTGTTTGTTTGTTTGTTTTTATGTGTCATAGGGCAGCTTGCTGGTGGTAGAAGTGTCTGAAACCAATCAGGTATTTGAGGACATGGAACTGTTCCAGTATGCAAGGATACAAATACTAACTATATAACAGGAATTTAGAGCATCTGCTCAGCATAAAATATTATTAAATGTCATAAAAACATGATATAGTTGATAATAATTAGCACGCCCTGAGTGGCTTATTGACTAAACAGTCTAGGTATTGAGAGAATGTTCCCAGATGCCCAACATTAGTGGAGATTTTCAGGAAAAATTGCAGTTATCTCTGGAAGAAATAAGAAAAACAACTGTAAAGAGGACACTCCCCTATCACTAGCATTCCTGATACTCTTCAATCTGTACATATTTTTTGCAACCAAACAACCTGCATTTTACAAAATCTTTAAAATTGAGATTATTCCTGTGACACATGGCAGAGCAAAGAAGGTTTGAAACTAATCTCACATAGATATTGGACGACTATGTTCAGGATAAGAACATTCTTCATGACCAAAATAGGAGAGCACATACTCCTTTTAAGAGCAGCATGAGAAACCATGGAAAGCAGTAACCTAACTGGATTGCAACTCTACTAAAGCCATCTGGATATGAAATAAAAGTATTTCCTTTCTGGAACAATGCAATGGACTATGGAATGGATATCATATTATTATACACTCAAAGAAATAAACTTACTAGGCACACTAGAGAAATGATTTAAGGGAAACATGAATCCTCTCTCCTGTGAGTTGAATATTACTCACTTTGACTTTTTCTAGAAAAATGTCCAGGGGCTAAGTCTGTTGAAAACATTAATGTGATTTTCAATGATGCCAAATTAGACCAATTAAAAAAAAAAGTCAGCTATGTCTTCCCCTCACCATCCATAAAATAGGCTTCCCAGATACCCAGTTTCTTTTAGATGGATGACTGAAGGCTGGATTCCAAACTATGCTGATAGACAGAAACAGACATGGTAACTGAGGTATGAATATGCTTTCAGGCTTAAAAATCTGAATTGACTAAGATAGAAGCTATTTAAAAGAAAATAAAAGAGCCTTAAATCCCTGGTGATCAAGTAATTGGCAATCAAGGTGGAGAATTACACAACACAGAGTCCTCTTGTCCTTTCAAGAAAGATCACTATCTCTAAACTTAATAGTTTATTTAATCATATGCAGTATTTTATATGCTGTTAGTCAATGGGATGGATGTATGTGTATGGGTAAGTGTGTGCTGAACTTGCCTCAGCTATCTGCAGTTCTGCAACATATTACATGCATCACTGGTCATTTCTCATGGCGTCTTCAAGCATCTCTGTTAAACGAGATGGAAGCAACAAAGACTGAATATTGATTTGTTGAGAATGAATAAAAAACCAATTTTACAACCTGGGGACCATTTTAATTTAGCAAAATTTGGTCTCCTGTGAAAATACAAATCCTTTCACATTTGCATTGTCCTATCTTGGAGAAAAGAATAAATTAAAGAAGTGAACAAAATTCTCTGCTCACTACATTGATATTTCTCTGCCTGCTGCAGCCATAGATATATTGGAAATTACAATGTTTAACACCACAGGCACTGCCCCCACTTCCTTATGAAAAAGGTCATCTCACTTGTGTTTGTATTATTGTGGTATGTTTTTTTCATATTCATTACAGACTTCTGTGAGGCTCTAAGGACAGCATCGATTAAATGTGGACAGTCAGTCTAGAGCATTAATCAGACAAATAGTTCCATTTGGAAAAATCACACTTTTTTGTTGCTTCATTTCATCTTCTTTTTGCCCTTGCCTTTTGATTTAATTTACTCATATACTTATAGACACCACCTCAGTGATTAGGGGTAAGATGACAGTCATAATTTTTCTGTTCAAAGAAGAAAACATTGCAGAGGCTGGTGTCTGAAAACCTGGTAAAGGTATTAATCTCTTCTTGAGAGTATCAGCCCATCCTATGTCTTCCAAAGTGCTGTGTCCAAGAGCAAATTCCAAGTAAAACACACTATGGATAGTATATTTATGAGTTACAAGGTTCAGAGTAAATCTTCACATTCAAATTTCTGCTCCTTCACTTACCCCATAACCTCACAACTTTTTGAAGCCTCACTTTCATTATCTATAAAGTGGTAAGGTTGAGTGAGAATATGATAAAATAACTATAATGGAAGTAGCCAGTACCTGGAATAGAGCTTTTGCTCAATAACTGTTAATGATAATCCCAGGGATACAGGAGGCCTATGGAGACCTACTTCTTATGGAGTCAACAGAATTATCTGGAGCTGCTAGTTAAGAATATTTTTTTTATTCTCTATCCAATAGGTAATAACTTAGATACTATGTTTGCTACATGCCCAACAATCCTTCCAGGTGAGTCTGATGGGCAGTCAAACTTGCAAACCACTATCTTATTCATCTCACCCTAAATTTCACTGTTAAAGTCCTTTCTGCAATACTGCTACCAAATATTTCTGTAACCTCTGTTTAAATACTGAAAATAGTGAACACAAAATGTCTTTGGAAACATCTCTGTCTATATATAACAGCTGTCCAAAGTGGTTTCTTCTACTCAAGTAAAATTTCCTTTCCTTACTGACTGATGCAAATTCAGACCTCTAGAGTCATGCAGGGAAAAAGAGCAACCCCTCTGTGTGTCCAGGAGCCTTTCATCCATTTGAAATCGCAGTTGTCCTCATGTCTCCTCTCCTCCAGATGAATATATCATTGACCAATTTGCTATTTATATCATATAGATGTCTCAAATCAGCAGCTTCTAGGCATGTTTTGCTGACTTCAGAGACTCAGTTCTTTTTCATTGTTGTTGTTTTAATTTAAGCCTATATTTAATAGTTAGAAAATATTGATTGAACTAAGGATTCATAGATTAACTAAGGCTTGGGACATATCAAGAACTTGAAGTGTGAAACAAGATAAACATGATTAAGTACTGACATTATTAATTCAGAAGAAAAGTACTCAGAGGATTTTAAAGATGATAGAAACACTTTCCTCGCCACCCTTAAATCTAAATTTTAAGTCCTATCAAATGATTCTTCTCAAATAGTTTGGTTCCACACTAGTCTCACTCATCCTTGTTGCTGGAGTTAATGTAATTCTTCCCTCATCGCTACGACCATTTCTCAGGTTCTCACTTATGTCTCCCCATTGATTTCTTGAGGAAGTTGCTTAGTACATACACGATCTCAGTGTATATTATGTTAAAATTATAGATAACTGGATCCAAAATCAAGATGTGTGATTCATTTGCTTTTGGATGAATTCAGAAATGTACCTTTGTTAACTTAAGGAAGGTGAGTCAAACATCAAACTTTGAGAAATGCCTCGATTAATTCTTCAACATCTGTTCAGAATTTTGCAGAATGCTCCTTATTTGGGTTTGTCTGATATTTTTTTCATGATTAGACTAAGATTGTGGATTTTAGGAAAAGAAAACCCTTGAGGAAGTGCAATTCTCATCACCTCCTATCAAGAGTAAACACAATCATCATGACTTATGTTTGTAAAGATTCTGATAAACTATAATGGGCAGCTGCTATGGGATTCCACCTGATGGCTGCTCTGTGAAAATACTGTGCAGTGTTGCCTGATCTTGATTTTTTCATCGGAATTCAGATATCTGTGTTTATGTGAAATAGCTAATAGTCATGGGGATGTAAAATATAGCATAGGGAATATAGTCAATATTATTAAAACTATGTATGGTGTCAGATGTGTACTAGATTTCTTGGGGTGATCACTTCATAAGTTATACAAATGTCTGACCACTACGCTATACACTTGAAACTAATATAATATTTATGTCAACTGTAATTGAAAAATAAATTTTTAAAAAAGAACAGATTCTTAGGAAGCATAATCCCACAGGAATAACTAACCAAGGTCCCCACAGAGTTTCTTTATTTGTAAAATGGGAGAAATTTATAGAATTGCTGAATTGTTATGAGGAATCAATGATAAATGCTAGATAAAGTGTAACACATAGAGAGGAGGCAACCAAAAGAACAATTTATTCAGAGGCTTGAGAGTATGACCATTCTGGGTTTGAGCCTTAATTTCCATATGTATCAAATGGGTAAAAGACTAGGCCTGGAGGAGGCCTCTTACACCTCTGCACAGTCCTCCCATGTGCATGCGCGGGATATGCCTCCCTTCAGTTTATCCCATTTTGCTTGTCATCTGCTTGGCATTCTTCACAATTGCTCACCCACTGAAGGTTATCCTCCTATATTCAAGAGCGCTTATGGATTTTCTGAGTATCCTGGCTAGCATTTCAAAGAATTTGAAGTAAATAAAAGAGGCTGTATTTTATGCTGAGTTTCTGTATTGAATCAATTCCTAACATGTACATCAAATGGACATTTATCATCAATTCATACCCTTTTCTAAGAATGCAGCTTCTTTCCTTATAAGGAAATTTCTCTAATTGCATGTAACTATTTCCTTGCAAAAAGTTTAGCATATGCTATCTACAGCTGTCCCCTTCTGCTAAAAGGAGTCTCTCTCTCATCCACATACTGATTAACTGGGTCCTTCGGAATGAGCCTCTTAAAGATTTTGAGAAAAATTTTCATCCGACTTCTGATATATCCAGGGTAGAGGACAAGCTGATCTTTTCACATGTTCATGACTTATTGCCCCTAATTCAGCACCAGAAAGAGCTGCACATAGTTAATGAACTGAAAAACAAAACTGAATTAGGGTTGATCTCTCTGAAAACAAGTGTCTTTGGTGGAGCCGAGCTTCCCTTTCTTGTGAGATAAACAAAGACTGGGAACTGCTCACCCATCAGCCTAAGCTGTCTCAGCTGCCTTTCAGTAAGACTGAGCTATGCCACAACTGCTTCCTAGAATGTAAAATCCAAATCAGCTCAGGATCAGGTTGCTAAAGACACAAGCAAACACAGTAGCACCCAAGTATAACATAGAAGACGCTCTTCGAAAACCTCCAGCTCCGTGACTTTCAGACATCTTTTAGAGAAGAAACTCCAGAATCACATTAACATATTGCCATTCATATAGAGTATCATATAGAGTATCAACTCATCAGTGAGTAAAAGTCTAAAAGTCTAATCATGGAAACTAGGAGAGTAGTTTAATTTCGAATCTAACCAAGAGTTCTCTTCAAATTAGGTATCTCAAAGTGAAAAACGTGTTACAGGACAAAGTAAACTTAGAAAAGCCCACAGTTCATTGCCCAGATCTTTCATATCATCATTATCAGGACACAAGGTTAGTAATTCAAGCCCTGAGGATTGATGGAGAGTCTCCAAACCCAAGTGAAACACTGAACATATGTTGTTGGGTTCTACTAAAGGTAAAGATCAAATTTATGTTCTCTCTCAAAATTCTGTACCTTTATTTTGGAGTTTTCGTTTTATGATTTCGATGAGTCTGTTGCAGTAGGTTTCCCTGCTAATGCTTTGAGATTTGTAAGTGAAAAGTATCAACGATGTGGTCTAGAGTTTACAAGAAATTTATTTTCATTTTCCTGAGTCAAGTGCCAAATTTACATCTACTCAGTCTATGGCATCAAGATGACCCCTCAGGAATTTTGCAGTTTAGGAGATGGCTATTCCAGCTGTGCATATGGGTATGTCCACTTTTACTTATTCAATTATTATTCAATTATTCAAACTATTCAATTTTACTGTCAATTATTCATTGATTGAATGTATATATTTATTTATTTATTTATTTTTACTAAACATCTATTAAGTGCTTGGTGTGGGAAATACCTGGGTCAGCCAAAGTTGCTGTTAGAAGAGATGCTAGTGGAGGTGGAAATAACTGGAGACAGACATCTTCTCTAATCAAACAATATCTCCCACTGTCCCTCCATTATCTGTAACTATACTCTGAGATTTATAAATACCAATTCCTTTGAAAATATATAGAATGCACAAGACAGTACAAATAAAAGAAGTTATTTATATATCTGTGGTGATACAAAATTACCCTTTGAAGAGGCAACATGCTAGTCTTAACTATCCTTTTTTTTCTTTTTTTTTTTGCTGGAGTGAATTTGTGTTTTTATTTTGGCTTAGTTTTTTCTTTAGCTATTTGAGGGTTAAGCATCTCTGAGACTTTGAAGTTCTGAGACAGGCTACTCTTTGCTGCCATAAAGAGTACAAGAACAATAGTAGACTTGTGGAGAAGGGGTGGCACAGGAAGAAAGAATATTTCTTCTTTTTTTATTCTTCTTTTTTCACTTTTTGAGATGTCTTTGAATATCAGTAGGTGATGCCAGGCAAACGAGCTGATGCACAGGTGGCAATTGCAGGACTGACTATTAGAGAACTGGGTGTGGAAGTCCATAGTATATAAACAGAAGCAGCGGCTGATTGAGTGAAAGTATTCATCTACAGAGTTTTTGTTTTTAATGAGAAGTTATGTTCAGGAAAAAAAATCTAATAAGGCAGATAGTATGCTCCCTTCAACTGAAGAAAATCAGTCCCAGGGAATTTATTTAATTTTCTTTTCAAAATATAATCAATGATAAAGCCAAAAGTCCATTTAGTTTTTAACTCAGTGTCCTTTTCACTAAACCATACTGCGCCTTAGGTCAACAAATAACTTGATGAGTGTCAACTATGTGCCCAACATCTACAAGCTACATAGAGAAAACAAAGTGAGGATGAGGCAAAGTCCTATATCAGTCTGAAATAGTGTTGTACATGTGCTACCTGACTAGTTGCTAGTGCAGATGCTAATCCCCAGGATTGGAAGCTCTTAGCTCATTTTTCACCCTTTTATTAAGCTTATTTTTTGATGACGTTAACCCTCTTAATCATCTCTTTCTCTAGAAAGCCTAGTCACAGCAATGTTGGTGACAATTTTGAAGCAGGTATTTTTAAAGGTGTGTGTGCATGTGTGTGTGTGTGTGTGTGTGTATCTTAACTCCTCAACTGGATATAAGAATCTTCAAGAATAAAAAAATCTACTTGAGATGTTCTTAATTGATCTCTTCCAATACAAGATATTAAAGAAATATTAATTAGAAAAAAAATCAAAGAATTAAAGGCAATTTAAGTGTTATAAGTGATAAAAGTAAATCAAATAGCAGAAGCACTTATTAATGACTTGGCTAATGAATAGAAGTTCTGGTTTGGGGTCCAGAAATCATGAGCTGTAATTTAGAGAATGAAAGAGTAAAATGTAACCACCGTGCAATCTAGTTTACACTATTTATAAGTTGTAAATAAAGCTACTTTTCCTGAGTTTTGTGGAGCTGTTTTGGAGGAAGTGCAAATAATGCTCATGTACCCTAAAATCAGTATGTCTTATTGGCATTTCAGCCTCTGTCAGAATCAGTGAAATATTTCTAGTTTAGACACTTTAACGATTCTGCACTGTACCTGGGTGGCTGTACCTCAGAGAAATCTCTAATCTTGACAAATACTCATTAAAATGAAAGGTCACTGGAGCCCCTGGAGGAGGGCCCTTTCAGGAAGCCAATTAGCTTAGTTACAACCCATGATCCTATCTGTTCATCACTTTAAGGCTGTTATCCTATTCTCTAATATATTTTTTGATCTGAAATTAGTTTTCATTCAGTGTAATATTGCCACAAGAAGAATTTAGTTGTAACATCAGTATTGCCTGGTCAAAAATGATTCTAAGAAAAGAGAAAGTGGGATAATTAGAGAATCTCAGGATAAAACCGAATTGTCAGGGATGTGTCACTAATTAAGGATAAAAATGAAACCTCTCATGGTGATGCCACACAGAACTCGCTCCATTGTAGTTGTGAGATCCTGCTGAGGATAATATCGACAACTAAAAGAAGTGATACTGATATGATGAGTTACGGAAGGCAATACAACATGGTTCTTGCTCTTGGTTCTGAAATAACCTTTTCACCCACCATCAAAGAATGGAGGGTCAGAGCCAGATTGCAGGATATGGTAGATAGAACCAGTCTTTGATATACCGTGAAGTTAGGTATCATTTGAACTCTCAGTTTCTGTATAACAAATCATCCCTAAACCCTGAATTGCAAACACTTAGCAATGCTCCCTCCCCATGCCCCTACTTGCTCTCCAACTCTCCATTTGTTTGAAAGTGTCTATGACTATGCTACTCCTCCCGAGAGTATATCCATCAAAATTTATACTTTATTTTGTTTCATATATTTGATTCTCATTCTGCTGCCCTCAAGGACTAAGTAGGGGAGCAAGAGTAAAGTGAAAACAATATTTGTGGTTCACTAACTATTTAACAGGCCAGACTATAAAATACAGTTTTTTATTTAATATCTATCATTATGGATGGATCACAATACAAATATCATTGTCTATAAATTTTAAGTTGCAAGAGCTGAGATTCAGAGAGGATAAATGATTATTTCAAGGTCATAGATTTGTTACTGGTAGAGTTTTGATTTAGTTCTAGGTCTGCTGACTTCAACATTCATGCTCTTTCTACTGCAAAATGTGTTTATAAGTAATTGTAAAAAAAAGAGTAAAATAATAAAATAAATACTAGCAATTGTAAACGAAAGCCAGGAAATTAGAAGGGATATTAACTCAGAGAATTTCTTTTTCAAATCCATATTCCTGGTGTCTGGTATAAATCCTTAGAGAATTGAGACTTAATATGTATTTACTGAGTATATATTCTGCCTGAAAGTGACAGGAGGATACAATTTTCCAGGGTGTGCGTGTGTGTGTGTGTGTGTGTGTGTGTGTGTGTGTGTGTGTGTGTAGGAAGTACAATTTGAGATTGGCCTTAAAGAATGGGAAGGTTTTGGATATGTATACATTAGGAATTAAATGATGACTTCCTGGCATATAGGGACAGATGAGCAAAGATATCAAGGCAGAAAATACTAAAAGGTTTTTGAAGTTGTAAATAGTCAAGGCTCAATAAGTCAAACCCTTGAGACAGAAACAAAATTCTCCTTTAGAATTTTAGATCCTAGCCTACCTGAATGTAAATAAAGAGAGTGATACTTCTGAGTAAGAAAAATTTGATTCTAACTAGAACTCTCCACACATAGATTGTCACAAATAAGTTTATTTCTGGGACTTCCCCACAGTAGTAGTTCTCAATAAAGTCCTCTTGGGGGACCTCAGGCAAGCATGTAAAATGGCCAGGTACAACTGAGACATCTCTTTGAAGCAAGTATTCATCTTTAAAATACCAGTGATTTTGCGTTTATTCATGTTTGGTTTAGTATAAAATGTGTCTCTCAGATCATTGAGCAAAATGAGCAGTCCTGGGAAAATGGGCCATATGTACCTATGACTTTAGGTATCCTGTAACAAATTGCCTACACATCATTGAAGACCCAATTTGCTGGTTAGAATCTGGTTGTTCAAGAATTTAACTTGTTGACATATCTTCTTTTCAGAAAAAAAAATAATAAAACAAAAAATGGTGTGACATTTATTTGTTATTCCTATTTAGAGAAAATTAAATTCATTTTAACAACTTTATGAAGGTATCTTTAACATACGAAAATTACATATGTTTAAAGTGTGCAACTGGTTGTTTTGATATATGCATACATTGTGAAAAGATCACCACAATCAAGCTAAATAGCTTGTCTATCACTTCTACATAGTTACCATTTTTTGGTGTGTATGTGTAGTGAGAAAATTTCATTTAAGATCTATCTATCCTCTTGGGAAATTTCAAGTATACGGCACTGTTAATAGCATACCATGACGTGTTAGATCTCCAGAACTTATTTATCTTGTATAACAAAATTTTTGCACTCTTTGACCAACATCTCATTTCCCCTAATCCCCACTGTCAGTCATCCTTCTAAGCTCTACTTCTATTAGTTTGACTATTTTAGATTTTTCATAAAAGTAGAATCATGCTGTAAATGTCTTTCTATGTCTGGCTTTTTACACTTTGCTTAATGTCCTCTAGAGTTATCCATGTTGTTGTAAATGGCATGATTCTCTTCTATTTTAATGATGAATATTTTAAGTATATATATATATATATACATATATATATGTATATATATATATATGCGTGTGTGTATATGTACGTATATGTATATGTGTGTGTGTTCACTTTTCTCTACTTATTCTACTACCAGTAAACATTTTAGCTGTTACCATACCTTGGTTATTAATGTCTGTACCAATTTACATTCCAATAAACAGTGCACAAAAGTTCTCCTTCACCATCTCCTCACCAACACTGATTTTTTGTCTTTCTGACAATAGCCATTCTCACAGGTATGAGATGATATCTCACTGCAGTTTTGACTTAAATTTACCTAATTATTAGTGATGTTGAATACCTTTGTACATACCTATTGGCCATTTATATATCTTCTTTGGGAAAATGTCTATTAGGGTGTATTTCCCATTTTTTAAATTGGGTTGTTTGCTTTCTTGTTAATTGAGTTGTTTGAGTTCCCTGTTTTGGAAATTAACCCTTTGTCAGATATATAGTTTATAAATATTTTCTCTAATTCCATAAGTTTCTTTTTGTTAATTATTTTCTTTGTTGTGCAGAGCTTTTTATCTATTTTTTGCTTATCTATTTTTGCTTTTAATAATACATTTGTGATTTTGGTGCTGTGACCAAAGAATCATTACTGAGACCATTGTGAAAAGCCTTTTCTCTGTATTTTCTTCTAGTAGTTTTAGTTTCAAGTTCTACATTTAAGCCTTAAGTCCATTTGAGTAAATTTTTACATATGTGTGAGATAAGGGTACAGTTCACTCTTCTATATGTGAGTATCCAGTTTTTTCAACCTCATTTATTAAAGAGACCTTTTCCCCATTGTGTGTTTTTGGCCCCCTTTGCAAAGATCCATTGACTGTAAATGTATGTATCTATTTCTGGATTCTCTATTCTGTTCTATTGGTTCATATATCTGTTTTGACAGTGCCATACTTCTTTGATTACCATAGCTTTGTAATGTATTTTGAAATTGGGAAGTGTGATGCTTTCAGCTTCTTTCTCAAGATAGTTTTGGCTATTAAGAGTTTTTGTGGTTCTGCATGAATTTAGGATTTAGATAGGGGTTCATTGAATCTAGATTCTAAGGAGGTAACTCTGGTCATGTCGTGAGCTTACAGAAATTGGGTCTAGAAATGTCAGCTTAAAGAAAATGTTAGTTTGTTGGTTTTCAATTTTTTTATTCCAGGGAAGTAGTTTTTAAGATCCAAATAAAGTTATGTCATAACCAAATTCTAAAAAAAAAAAGAGAGAGAGAGAGAAAGAGAGAGAGAAAAAAGTAAGCAAGCAATCAAAACACCATTCTACAAAGAAAAGCATAGAGGGGAGCTCCATGAGAGAGTCTGTCGCTGCTTCCAGGTGCATTTTCTCTCCAAAGTACACCTTGTTTTTTTCTCTCACTGCAGGAATCCCTTCCATTAGGAACCCCTAATCTGGCAGAAATCAGATTCCCAGAGAGAGGCTCTATGAAGTGACCACATTACCTATAAAGCAGAATAGCTCTTCTATTTTTGTCCTATTATTTCTCAAGCCAACTAAACAACCATTAGGTGGACTCCACTGCCTTAGACCCTTGCACATTTTCTAAGCAAAAAGATAGGTAAAATATTCAGTTTACTTAACCAGGAAAAAAGCAAAAATGATAACAGTCATGAAAAAAATACTTTCAATGACAAGAGCTGATGTTAGAATTTCACTATCTTTTAGCATGACAATACCTGATACTTTTATGGCACTTTCTAAGATGAATAAATGTATGGATTATGATTAATTCAAGGAGTATGTTCTTCTTATGTTCTTCCCACCCTCCCACCCTTAAATCCATTTTTGACTTAACATTATGTGACAAACTCTGCTGAAAAACAATGAATAAGACAAATCCCCTCTTCTCAAGAACGATAGAATCTAATAAAGCAAAAAAAGTAACAGAAAAGAACATAACCTGTGATACAAAAGAAATGGAAGAGAATGATCCGAGGTAGGGTGTTCCCTAAGAGGGAGGATCATTCCAAAAAATGCTCATGGTGTCCTAAAAAACTATCAGGTAATCAGATTAGAATTCTTAGTTCCACTTTTTATGTGAAGCAATTGAGACTTAGAGAAATTAATGAACTTGCCATAGATCACACATCTTGAATCTAAAAAAGTAGTAGATTCAAGACTAAAAACAGCAATTTACTTCCTTTCTATCAATCCACATACTGTCTCAAAAAAGAAAAGGTATATTTAAAACTGCTAATTTAAAAATTATCAGAACATAACAATAAATTATACTGACTTGTACATACTTAAAAGATCCAAAGCTGATACCATCTGATTTATAAATTTTGATTCAAGAGTTTATTGGTGGAAAAAATCTTAAATTTTAGCATCAAAAAAATACTATTCTTACATGCGAACCTCTTTTTACCAGATTCTATGTACATCTTCCAACTTTTCTGCCAGAAGAAACAATTAGCATTCCATAAATAGATCAATATTTTTCCATACTGTAGATGATGAGATCCAATCTCCAGTGGCCCTATATGCACACTGGCACCAAAACCATGTCATAAGACCAGTGGTAGGCATTTTCCTAGTTCTCCATTTCGAAGATGAGGAAACAGTTTCAGCAGTATTCCTCAGCATGCCTCATCTCACACAGCTGAAAAGTGTTGAACACAGGATTTGAGAAGGCCTTTAAGAGCCCGAAGGCCTGTTCCTCCTCCTCTATCAGGGTTCATTGTATTTTTTTATTCTGGTATCTTTGCAGTTATAGTTATAGCTAGAGATTTTAGATGCTTTATATCTGGGAATCACCACTTTTCTTGTATAAAAATTTCTTGATTCTAAAAAAAAAAAAAAATTTAACCAAAATGTCTCCATTTTCTACCATTCAACATTTTCTTCCTCAACCTTACTATCTTCTAGAGGAAGCAGCTATTACAGCTACAGCTGAGCACACCCACTGGGGTGAACATACTTGTCTTTCCAAACAGGGCTCACATGAAGATGTGCAGAAGCAGCCAGTTATTATTCATATTTTGGCTTTATTTCCAAGATGTTCTGGCTATAATAATGTCTGAATTTGAAGATTTGTTTCCATAACCTGAGCCTACTGTGTGAACTATTGACTGTCTATGTATTAGTTTCCAAGAAATGAATTGAAAATGGACGTATAATTTTACCACAAGTGTCAAAATAAAGAAGGGAGTCTTGTGAAGCAAATTTTAATAAAAGTAAATCATCCTGACCCATATTCTATAGATAATATTTCCTTGGTAGAGAAGAGAAGTGGCTGACAGAAGAAGCCTCACCACCACTATTTTAATTTTCACATACTATTTTTAGCTTTTAAAATAGACTATAAATCATAGTAGAAGAGAAATGAGATTCATAATGAGTTAGAAACACAAATGAGTTTCATAAAATATTTATCTGCAATGAAGTGGGGTTTGATGTTATCTGAACATTAAAAAACATAAATAGGGCATTTCATTGTACACAGACTTTCTATAATAGGATTTCAGAAGGGTATTTTTAGTTAAAGGTCCAGTCATGGGTAAAAATAATAACAATGAAATTCTGAAAGAGTCTATACTTTGTTTTTTAATTCACCTCTGTTTTCCAAATCTAAACTTTAAAATATAGTGATGATAGATACTTTGCACTACATAGTAACTTGGTGTTTGTACATTTAATATGATCATTGTGATAATTTAATAATGATTCCAAGGGTTGATTTTTATGAATAATCACAGTTTCCCCACAGGATTTTTGGGAAGAATAATAAGCCAGGACATGTATAGGACCTATTCAATGATTCCTGTGAGGACTGAGGATGGGTGCCTGGCACACAGTAAGTGGTTAATAAACATTGAGTGTTACTTCCCAGGCTTTCTGGAGGTCTATGAAAATATGTCCCAACTGTATTCTTTATTGTTTAATGCCAATAAGCGACATTGGAATTTTCCCTGTCTCCATGGTCTATATCTAATTTCTATCATAGGTTTTCAAATCTTATGTGCTCCTTGGCTATATATTTTTCTCAAAGACTTTGATTTTCAGAGCAGTTTTAGGTCATCAACAAAATTGAGAGAGAGATAAAGAGATTTCTCATATAACATATATAGCCGTTCCCGTTATCAACATCACTTATCAGAATGGTACATTTTTCTTAATCAAGGAGGAGTCTGCATTGACATATCATAATTATCCAAAGTCCATAGTTCATCTTAGGGTTCACTCTTGGTATTGTATATTCAATGAGTTTGAATAAAAGTGTAATTACATATATCCACCATTATAATGTCATATAGAGTATTTCCCCTGCCCTAAATATCCTCTGTGCTCTGCCTATCCATCTCTCCCCAATCCTAAGCAACCACTGATCTTTATACTGTCTCCATATTTTGCTTTTTCCAGAATATCGTGGAGTGGGAATCATTAGGTATGTAGCCTTTTCAGACTGCCTTCTTTCACTCTGTACTATACATTTAAGTTTCTTCCATGTCTTTTCATAGCTTGACAGCTCAAATCTTTTTAGGACAGAATAATATTTCATTGTCTGGATGTACCACAGTTTAGGCATTCATCCACTGAAGGATATCTCGGCTGCTCCCACATTTTGGCAATTCTGAATAAAGCTGCTATAAACATTTGTGTGCAGGTTATTGTATGGACATAAGTCTTCAACCTTGCTCTAGCTTTAAATATTTAGTCTAGAAGTTTTGTGGCTCATATACTGTCACTCTTCTCCCCTATATCCATGATACTCAGCACTAATCAAACCAAGCAGTTTCTAACTGAGTCTACATAAGGCCTTGGGATCCCTTTTAACACATACTCTAAACAGTCACTTATCAAATGGTTTTAGTCAGTACATGAGCTGTAACCCATTTTCCATTCCTTTCCTGGAAACACAGCCAAAGACATCATTCTGAGCTGAAGTTTGAGAAGGGAGTTAAATTGTAGGAGGGAGTTAAAGTGTTAGGAAGAGGACAAGAAGATGACTGATGTTTTTTAGCATCTGCTAAGCCCATTCCTTGTCCTGGACACTTATGCTTCATTACTCCAAAATGGTGATTTATAAGAGTATAAATTAGTGCATTTGGAAATTTGTCAAAATGAGACTTCAATAATAAAATATCTAGATTCATGCAGGTACTATTGTAAATATGACAGCACCATTTATCCTCCAAATGGCTGAGAAGGGAAGGATACAGAGAATGACAGCTGACAGTTTCTTTTAACATGTGGAGAAATATTACTGCACCTCTTTTTTCAATTGTAGGAAGGTCAATTAAACTTAAATGCAGAAATTATAGTGAGAAAGAAAAATGGACCAATGTAAAATTTATGTCGCAGTAACTGGAAATTTTCATATGTTCTCAGCATCCGATCCTTTATTTGAAGAATATGTAAAAGGGAATAGTCTTTCAATGTGTCCTTCTAAGAAAGAAAAATGACTCCAAATATTAAAAACGTTTTCACATGTGAAATGAAAGTATGAAATGAATGATAGAAACGTTTCTATTATTCTGTCATCCTGAAAGGCAACAGAAAACAGACCTGGATTATACCCTTTCTGTGAGTCTACTCAGTGTAGCAGTTACTCTGCCCAGCACGGCCTCCTCACCCCGCATGAACTCAGCAAAGCTGAGAAGTGAGAAACAAGGGAGATTAAGGTCATGCTACCAATTGCCACCAAAGCAGAGACTAGAAGGTACTTTCCAGTTTTTATCCTTACCCAGACTTTAAGGACTGTGCCAGAAAAACTTGTAGGTAATTCTAACTCTTGGCTTCACTACACTCCTGCCCACGGCTGCTGCTTTCTACTTTGCAGTATATCTTTCTCTTTTATTCTCCTTCAAACTGGATGATGTTTACTTCAACCTACATTTCACCTGGATACACACACCTGTTCTCTTATCTTTGCTATTCTAAGAGCAGACCTCAAAACAGCAGCATTGGCATCCCCTGGAAGCTTGACAGAAATGCAGAATATCATCCCCAAATCAGAAGTACTAAATCAGATCTAGTGTTTCACAAGATACCTCATGACACCATGCACATTGAGGTCATTGCTCGCAGTCACACTCCTACCTGCTTAGCGTGCCTCTCCCTTGTTTGTTAATTCTTGCTCTATTTCCCCTCTCACTCCCTACCCGTCCTTCTATGCAATAGAGCCAGAAGCAGGAGGAGAGAATGCCTGATTTCTATGCATCTTCACTAAGAACACTATTTCAAGTCCTGGTGTCTGTGATAAAAAGAAAAACTGTGAGGACACTGCAGAACTTCTCATCTTGGGTGAAAAAAGAAAATCTCTTCTAGATCTTGCAAGAAGCTTCAGTATCTGTCTTCTGCCACCCTTCCAATGTCCTCATATTCACTTGTCAGAAGTGAACCTGCTTAATGTTACCTGTTCCATTAACATGGCCAAGACACCTATTCCTGCTCCAGCTTCAGCAATCACTGAGGACAGCTGCCACCATTTTCTCCTCCACAAACCCCTCATTTCCTCATTTCCACTCTGAACTGATTTGGCTGATTCCACCATCTGCAGCTCCTCTTGGAAATCCACTCTGCTATATTTTAATGGCTGCAGTGGCTCTGTCCAACCTCTGTAATTTTGAGGATACATGAGGGCAGATATGCCCTCAGCAGGACATCTCTCCTGCTCCCTGCTCCCATCCTTCACTCAGTCTCCTCTAATCTCTATGGTGATTTCCAAACAGCTGCTTATAAGAATGCTAATGTGGTCATACTGAGCACAGTCCCTGGCTAGCCATTATAAAGAGCAGTTACTAGAAAGCTTATTTGTGCATGTGTATGTTTTTGAGTCCTGAAGCCCTGATTTCATTAATGCCCACAGAGAGTTCAAGGTCTGTCAGAATGATAAAGAATCATTTTCATTATAAACTCCAATTTACTTCTTTTCTACTCATTCCCTCAAATTTTATTAGTTAGTTATGATCATCAGAAACCAGAAAAAAGGAGAAAAGCCTACCTATATTTACGGTGTGAAGCCAGGAAACGTACTCTTTTCTCTTTGAGTGTGGGTTAAGGAATTGAGAATATGACATTCAGGAAATACATCTTATTCTTTTGAGAAAATTGGCAGGGTCATCCATCACGGGTCATTTACCCAAGTTCAAGGTTAGAAGTTTCTCTGAAGGTTTATTTTCCTGAGATAAAAAATAAAGGGGGAGAAAAGGAAAAAGAGAGACAGAAACACATATTGACTAATTGATAAATGGGGGGAGGGGGAGACATGAGATAGAAGAAGGGAAACAGTTCTCTAGAAAGCAGCCAATGCCAATAAAATAAATGATGTTTGGGTGTGGAAAAATGCATATCCTTCCCAGTTTCACCCACTTTAACATTTCTAAATCAGCCTAAATGGAACAGCATTTATTTTAGAGGTTTTATAATAAATAGCAGTCTTCTCCTGCCCTACCTTTTGCTTAACTTAGTTAGAAATTTGAAAGTTCCCCTTATGAGGTAGAAAAAAAAATTCTGTTATATTGATTTGGTACTTGAATAAATTCCCCAGACCCTCTGATGGAGGGACCCTGAGCTATACTCTAGCCTAACTTTGTTCCTTCCATTTCTCACACTAAAATCAAGACTTTCTTGATTACAGTGACAAAAATCTAATTTAAACTGAGTCTTGAGGCCCTTAAGCTAAAAGAAGCAAACAAATCAACTGAGAAACTGCCTTTAGGTAAGGCTGGATCTAGAAGTTCAACAAAATCATTAGGTATCTTCCTCTTTCTAACATTTGTCTCTGTGTCCCCTACTTGAACAGTGAAATATGTACATAGAAATTAGAAACAAGGGTTGTGTACATTTTGTGTCTATAGTGCAGTCTGACCATCTGTAAAATCAGGATAGTAATCCTAACCACATATTATATAGGAGAAATACCTAAGAAAAAAGTCTCTAATACACATTAAACTTCAGAATGTTACACCTAAATTATGTACCTTCCCAGATTAACCCCTTTAGTTTCAATTCCATCTTCCTAGCATGGATACGTGGGTATAATTGGAAAATTCACTGTGGATTGTTTTCCTTCTCACCTTAGTGTCTTTTCTTCAGATACTGTACTTGCCTAATCCTACAATAAATAACTCTTTTAATTAATCTCCTTTTACCCTAATAATATTTCAATCTAAATGATTCAGGTTTATAACTAATAATATACTATCATGTGTTATTGACCTTTCACATGTTTCTTTTTGATTCTACGACTAATTGGAGGGTAAATACCTGAGGGAAGGCATATACTCCAGGGTATGTCTCTATCCTCCACTCACTTTCCAAAGGCTATGCCTAATAAATACTGAAATTGGAAAGGAGAAGATTGTACACCTTGTATCTATTGTTTTGAATAGTCATCTGTAATAAGGGGATAATCAATCTGACCTCATATGGCTGGTATAAGAAAAAATTAAAGGCAAGTAAACTGTATATATTTCTTCCATAAAGACAGCCCAAATTTATTTTCTTGGTGGTTGTTTCAGTTCTGACCACCATAAGTTCGCAATGCCAGACATAGGCCAACAGGCACTTATTATGGGTATATGAATAATGGGTATATAACATAAGAACCTATGTCCAGATTCTATTTCTTTTTCCATTTTCCTTATTATGACATGTTAAAATGACTGCCACCGTAAATAGTCACTTGCAAAATTTTCTTCCTTAAACTGAGTAGGAACATAAATGTTCTAATTTTTAAATATGTAACTCAAGGTCACAGAGAAATGATTGTTTGGAAGCATATTAAATAAACATTTTCAGGTAGCAGAACATACAGGAATTCTTCTCAGCAGTCTTTCCTCCACTTCTGACCTCTGAACATCCTTATACATTGACTCAAAGGGCAGGATAAAGTAGAAAAGGAAGAGGGAGGGCTGTCTGGGAACCCTGGGTAAATCAATGAGAATTTGTCTTTTTTCTCTCTGAGCAGCATTGTTTAGAAATGACAAAGTCACTACTTGGTAAAACCATGAAACTAAGAAATAAAAGTCACTGATTCTACTGTCAAAGTTTGGAAGGAGGAAAAAATAGCAAGTATTACTTGATCTATTGTTTGTTTTCTAATTAGAGGTATCAGCACAAAGGTGTCTTTATATATTGTACCATTTATTTGCCTATTACTGTGAATATATTTCTAAAATATAATGAGTCAATAAAATATTAAATCCTGGAAATACATGGGAATATTTGAACATACAAATGAAGAAAAAAGCTTTCTAACATACAAACCAAGAAACAGAGAAACAATGTTTCTTAATAAGAGAGGTTTAAAACAAAGATGAAGCAAAGGGAAGCATTTTGAAGTTTGAAGCCCTGATTTTAGCACCCTCATAATGGACAAATTTAGAGCCTGTTTTCATTGAACAAAGGTAAAATTTAAGGATGGGCATTAAAGTATACTGTGGGTGTATATGAGTATCAGTGACCCATACATAATATGGAAAAACATGTTCTCGCTCTGCTTAATTTGATAATGGACTTCATAAAAAGTTCAATAATTTACCTCATCAACTGTGTCCACAAGAGTAAATTCAGAATAGTGATGAAGCAAATATACTTTGGAGTCATACCAAACTGCCCTTCAGAACTGAGTTCCATCACTTTCTACTTGTACATTCTTGAGTAAACATCCTTTCAATCTATTTTTTCTCATCTGCAAAATTGGAATAATCCTAGTACCTCTAATTGTAAGATCACATGAGAAAATACATATTATATCTTTAGCACCACGCCTGGCACATAAAATGCGCTGAATAAATGTTGGTGATAATGGTGATGGTGACGGTGATAGTGATGATTATAATAATGATGATACTGGATTTTGTACCTATAGTAAGACCTATCCCTCTAAAGAATTCTTTTAGAGATCTGGAAACTATTAGAGATGCTCTTTAATATTCTAAAATAGCAAAGACTTTATAAAAAGTCCTCTGGAATCTCTCAAAATATTCATGAAATTCCAGGACTAACCAATATTAGGAATAAAAGGAAAGAAAGCCAAACATCTTCATTTTGTAAGCGTAGCAATTCAAGGTCACAGTCCAGTTAGCAGCATAATGACTCTAGACTCCTAGTCTAGTATTCTTTGAACTGTAATACACTGAAAACTGCACAACAGCCCACCGTACTCGCAAAACACTGTGACAAATCCTTTAAGCGGTGAATTTAATAGAGTTGGCACCATAAGGACACAAGTGGAATACGTTCTGATAGAAACAGAGTAAAAAATGACCAGCAAGTGGATAGGCAATAACAATTCTCGTCTGCTGTCTGCACTGTCCAAAGAATGAGAAGCACTCAGCTGTACACATGTGCCACAGGCCTGAAAAGCACATGGCTTTTTCTTTGTTGTTGTTGTTGTTATTTCTGAAACATGACAAATATTTCATGGAATGTTTACATCAATGACAATACAAATATTTCATAATGTACATTTTTAAAAATTACCTTTCCAAATCAAATCCCTGATGTAATGAAGAACAGTACCTTTTAATACTGGGAAAAATGGTAGGATGAGAAAATCAATGTTTTGTAATGACTCATGTAATAGGTAATTCAGGCAAGGATCACCTAAGGATAGTTAAAGGAGTTGGTGAAAGTCAGAATGGGTAAAGAGACGATCCTTTCGTACCACATCATAAACGCTTCCTTCTACAATTCACATGTGACCAAGTGACAGCTGTGAGAAGGTGAATGTTGAGGATATGAACTGCAGCCTGGTGATCTAGGAATTTAAACTCAGCACTATACTCTCAAAACTGTTTCTAAGCCGTGAAAAACTGCATTTGTAACAGCATGTTTGAGACAGAATTTTGCCATTCCTAGAACACAAGTCTGGGCAGAAATGCCTGGACCAGTCAAAAGTATCCGCGAGTATTCACGAGTGGCAGCTGACAAGCTGTGGCATTGACACGGAATGCTCTCTTTTCCTGAGACCCAAGATAATGAGGTAGCCATCGTCTCTCAGCCTCAGATAAAAATATTGAAGACTTTATGTTCTGCCAGAGGGATGAAATGTAAGAGTGTAACCTACATATATTCAACAACCTGTCCCTTCTCCCTTTACTTGAGCATCTCCGTCATTACCCTACCAGTTCTGTCCTATTAGCCCCATGATGAAAGGAGCAGCATGACTGTTCAAGCCAGCTTCTCTGTTTATTATGAAATTTCCCTGGTACTTGACAAAACACATCAGTGAGATTCTGCTCACCTCTGTAGGCCTCCCTTCTTGCTTGAGTGCACACCCACAAATCCAAACAGTGTTAAAGGATATTGATGAAGTGGATGCCTCTCTGAGAATGATGGCCTAGGAGGGAAACAGAAATCATGCATAGAAAGCAATCAGGAAATGTCAGCAGCCCTTTGGAGAAACCCTTCAAACATGCCAGAGCACCGAGACAAACATCAAAACTAATGGAGTGTTTTGTAAAGAGAAGTGTGTTTGCCCAGGAAAGGGAGGTAGGAAATAAAGTGAGAAGCCAACTATTGCTGTATGCGCTTTCTGGGGTAGAGGAAAAACACAACTCACAAGATGCCAGTCTGAAAAAAAAAAGCTGGAAAGTAAGTTGAGAATGGATGGCATAAACACAGGATTTTTGGCTGCAGGGCATTCATTTCCTTTCTGCTTAGAGCCTCTCATTTCCCTTGGTGAATTATTCTCCGTTATTTTCTAAACAAGTTGTTGAGGTGGGGAGAGGTTAATCCCCAATAAAAATGGCACATAAATTTGGCCTCAGTGATTAATTTAAAGTTAGTCACATGACCTAAGTAAGAGCCACCTGAATCATTGAGACACAGTTTTAGAACATTAATTGCAACTCTTACAAAATAGAGATCCTCTTATGCTTAACTTAAATAAAATTTCTCTGGGAAGCAAAAACTGAGATGAGGTTAGACATTTAAAAAAAAAAAACTGTATTGAGAGAAATATCTGGGAGGGCTGAGGGACAGGACTCTTTCTCTACTGGCTGTCCCATTATGAAACTGGAAAGCCCCTTTGAGAGGATCTTCTAAAGAACCACCTTAAACCTTTCAAAGATTTTGACATAGGGTCTTATTTACCCTTGATTTGTACTTTGGCACAATCCTCATTTCACTTGAAAATCTTTTACTTTCTGAAAAGATTAAAGATTAAAAAACATTTTACCAACCAGTCAAGCCTCAGCCTCTTGTTGCTTGAAAAAATAAACAGGTCTTTCTTTATTTCATTTCTCTTTCCACCTAACTTTTCACAGGGGGAAAAATTAAGCCAAAGAGAATCTAACATTTTGCATGGCTCACATATTCTCCATGTAAATTTCTTCTCCTCCTGGTCACTACTGCTGGTAGTTTCACTTATGCAAGTTGAGAGGTCTTTTTATTTTTCCAGCTTGATATCACCTTCTTCCTGCTTTTCTAACTTTATTAAACCATTTGTTTGTTTTTATAGCCTTGGTTAGCATTTTCACTGGATTTCCTTCAAATCTGGGTTTGATTACCAAAGTGAAACAGGTGTCTAGCTTAGGTAACAAAGGCTACAGAGAGGGCAATGCCAGTGAAATAAAATTAATTTACAACATGCTAAATAAGTGGAGAAATCTCAGCATTTCCCTAAAAAGCCTTTATTCTGATCCATATTTATTTTTTTCAACAATCACTATTTCCTGTGAGGATCACATCAACGGTAATGAAAGAGAAAAATGATGCATGGTAAGAAATTAATGTGTTTCATAATAGGTTATAAATCTTCACCTCTTTATTGCTCATGAACTTTTGATAAGCTTGACAAATTTTAGACCTCTGATTTAAAATAGAATTTTAGTTCTCTAAGTTACAGTGGGAAAAATTTCCCTATCTATCATTCGAATGGTTACATACATTCATTAGCCTACAAAATATCATGCAGAAAGTATTTTTTTTTATCTACACCAATCACTCATTTACATTTATCAGGAAGTAAAATGGTCATTTGCTGAGGACTCCAAATCTACTCTTAAGGAAAATACCCTCATAAACCATCATAACTATCGAGGTAAGTAAGATTTATAGATAGAGCTGCTATTGTAATCATATCTGCCTTAGGATTAGGGCCACTACAAAGGCCAAAAGCTGCATACAAAGAAATCAGAAACACTGAATGTAGCAATAAGACATGCAATGCTGCCTCTAGTGTACATGGAGTTCATGTTCTCAGCTCATGGAGGGGAGGTGGGGGGAGTCTATAGGGTTGTTCATCTCCCTCTTGTTCCTTAACCTCGTGGCACCATTAGCTGTTTGGCAAGAAGATGGGACATGTTTGAAAATATTCAAGTGAAGAACCAGAAGAATCAGTTATAGCCTCTATTTCTTAATTAGCTCCACCCATGATCCAGGCTTTTTTTAAGTGATCATTGTTTAAGGCTGCTTTCAATCTTCTCAAACAGAACACTCTGATTCATATTCAAAATATACCAGAAAGAGTTAAGAGGCATTTGCAATGATATGGTATTAAATTTGTCAGACCACAAGCCCTCATTATGGATATTTCCTCACAGAAGTACATTATAAGGGAGAAATTAATAGACAGGGAAGGTCACTGATAAGCTGACAGACTTGTCAGAACTTCAAACTGTGAGGTTCAGAAAACAGAGACAGTACTGTATTAACAGAAAACCAGGACATTCAGGCCCTGTCCCTACCCTACTATCTGGAGAATAATGGACCCCAACAGTCTTAAAAAATGATGTGAATCCCAGCACTATAACCAGAATTATGAACTGGAGAAAGAGAAAAAGGCAGGGGAAAATAATCAAAGGAGTGAAGGTAACTATGATCGTGACAGAAAATGCACATCGATCTTATCTCCTGCCCACAGCAGACATCACTAACTTTAACATTTATGTATAGCTATGCAAGAACCTAAAACTCAGAGACTCGGAGCCTTTACTAGTTCACAAATGTGCCAGTGAGCTGGGCAGTTCTGCTAGTGTTGGAAGGGCTTACCTGTCCCAGACCATGCTTGCTCGTGCATTTGCAGTCACATCAGAGTTGGCTTAAGGCTAATGGAAATAAAATGCCTGAGCTGGGATTGCTGGTCCTTGTGCCTACGTGGTTTTATTCTCCAGAAGGCTAGCATGGGCATGTTCAAATGGTGGTAGTGGTCAAATTTGTTGAAGCAAAAGCATAATCATTCAAAGTCCCCAGAAGAGTAGGCTCAACACAGAACAAAATTGCTTTCACCACTTTCTACTGGCCAAATCAAGTCACAAGTCAGCCCATATATACAGACTGAAAAATTCAACTCCACCTCTGAAAGTGAGGCGGTGCAAAAAACTATAGCTACCCACGTCAATTCAAATCTAGTATAAAACAGCTCCCTGTTAGGGAATGAGGAAGCTTCACAGTCCTTGTGATCACAGCCCTGCACATTCCCAAGATTTAAAAAAGAAAAACAAAAAAAACCAATTTTGTCAACCAAGGTGTCTGATATTATCTAACACTGGCCTACTCCTTTATGACTAGGATAATCACATGATGTGACTGATATAACCTAATAATATTATATGTCCTAATCCCTGAGTAAGTTAGAAGTGGATAAAAAAATGATTTTTGCATAAACTATCTAGAATTTTTTCTCTTCCTTTCTTAAACACATGTTGTTTAAACCATCTATTATCACTTTATTATGTACTATCAAGAGTGCTTCTCTTTTGCTGCAATAAAACTAATAGATGTGTATGCATATAACATATATTCTATTCATCATAGTTTTATATAAAGTAACTGATCTGTGGGGTAAGCAAGGCAGCAATTATCATTCTAAGATTAAAAAATGTGGATGAAAAAGTACAGAACAGTCATTGGGCTATAGAGTACAGCATAGGGAATATGGTAATATTATTGTAATGGCTGTGTGTAGTGCCAGATGAGAGCTTGTGTTATCGGGCAGTCACTTTAGAAATTATATAAATATCTAACCACTTTACTATATACCTGAAACTAATACAAAATAAAATAAATATATGGAGATCAGAGAAATTGAATAACCCTTGAGTTTTACATACTTAGTAAATGTAGGCCTATTTGAATAAAAATTCAAATCTTAGCAAAGTTAGTTTTTGGACACTTTATATATTGAAAATTTTTTCCTAGAAACTTTTTTTTAATTAGCTGCTTAGAGGCTGAAAATTGAGACAATAAGTGACATGGAAGGTTATTTACAAGTCCAGCACCTAAATATTCTGTGGCTAAGGTTAGGGAATGTTGTCTCCAGTTTCTCTGAGGTCTTAGATATGACCTATTTAGAATTAAAAGCCATCCTAATAAATTCAGAAATTCTGCCTCCAGAATTAACAATATCTCAAAACTCTAAGATTAGAGCATCCAGGAAATAACACAATAATATTCCATGGGAAAGGAAATTACTTTCTGGTCCTCTAGGCATTTGTTTTATCCACTGAAGAAAGAACATTTGAATATTTTCTTAGCTGCCTTATGGGGAATGGCTGCAAATATTATTAGGCAGTAGGAAATTACCTGGCCTTACTAAAGCTACGGGACCCATGACCCAAATAATCACTTCCTGTGGTCACCCACTTCATATTATTGCAATGAGCCATACCATCAGGGGTCACACTCCCAGGTCATGGTCATAGGAAGAACCTTAGGTCAAAATTAATGAGTCATATCTTGTCCCCACAGTCAGAAGATTATAAGGCAAGCGAGCCAGTATCAAATATTCAAACCAAGCAAGAAGGATTTAGAAGCTATAAACAGAAATGTATTAAATTTTAGGTAAAAATAAATGAGATAAAAGTTGATAGTGGAGAAATTTGAAGAAAAGGCCTGGAGTCTTCATTAGAATAGAAGTTTAATCAGCAAAACGGTCATTTTTAACTTCAGTTTCACTACCATCCCCACTACTGGGGTGAACCATTTTTTGAATAAATCTTTTATATAAAGTACTATGGTAGTCAGGTTTCATAGATATCACATTTATCCACAAAACCAAACTTTGAGATAGGCACATTTTCCTCAAGTTATAGATAAGAAATTTAGGACATATGCAGCCAGGATTCCAACTCAGTTCTAATGACTCCCAGATTCCAAAGTCTGGTCTTGTATTGCTCACATCATCACTTTCTCCCTCCATGACTGTTGACCAGGAATATCTGCTTTGGACAATCAGACTACCTCAGGAGCACTGAGCTCAGGTCAGGTCACTACTTTTTAAAGAAGTGGGTACACAGACACACTAGAATATTTTATAGTAAAAAAAAAAAAAAAAAAAAAAAAAAAACCAACAAAAACAAATAAACAGGGGGAAGGGTTTTAGAAACTCTGCCCTAGGCAGAAAACCAAATGAGTTTTTTAAATGTTGAATTTGTCTGGACCAGAGAATTTATAGAGAATCTATTTAGCAGCCATTAAATGGCCACAGAGAGAGTTGTTAATCGCAGGTCCTGAGTCTTTATTTTACCAGGAGGCAGAGGAAGGCCCTGTGGGTGGGAGCCACAGGGAGGTCACTTTTATCTCACTGTAAGGAAAACAAAAACAAAACATACAGAGAGAGAGAGAGAGAGAGAGAGAGAGAGAGAGAGAGAGAAATATCCCCTTATCTGTGGGAAATATGTTCTTAACTTTCTAAAATTTTATGGCTTCTTTTGGGCATATCCAATTTGGGCATATCCACAAGCACTGACCACAATGCTGTGACAGGATATCTGATAACCCAGACAGTTACTAAGTGACTAACAGGCAGGTAGCATATACAACATGGATACGTTGGATGAAGAGATGACTCACATCCAGGATAGGACAGAGAGAGACTGTGAGAGGTTTCATCATGTTAGGAAGAGCAGTGTACAATTTAAAACTTATAAATTGTTTCTTTCCAGATTTTTCCATTTAATATTTTCAGGCAGCAGTTGACCTCAGGTAACAAAATTTAAAACTACACAATTTCCTCCACATCTGCAAAAATGCTTTTTTTGATCCTCGGTTGAATCCGCAGACATGAAACCCACGGATATAGAGGGCCAACTGTTCTTAGCGTGTTCAAACGTACACAAGATCAAATACTAAATATCAGGAAAGACTTGGGGAGGAAAACAAACAATACCAATATAAACAACATCTCAGTTACATAAATTCATTCACTCATTTAAATCAACAGACCAAATTTCTAGACCTAATCAGCAAAGGGCAAAAATAGTAAACATTTTAGGTTTTGTGGGCCACATGCATTCTGCATCATCTTTTTCCTTTTTTTTTTTTAATCAGTCATAAGTGTGAAAATGTCTTGGCTCATGACAGTGGTCTTCCAGGTCCTGTCTAGACAGGGTCACTGTTTGTCAGCTGTGGACACAGGGAAGGCCGGCACCATCATTTCCACCTGAGCCATGTAACCTCTGCAGCCAGCTTTCAACATTACACTTTGGATCACTGAAAATAATTTTTTTTCTTTAAGACTAGTGGGGCAGGGTCACTTAGCCATGCTTCACTTCACTATGTACATAGAACAACTCATTTTAAAATCATCAAACCCAATTATTTTCCCTGTTTTGAATCATACTGATAACCTCTAATGGGCAATTCCAGAAATGACTGAATTTCAAAACACCAACATCCTCTAAGAGAAGATGAACCTGAAGCCAAATCTACACGTAGATATACTCATTTGCTATCTCAAGGACTCGTCAAACCTAATATGTTTACAAAAGAAAGCATTATTCTCCATCCCTAATCCACATCTTTTTTTTTCTTTTTTTTCTTTTTTGGTCCCTATGTTGATCATACATCACAGGCAAACCAGTCCCCACAGTTAGAAAGCTTGGAGTGGTCCTCTACCCTTTGCTCTTTCTTTACTCCCTATGAGAAATCAATCATTAAGTGAATTTAATTTTATCTCAAAATGTCTCTGAGTTCAGGTGTTCTTTGATAAGATATTGCAACATCATGGAGCAAGCCCTGGTCTCTTACATTCCCCCAATAGTTTCTCTCCAGTCTCTCCAGTTCCAGCGACTCTGTGTTCTAATCTGTTCAACTAGTAAGGTGGCAATCCCTTCGGAAACAGCTTCTTCAGAATTAGAACCTGGTCCTCACTGTCCCCTGTATAAAAGTTCTCTTGGTTTCCCAGTGCCTGAATAATTAAGTCCAGACATTTTAACCTGTCATTCAAAGCCAGAGGCGACTTCCCTGTGCCCTCCTCTCCAGCCACCTCTCCAGGAAGGATTTCTTGATGGACCAACTGAGAAGCTTCCAGAATAAAATCTATAAAGGGCATAAAAATATATTTCAAATGTAAGAAAAAGTACCACATACAGTTCAAAGGAGTATTTTGCTAAGCAGTTTGGGGTAGGAAGACTCTTGAAAAGCAAATCGTTTTATAAAACTATGGTGGCTAAATTTTCTTCTAAAAATTTTGTGTACTAAGGTGGAAATAAATGCACATTTAGGTTCGAGTAAACTGTGAAGAATACTAGAAACCAAGCAGTCCCCAAACAGCCCTCTTCCTCAGCTACTCTCTTCAAAGATCATCATGAATTCCTTTAAATAAATAAAGAAAATTGATATTGGTTAAAAAGGTCACCAAGATATTCATCTCCCTTGACACCTTCTGTCCTCTTTGGCCCTGGTCCAGCTGCACTGAAAATCTCACTTGCCGCTACAGGAGGTCACTAAGAGGATTTGACTGCCAGGTGACCAGCAATCGGAGGCTTCTCACCTCCTCCTTGTCCTTGGATGTAAAAACTGTGGAAACTGTTTTGACGAATGCAGCACTGAGACAAGGATGTTTTGTGGAGACCATCCTCGTGGTGGTATATGTGATTGAACCCAGTTAAGGCCTCTATGTGAACTTTGAAGATTCTAGCGGATAGGTGCAGAGATCTACTTGTATAGAGGCCACCTAAGACAAGCCTTGTATGGAATTTCCCTTGCTTGTTAAACCTTCCACCTACCAATCTGGCCTGCCTCTTTTTTCTGTCTCTCCTTGCCCTCTGCGTCTGGGGGCCGGTTGACAAACCAAACTTGCCCTAAACAAGCTCAGTCTTTTATAATGCTGTGTCTCTGACATGCTGTTTTTTTCTTTCTGGAAGCATTTCGGCTCCTGCACTCTGCACTCTGTACTCTCCACCCCGTGGGTATTCATCCTTAAATTATTTTTCCATGCTCATAACTGAGTTTTGTTTATTTTAAAAGCTGTTTCTACTGGCCCCAGGCAAGTTTTGCTCCTTCCTCTACAATCTGCACTCAGTTCATGCCTTCATGATGTCACTTACCATGTTGATTTTAATATACTTTTTTACCAGTTTATTTTCTGTAATAACCTATGAGTTACTTGAGGGCAAGCAAAATTGTTTATTCATCTTTGAATCCCCAGCTACTAGCTCACAACCCAGCACTGGGGATTGGCTTAGTAAATGTTTGTTGATTTTAATTGAATGAAATCTTTGAATGAGTCTAGATGTCATTCTCTCTCAAATTTTCTGAAATCGAATCCAGTCCCAACTGAATCACTAGGCAGGTGTTTAATCTTGGACCTTCACTCTATTTCTGAGGCTTAGTGTTTTTAAGAATATAAGAATGATGCCAAGTGTTATGTCTAGCTCAGATAGTTATTTTGAGAATAACAATGAGATAATGTGAAGGTGAATGCTATTTTTTTTAAAAAAGCACTCTATATTCTAAACTGCTCTTCTCTGGAATTTAACATCAGGCCAGCATGTCATTGAATATTTTTTAAAATGAATGATATGGACCCATCATTGATCAAGGTCTATGCTAGGGCAGGAGACGTTAATACAAAAGTCCAAGGCTCTGCCTCCTGTCCAAGAAAAAGCACAATATTTAAATATTGCATTCTGGAACCTTGACTCTTCCAAAGATACTGCCAAGGAAATTAATTCATTTTTGATGAGTATTATAGTTTAGTTCATGAGCATTTTCTGAGAAACTATAAAGTGGAATAAAATTCCAGGAACTAAATTTGAAATAAAAAAAGGCTAAAGTTGGGCAATATGAGCAGAGAGAAAAGTAAAGAGAAACATCAGCCAATAGGTGTTAGGATAGTTTCTTATGCAGAATAGATCACAGAAACAAACGTTTTATCTTTCTGTTTACACATATTTACCTAGGTGAGAGAATTAGGCATACTAGATGCAGTTACCTGAAAATGATGCATCACTCAGCATACTCTAAGACCATCTCACAATCATTCATTCACTCATTTATCCTTCATGTCCTACAGTTCATTCCAAGACGTAGTTAATAAGCACCTACCATGGGGAAGGTGAGTGAGCGATAGGTATGAGAGATACCTTGGTGGAGTAATGCAGTCCTTGCCCTTAAAGGCCTCAGAGTCTAGAAGAAGAGAATGATGAGCAAATAGATGAACAATGACCATAGAGTAGTGGAAGCATTCTAATAAGTTAAGTATGAGGTTCTTTGAGGGCAATATGTGGGCCATCTAAGCAGAGTTCGTACCAGGAAAAGTAGCCAATAAAAGAATGTTTTCAAACTGTAGCTGAACTCCCTGGATTGCTCATTAAAAATGTCAACTGTAGGGTTCTCACCTAGACTTTCTAAATCAGAACTTCTGAGGTCAGGACTCCAAAATATGCATTTTAATCAAGGATTCTAGGTTTTATTACTGCTGATATAGTTTGAGAAACACTATTCTAAATAATTGGCATCTATGCTCAAAAATACATATCCGAATGTGTCAATGAATGGGATATATAGAGATACCTTTGAATTAAATATAAATTATTGACTAACTTTTAGAACTATAACAAATAACAACTATAGGCTTTGGGTAGTGAACACACAATGCAATATACAGATGATGTATTGATTGCACATTTGGAATTTATATAATTTTAATACAATTTCGCCCCAATAAATTTAATTAAAAAAAAAAACCATAACCAATCACAACACAAATTAATAGTTCAAACTCTACCACCACATTGCAACTTACCATGTGTGCAGTTCTGAGAAAGTCACATAACATCTTTGTGCCTCAGTTTCCTCACTTGTACAATAAGCATAATAACTACAGGTAGGATGAAGCAAATAAGCTGACTCGTGAGAACACCATCTGGCTTAACTGCTGTGTAAGTGTTCGGTGTCATCATTAATCTCATTCTGTTCATTTTTTTTTTCTCTCTGGGGCTAACATGAGCTCAACACTCTTTCCAGGTCAATTTCCATTAGCTATCATTTATTTTCCTGCAATTAATAATTTTCTTGTTGCCTTTTCTGGTGGTATATAGTGAACATTGAATAATGTCTCATTGAGACATGTGGAAGAGAAACCTGATTCTCATCTGAAACACATCCAAAGGAGGTGTTTGCTCTCCTCGTAGTGCTGGCTCCACCCTATTCTGCATGGCCTTTGGGAGAGAATCAGTCAGTTTTGTTCTTGGGATAATGTATGTCCAGAATCTGATGATCTGTTTTTTTCCCATACTAACAACAAAAATTTTCTTCCTCTTCAGTGGCACACTATATATCCTTCAAAATAAAGTAATTGGAAGGGATAATTTGCCAAGAATATTGGGAAGTTGATATTTTATCTTAGTCAAAATCCTCAATGTACTGGTTGCAAATTAGCATACCCTTTGCTTTTCTACCCTGCAGCCCCAATTATTTGCATTTGGTTTCAACTTCTCCCCTTCTCAGTCTTCAGCAGTCTGTATCCATGACTCTTCATTAGGTGGCTTATTGAAGTTCTCTGGATTTTGCAAATTCCTTTTACTTCTATAATCCTTTGTTAAAGAGCTTAAAAACAAGACCTAGACAAGTTGCAATTACATCTTGTACCCAACTACTGTAAAACTCTATAAAATTAAAATGCAATTAAATAGGTTTAAAATTATGTAAGTAGAACATTTAATGACCTTGTCCAAGAGTGTCTTAGATGCCTTTATATTATGTGCATCACTTTAAAAATTAAAACGTTTTAGTTACTTAGTGGGGAGACATTTTTAAAGTTATTCTTAAAAGTACATTTAAGTTAAAATGTAGTCAGAAGTTATCATAGAATCACTTACAAAGTCTCATCTAGCTTTAAAAGCCTCATGGAAATAAATGTCTTCGAACTTATGTTTGATGGCATTCATATTGTTCCAAAGGAACAATAGTAAAGATTGCAGCTCAGTGTGATTTTTGACATTGATTGAAGAGTTTTTTTCATTTGTGCTAAATGTTTCAGAGTCACCATAAGCATGTAGGAACATAATTTTATGTTTTTTAAAAAATAATTCATAAAAGAAATTTTCTTAGTTTGAAATGTTTACAAATGTTACCTAAAAAAAGTTTAAAGCAACTCAGATTGTTTATCTTGGAGGGAAACGGGCCCCTGAATATTTCAACTGAAAGTTGAAGTACCTTGATGAATAATATATTATTTATAAAATTAAAGTTATAAAGTTATAAAACATTTTGACAATTATAATTACCAACAGCACCAACATCATTTAATGTTATGCTATGTCAGTATTTTGAAAAGGTTTTTAGAACAAAGTAAAAATAATGAGAAAGTGAGATACAGAGGAGAAAGAGAGAGAATAAAAATGAAGGGTTTTTAAGTACCTCATATGTTCTCTATCTGGACTTCAGCAGTAAAATGTGTTTGTGGAATAACAGACATGGAGAGTTAAATTTTGTGGAAAGAATCCCATCCTAGGGAACATCTCCTAACAACTTTAATGAAATTTCTTCTGAAGAGATCAATGAATAATGAGTCCAGGTTGTTCGTACATGAGAGGAAAAAGTTATTTCTAGGAAATAAGGCTCCATAAGATATTTGTAGGTTTCTATGCTTCTGAGAATATGGGATGAAAAACAACAAAGTCATTGAGAATTCTTTTTAAATGCATTGGCAAAAAGGGAGGTAGGAAGGGAGAGAGAAGAGGAGTGAGGAAGGGAGGATAGAGGAAGGAAGGAAGGAAGAAACCCAGAGAAAAGAAAAAAGGTATAACAGGTAAGCCTTGGGCTATGTGTGTTCATGATTTGATTAGTTTTATGCTGAATAATATTTTTAATGCCTTGATGTGATATAATTAATGCCAAAATAGAGTAATTATAAAGTGATTATAATTAAACCCAATGATTAAATTTATGGATAAAAATGAGATAAAGGAAATAACATGCATACTTCATCAATGAAAATATTACCTAATGAATAATTTAACACTTCAAAAATGATGGCGTTTGTAGAAAGGTTTTGCACTGTTACCTTTCACAGCAGGAATAAGGATGGATCTCCAGTGTGTATTAACCAAACAACTGATTTCCCTACTCAGTGCTGAGAAATCTGTAAGTGGAGCAATTAAACACAAAAATAAAAATCACACCTGCCAGGCTGACCCCATTATTTATGCAATATATCCAAGTAATGAGCTTCTTGTTCAGTTTGGATGTTTTATAACAATCAGTACAATTTTGTGTGCCAGGCACTTTGTACACATGTTATTAAATCATTAGATCCTCTCAAAAATTCTGTAGGAGATGTTACTTCTCCCATAAGATTTCTAGAAAGATATGAAGAAACTGAGACTCAAAGAGTTTAGGTCACTCGCCCAAGGTCTCCGCAGGCACTGGAGGAGCAAGAATTTAAAACTCTGTCACCCCAATGCCAAAACCTTTGCTCTTTCTAACCACCTACTGGTGCTGCTTTTGTAGCCCAGGCCTCTATGCTATTTATAGCACTTCACTTACCCACCTTCCAGGTTCTCGGAGATGTACTGACTGCCCATGGCTTCAGGTTAAACTGCTAACTGTTGACCACACCCTCAAACCAGGGCCTTTTGACACCTGGCCTCTCTGGTATCACTAAGGTATCACTAAGAAGCCTATCAGCTTTGCACTACTGACAGCTGGAATCCTATTTATTTTTCAAAAAGAACATTTTAAATGTTTAAGCCACTTCAGGAACAGTGAAGATTTCCATTCCTTGCAACCAAAAGGATTCCTAAACAGTACGACCTTTAAGACTTTATAACTTACTCTCTGGCATTCAGGTAATTGTCCTCTTATGCAAAAGAGAGCTGTTAATGGGTTTTCATTAAAAAGAAATCTGTTTACTCTAAATAAAAATACATCTCTCTTTTTTGTTCGTTATGTTATTGTGGGTTGTCTTATTAATGAATTGGTCCCATCCCTAAAAGAAACTCAAAAGGTTAAGGATCCTGCCACATCTCACAATAAAATCAAACTCCAATATCAAAGGCTGGTCAGGGAGGAGTCCCCTCACCTGGTGGCAGAGGTGAGAGACAGAAGATTCCTGAAGGATGAGAAGGATCTCGTGTCGGGTGGTAGTCGGTCGACTTTCGGGGTTCACTGTTACCTCCTCTGAGAGAAGATCCTCCCCCATTACAAGGCCTTGTGCTTTAATTTGATAAAGAACATAGATGGGCTTCTTTACACAAGTCTTCGATGGTCTCAGAAGTAAAAATTCAAACATCTGATTACTTGGGGAGGTCTTGAGATACCTATATGAACTTCTAAGTGAAATTATAAAACTAAGCACTCAAGAACAAGGAGCACAGTCAAGGATTTCAGTGCCATTTTTCTCACTGAAGATGGAGAAGAGCCCAGAACCCAGTACAGAGGACAGGCTCCCATTTCCAGAGCAGAGAGCAGGGGCCTTGCCCCCTGCTGGACACGAAGAATGAGCCCACCCGCAAGGCTCTGCGGCCCTGAGGTAGAAGTTCCTTGAGAACAGGGTTTCTGCCCTTTCCAATCCCTAAACCATGCATTTCTTAATTATAGTTTACACTCAAGAAACAGTTGTTATTAAGGATGATGCAAAAAGAATTAAATATTAGCTTATTTATTTTGATTCACTCAGATGGGAATCTGATTGCTTGGTAATTATAAAGGATAAGGAAAGAATGTTGTTGTTTTTTGTGGAGGAAGGGGGCGGGTTTAAAAATATTTTTTATGTCTTTCATATAAAAACATATCAGTCTTAAAATGAAATATAAATCTTTTGTGAGCATGGGCAGCAATCTAATGCAAATAATAACTGCATCTGAAGGAAAGTAATTTCATTCTTCAACTACACTGCTGACTAGAAAAATCACAAATATTAACTTTCTGCAACAAATATTAGCAATTTTATAAAGAGGCAACAGATTAATATTTTCTCAAAAATGAGCTGGATATTTTCTTTCACTATTTTTTTTAGCTAGGCAGAAATGTCTGACTTGAGAATCAGTTTAAAACAGATATTTCATTATGTGCTTCCCATTTTTCTAAACTACAAATAATTTTATTTATTGTAATAGATGTTACTGGTTAGTGGGCACTAAGATTGATTTTAAAGTTCTCTCAAGGAACCACCTCTTTTATTTTATCAGTATTTAATAAAAGCAGGTGTCTTGGATAATTAATTATATCTCAGATTATTTTCTACCTAGAGAGCTTTAGAAAACTGAAAATCTACTAATTTTGAGACATAAGCATTATTTCATTTGACAGGATTTTTTTTCTTACTATAGTTTTGTAAAATAAATATTCTAAAAACAAACGTAAGGCCAGGGGAGCACAGAAAATCTTTCTGGGGAATAGAGAGTAATAATTTATCTTAAAAGATTTCATGGTGAGTTATTTTGCAAGTTTCATCTAAAGTTGAATATGTCTTTGGAAATAATTTGAATCTCTGTTTTAAATTAGAAAATATAAGATTATTTCTTCATCCCAATGCTCATCAGATTGTAGCATCTATATGAACTGTATTTTTAATATCCCAAAATACTGACACATTGTTTTCTATAGTGTTAATAATTTACATTATCACAAATATAAACATAATGCACTGCCATTATATCCATTCAATCTTTTTCCAAGTGTTTATCAAACATCTGATATGTTGCAGGCAATACTGTATAACTGTTTAGTTCTCCAAACATAGATTATTGATCCATCATGAATTGGGGAAACATAGTTCTTTACCATAAATCATTGAAAAATCAGTAATTTAAAATGAGCCCAAGCCCACAGTCTTTTTTTATACTGTGTATGTGTCTGTGCATTGTATTTAGAAAATTATACAGTAATTAACCTGTCTAGGTGGAATAAGACAAATTCCAGTATAGGCAAGTTACTTAACCTCTTTGGACTTCCTGTTCACCCCCACAAACAGGGAAAAACAGTTATCTTAAAGTTTTGTGATGACTGAAGATGATTTCCTTTAGGCTCCTATCACGTATTAGTCTCTCCTAAAATTTCAACTATTATTACCCCTGCATGAGAAATGTCTGATTTCAATTCTGTTATTGACCTGCTGAGTTAGGGACGCTTGTCCTTATTGAACATTCATTGAATTGAATGTTTTGGATCAAGTTCCTGTATAAGAAACCCTTCAATAATTTTGAGCTCAGAAATGAGTCCAGTTCTTCAATTACTGATAAAAAATATAAACATGCCTTCATTCAAGACATATCCTTTTAAGAATATACTCAAATAAAATGCTTACACTGACACATTCTCCTTCATAAATCTTCCTTGGTAGAACATTCAAACAGCCAAATAATTTTAGCATCTGGCCTTGATTTTCTATAATCTCTTAATGAGAAAATGACAATATACTATTTTGGAAAAAAAAAAGTATTTTTTGAAGAGTAATACCATGAAAACCAGTTTCTTGTCTTCCTCTAAAATATTCGCAAAGACACGCACTTATTTCATGACTTTCAATACTATTATTCTAAAAATATTTAAGATAAAGCCTCTCTAGTTTTTACTTATTATAAGACATAAAGCACATTAATTTCAAATTAAATAAGGAGAAGGAAATTTTGGAAACAGTTATTTATTTTTCCACTGGAATATGATGTGCAATAAGAATAAAACAATAAAACGAATGAAAGCTGCCACAAAAACAGCAGCCTATCTACCAGCATACAATAGTTTATAATCCACTGACTAACTTTCCATTCCATTCCACTACTCCACATTCTCATATCACTAAAATAAATAACCAACTGGGCTCAAAAAGCTATCTTTCTCTTGATATACAACAGTGTGTCTGAAAGGGTTGGTTGCCACTGTAGGAAATTCACAGATGGGCCCAGAGAATGGCAGGGGTATGAGGCAAATTCTGAATCTGAATACAGAGATATTATGCCAAGAACTCACACACACATTATCTTCTGATAATAACAACTGACCCTCCATGTACCATTTATAAATATCAGGTGGCCCAGCTGCTGATATCATGTATAAGCTTACTTGGAGGAAGGTGTATTTTATATAACAGCATTTTATTGATATATTAAGGCACAGAGGTTAAACTTGTATGCAAATTCTTGTCAAGAATAAAAACAACTATAATCGTTAGACTATCTCTTGGAAATAAAAATAAATTAATTATCTAAAGGATAATATTTAGTCAAAAGCTTAAGGTTATAAATTTGAACAAATGGATAACATTTCTTAAATTATTTTTCTCTAGTCTCCCCAAAGAAGGAAATGCTTCCCAGAGTAAGACATATCTACCTTATATTTGAGCCACCTAGATTACCACCTGTGCTGTTGACACATATCCTGCCCAATGTAAACAGCAAGGGTCAATGAGATTTGCATGTTGTTAGTCTTTACCTGCACTCCTGGGATAGGGCATTCTGTTTCCTAAGCTGGGTAGCGCATTAGAGTTTCCTGTCCAATGATTCCTAGCACTCGAAAATTTCCCTTGTTTTATGTCTACTTAATTAAAAGAATAATTTTTACAAAGCTACAGAATGAATAAAATTCTGAGGTATTTTCACATTCAAGTTGAGCATTTTGTGTACTTTTGACAGTTCAATCTTAAATTTAAATTCCCTTCCCCCGCCATAAATTATGGAGCATGTATTGCCATCTAGTGTCCTTTTGAAATAAAACTCTGCCGGGATCATGAAATAAAGAATGTTAAATCAGACAAAGGAGATGTTAAAGTCTTGTAAGTCGGTATTTTAGATTTGAATGGTGTACCAAAAAGCTTTTAGTTGAAATTCATAGAATAATCAATCAACGGTACTTAAGATCAGCATTTTTATCATTTCAACTAAAATCCAGAGAATTCCAGATTTGGTTAATTAGAAAACATAATGATATCATCTATGACCCTGGTGCTTCCATTTTACAACTCAGCATCTTCAACATAGTGACCTTAATCCCCAGGTTTATGCCCTCATGACCACAAAACGATTTCTAGTCTTCTGTGGATCATATTCACCTAACCACATCTGAAGAAAGATAATGGAAAATCTCCATGTGCATCTCTTTTCCATTAACTCTCCCATCCTCCACATTGAATACTCTCCCTTGGTACCTACTGTATGAAATAGATGACAAGTTTATGTCCTAAAATTAAGGAATCCTGAAAAAGCGAGTACACTATCTGGTATTTTCAGCCTTTAGATCATGGAATTTTAGCAGAAGTAGAACTGTGTGTCTGTCGGTCGAATACACTGGAAACATATAATAATAAGACAAGAGAGAGAAAAAAAGTTTAAGAGACTATTTTAGTTTAAATGGTATAAGAAATGAGCTTTACCTTTTAGAAAACAACCTGTAGGAAGGGCCCCAGACATATGACTGAGGTTTGTGTACTGGGGAATGAGGGTGCGAAGGAAGAGAGAGAGATTCTAAATGAGGAATAATACCTAGACAGATCTCAGTGAAAGCTTTTCTAAGACACAGTATTGCATTTAACAAGAAATTGGAAATGACCCTGAAGGACTCGGAGAATGTGAGCTAGTGAATGGTGTCACGAAATCCACTCATTCTCTTCTTCTAACTGGTATGTTCTGATTAAATAAATAGGAAACTCAGCATTGAAGAATGTATTGAAACACAGTTGAGGATTTTCATGGCAGCCTTACATGAGAGAGTTCTGAATTCCTGTGGTCTTACACTGTGTGTCACATGTGTGACAACCAAAAAGAGAGAGAGAGATTTGAGCACTGGCATTCACATTGAAGAGTGAGACCCGAGGAAATCAACATGATTTCTATTAATGATTGGCACTAGCTAATTTTTATAAAGTAGGTGTTATATACTTAAGATTTTAGTTTTTATCCCAATGACTGAAAGTAGTATTTATCTAAATATCTCTTCTCTATTTATATTAAGCTCTAGAGACCGAGAAACACCTTTGGATAATCTAGAATTTGAAAAGGTACTCATGAATATTTTGACATAAAAAAATTACAAAATCATACAATATCATTTTGAATGGAAACAACAGTAATTAAAATCAATCCCCTAAATTGATATAGGAGGAAGTTTAAGACCAGAGAAAGGCAATGATTTATCCAGTGCCTCCTAATGATACAACAGAAGAGCTGGGTCTAAAATTTACACAACCAGTGCTTTTCACATTATATCATCTCTGAAAGTATATATTTGTTAAGATTTGGGGTTTTGGAGACACACTTGCATATGAATACCAGCTCTACCATTTAGTGGCAGTTTTATCTAAAAAGACAAACATAATGTGTCTGAGCCTTGGGTCCCCTACCTGTAAAGGCAAACAAAAATAGGAAGTAACTTGCACGAAATTTGAGAAAATAAAATGTAGACTCAATAGCATGTCAGTGGAAGCTCACATGCATGATGCTCCCAAATGTTAGTCATTAGCTATGCCAGAACCCCACTTTCAGATTGGCATGGCTCTTGGGAATCCTGTGGCAATTTAGGGCCTGTCTAATTTAATATTAAACTATTTTATTGTACTCATGTGGCTCACCATAAGAATCTGACCTGGGTTCCAACCCCCATGCTGACATTTTTATTTTTACAGTCCTTGTAAGTAACTTTGAGCAGTCATTAAACCTCTCTTTGCCCTCAGGTTCTGCAACTCTCAAATGAGTAGTCTAAAAGCATCTATCTCATAGGGTTGTTGTGGGAATTGAGTTAGTTAATATATGTAAAGACCTTAGCACAGAGTTTGGCAAATAATAGGTCTTATAAAAGGGTTGTTTTGCTTTTTTTGTGATTAATGTTATAATTAATCGTGAAACCATCTAATTGACATCTTTAGCCTAGCCCCAAAACAAACTTTCTGAATATGGTTTCAATTCATTAAAAATATGAAGTTCAAGTCATCCCAGTTCTAGGAGTCTCCAGTCCCCACAAAAATACACAGTGTGTGAGAGGGAAATGTTAATTCAGCACATCTGTCCTGGGAAATTCCCTTGTCAGCAACCTTTGCCCTTCTATCCACATGTACCTTTAGTCCAAGATGTATCAGACTCAACTAGCAGCCTTAGATCAGAAAAGTGCCCAGAGGCTCTTGAGGCCTAGATATCAGTTAGGGAAATGCAAACCATCCTACCACAAAAAGCAGCAGGTAATTATCAGATGGCTCATTTAAATACACTATTAGAAAGTATCAGAGAAAGACTTGCAGCAAAGTTTAACCTTGAAGAAACTAGAGACTTTAATCCTTGCAGTTTCCAAAAGCAGCTAAATGCATAGCCCCCTCTTTTGTTCAAAGCCACACTAGCAGTCCCTTGTGCCCCACAAGATCCTCTCTCCTTCTTTAAAACTATAGGTCGACATCCATTATATGTTGATTACTCTTCTACCTTAGAAGAGTGAAGCACCATTACAATGTTTTTCCAAGCTCTTTTCTGCCTTAGGGTCAGTGTGGTCAGGAGTGATATTAGATGGTGGCCCTCAGAAGACAGGAGTTGTGGCTGCCAGATGAGGGGGCAAATATGACATTTCCCTGACATGTTGTAGAATTTCTCTGTCCCAGTTATGGTAAAATGAAAGTTTGAGTATTTTGAAACTAAAAAGACTAAAGGAATGATTTTTTTCATGATTTTAATAAAGAGCAAATACGGTCTACTACCTATTTTTGTAAACAATGTTTCATAGAAATACACCACACATTGGTCCATTACTGCTTGTATGCTACAGTGACAGAACTAAGTAGTTGTGACAGACTCTATGGCATGAAAAGCCTAGAATATCTTTCTCCATAAAGAAAAAGTTTGAGAACCTCTATTTAAATGCCTTTCATCTGGAAGTTCCAGTTTGTTCTGGAATTGTATCTTAAGAGACTAAGTGAAGGAGGGAAGAAAAAAAAGATAGAGACCCAGAGATGTCAACTATAATGTTGTACACAATTGCAACACATGTTTTAAACAATCTAACATACTTTTAAAATAATTTATAAATATATATAATAAAATGTATGTAGATGTAGAAGATAAAACAAAATAATTAAATATAAAAAAATGTAGAAAAGGTAGATATATTCAATATAACACAGAAATACTTGAACAATGGTCATGATAATGACACACCTAACTTCTACTAAGTGACTGACATAGGTCAGATACTGTGCTAATAATTCCTTTTTATCTATTATACTCAATATACAGGTTAAAATATCAAGGTTTAGAAGAAAATATTTTTATTCAAGTCACTCAAATTAAAAGTGGCAGAGCTGAGATCTGAACAGAAATTTACCTGTTTGCCCAACTCCAAAGAGAAAGACAGAGACAGCCAGAGTAAGATAGAGACAGGGAGAAGGAATAAAAGAAACAGAGAGAAAGATGTTAATACTCTGCGGCTTATAAAAGAGTCACTGTCCACTTCAAAATACTCTACAGTTATAGAAATGACTACAAAAAAAACAAAAAACAAAAAACAAAACTTTTTTTCCTGAACCACTTGAGATTGAGCTACTGACCTGATGTCCCCACAATACTTTCATGTTAGTCCTATGAATAAGGACATTCTCCTACATAACCACAAGACAGTGGTCACCATTAAAGCCTGAAATTAACACTGATTCATTACTTCCATATAGTACTCAGACACCAATTGACCCGAGATAACTTTAGCAAAAAGATCCCAGCCAGAATCATTTGTTATACATGACTGTCATGTGTCTTTAGTTTCCTTTAGCTTTGGAATCTTTCCTTAGTCTTTCTTTGCCTTCATAACTTTGATACTTTTGAAGACTGCCGGCCAAAGATTTTGCAGAATGTCCCTTATGAGTGAGTCTGCTCTCACTCATGATCACAGCAGAGGCATGTTTGGTTCTGTTCTCTTCTTTCCTCAGCTGAATGATTCCAATTTGTCCTACTACTGATAGTGTTCACTTTATGATGATTCAGTAGAGTTTCTGCACTGCAAAGTTAATTCTTCTTTTTAAGTATTTTTGTGTGTAAAGAGTTAATTTGAAACGATGAATAGATTTCTTTTCACTTCAAAATTATTCTTTTATTTATATGCAGTTGAATTTATGATTTTCTATTTTATGCAATGGGTTATAATCTGTTACTAGCATAATTTATTTTGGTACTCAAATTATGCTCAATTTAGCATAGAGAGCCTCTTCCTGACTATATTGTCTTATTGACATGTCCCCATTATTCTTTGAGTGTTTCATTACTGGCACAAAAATATATTCCTGGTTCCTGTTAGTGAATAATATATTCAGAAGACAAGATACAAACACATAAGGTGTGGTCATTTTTATTGGTATCTCACAGATCCCAAATCCTCTCAATGGACTGAGAAATAAATTAAATCAAATGACACATGCAATGCACACATGCACATGCACACATACACTTCCATGATGTCATAATAATACTTGAAATTTCAGTCCACCAAACCTAAAGAGATTCCTTTCAGTTTTCTTTTGATATTTAATTTTCCCTATGATAGTGAGAAACCAGGCTCTCATTATACTTAATTTTTTTTCTTTTTTTTTTTCCCCCATCAATCCTCCTGTACATAATCAATCTTTCACTTCTTCTAATCTCCATTCCCCACTTTACCCAACTTGAGCTCCAACATATAATGCAGGAAAATCCCTGACAGGGGAGCCCTTACCCCTCACCCATGTGACATCCAACACTCCAAGCTGGGCTTCTCCCACCAGGCTTGACATCCACATACATGCTCCCTAACCGGCCTCACCTCTGACCCCCTGAGCTGGGCCACTGCCACGTCCCTTTCCTTCCAGCACAGTACTTATCTTATTCTGCCCAATCTAATGGCTTTGGGGCTTTGTTATTCATTAACGATAGAGTATAGGAAAGAAGAAAAGAAAATGGAAAGGAAAGGAAAAAATAAAACAAAAACAAAATTTAATACCATGCAACGTGATGCAACGTGGAGAAGAGAGAGCAGGGCAATATATCCATGGAATGAAAATTCTCCAAGGGCTGAGAAAATGACAACAATTTGGAACAATCAAACTAGAAAGATAATAAAGAGACAGTGTTGTTGGCTAATGAAACACATCCTAAAAGTGAAGAGATGGAAGAGTTTCCGGACTTAAGAGAAAGAAAAATACATCCAACAGAAAGTAGGACTTCAATAGGTTTGAATAGAGAGAGGTATCTCCTGATCAGCCCTGAGCACTGCACATGTGGTCGCTATGAATCTGGGATTTTCTACGTCAGTCACAATGTAGAGTCTTCTCAGTTAGTCTTGTTCAGTAGAAGCACAACTAAACCCATTGTTAAGAGTTGGTAAGTGTGCGTGTGTGCATGCGTGTCTGTGTGTATGTATTATTATCTAAGAACAAAATATTTTATCAGATCATATGATTGGATTTTTTTTGTTTATAAAGCTTGATCATAATAACCACATAAATTTGACAATTGCCCTTTGGGAGGATTACACAAAAATGGGGAAAATCTAATAATTCATGATTTTCTAAATTACTCAGTATCTACATCTAAATCTTCTGCCCTATAGTCACATCATGATAAAAACATAAAAAAAACAATGCTACTTCTATAGTAATTATTATTGCTATTATAAAATAATAAGTTTACCTTTATATATTCTGCTAAGTATCCTGCATGTATGCTGTCAAGCAGTATACTACAGCCCTACAATACAAACATTCTTATTACCACTTATAAAACTGATTTAGTACTTACACAACCTTTTTGTTAACAGCACAGATTTTAAGGAGCAGAACAAGGACCTTTACTCTGGTCTGTCCACATCTGGCATCCTTGTACTAACCACCACAAACACTACCTCTCCATGCTGCCATAAGGGGATTTACAAATATTTTATGCCATTACGGATAAGAACTAGAAGAAAGAAAACAAGCCCTCCACACGAAGACTGTTAACAATATTTCTTGTTTATTTTGAAGGAGAATTTGCAGACACTCAAGTTAGGATCTGGAGACTTGGAACTACAACTAAGCATAATGGCTGGAAGATGGTCCATAGCAGACAGGCAATCTGAAAGTCTAGCGAGGCAAATTATTTAGGGCTTTAAGCAAGTTACTTAATTTCCCTGTGCCTCATTTTTCTCATCCATAAACAGAAATGGTAGTAAAGATCTACTTCCTGAGAACTAAATGAAATAATACATAAAGCACTAACTACCATACCTGGCACATGGTAAATGCAATTAATTTTTATTGTTATTATTACAGTTGATGATAAAGTTATTTCATAGCCTGTAGCCATGCCTTACATCTGCTGCTTTTTCCTAAACTTAATTAATTTCAACGTTAAAAGTTGAAACATGAGGAATGACAATTCTTGACAAGAAAAACCCATCCTTAATGAGAGCTTATAAAATCCTAGTGCATAGAATCAATCAGATCAGCTAATGTGCAAAGGTACCATGAATACCTCCTAAGAGCCAGATGCTGTTCTAGGCAATAAAGGTCCAAAAGGAAAAGGCAGCTAGGGTCCTCCTTCTCACTGAGCTTTCTATCTTGTTTGTTCTTAAGTGTGCTTCATGCCTTGAATAACTAAGTAGTGTCTGTTCTTTGGCATATATTCCAGCTAAAGATATGTGGCACGTGACACAGAGAGTGATTTAGTGATAAATCACATAATATTGACCCTTAAACACAATGGTGCAGAGATAGATCAACCCAAGGCTAAATGAGTCTGCCTCTGGGTAAACAACTTGAAAGAAACAAAAATAGGAAATATTAAATATAATAGTGTTCAGTCTGAAAATAAGAGGCATCAAAAAGACTCTCTTTGTTGCCATTAAATGTTTGTTTGTTATTATGAAATAGTTTTGACATGGTGAGACTGTTAACACAATGAACATCTATATAGAGAGAAATAAACACAATCTATTGAGCAAAGCCTTTGGTGAATTCCTTTTCAATATCCATGATTATCACAGATGTGTAAGTCTGACTGCCTGACAAATGGGCTGCACCTCAACATTTTCTGTATCTTCATGGATAGGACTGTTCGAGTATGTCAAGGGTGTGAATGGACAACCACTTACAAAAATACCTTCTAGTAAAGTAAAATGTTGTTTCTGTCACCCTGAAACAAAAATGACTCCAATGTAAAATTTATAAACTATTTCAAACTGATATCTTCAAGTAAAATAAATAATAAAATGGGCTATTTCCTGGTAGGCTAAAATATTTTAGTTGTCTCAGGTTTGCTGTAAAATAATGTGTTTGCAAAGAGCTCTGAGGGGGAAATTCTCAGATTTGGGTCTGAGGATTTTATTTGTTCTTCCCTGGAGGGAGCCCTGGTGTGTTCTAAAGAATCAACCTGGATGGAGTCTTTTGCAGACTCACCAATTTAGGTGCCAATAAAAATATTTTTGAATCAACCCAGTGACATTTTTATAAGGAGCATGAAAAATTTTATATTGAAAGAACCAACTTCCACAAACCCCACAGGCCTTTCCTTCAGCCAAGAATAATATTGACGTGAACAAGAGCATTTGACAGGACAGGGTTTCAAGAATTCTTTTCATGTGGGGGGTGCAGGAAGATTTATCAGCACATACCTGACCTTTTCTTGAGACACATTTTGATTTGATCTGTTTTACATTCTGACTTTACCAAAGACTTCTTTGACTTTTCCATCAGAATGGGCAGACAGTAACTTAGTTGGCTGACAAAATTGGCAGGAGCCACAGGCAACTTCTGAACACTGAATTTTCCCAAGAGAAAGCAATTTTACTCTTGCACCTCAAGGTGAAGGTTGGTTGAGCTTCTGCATGCTGTGGCACTAAGGGAACCTTTTAGTTTAGGCCTCAAGGCCTGTTTGTGTATAGTAACCCTGCCTGTCATTCGCCCTTAACCTCACTACCCTGTAGGCTGTCCGGCTACACTGCTCTTCTTTCAAGTTCTTGAGTGTATCAAGTTTGTTGCACCCAGGTCATCTGCACACTCTCATCTTCCCTCCATGATCTTTTAGTCCCTTCACTTCACCACCAAATCCTCCCCTACCTTTACAAAACTGGCTCTTTGTCAGCCTTTGCCCAGAATTTCACTTCTTCAGCCTATATGATTTCTAGCAAATCTTTGATCGATCCACCTAGTGACAGGTGGCTCACTACCACACAGGTAGGCCCATTTCATGTTGACCAGATTTTATCATTAGGAAGTAATTCTTGATCAAAAAAGGCCATGCTGAAAAAGTGACATTTAAGTTGAGAATTTAGGATAAAAAAGCTAATTGAAAAGGCTTGTATGTTAATTCCAGACAAAAAAAAAAAAAAAGAGCATATACGAAGGTCCTGAGATCCAAAAGAACTCATCACATTGGGAAAACTTGAGGAAGATTGATATTCCTGGAATAAAGGAAAGAGGCTGGAAAATTTGGCAGGTATTTATTTTTCATATTTATTTATTTTACTTAATTTTACATAAAGAAACAGAAGAAAAATGACAAGATTTGATGTGATTTTTTTTTTCAGTGCTCTGTCACTTGATGGTGGCTTTATCGGAAAAGGTTGATAGTGAGCTGACCTTTCTCCCTAAGCCCTTTGATTCTGCCTTAGTTGAGGCTCTCTTGTCATTTACTAGTGCGGTGTACTATGATTTTCCTCTTTCACAACTGGTCTCTCTCAGTCTTCAATATATCTGATGTGTGTGTATTCCTTCACTCTCATTATCAGCAAACTCAGGAAATTTTAGAGTTGATCTAGAGTAAAATTCTGGATACACTGTCTCTCAGCTTGGTGGCCATAGGTGAATTACTTTTCTCTTGCCTTTAGATTCATCATCAGTAAAATGAGAAGGGTGTTATCTACATTGTAGGATTATTCTAGTCTCTTGACTTTATGACATCCATAAAACACCTACTATAAGGCTTAGCTATATGAATAAAACAATTAAGCCATGACTTTTATCGTTTATTTTTTTAATTCCATTATAAAAAGTGGATTGTGTAGCTTTTCTGATAAACAGGATTGTAAAGGATTAACCCCAGACTTGAGAAAGAAATTATTCTCATAAAAGCCATGCAAATCTCTACAGCCAACTCTGCTACCAACTCCACTTTTCCATCTGGTCTCTGCACTCCAGGTACACTGCCAGCCTCACTCCTCCTGTATCTCTTCACGACTCCAGGTCTTTTGCTCATATTGTTCTCTATGTAGGCAATGACCATCTCTGTTTATTCAACTGGAAAACTCTGAATCACCTTTAAGGACCCAGAAATATTTACCTTTTTCTACAAAGACTTTCCCTATTCTCTTGGAGAGACTTAATCACCATCCTTGTCTATACTCCCACAGCCCTTTGTTAATAACTCATGTTTCTTAAGAAGTTATTGTATACTTTGTTTATTTACCTGATTCCATTAGACTGCAAACATTTTGAAGGTAGCAAATGGTGTCCCCACTGAGTAGCACACACCCATCAAGCACATTTAAGCTTGTTTGTACAATCATAAACATTTTTGAGTAACTATATAAGGAAAGCCCTGTGCTTGATCCAAAGATGAGAATTAAAGTTAGAAAAGGCCCTAAGCTGGAAGAGAGCTAAGCTATTTAGACTCAGAAGCTCTATTATTTTTCCTTTATAATTATGATAAAATTCCTTCTCCAACGCTCAGTTGCTTCATTTTTAAAATGAAAGTAGAAATAATTCTTGTCTCATAGGATTTGTGAGGTACACAAATAAAATGAGATTGTGCTTGTAGAACTCTAAAACCTAACATGGATGTTTGTTGTTTTTAACACACCATCTATGTCTTTATGGAGAGAACAGTTTAATTATGGTGCTATAACACATAGACAAAGTCGAATAGAAAAATATGTATTAAAGTAGACCTAGAAATAGAGGGAAGCTTCAGTTCAGGATGGAGACAAAAGAGAATCCTGAACTCTCCTCCTCTCATAAACACACTGAATCCACAGATACATTTGGAACTACTTTCTCTGAAAAAAAATCCTAAAACTGGCTAAAAGACTTCTTCCTATATCATAATGGGCAAAGGAAGCTGGGATATCATAAACCACACCTGTGGCCCAGTGATTCAGAGTCAGGAGGAATCTCAAAACCCAGAGCTTCTCCATGAGGAGGAGATGATTTGAACCCCGCCACAGGAACCCCCGACTTTTAAGACCTGAACCTGAGCCTCCAAATAAAATAGCTTTGAAAACTAATGGGACTGAATCCAGGAGATCTAGACCCACAGACTATAGCAATCTGAGACATAGCCCTTAAAGGGCTAGAACATTTGAACTCACCCTTCTCAGGGTCCAGTGCAGAATCCGAGGGAACCTGGGCTTGGTGTGAGAGGGTCATCTCCTTGTCTTAGAACTTCAGCTTGAGGTATAGACATCTGATCTGACACACATTTGAGGGCCTGCTGAAATGTAATACAATACACAGAATTCAAGTCACATAGGAAAATATACATACAAAATATATCAATATCCATATAATAACAATTCTAGACAAGTTAAGATACATGCAGTAATATCACTAATTCTATAATTCTATAACAAATAAGACAGACACCATCCTGCATGTTGAGATGGTCAAAAGTGCCAACATGGAGAACGTGTGACTACAGACCGGGTAGAATTCAAATACAGCGAGAAGGCTGCCCATGCTGGTTGACAGGTCTCCTAGTACTGCAGCACAATCTGTATTTACAAAGTAGCTGCTGTGTATTTTTTTTTTTTGGGAGGGGGTGGAGGGGATGGTTCTGCTATTCACAATGCTAGGTAGAAAAAGAGTGCTGTAATTGTGCAATAACAAAGTTCACATCCTCAGAAATTGATAATTTGAGCAATGCCATTATGAAACCTGAGATGCTATTAAAAAGCAGTTTGAGAACATCAAGAACTCATGAGGTGAGTAGCTGGATAAATAGGAAGTTGAATTGGATTCACATTTGTCAGCTGCTTCTGCATCCCTCCACACCTACCCAGAAAGTCTCCCATCCACCTGCCCTTTGACTTAAAGAGAATTTCTGACTTTCAATTATGTTGACTCCACAGAGTACAATACATTGATTCTGTTCTCTCTACCTCCCTTAGAAATGCTCCTATCCATTGTGAACAGGGATGGGTTTTCTGGACAACTTAGGCATTTGCATGCATATGCGAGCCAAACTGCCTTGATGGAGCAGTCAGTATTGAGGTGTGACCCTCCAAAAGGGTGAAAATGTAACGGGGGTCTGAGCAAGGTCATCAGGATCTGAGTGAGGCTTCTGTTAAGTTTTCATGAAAATGTGGATTTCCTCTAATTCTTCCTCAGCCCCACATTCACAACCAAAATCACTTCTAAACCCCCACAGTTCCTTACTCTCCAATTATAAACATGAACTTTCCTTTTCTATTGCTGTCTAGAGGGAGTGACATTCCAATTTTTCATAAGCTATTCGTATACACAGCAAAAGCATCCAATTCTCCCCGGGTTTTTCTTCTGTTTACAGCAATGTTCTCTTCTGCAGAGTCATTGCACTTGTCAATCACCTGCTCAGAGACCTGAATACAATGAATAAATATGGGCTTTAAAGAGAAAAAAGTGACCGGAAGAAAACTATAAAATAAATCACTATTTTGAAATAGTTCTGACCATAAATCACAGGACTCGGTATTTCTCTGTTTTGTATTAAATTAAATCAGCATACAACAAGCTATGTTTCCAAGAACCAGAGAAGTTGCATAATAATGTTTTTAGAAAAAACATTTTGTAATTTAAGAAAAAGGCCAATTAACGTATCTCTTTCCACGATTTGTTTCCTCTCTGCTCAGAATTAGTTAGAAAGTCACTAGTGCTAGTATCTTCCTAGTGTGAAAGAATTAATAAATTATCAGTCCTGGATAGGGCCAAGGCCTATACAACAAAATGGACTAAAGGCTCCTGACTATGAGTCCTGGACACGTGCATCCAAGAAATTATCTCTTTTCAGAGCCTTCTTTAAAAGAACGAAATGAAGGGCATAAGTGTTTTAAAGGCTAAAATGTTATATGTGAGGCTTTCCAATGTCTCTGACACAAAGACTCAAATGCCATATTTCTATAAGTTCAAAACTGGTTGGAAACCAAAAAGCAATGAAACTGTCTTAACTTTTTTGTGTTATACATATACTACTTCACTTTGACCATGGAGCTCAGAAAGCTCCCTGCTTAGTTTTGTACTTCACAATAATACTTTCCCTAGACACAGATTTTTCTAACATAATAATTCTTCGTTAATTTTCCCCTTATCATAATTATGTGATTCTTGTTTTTTTGTACTCAGTTTTTACGCTATGCTTTGTCGTACTGTTTTTGTTCCTTGAGTTATTCCCTAATGTCTTGGTATCTGTATATTTATAACATTTTTTATTATATATATTTTACATGTATACACATATATACACGTGTATGTGTACTTACACATATGTACATGTATTTATGTGTACATAGAAAAGTATACCTAACCAAGTCTGCAGCCTGATGAATTCTCAGAAACTGAACACACTAGTTCAACCCATGGCCAAATCAAAAATCAAAACATGAGGACCTCCCTCTCCTCCTGCACCCCTCCAGTCACCATGTGTTCAAGGAATGATATTAGAAACCAAGATCTGGATGCTAGGTGTGCTTGTTGTTACAGTGTCGTTATTTCCATAACATCTATAACAAGAAGATAATGACGCCAACTGTATGCAATTGTTCATTTGATCAACATTTATTTCATCATGACTGTGTGAAGATAATTTTCAAGATGCATTTTATATGGGATAATTTAAATTTCATAGAAGTCTTTCAAGTTTGCTATTATTCGTTTTAGTGATTAGGAAAAACTAATAAGTAATATTCGTTCAGCCATGTAGCTGCTATATTTAAAGTAATATCCATTCCTATTTTTAATTTTTATGTATTTACAACCTGGATGCAATTTGAAATACACATTTGTTGCTGGGAGACATGCAGATTTCTATGAATGTTTGCCTGGTGAGAAAATTCACCAACTATTAATAACCCCTATCAAAATGACAAGTTGCCTTTGTCTGTGACCATGTCTTCTCCTATCCCTACTCTCCGCTCTATTTCCCTGTGTAAATATTATCTCTACTCATGGTTCTGTTTAAGGCATACATGTTATGGGTGGACATGAGAGTTTGTTGTCAGTAACAGACTTCTCCATTACTGCCCTAATGAGGTAATATATTTTTTTTTATACTAATACAGATAGTTCTAAACTGGATCATAAACTATATGATGTATATATTTCCATGCTCAATACTTCATCTGTAACTGAAAAATAAATTATTTTTGATTTCACCTCATCTACTTTCTATATTCTTCAATATTCATGGTATTTTGAAACAGTCATCATAATTTATACTAATTTCTTATGACAAACTGCAAATAGAAATTGATCAGTCTTGTAATAAGATTTTCAATTCAATATATTTTTGCTCTTTTCAATCTACTTACATATGATGAGTGTGGTCAACTTTCTTTTCTTATTGTTTTTTAATTTATTATATTAATAACACTGAATTTTCTCTTTATTCACATCTTAAAGACAGTGCAGAAAATTATATATAACAGGTGAACCAATAATCTAATTTATTATTCTGGTGATAATCCCTCAGGGGAGGGTGAAATGTGAGTGTTGCAAGTAATAACATAAGATTAAATTTCCCTGATAACAATACTCAAAGGTGAAGGCAGAAATAGCCATCAGTCTTTGGAAGCAATTAAGTATAATAATAATGACTTCTGTTTCTGCCCATGATTGAGAAACTTGTTCTGGACTAGCCTTCCCACCACAAACAACTATAAAACTAGACAAAATATGTAAGGCAACTGTTTTTAGACATTTGACTCCAAGGCGCAAAAATGCCCTGTTTGGACAGAGGGGAAACCCCATGAGGCTTGCCCCTAAATTTCTCAAGCTTTCTGCCTCCAAGTATTTTCTAGACTATGGCATGAGTTAGAGATTTAGCAATTCAGTCAGAACATGGCAGTCTTATTGAAATTAAAAGACAGAAATTGGAAATTGGGTTACTGAGGTGACTGGTATTTGTGGGACAAAGTACTGAAGAGAAGAAAGTTATACCAAAAATATTAAGCTTCCAAAATTTGAAGATGTCTCTTTAGGTCATTGATCTTATGCTAAGCTGTGCATGTGCAGAGCAAAGCTCTGAAGACTGGCAAAGAAGAGCTGCCAGAGAACTATAAAATTAAGATTAAAGAAGAATAAAGAAAATAGAAAACACAGTGGTTCTGACTGGCCTAGCTGAACTCCCGGGGCAGTCAATTGAACACACCAAGAAGGCCGCACCTTAGGTGTGAAGCTCTTCTACCTCTAGAATAAGTGATTCTTTAGTCTTGGTCTAACAAGATTTTTTTAAAGTCATGAGAGGGTTATCATATCCATCTAAAAATTAACTGTCTTACAGGAAAAAAACAAAACAAAACTCAATTCTCTTTTAAAAAGAGAAGAAAATCCAGACTCTTAATAATTTACATATACATTTTACATGTAAAACTTGTAAAACCTAGGTAAGCACAGTAAGTAATAAAAAATTAATAGCCATGTCAAGAAACAAAAAATCATATAACCATTAAAAAATATGTATTTGTGTATACATAGGTAGATGCATTTGTCAAATCTCAATAAATTTTACACTCTTTGAAATTATGGTTTAATTTAGATACAATGAAATGTATATCTATTGTGTATGGTTTGATTACTCTCAAGAAATTTGCGTACTTACATAATCTCCACCCTCAATTAAGACTCTAAACATTTATATCATTGTGGATAATTTTTTTATATTTGAGTGAATTTGATTTGTTAATTTTTTGAGTAATTTTTCATTAATGTTCATGATAGATATTGTTATTATATTTCCTTTCTTTTGATGTCTTCACTTGGTTTTGGTATTAGTTTAATGCTGACCCTAAAGGATAAGTTACAAAGTATTTATTTTACTTCTCCTTTCTGGAAGGGACTAGAAAATTAGTAGCATTTATTTCTTAAATGTTTGATTGAATTTATCACTGAAACCACCTTTTGGAAGTTTGATTATTGATTCAATTTCTTTTACAGAGAAAAGCTTATTCAATTCTTTCATTATTGTGTGAGTATTGACAGATTATGTCTTTCAAAGACTTAGTCCATTTCACATAAATTATCAAACAGTACAATGTTGTTTATTCCTTTATTATGTTTGGAATGTTCATGGAATTAGTGATGACCTTACTTTCCTTTCTGATAATATTCATTTATGTATTCTCTCTTTTTTTTTCTCAATTAGCCTGGCTAGAAGTTTATCAAATTTATTGATCTGTTCAAAGATCAAGTTTTTGTTTTCAATGATTTTCTATGTTTTTCTTTTTTCAATCTCATTGATTGCTGCTCTAATTTTCTTACTTCTACTTCTCTGATTGCTTTAGGTTTATATTACTTTCGTTTCTTCTTTTCTAGTACATATATTCAATGTTATAAATTTTCTTTGCGTATAATTTTATTGTATATAATATTCTAGGTTGATGGGGTTTTTCTTTAGACACTAAATATTTCGTTCTACCCTCTTCTTGCTTGCATGATTTCTGATTAGAAATCTGATGTAATTCTTATATTTGTTACTCTATACATAGAGTTCCTCCCTCTTCCATCACTGGACTTCTTTCAAGGTTTTCTTCTCAGTTTTGGTTTTCTGTAGTTTGAACATGATATGAGTAAGTGTGCATTTTTTAGTATTTATCTTGTTTGGTATTCTCTGAGTTGACTGGATTTCTGGTTTGGTTTCTATCATTAATTCTGGAAAATTCTCAGCCATTTACTTCAGATTTTTATGTTATTTATTTGATAATTTCCCCATTGACCTTGAGTATTCTGTTACATCTTTTGGAGTTTTTCTTTTTTTTTAATTTTAGTTTTAGAAGTTTTCTACTATCATATTCTCAAGCCCATTTACCCAGTCTACTGATGAGTGCATCAAATGTATTTTTTATTTTGGTTACAATGCTATTTTCCTCCATTTTCTTCTCATTCATTCTTAGAGTTTTTATGTTTCTACTTATACTATCCATCTGTTATTGTGATTTGTTCATTTTTCCATTAGAGCTCTTAGCATTTTAATTATACTTTAAACTTCTGGTTTAATAAGTTCAACATCTATGTCACATCTGCATCTGACACCAATGCTTGCTTTATCTCTTCAAAGTGTATGTGTGTGTGTGTTTGTGTGTGTTGGCCTTTTAGCATGCCTTGTAATTTTTTTGTTTGTTTAAAGCCAAACATGATGTACTGAAGTTAACAGGAACTCGGTATATAGGCTTTTAGTCTGAAAGGTTTCTTTCATCTGGATAGGAGTTGGGCTGTGTTTATCATTTGCTTTAGCTGTAGGTATCAGCTACAAGTCAGATAAGACTCAGGTGGAGTCTTTTGCCTTGCTGTGTAGGTCACTGTTGTAGGGAACTCTCTGGACTTATTTTAAATATATTGCTTTTCCCCTGGGTATATTTTAAAAATGTTTACTTTCCCCTTTCCCCTGTCCAAACACAAGGGGATTTTTCTACCATCATCACTGTCAGAACCCAGTGGGACTCCTGAAGGTAAAACACATGAAAGTCTGGTACCCCAGAAACTGGTCCCCAGAGATCTTAATGTTCAAGCTAGTCCATACACAGCCTCCAGCAGTTTATTAAAGTTACCATTTAAGTTTTCCTACCAGTTATTGGTTCCAGCATTTTCTACTCCAAGTAAATTATTCTGTACTCTGTAGTCCATGTATCCACCTATTTTTCCTATTATGGGGGTGGCAGTTTATCTTGCAACTTCAAATCTCTGAAGGATCTAAGAAAAGTCATCACTTCCAATGTGTTCATCTTTTTTTTCCTGAAGTGAGGATGAGATTGACAACTTGCAAACTCTTTACATGTCAGATTGAAAACTGGATGTCCTGTTGACTATTTTCATTACGATACATAAAGGATGTTATGTTTCAAATATCACTTACGCTCCTATTGAAATTACCATTTTTTTTTGTTCTTTCAAAATTGTGTGTTGCATTAACTGATTTTTGGATATTAAACCAACCTTGTATTCATGGACTGAATTCACTTTGTCATAGTACATAAACCTACCCATTTAGAACCAGTCAGGAAAAAAGGTTAAGAATTGCTAAGTAGGCCAGTTCTACATTTTCTGAGAGAAAAATATCTCAGGTGATTTCATAAGACTGTAGGAATAGCTATCATCTCGGTGATATATATTGTGTTCAGACCTGAGCTCTTCTTAATGTGTGCTCACTCTTTGTTCTTTGATCTATGTTTCCATTTGAACATATCATAGTATCTGGAACTCTCTAGGTCCAAAGTAGGACTCACAGAATTTAGGTATATATCATTACACACAATAATGCATGTTTGGCTTTCTTCATTTTATAACTTCACTACGTATGTGAGTCCTTCTTGGGATCATTTAACAAATGAACTATTTGGTTCAAATCCTTGTTTTAGGTCTACTTCTGGAAGCCCAATTGAGAACCAACTGGAACAAACCCTGCCCTTAGCTTTTAATTACTCGCAGAATAAAACCCAAACTTCTAAAACAACCCTTGGTGATTTGCCTTAATTATCATTTCTAATGTTCTTTCTCAAAACATTCCCCAGGGGACACTTTTTTACAGCCAGACTCAGCCCCATGTTCTTTTCCACATCCACCTGACATTCTCCTGTCCTTGCCATTACACTCATACTATTACTCACACTTGGAATTTCCTATAGTAAAGTGATTAAAAACACAGACTCTGAAGGCTGGCTGCTTGCATTCATATCCTGGTTCCGTTACTTCATAGCTGCATGTTCTTCATCAAGTTACTTAGTCCCTCTGTGATGCTGTTAGTTCATCTACTTTACAGGGATAATAATAGTACCAGATCCACAACTATGACAAAAAAATAGCACGTAGAAAGGTACCCATTATTTAGTAAATATTGAAGAAATGTCAGCTATTATTAAAAATGTCAAATACTACCTTCAAAGCCTAGCTCAAGCCTCTACCTCAAGGATGCCTTCTTTGAACACATAGCTGTATATTAGAATTTCATCTCTTGAAGTCTCCCTTTATCTAAATTTCTCTCTTTATGTTTATATTATGTCATTTATTACATCTAAATTTAATTACCTTGATAAAACTGTATGTTTCTTAAGATGAAAGATAATTCCTTTTCTTTGTATACAATTCAATACTTAGAACTCAGAGCATACTTAATATTTAATGAATGATTTTATTTCCCTCACAAAATAAAAAAATATAGCACATTTCATGTATGCCAATTTATAATATCTTAACCAGATTCAACTCACAAAAGCAAAAGAAAACCTCCAATTTTGAGCTACATTGTATCACCAGGAAATAAATCCCAAATTAAAACTATGGAAGTTAAATAATATTAAACTTCATCTGCTCATCTCTATTACAGATGAGCACTGATTCCCCTGTGAATATTACAAGAAAAAAAAGATTTTAAATGAGGAGACTGGACCTGTTTCTGTTGTTATTATCAGTGGTACACAAACATCTAGGCCACAATGTCATTTCTAATTACCCTTCTTGTTTATGAATCAGAAAATCTAAGGCGCCCAAACATTTAAAAAGATACATTATTTTCATTCAAACATATGTCTCTTTCCAGCCTTTCATCTACTTCTTGACTTAAAAATCTGTTCATAAAAAACCACTATGTTAAGATGGTGATTTGGAAGACAGTTACATGGACTGACTTCTGTTCTATGATTGAAGAGACACTCCTCATTTATGTATGACATGAGCCCAAATCTTTAAATTTATTGCCAATTTCTGAGACAAATCTTTACAGTATTTCAAAGCAAAATCTAGAATGATGTTTCCACAAAATAGATTTGGAACTCGGTTTTTGTTTTGTGTTGTCTAATTTTCCAGTTGAAACATAATTATTATTTTAGGAACATAGAATTGTTTTTGGAATCTAATTCAGAAAGTATTTACAATTTGTCTCCTGAGTGTAGTTTGCTATCTTGGTTGCTTCAATGGATTCTATGATGATGAGGCAGAGTCTCTGCTCTTCATGAGCTTTTAGTTAGTTAAGACAAATGTTCAAACAGTTCTAAGTAAGAAAGAGCACATTATAATAAAACTCACATGAGAAGCACAAATGTCATGTGGATTAAATTGAAGAAGGGAGCTAACTCACCCAGGAAAATAGAACTTGAATCAAGATATATGTTATAGAGAAGTGACACTTTAGATAGGACTGGTAGGACTGCTTAGACTCAGTAGATAGAGGCGGTGAAGCAAGATTCTTTACAGAAAATAAAGAACATGTATACTCTTATTTTTTCTGGCTGGAGTACAGTGACCCTCTTTCTGACAAAACAGCCCTGATTTTTCTTTGAAGAAGCTCCACTCTAGTCAAAGTTCTTTGAATGGAATTGATGTTACCAGTAGCATGTACCATCCCATTTTCCTCACCAGAGTGATTGGTTTAGGAATTGGTTGAGATATTTTCAGTTCAGCTAGGACATTTGTTTTTGTGACTGAAGAAGAAACATCTGTTTTGGCAATGACTTTGAGTATGGGAACGATTGGTCTAAGAATTGGTTGAGATATTTTCAGTTCAGCTAGGACATTTGTTTTTGTGACTGAAGGAGAAACATCTGTTTTGGCAATGACTTTGAGTATGGGAACATATATGCCTGAGCCTGCTGTTTGCCATCTTTCTTTTACATAAACAAGGTCTATGTAAATCCAGCACAGAGATAAGATGCAGGAAATGAAAGAAAAAAAACTGGGTTCTGATGATATTATTTGAACATGATATCAAACTCACATGGAACTAGACAGTTCTGAAATTTCTGGTTACTTAGGTCAAAGAAATCCTTTCTCTGCCCCAAATAATTTTCTGTTGCTTCTAAAATAAAGGGTCCAAATTGATTTACTAAATAATGTCATGGATTTGGAAAATCATGTGTAGGAGAAGTAATATCTGTCTGGAAATAGAAAGGTCTCTGTTATGTAGTTATTATTAATAACTGTCAATGTCTTGCACTCTCAGAAATTGATATTTACTTTCAGTGTCAGACCTCAGCATGTACAATTCTATGAAATGAATTACAAAAAGAACAGAAAGTGAGACCAAGGAAATGAAAGGTCTTTTGCTATGACTGACTTATTTTATCCAATCTCCCCATCAAGTTCCCTTCTGCAACTAATAAATGGATTAATTGGCACAGAATTCTTCATAGATGCAAAATCTCCTGCCCAATCTATTTCTCCTGAGTCAGGGCAGAGGTTCAAAATTGTGTGGTCAACCAACCAGCTCTCTTCATTGAATGTTCCTAGAACAACTGTGCTAGAGATTCAAGAATTGCTGCTTCAATAAAGAAAATAAACTAGCATCTGTCAAAACCAGATACAGACTGGTACTCACATGCTTTATCTTTTGCAATCCAATGGTAATGTAGGCAACACTTTTGAGGTAGATAGCAGTATTTCCATTTTAGCAACTAAAGAAAGTGGAGTTCAGAGCAATTATGCACGATTCCCCAAAATTACCAAATTAGTAATTTTCATTGTAGGAATTAGAATTCTCATGCATTTCTGACTTTAGAATGTGATTGCATCATATCACACAATCACTCCCACTAGATGACTTTAGATTTGTGACACCAAACACTCCCACTACCTTCTCTGGTGGTAAGGCTGAGCACAAAATACACACACACATGCACAAAGAGAGAGAGAAAAAGAGACACACACAGAGAGAGATCATTTCATCAATGAAAAGACAAAGTTTATTTTTTAATTGCATTATAGATAGTTTATTTGTTGGTAGGTTTGTTTTGTTTTGTTTTGTTTTGTTTTTTGATGTGAAAATTAGTCAAAATTGCCTTTATTCTGAAGGAAATCAAGAAACCAATCATTATGCTCAATCGTCTAGTTTTTTAGTACTGTGGGTTAAAAAGAAGTGACTAAAAAAAAAAAAAAGAATCGTCTAACAGTGTGTTTTTTTATTACACACAGGAGCTTATATCAGCTTCCCAAGTAACTGACAAAATATACAAAGCAGCCATCAAGACCGCTAAGTAAATGTAATATGCAAACTTCATGAACAAGCAGACTCCAAAGACGACAAGATTCCAATCTTTAGTCCTCTTTTTCATCAGTGTGATTGACAGTCACATTTAGCAAAACATTCCAATGTCCTCTTTGTGTGTCTTGCCACCAGCTATTTAACTGGGAAAGTCAATATTCCTGGTGCCTTCATCTTTGAGTCTGTAAAATGGAGACTCACCTCTTCAAAGCTAAAGACAAACTGCTTTTTCAGAGATAAATGTACGAAAAGTCATCAAGTCAGTTTCCTGGTAGTAAGCTGGGCTAGTCCCCTAGCCATTTACTTGGTTCTTTGAGAATACAAACATGAAGAGCTACAGTTGGTGTTGCAACTTAAATACAAAGCCCAGACCAATGATATAAAGGAGCAGAGTGAGAAAACGGGATGACAGGGTATGTGATATCTGGAGTCCAAAGGGCAGTTTTGCAAAATAGCTAATATTCTAGAACTTGGAGTGAGAATATCTGAGATTCAGTCCTGGCCCCCCTTACTAATTATGTTGAACAAGTTGTCTAAGCATTTAATGCCTCAGTTTCCAGACCTGTAAAATAGAAGTAATAAGAGCAACCTTAGAAGGTTCCTGAAAATAAATGATATTGTCTATGTAACCTTTTAGTACAGTGCCTGACAAAGAGTCAGTGATCAATAGACTTTCTTTTTCCTTAAAAAGTACAGGCATACACATATTTTTAGTAAATCTTGATTGGTTTGACTTCAACAAACTGGAGTGGAAGAATAAAGAGGTCTTGTTAGCCCTGGGGAAAGTGAAGAACATATAAATCACTTCCATAACCTAAGCATTCACTATTTATTCCAGGCAATTAGTTTTATTTTATTTCTTGACTATAAATTGTGCTTCCCACATTAACATCCTTGAGAAAACACAGAGTTGTCCTTGAAAAGTATAGGAATTATAGAAATATAAAATAAGTATGAAAGCAAAAGAAGCAACTGCAAGTATTCTACCCTGTAAAATTTAAAATGCCACTTTATCTAATTGAACACAGACCGAGAGAAGAGTTTCTAGGAAGTACATTGAAGGTCCACAATGTTTTTCTATAAGAACTAACAAATGCAGATAAAAAGTAACCAAGGCCAAACTAAATGGACATCAAGCTTGGAAAATAATTCACAAGGGAAAATGTATTAGGAAATTAGTATATAGAAAAGTGTCCAGTCTCCAAATTGTTTTTATTTAGAACAGTATTGAGATCCTCTTTTCATTTATCATACTAATCATAATGTTTTTTTAATTGAGGTAATTAATGACAAGAATAATTCAGCTGGCACTCATTTGTTTGTGTCGAGGGTATACGATGCTATAGGGAAGCCATTAGAAAATGTATAGCTATGTTTTAAAAATGTCCAAGACAGACTTCATGTTAATTATGGAAGTCAACTCCAAAAAACAGAATAAGCTTTACGTGCAAATATGAAAATATGTTCTTTTCATCCAAAATACTTAAATGAAGTATTTTCATTTTTAAATTGACACAATAGTTTTACAATGTAAAACAATAACTAAACACCAGAAGAAAATATGAAGTGGCATATGAAGAGTTTCTCTGTCCTCAAGGAGTCTACAATCTAGCTGAAGGGACAAAACACAAATTAGGAAAAAAAATCTCAGGGATAATTAATATACATAATACAATATAATGTTATATTATATAATGCAATATAATATTAAAAACATGAGAATAAAAAAACTTGGTTGCTTCAAAAAGGCTAAGCAAAATTACAAATTAATCTGTGAATCTTCCTTCTTATGTCTATTTTATAATAATAAAATGTCTATTGCAGAAAATTTGAAAAACAGGATAAAAACAAAAATTATAAAATTGTTTCTATTTCCTTGGTTTATTTTCTTCTTTTCTTTTTGTGTTTAATTATATTTTTCTTCAACAACAAAAGTCTTTTACTCAGGTAGCATGAGTGGGCTAGATATCCACATAGTAAAAAGCAAAGGGTCTTTCTAACGTGCCTGTGATTATGTGGCAATCATTTGGACACTAGCAGTTCCATTCAAACCTGTTGATATTTTCAAGGAAAAATTAAAAGACAAGTGTACATTTTCAAGGGCAGAGTCTGTGACACATCATCTATTGTAGTTAAACTCTTTAAATTCACAAATCAAAAAAATAATAAAAAGGTTTTCATTTAGACGAAGTTTCCAAACTTGAGTCCTTGGCAAATCTAGCATAAGAGATCAACCCTCCTTACTCCTTCTAAGGGTCACATTAAGAAGGCATTTCGTGTGTGACCTCAGAATCAGGCTGCTTGAGAGCGAGCCCTGTGATCCTTAGCTCTGTGACCTTAGACATGCTGTTCAAGCTCCTGTTAGCCTAAATGTACTCATAAGTACACGTGTAAAATGGGATGATAATAACAGAGACCTCCTCATAAGGCCATCATAGAGATTAAATGACCTAACTTGCAAAGTACTTTCCCAAGTACCTGCTTCATAATAAAAAGTAAATTAATGGTTATTGTAATTGCTACTTTTATTTAGCCTCATGGTTTTATTCTATGTGATGTTTCATAGCACTTAAAGTGATTCATTTTCTTTTTTTACAATAGCTAATATTCTACATGTCACCCTGATGTTCCCTCTGCTAGCCACCAAGAAGGGCCTGGGGGTTTGGTCAGGGTGTGCCTGAGGAAGATGGAGGGGGGTGGGTTGGAACCAGAAGCCTTCATTCCCATTGCAGCTCCTCCATTTATAAACTCTAGGACTTGGGCAAACAGTAACTTTTCTGAGCTTCACAAGCCTCATAAAGAGAGAGTACCAAGACTTGCCTTAGGGAGACTAAATGAGATACCCCCAAAGAAGCCTAGCAAATTGCCCTCCATGGGAGAAATGCTCAGAAAACATTGAACTGAATCAGAGGATGAAAGGAGCCCATAAGTTACGTCCTGCTAAGCTTTGGCAACAGGGACATTCATCCCCCTCTTTTTTCTGGGATTTAAAACCCTGTTTAAATGATTTTGTGATTTATTAGCAGTGCTAGTGATGCTTAGCGATTGATTCACTCTTCCCTGTAATTAGTTGGGGTGATTAGAGAAAGCTTTCCTATTACTGTAAAGTTTGATTTGTAATAACCCATTAAACCCGGAGGGAGGGAGATGAGAAGAAATCAGCCTCCTTCAATAACAAATATACACCCTCCTGGGCAGGGGCAGAGTGCCGGTTTTGAGGAGGGTAAATTTAGCATTTAGGCATCATTGGCTAGTGACTCTCAACCAACAAGACTTAAATCTTCAAATGAGAAGTGTCAAAATCTATACCAGCATATCCCAAAACATATTCTGTGCACTATTTACCCCTCCCCCAACCCATGAAATAGTTTACAGATAATAAAAAAGGGAGTGGGACTTATGTTCAATTAACTTTGGAAATCTCGCATGAACTGCCCACCCCTCTTTGAGGATTCACAATGCACAAGATGTCCCCACTATGTGCTCCACCTGTTCAACTTTGGAGAATTTGGATGAAGTCCACTATTTAATGCTATAAAACTTAATTTTCCCTGCCAATTAACATTTCTTAATATTCTGGAGAATTAACATATGTCAAAAACTGCTTAAGAATTTTCATCTGTATAATATATGTATATCGAGAGAGAGAGAGAGAGAGAGAGAGAGAGAGAGAGAGAGAGAAAGACTGCCTGACACCATTGGTGTCTCTTTTTGTAGCACAAGCTGAGGGGAGGTTTAAATCACCCCCACCAGTGTCTTCTTGACTGAGCTGGGCAGAGGCCATGCTTTAGCTGGTGGGATGCGTGGGCCAAGGAAGGACAGAGCACTTGTAACATTAAGACAATTTGGTGGCACAGCCTTTGGCACTAATAGAATCATCAAATCATCATTGTGTTGTTCAATGAAAAATTATGCAGTGCCACAAATTTTTCTGTGTTGGGGAGGCAATAGTAAGCACAGAGCAAGTCAGACAAAACTGACAATTTTAAAGGTAACACTCTGGAAAGGGATGGACGCACACACTCAGCTTAATATAAGGACTTCAAATAAAAGAAGTTCTAATGAAACTCGACTTCCTAGTCCTCTTGCATCCTCTTCTAGACAAAAAAACATATTCCTCCTCACTCTTGCTTGCTTTCTCCTTATTCTGCTCCTTCTTTTTCTCATTTTTACATACTATATATACATTTGGATTTTCATAATCAGTATAATTTCAATATAATAATAACAACAATGACAACACTAATAATTTGGGAAATTAACAGAGCTGTAAAATATTTGGCCATGTTAGCTTATATATGTTTCAATTGCCATCCACTCAATATTAGCTAAAATTTACTGACAGTTTATTCTTGGTGTTTTATGTCAATCAACTCATTTAATTAGTTCAACACCTTAATTAAGTACTGTTATTATCCCCATTTTAAAGTATGGACCCTGAAACTCAAAGAGGTTAGAAACGTTACCCAATCTAACTCTAGGCTGGAGCCCAGCTATGAGCCCAGGGACTTTGGAACCAGAGCTTGGTCTCCTGCCTACCACACATAATGCGGCCCTAGTACTAGTGGATGAAAGACTCATGTGTCTCTTTCATCTTTTTAATTCCCCTGTAGACTAATGAAAACTTTGTCGAGGCCCTGCTTGGCCTACTAAGTGCATACAGGAACTCCAGCCCCAAAACATAAGCCCTACAGAGGTTTTTACTTCTCATCCTGTATGTATGTGACAGACCTTGCAGAACAAGAGCATAACTGTGTTAACTGTTCATGGGATGCTGTTTGCAAGTTACTTTGCCAATGGCTCTCAAAAACTATACATACACCTGTCTTTAAATCTCCTGCCTGACTAGCCCTTCTAATAAGGTGTTATTGACCTGGTCATCAGAGGACTGGATAATGACCCTTAGGTGACAAAGAGTTCTTATCAGAGTCCATGGACGGACATGAGGGACTTAAGAATCACCCGAAATATCTGACTGCAGGCAACTGTGCACATGCACACACTCTGGGGAGAAGAAAAACAGCTTACACAGGAATCCTGAAAATTTTCATAACCCATCCACCCCCCAAATAAAACCATATAAGAATCACAGCTTTCAGCCTGAGGATGAATTTACCATTTGACCTTATGAAAATCATTTGGCAACAACACTGCACCTCAGTTTCTCCTCCTGTTAAGTAATAATAATTTAATTCTATTCTCATTACTGTTCAAAAGGGTGAACATGGAATGATATAAAGTGCTACATATACATTAGCTATTATTATTTATTTCTTCACTCTCTTTTCCCTTCTGAGAGATTTTGTGAAGTTTAGCCACAAATGTTCTGCACTAATTACAAAATTTCATCCATGCAGTGTTTTATGTACTTTTTGAAGATATTTTAGCATTCTGTGCTCACCTTTGACTGAAAATTGTTATTCCAATTTGTCCCCATAGCCAAGAAAAAGTTTTCAGTTAAGGATAAAGAAAAACAGTAAATATTCCTTTCTGCAACCAACTTAGAAATAGAAGACAGAAGTCAACAAGCAAACACTGAAATGACACCCTGTGATTCAGGCTGTTCTTTAAAAACCTCAATAAGGTGCTATTTTAAGAGCTTCTCTAAGGAAACAAATAATGCTGTATAGCTGCTCCATCACTGTGCTCCAATAGCAGAATGTGTCCTCTAGAATAAAAAATTGCAATTAAGGTGATTTTCCCTGAAAGAAGGCAGCTCCATTAAGTATCAAAGACACTGACATGATTGCTCTCATGGCTCTGTTGCTTTGCCCATAATAAGCAACACACACACACACACACACACACACACACACACACACACACACATATCAAAGCAACAGGGGGCTCTTAGGGACAACACTTAAGGGACATCTGATAGTGTGAGTTGTAGGGACCAAAGTCTGGCCCGAACTCCCTGTAGAAGCTCCATAATCAGCTGACAAAGTTTTACTCTATTACTACTCTCCTTGGGGCCAATGAGATGATTCTAACACTGGCCTGGGAAATGTGCAGCTTCTGAAATCCAAGTAATACCTAGATATCTGGTAAAGATTAAAAAGAGCCACTTGATTTCTTCAAGACATAATAAGAATTATTTCATCCCCAGAAGGGAGCACCCAGCTCCCTTTACTCATCATGGACCAGGGAATTATGCTTTCTTCCTTGCACAATGCTTTATAGTTAGAGAAAGAATATTTCTTTAAAATTTATTTGGAGGGACTGTTACATATAGGCAAAACATATGCTCCAATTTAAAAAAAAAATTAAATGAATTCTAGAAAGGTTCTTTTGAGGGTTCTGAGATAGTTAATTTTATGTGTCAACTTGACTGAGATAACGAATGCCCAAATGGTTGGAAAAAAAGTATTGCCAGGTGTTATCTGTGAGGGTGTTTCCAGAAGAAGATTGATTGACTAAGTTAAGAAGATCCACCCTCCCCAATGTGGCCAGGCGTCACCCAATCTATTGAGGACCTTAATAGAACAAAAAAGGGAGGGAGGGTGAATTCACTCTCCCTCTTCCTGAGCTGAGACGTCCATCTTTCCTGCCCACGGACATCAGAATTCTTGGTTCCTTAGCCTTCAGACTTGGACTAAATTACACCATCAGCTTTCCTGAGTCTTCAGTTCTCAGATGGCAGATTGTGGGACTTCTCAGCCTCCAAAGCCACATGAGCCAATGCCTATAACAAAACTGTCTCTTTCTCTCTTGCGCGTGTGTACAATATCTATCTATCTATCTATCTGTCTATTTACCTATACACATATGTGTATGTGTATGTGTACATATATCATTCATAGTGGCTAATCTCAGGAAAAATTATCAATCATTCTGGACCAAGTGTTGGTACTCAAAATTTACTTATATTTTATATAGATTTATCACCTCCTGTTTAATTTTCCTCTGACAATAACTACTGAGATACATGTTTATTTTTTATCAAATAAATGAAATTTGTAGTGGCTAATAAATCACTAAACTTATTCTGTTTTCTTTTTGAAAGTCTGGAGTTTGGACACCTGAGCTTCTGTAGGATTCCTATTTATTTAGGTCAGATGTTTGTTCAGGGTAGACCTGGCCAAAGACATTTCATTACAACAGGACCCCTTATTCATAGTTCTAGACTTGAAGAAAAAAAATTACAATTAACTTTTTAAGAGTTAACACAAAATATTAAATTATATACAATAATATCATCTTTAATATAACAGAATTTCCTTGCAAAGTCCTAGGATCAATACAGAGACTAACTTAATCCTAATAATTTCATCTCACCTCACTGGCTAATTATCAGTTCTCCTGCTGGTTCTGCATCCTCTCTCTGACCTGGGTGTCTAATTTTCCCTGTCTACTCAGTTCCCTTAGGTAATATCATTTACTCTTGTAATAACAATATATTTCTCACCAGGATTTTTATTTTAGATCAAAATCAATCCATTTAACTGCATAATTCACATTTCCCCTTGGATACTGCTTAGACAGCTCCAACTTATCATATCCAAAATGGAACTCTTGATTTCTTCCCTTAAATATATCCTCCATAGCACCAACCATTCGTTTAAGCCATAAATATTAAAGTCATTTTCTCACATTCCCTCAGCACTAAACCATCTCTTCCCAACTCAAAAGAGGCATGACTTTGGAAAAATTAAAACTGACCATAGTTACAGCCAAAGTATGAATGAATAATCTATAATATTTTAAAGAGAGATGACCCAAAATTGTAGAGCAGGTGACCACTGAGGGAAAGAATGGAAGTATTACTGGCTGAGCAAGCACCTTCCCCAGTTGTGTCTGTGTCAGCTGCTTGCATGCTCAGACACTTGGAAAAATTCAACTGTTTCTTCTCATATTATGACAAATAACTCTAATCAGATATCAAACTATGCCAGTGGAAAGGGATGCACTTCGAGGTGCTTCATTCTTACTTGCATTTGCACAGCTATGCTACTATCCTCTGTGGTATAGAATTAAAAAGCCTATTTTTGCTGATGAGTCAGTGACAAATAGGTGTGAATCCAAAAACAGAACAGATCACAGCATTAGAACACTCTCATTCTCTTCTTCTATCTCTAAGACAACCCAGCTTTCTTTAATGTCTATTATGTCACAGAGAGGAAATGTAAACTCCAAATCTTTCCATAGTAAAGTACGCAAAGTTTCTGGAAGAAAGTTATTCTATAAACAGCTGTTTATAAGATTTATTTTCAAATTAATAAAACTTTCAGAACAGAGTTTTTAATTTTATTTGTTCTTAAATTTACCCATTTAATAAACACATACTGAGAAACAAATCGGTACCGAGGAATAAGCCAGTTCCCAAAAAGAGAGAGAAACCAGTATACAGTTTCTGTCCTCACTGAGTTCACAGCTCTGCATCAAGAGCACATATGGCATCAAAACAGCAGGATATAAAATATAAATGTAAAAGCACAAAGGAAAGACAGCACATCTGGAGGTAATGTGATAAAAGAAAGGAAGGAAAGGTGACTGGGGTAAAAGTTTTCTACAAAAGATGATCTCTGAATCTAGACTTTAGGACAAGATAGAGTGAGAAAATAGCATTCCAGGAAGAGGGACAGTATGCGTAAAGGCCCAGAGTAAAAGTGTGAAGCTTTTAGGAAAATGTGAGGATATCAATAGGTTAAAGCATGCGTGAAGAGAAGGATAGATTATGAGGCCCTAAAGGAGACAAGAGATAGATTGTGAAGAATCTTACATGGTAGGGTAAGGAGTTGAATTTTTTTCTATGATTCAAGGAGCCATTGACAGAATTTAAACAAAGAAGATGTATGATCACATTTGCCTTTTAAGAGAAACTTGACTTTTCGACATAAAAGGTAGTATAAAGTACAGATTTAAAAATACAAGGACAGGAGGCAGAAAGCCAGGCTAAGAGGCCATTTTGGTAATTTATACAAAAGAGCAATGAGGTGGGGATTCACATAGTGAGCTAGATAGTGGACAGATTGTAAAAATAAATGTAATGTAAAATCAGCATAAATTGGTGACCACTTAGAAATGGGGATGAAAAAGGAAGAGACTAGAATAGAGGCCTCTGAATTGAACTGCCATTAACTTGCAGATGTTATTCATTATGTAAGGGGGAAGAAGTGAAGTTCAGATGAGGAAAAACTGAGTCAGAATAGACTGCAGGAACTTCAGCTATAAATCAGCAATAGACATTAGAAATACCAAATAGAGACATCCTTTAGAAATTTATTAAAGTCAAAGAAACAACAGTATATAATTTAAAGCAGGAATAAGGAAGAGCCTTATTTAATAAAGTATTAGGTCAGAGCTGAGTAAATTTAAAAAAAGAATGAAGACAGTAATAGAAGAGGTGGAGAGAAATTACTACCATATGAAGAAATTAAACTTTCTATGAGTCTCTCATGGAACTCTCTGTGTACTGGTTTCTCTCTCTTTTTGGGAGCTGGCTTATTGCCTCAGTATCTATTTGTTTCTCAGTAATAAAGGGGTAAATCAGGAAGGCTATTCCAAGCAGTTCTTGAGTAAGCGTCAATTAAATTTTTTTTTTTTTAAATCTATTCTTGGAAACTGTCCTGTTCTCCTGTAGCAATATATGCATTTGATTTCCTCTAACTAAAAACTAGTTTCCTCTAGATCATTGGATTTCATATTTTCTAGTAAAATATAATGAGTTGTGGTAACATTTTCCATAGTCCCATGGATCAGTAATCCTGGCATCACCACAGACCATCCTCTATGGACAAACAGTGACCAACACTAAGGTACCTACAGAATGACCTGCATAATTGCTCATAAAATCTCTCTTTAGTAAAAAATAGCTTCTTCCTACTACAGGCAAGAGTGCCAGACACAGGATGTGCTCCCCAATCTGAACTCTTCTACAGCCAGCGTTATAGCTCAGTAAGAAAATTCAGCTGTTTTAATATATGGCACCATTCATGACTGCCTTCCACCATAAATCTTCTCCAGGCTGAGAAATTAAGAGCAAATCCTCCAGGAATACCAGCGCACACAGTTTTTGTAGGAAAACAAACAAGTTGCTCATAAGCTCAAGGACAGTGATGGAAAGCAGTTGTCATGGTTCAAAATGGTGGAGAGAAGAGAAAGTAGAAAATAGATAACTGAACCATCAACTACAAATAAAAGCCATCAGCCATCTTGTAATTTTCTCAAATAGCCTGCAGAGTGAAATAACGCCTAGGAAGGTAAGCAACCACTAAACTGAACTATCATCAGATTACAACTTTAAAATATAGTAAATTTCCCAAATAGACATATTTACCCCACTGGTTTATCGGGATAAGAGAGGGAATGTTATTAAAGAGCTTAGCAATGGCCACATATTATGAAAGACATAAAGACATAGCTCATGGCACCACAAACTTACCTAATTGGTTACTTACTCACCCACCTCATTTCAGAAAGAACTGCCATAAAGTACTAAACATTTGTGAGAAATTAACTTTCTCAATTTCTTTGCAGTGAGTGTAAAGAAGTGAACTAGTGAGTCACATAATGCACTATAACTGCAATGTTCATTGCATCTAGACCAAACCACTATGATATGGCAGCAGACCAGAAAGAAAAGAGCACCTTCAATATATTCTGATGCCTTTTGCATTCTTCAAGGCATAGCTGAAGAATAGTGTAAAGAACAATAATAACCAAATCTCTGTAATATAAAATTAAGAAGTTTAGGACAGAATAATTGGGCCAATTAGGTATGCAAGTGTCAAAGTTGATTACAACAGCCAACTCCAAAGCAGATATTTTTACCTTAGATTGAAAGACAGTAACTCAATAAGAATCTTAAAAGAGCATTTGAAGACCTACCAGACTTTGTAGCTACAACTGCACATGGAGATGATAAACATTCTCAACAATATCACATTCAAACAGCAAAGACCAGTGAAAATTGCATGAAATATGTGTCACAGCCAGAAACCAATGATCTCCTAACATCTGGAGCAGAAAAGAATAATAATCAAATACATTAGTCATAGTTTTGTTGGTTGAGGCCAATCATTTATTATCAATGGAAAGGCTCATCTGATCCAAGTCATTAGTGTCTATTAGTAAATTAAAATGTGTTTGTGTTTTGATACTTGCTGCTTTCATTTCACATTTTGTTTCACTTGACATCAGGAACTCAGATTATATTTCTGTATTTAAATTTAAACATTAAAAAAGTGAATTTTCTTTCAGAACAGAATCTAAACATACTCCTAATTCATTACTTTGTAGAATGTTCCTCTGCCTTAAATCATAAAATTACTGTTTTCTCTGCATATAGATCTTAGCCACATCTTTATCAATGTTTTCTAAGCCCTGATTTGATAATAAACTCAATATTTTGTTCTTGAGTCACAGTTATTTGCAAGGAAATTAATTTTCCTAATTCTAGAATATAAAGATAAGTACAACTTATAGTGAAGGTCTTGCATTTCTTCTATAAAGTTATATAAGTTATATAATACAAAGTTATTAAATGTTCAACTAAAACTTTAGCATTCAAGGCAACCTATATAAGCAAACACAAATAATGCCTTTTTTTGTATGTCTTCAGAAGCAAAACATTCAAAAATATAATTGGTTGGTTTATTTTGGGCACATTCACTAGCTTCGTATAGTCTGTCACTTCAGTGCATGTGCTTGCTCTCTCATACACACACACACACACACACACACAACACACACACACACAATGAATATATATATAATGAAACATCTTTAGTTTGATCAAAGCGGTAGGCAAAGTTCACTGGGGATCACTGAGATCTCGGTAAGCAAAGATTCTCAATCCCCAGTATCACTCATACTTGATCTTTACCAGGCTTTCCTCAATGTCATTGCTTGTATATCTTGAGAGTGAAATTTCTTATCTCTGTTCTTTATAATTGAGCCAATTCTGTCCAAGAACATTGCATACTAATTGGATCCTAGCTTACATACAAGCATAAGAGCCATCAGGCAGTGAGGCTGAATTATGAGTTCAAATGAACCATCAGCCTGGATGGAGACCATGCTACTTCATCCTTAATCAAGCCCATTACCAGCAGGATCCCATTGCTTTGCACATACATAGTGTATCTAAATATTCCTATAAGAAAGAAATTCTAGGAAGATATATTAAAATTTTTTCTTTTGTAAACATATATTTTTATTTTTTCTGGCATTACCATTGTATAAGCAAAATGCACATCACCATGGTCAGAAAGAAATATAAATGAACATGCAGATTGCCCTTAGTCCTACTCTCTTTTTCCTTAATCCTGTCAGAATAGTATACATTAAACTAGAGCCCTGTGTGGTTACTCTGTGTCCCTGCTTTCGTTCCCCTTCATGAATCTTTCATATTAAAACTTCTGCTCAATATACTAAGATGGATGATGCTCTCTCTTGACAGATATAATCTGTTTCCCTGCCTTTGATACATGTGCTTTTCCCCCCTTATTTTCTGTTATACTTAAGCTTCATTTGGCTGCTCATATTTTTAACATACTCCTTTTTTCAAATATCTATCTTCAATATCTTATTTTCAAAGTAACAATATTTATGTAGAAATTTTTTTCTTCATGGCATGATGTCACAAATGCTGTGGTCCACTCAGCTGTTTTCTCAGATTTTGCTTCCTGTCATAAGATCCCCTCTGCCTGTTAAACATGAGCTGAGAAAGATAACAGACAAAAGCTACAGTGACAAGATGTGTTTGTGCCAAAGAAAAAAGCTAACAAGAAGAGGTAGGATTGCCTGGAAAGATGAAAGCCCTTCTAGCCATCTTAGTTCACTCATTTCTCTAAGCTGTTGCTTTATTTTTACCACATCTTTACAGTTTGGGGAGGAAAAAGCCCACCTAGAATATAAAAATTAGCACAGGTCACAAAATATTAATCTAAAATTTGATTCTCTAAACAGCAAAGCAAGTGTCAAGAAAGTGCTATGGCAACAGCAAGGCTCAAGCTAAATGAAAGAGAATCATCGTTTAGATAACCTATGTTGAATTCTGGGCCTTGGCAGAAATGAGGAATCGCTAGAACACACAGTCTGAGATCTAAGAGAGAAAGGGGCTTCTGCAGAGGTGGCCCCAGTGGACACCCGAGTATTCACTGGTGGATACATGCAGCAAGATAACACTAGAGGTAGATTTCTATGGAGAACTTACCAAGTGGTAGGCACTGTGCTAACCAATTCCCATTTGTCATCCCTCTTAAATGACTCAATGATATTAGTAGTATTATCATCTCCATTTTACAGATGAGAAATTGGAGGCTTACAGAGTTTAAGTTGCTTACCTAACGTGAAAACTAAGTCCTGGATCCTGAATCCAAATGTAGGCAGTAAGACTCTTAACCACTATGCAGGCTGTACTAGTTTTGCATCCTGCAGAAATTTGCATCTACAAAGGAAGGAAGGAAGTTTGTGTGTGTGTATATGCATGTGTGTGTGTGTGCACATGTGTGGCAGAAAAGTGGATAAGTGAACAGATTTCCAAGTTGAGATGATAAAGATAAGTCAGAGTGAACAACGAAATGTGAGGGGCTGAATATAAATAAAGATTTATGCAAATAGAGATAGATGCTCATCTTTTTCCATGTATTTCTAGGTTTGTACAAGAAAAAACGCAAAAGCTATAATAAAAGAAGAAAATAGTTAGCCTTCTTGCTCTTTCACACATTAGCTATGCATCCATTATTGAAATGGAGTCTTCTATTCCACATTTATAGAGAGCTAATCGGATAGGTCCACTGGAACAATAAATATAAAGTTCCTAACATAAAGATATTGAATAAAAAGCTGCTGCCTTTACAATTCCCTCCCACATCTTATATCATGAAATAGATGATGGGCATCCTGAGGCATATGATCAAAACGTGACCCTCCAGGAATCCATTCTGGTGATGGGATGGTACAGACACTGTGCTCTTCAGTTTCTAGTCACAGATGTGTAGAGTTATTTTCTCACAAAGTCTGCTTCCATTGCCAGGATGAACTCTTTGTTTTTTCCTCTCTCTGCCTTCTCAGCAATATTTTTGACATTTATTGTCTTCATGACAATATCATACCCTGAATCAGAGGATTTAGTGAAAAAATGTGTGTACCTGTCTCATGGCGTTTACGGGTCAGAATGACACACAGATGCACTATCTAGAGGAAGTGTTGCTTTCACCAGATGAACATCACAAAAGAATCACCTACTTCCTGCTAATGTCACACCTGCTCCCCACTATTCTGAAATAAAATTCCACAATTTCATAGCAGCTTTTATTTAGCCTCAAAGCAGCCATCTGCCTGCTACTATTGTTTGTTGGTTTGGTCTAATTTGAATTTGCTTTTTTCCCCCTACATTTTACTTTTTCTTAGAAGAAAAAAAAAATGTATTTTGGATGAGAAAGAAAAAGCAAGCTTGGTTAGCATCCTTTAATTTGGTGTTTATATACCAGTATCTAATTTTTTTTATCAAAAATACAGTAGTGTTTTCTTCTCAAGAGATAGATTGGACTCTGACCAAATGACTCTAAGTCTTACAAAATAAATGCATCAGCCCCATGTTTACATGGCAGAAACTGGCAAGAAAGCAAGGATATAGATGAAACACATATCATCTCTATCTACTTTGAGCATATTCCCTTTCTTAACTAAGTTTAGTTCCTTTAACGTGAAACAAATTCTGATTCTGGGAGTACTCTCTCTTACTCAACTGGAGCAAGTGGGCTCTCAAAGATGTTTGGTTGCTGAGGGTACTTGCCTGGCTGTTACATTTTGCTACAGAGAGTTAATGAAGATCAGTTCAACAGTCATGTGTCAAGTACCTACTATGCACAAAGAACTAACCCCTTCCTGGTGGTAAAACTCAGTATGACCAGCATTTGCTGGGACATCACTCATGATATGTCATAATATACCATCTTTAAGTCACTCTCCCAGCTACATCTCCAAAAGGCAGAAACAGGTATTATTTCTTTTTCCTTATGACTATGCTCCTTATCTATGTTTAACTGCTTGTGGGACTATTTCTTTAAATTTCATAATAGTAAGTCATTTATTTAGTGAAAATCAAACAAATGGAAAAAATTTGTCGTAGGCTTTTGTTTTATAAATAAAACAAAGATAGTTTACTGTCTTGTACCAATGCCTCAGGTTCCCCAAATTCAGCTCCCAGAAATGACCATTTTTATCTTTTTTAATTGTTTATTTACATCCTTATTAAAAATAGAATTTCTCTTTGGTATTCCTCCCTATAATCTCATTTTATGAACTTGGCTGCACTAGGTGACCAACTACAGTGACTATCAATTCTAACTTATGCCACTTTGTGAGGAGAGCAAGACTTAACAGAGAAGTGTCCAGAAAAAGCACCATTGCATCAAATCATTATTTTCTTTCTACAGAGTCATGTTCAAACACAGCATTAGGAAAGAAAATAGGAAACATACTCTCTTAAGTCCTCCCTATGTTGCCGTATCCCCGCCCCCCACTTTGTTTCCCCCACACACACATACCTGACTCCAAACTTTCTCTGGATCTTTTTTCCATTCCTTCTTTTCTCCATGCCACTTCCTCTCTCCTTAATTTTCACATCACTTTGGCAAACAATACCAACTGCATCAGAAAAGCCACGTGGATGAGAAATTAAGCTCATGGTCATTGGCATTCAAAGATGTCTAGAAATTGCCTTGGTCATGAGCTTGTTACATTTCTAAAATGATGGTACTATTAGCTACTTTTCAGATTTGCTATGAGAGAAATACAGATATAAAAAAATATAGATATATTCAGAATATAATAGGTGTGAAATATTTTAAAATTTCCTGTTATAAAAAACCCTGGTACTGAAGAGAAATCAATTAAAAAGTATTTAAATGCTGAAAGAGATTCATAAATTCTGATAATTATGGCACAGATATTGGCCAACAGCACACTGGATTTTCCTCCCAACTTTTACATTGATTTGTTACTCTCAATCAAGAAAATCTCTTCTGTCTGTTGATTGGTTAGTCCTATTTTGGATGATGCTACTGTCTCTCAATGACAAAGTAAGAAATTAATTTATTATTATGGCAGGCACTGAAAAACTCTCATTAAAGATGCTTTTAGATGAGAGGTAAGAGTGCAAAATAATTATAGCATCAGATTCTCACTCAAAACAGACAGATAGTATGATTGTGGCATTTCCAGCTATGAGACCTTGGTTGCTTAAGTTCTTTAAGGCTCATCTGAAAATAAGAATAGTAGTGCCTCTTTAAAGGATTTTTGTGTGAATTACATAAAAAATTACATATGTAAAGAATTGCTTTACCACATATGGTAAACCCTTATTTTTTTCCCATAACTATTAAGGTAATGGTGAAGATGGTAATGACAATGATGTCATGAAATGCCAAGAAATATCAAGATATTAAGATATTAAGAAGGAGACAGTCTTCTTGGTGGAGAAAGCCTTTTTCTTAGAGATCATGCAAACTTCGCTTTTAACTAAGGAGCTTACTCCTTCAATTTGTATGACTAAGTAATCAGACTATCCAATGTGATATAAAATGACTTTATTTCTCTGCTAGAGAATAATTGGATCTGTCACCTGTTAATTATAACATTAGTTAAATATTTTGAAAGGTCAGTAAAGATAAATCAGTAAGAGAGATCTACTGAATTTCTTTGGCATGTTTCTATGGATTGCAGATGGTGATAGCCTTGGCATAAAATCAGTCATTTGTAACCTCAAATGGTGTCTCACATTCCCCAAGACTCCACCTAAAAATATAATTCAAGGACAATGACAGTACAGAGGACAAAGAGGATAAATGTTTACAGTAGCTCTTTTTAAAAATATTCATCAGGTTGTACACAGGGGAGATTATCAAACCAGGCTCGTTATTGGAGTAGATAGATAATTATAAACTTCAAATGTACACTAGAGATTTCTTCTGTTTATCTTCCTATCTCTTCCCTTCATAATGTTGCACAGGCATGAGCCACCTGCTCTCAGTACCCACTTCATTAGGGCACATGATAGGCAGGAACAATCTTCAAGCTTACAGGTAAATCACAGGCAAAGTCCAGGGACAGTCACATATCAGCATTATTTTCAGAGTGTTCAAATAACACCCAGCTAATCCAGTAAACTATTTCTGATAATTATAGAACCTTCCAAAGCCCCCAATGCATGCACTAGACCATATTCATCAGGTAATAGAACACAGCTTCAGGGACAGAAGCACATGTATAAAAAATAAAAACTACGTGTAATATATTCAATGACGAAAGTCTGAAAGTGTTTCCCATAACAAAAAGGAACAAAATAGAAATACCAATTTTTTTTCTAGGGATATTCAACATTGCAGTAGGAGTTTTAAACAGAGTAAACAGTCAACAAAAGGTAACAAAAATGCATCCAAACTGTAAAGGAAGAACTAAAACAATCTCTATTTGCAGATGATATGACCTTATGTATGAAAAATCCTTAAGAAACACAAAAAACCCTACTAGACTTAATAAATAAATTCAGCATAGTTCGAGAGTACAAGATGAGCATAGAGAAATCAGTTGTCTCTCTATATGCCAGAAATGAACAATCTGAAAAAATTTTTTTTAATTTCATTTATAATAGCATCTAAACAATAAAGTAACTAGGAATCAATTTAATCAAGAAGATGAAGATTTGTACACAGAAAAACTACACAATAATGCAGGAAGAAATTTTAAAATCCCTACATAAATGAAAAGACATCTACATTTGTGGGATGGAAATTTAATATTGTTAAGATGGTAACATTGCTGAAAGCAATCTACAGATTCAATGCATCATCTATCAATACTCCATAACAGCCTTTGTTTTGCTGAATGTAAAAAAAGAGTTGGAATCCTTGAATTTATATGAAATATCAGAGGCCTTTATTATTCCAGAAATGAAAAGCTATGAAAACATCAAATTCATATAGAACTGCTAGGATGTATAACTAGTCAAAATAATAAAGTTGAAGGACTAACCTTCTGATTTTGAAACTTACTACAAAGCTAGAGTTATTAAACCATCATATAGATCAATGGAATATAATAAAGAGGCTGGAAATAATTGCATTTATCTATGGCCAATTACCTTTGACAGATATTCTAGTCTACAAACCTCAACCAGTCTACTATTTTAATCCTTTGTCATTCATTTTACTATATTTTTATTAATTTTAAAATGGCCCTGAGGTTAGGAAGATTTTACCTAGTTGATCTGTGTAAAATTTTAGTTTCAGATTTTCTGCTATAGCTCTCTATGAATTTTATTTTCCTTTTATTCATTTTAGGATATTGAAGTGTTTTTTTTTTTACAAGATTCCAAATCTAATAGAGTGCTTTTCTGTCAGTATAGCGAATGTCCTGACACTTTAGTGGGGCTTTTTTGTTGTTATTCTTTGAAGGAGACCACAACCCTATGTCTTCTGCATATTATCTATTTAGCTCAGAAGAGGAAGTTCAAGGAAGTATTCTTTCTTTTCTAGAAGACAAAGAAAGTTTCTTTTCAACATAGATTTTTAATACTGAGGCTTGTCAAATCAGGCATTGAGAACAGCAAACATACCTGCCCAGTAATTTTCAATACAGTGACAATCAATTTGAATTTTTAAAAACTCAGAATTAACAAAGGATATTCCAAAGGTGAACAATTTGAATCTGATTAACAAAGTTTAACCAGAAAATGCTTCACACAATAAACATTCCTTAGCAAACTAATTGTGTAGATCTGGCATTAGTCTATTTATTTTAAGTGTGTAAACAATGCAACCTGCATAGCTGAAAATAGCTTGTTCTTTGAAATAAGTTCAACTCTCCTTCTTATAGCTGTCTATATTATTATTTATTGAGTTTTATTTTCTCAAATATGTACAGTAGATGAAAATGAAAAGTGACATTCTCATTTAATCATTGCTTATCTTCAAGAGATAAATAAAAATCACTTTCATGGATAAAATAGAGAGGCTTAAAGGTGTTTGGTGATTTGCCTAAGGACAGGTGCATGTAGCGGTTGGGCCAGAAATCAGTAGAATCAAGTTCCTTCTAATAACTCAGGTAAGCATCTAAGTAAGTAAAATCTAAGTTAACAAGATTATTTTTTAAAGGAGATATATATTAATTACTGGGGAAAAAAAATCCTTTCTCTTTCTTGATTCTTAAAGTTCCTAGGGACTTGATATATGTAGTGTTTGGAAGTGAGATGGAAGAGTCTATCTCTTTGATTTTGTGGTGGTCTGCACTGTAAAGTTTATCATTTCTTTATTTGTTGGCCTGGTCCAACTCTAGAAGAATACTACATGTTAAAATAAATTAATAATATTTCTTTTTATGTTTATCTATTTTGATAAAATTAAAACTAAATTGATCCTTTGATGTTACAAATGGGCAGCTTCTCCCTTTGCCTCTGTTCGCATGGCTCCTGTGCAGGAATGTTTATGGAGGAAATTAGATGCACTGTTTGCTGAAGCCAATGTATTTTGCTGGTGGCTATGTAAGTTCAATTAACTCTTCTGACAACATTGTAAAATTAGGATGTTGGATTATGTTTGTAGCCAATTAGAAAGGTTATGGTTGAATACTCACACTTGTAACATCATTTAAAGTTATGAAATCCTAATACTAAAAACTATTTCATGGAATGGGAGAGGAAACCTAGAAGGAAGGTGAAAAACAATTCTTTTCTTTAGATCATGGTATAAAAATCATAAACCTTTAATATGTTTAGGAGTAAAGCAGGTTTTTTTCTGTAAGAATTAGAAATTTGGGGGGCATATATTAGTAGAAAGTCATCTCGTTATTATCATTAACAATATTATTTCTACCACATTATAAAAATTAACATTATTAAAGGGATATAATATGGTAAATGGGTGGAATTTTAGGTTAGGGAACCGAAAGATCTAAGTTTCAATTTTATTTCTGCTGTTCCTTGAGTCACAACCTCTCTCATTTGAAAAGTAAAAACAATAATCTGATTTCACAAGAATAAAATGAAGTAATATATGGTGTGCTTTGAAAAGTATAAAACATAAGGCATAAATTATTAAGTTAGAATAACACATAATTCTTCTGAAATTATTTTAAACTCTAGAACTAGCAAATCTTACTTTATACATTAGAAGTACACACAAGGAAATATTTATGAAAAATATTGAAGAACCATACTTCACTTTAATTGTCCTAAAGATCAATAAATAATCCTCTCTCTTTCCCTAGTACAAATATTTTGTGAGAATGGAGTTTCTAATAGATCAGGGATAAGTTCAAGAACTTATACCATAAAAGCAAAAATTATGAGGGGAGTTTTTGAGGAACTCAAGCCACGTGCTAAAAACCAAGCAAGCAAGCAAATTTGAGCATCAGCACCAAACAGTTAATCACAGTTCTTCATCTCCCATCACAAGTTCTGACTTTCTGAAGCCTTAATTCAGTCCTGATTCCATAGTGGTGGTAGCTAACCCCACTCAACAATACTTTCAGGTTGGTATTTTCATCCAATCTCAAAAATAAGAAAACTGAGTTCACGAAGGTTAAGTAATCTTCTCAGTCACACAGCAAGAAAATGAAGAGTTGTAGTAAGTCTAAGTTCTGTCTGAGATCTCCAAAGCTCATGTACTTTTCACTCCTTTACTCTAATCAAACAAGTCAGGGATTTCTTTCAAAGTAACAAATTTACTTTCATCTTTGAAACCTACACACACCCATCTCAATTTTCTGCCCTACCCGCTCATCGTAGTCAAAACACCACATGCTTTTGATTACACAGATAAGAGAGACATACAGACAGTTCCTGGAAGAACCAGATGGGAGCAAGAGCAAGTGACAGATGGGCCTTCTCTATTGCCCAACAGAGTGGGAAGGCAGAACTAGATGATGGGGACAGTAAGCTCCTCAGAACACCCACAAAGCTGTTATGAGATGAGAAGGCAAGAGGCATAGACATTAGTCAGGTAATATGGCTACCTTATCACCACCTGTAGATCCACTGACCAGCCTCCAGCACAAAGGAGTGTTTGTTATCCCTTTTGCACAGCTGAAATTAACAAGGAAAAATTCAAATCCACACTTAGACACAGAAGAATATCTGTAATGGTTTTCAGCTATCAGATATAATTTCCATAAAATCTGTGAGATCTCTGAATTCTTAAAACAACTATGGACATGGACAATAGACTAATGGTTCCTAGAGGGTAAGAGGACAGGGGGAAGGAAGATGAGGTAAAAGGGGTCAAACATGTGGTGGCAGAAAGAAATCTAACTATGGACGGTGAACACAGAAAACAATATACGTATGATTTACTGTTGACCTGTACACTTGAAACATTGGATTTTGCTAACCAGTGTCGCCATAATAAATAAAAACTAAAAATATATAAATAATTTTTTTAAATTTATGTTCTTCTAGTTACATGAATTTGCTTAAGCGTTTCTTTTTCTTGGAAAGCAAAAATGAATAGTTTTTATAGTTATACATTTTTGTTCCCAAGAGTCTATGTAGTTCACTTGGGCACTGGGCTGGGACACTGGAACTCCCTGGATTCCTTTTAACCTGATTTCTGTCAAGTGTTAACTCTTGGCACAAAAAAAAAAGTTCAGGCATCTTCCTTGGGCATGTCACTATGCCATCACTGAACTCTAGCTTGGAAATATTAAAATAGGCAATGGTGATAGATTGCAAACCTAAGAAAACTCTCTAAGGAAAATAAAGAAAAGAGTTTTCTTCAAGATAAAGAGCAGATTTGGTTCAAACCAGGGCCTCCCCCTTCCTGCAACAAGGAATATTTGCAATAGAAGGCAGTTCAAGTCTCATCTGACCTCATGGGAAAAGAGACAAAAACAGAGATGAGACTTTTGGAATGACTATGTAAGGAGCTCAGCCAATCCTCAAGTAGTACTAGTAAAACTCAACAAATATATATATATAAAACCATTTAAAACCTCTGCTAATACTCCAGCATATAAGAAATTGAAAAATAACTATTTAAGAAAATCTAATAAATATTCATAAAAACAGTGAGAATATATGTTGTTCACATCAAGAACTGTGTCTTACCCCACCCATCAAGTTCTATGGTGCAGAAGTTTTATTCTGGACAGGCAGGACGGGCCATGAGAAGTGGCAACTTCAGTTCCTTCTCTGCTCCATCTCCAGCTCTTAACTCCATGGCATAGAGATTCCACCCCAAGTGGGTAGGAAGTAATGGTCAGCAGCTATGTGGCCCTGTCTGAGGACATTGGCTTTATTTGTAAAAGATCGTTAAAAACAAACAAACAAACAAACAAAAAATATACCCAGGAATACTACTGAAGATAATAGAGATCTTAGTGGCAAACAACTGGGCAAGGCTAACATCTCTAGGATAGACCACAAGACATTATTTAATCCAAAGAATAGAGAGAAAATGAAAAATAAATAATCTCAGGGATCTCTAGGATACCATTAAATACATAACCCATTATTCTAACGGTTGCTTTAGGGTTTATAGCATACTTCTTTATCAAAGTCTGATTTAGACAGGCTGCATAATTCCTACCAAAGATGTCTATGTCCTAATCCTCAGAATTTATGAATATGTCACATTTAATGGTAAAAGGCATTCTGCATACATGACTAAGCTAAGGATCTTGAGATGAGAAGGTGATCCTGTGTCACACAGGTGAGCCCAAGCAATCAAAAGCATCTTTATAAGAGAAAGGCGGAGGGTCAGAGTCAGAGAGAAGGAGATGTGATGACAAAGTAGAAGACAGAGAGAGGAAGAGAGAGGGAGGGTGAACAAGCATGCAACTTAAAGATGTTACAGTCGGGCTTTGAAGGCATATGAAGAAAAATGGCCAAGGAATGGCTCTAAAATCTGGAAAAGGAAAGAAAATAGATTCTTCCCAAGAAGGAACATAATCTTGCTGACATTTCGACTGCAATTCAGTAAGAACATTTTAGACTTTTGAGCTCCAGAACTTCAAACTAATAAAATTGTGTTGTTTTACACAACTAAATTTGTGAATATTTGTTATAGTAGAGATAGGAAACCAATACTTCATACGCAAACCATATTGTGTCACTTTATGTATAGCAGGTATTCTTAAATAGGGATCATTTTGTCCCCTAGAGAACAACTGACAGGATCTGAAGACAATTTTTGTTGACACAAATAGAGGCAGGCAGTGGGATGTCGGGGGAAGGGAAGAACACTGCTGGAATCAACTGGATTAGAAGGTAGAGGCAAGAGGTGCTACTAAATAACACACACCACAAAAAAAAAATTAGTCCAAAATGACAATATTAAAATTCAATACTATTCTGACACCTAGTTTAGAAGCTTATATTAGCACACTTTGCTTTCTCTACTTCCACACTCTGCTTTTGTTGTCATATATTTTACTTATATAAAAGTTAAAAATGACAAAAAAATGTTATTTATATTTAAACAGTCAATAAGCATTTTAAAAGCTTTATTAGGCTATAATTCACATAAAATACAATTCACTTATTCAAAACATAAAATTTAATGGATTTTAATATGCCCACAGAATTCTGCAGCTATCACCACAATCAATTCTAAAACATTCTCATCACCCCCTCGAAATCCTTGTATCAGCAACCACTCACCGATTATTTCCCACATCTCAAGCTCTTGGCAGCCCTGAATCTACATTTTGTCTTACAGAATTACTTATCACTGCCATTTTGTATAAATGGAATTATACAACATGTGGTTTTTTTGTAAGAAGCTTCTTGCACTTGGCATAACATTTTCAGGGTTTTTTCATAGTGTTGCAGTACTTCTCATTAGTGCCAAATAACAATCCATTGGCTGGATAAATTATATTTTATTCATCAAAGAGTCACTTAGAAACATTTGGGCTTTTTTCTACTTTTTTGGCTATTATGAGTGATACTGCTATGAAAACAATGCAAAAGGGTCCATGTAGACATATTACATACATTAAGAGTGGAATTCCTGGATCGTATGGTAACTCTGGGTTTAACATTTTGAGTAACTATCAAACTATTTTCCAAACTGGCTGCACCATATAACAATTCTAACAATGTATGAGGATTTCAGTATCTCTGCATCTTAACCAACAGTTGTTAATATCTGTCTTTGTAATTACAGTTATCCAAGTAGGTATAAATTGGTAGCTAAGTTATAGTTTCAATTTGCATTTCCATAATGGCTACTGATTTGAGAATCTTTTAATGTACTTGCTTACCATTGATATATTTTCTTGGAGAAATGTTTATTCCTAGTTATTTTTATTTTTAAATTCAGTTGTGTGCCTTTTTATTATTAAATTTTAAGAATTCTTTATATATTCTTGGGAACAAATCTCATCAAATATGTGATCTGCAAATATTTTCTCCCATTTCGTGGTTTATGTTTTTACATTCTTGATGGGTTTTTTTTGAAGGACGAAGTTATTAATTTTGATAAAGTCTAAATTATTTTTCCCTTTGTCATTTTTCCTTTTGTTTCATAACTAAGAAACCATTACCTGGCTCAAGATTGTAAGGTGTACTTTAGAGTTTTATTCTTAGTATTTTTATAGTTTGGGTTGTTATATTTAAGTTCATGATTATTTTTAGTAAATTTTTATATATGGTACAAGGTGATGTCCACTTATTTGTTTTGACATATCCAGTTGTCTCAGCAACATTTGTTAAAAAGACTATTCTTTTCCCTAGTAAAGTCCATGTTTACTTTTGCTATCTACTTTCATGGATCAAGAATTTTTTGCTAGTGGCCTCACCCTTCTCACCTTTGGGCATACAGATATGTGCTAAATAAAAAGTTCATTTTTTAATTATCTCTTTCTTCAGCTGTATTACAGTAGAGCCGTCCCTTTAAACTGCTGACCCTGATGAAACTAAGGGAGGAAAACATTAAAAATTTCCCTGTATTACTGGCAAAGATATCCAACTGATGACTTATTTAGGCAATGTCATGTTTATTCTAAAGGTCACAGGTGCCAACAAACTCTCATTTCTGGCTCTGCCGTGCTGATTAACACTGAAGACAAGCAACTGCTCAGCTCCCTTCACCATATATTCTGACTCAGCACCATCTTCCTAAGGAGTAGATACATAAAGCAAACACATCAACTCTGAATCCACACTGTAGTGAGAATTTCGTATCTACTGGGAAAATCTGTGTCTTGTCTAATAGTTATAAGGTGGGTGTATAAGAGACACAGGGGTAGCCTGGATGATGAAAGTTGAATAGAATTGAAAAGTTTTCTACCATTTAAATAGTAACCTCCTTAAACCAAAGTGATTCCTTTATGATAAATACTGTAACACTTCAATTATCTCTAACTCTGTGCCTTAGTTTGAATATCTCCAGAAAGTAGATCTTGAGACAAAGAACCAAGTACAGGTATGGAAATAGGAGAACCAGACAGCAAAAGGTAGGAGGCCAATCATGTGAGTTAGCAAGCAAGTTAGCATTATGCATGACCCTAGTATAATCACAGTAAGAGAGTGTGGGAATCAATATAGAATTGTGGCTTAGAGTTATCCCACGTGGGGACAGAAAAGGAACTGGGCAGTTATGCACCTATCCCATCAGTCACTGGGTGATGGTCCTCCCTCTCATTGGGATTGGTAATTCCCCAGCACATCTGGCTGTTTATGAGTCTACAGGCAGGTTCTGGTGGTCAGAGAAAGCCTCAGACAAATAGATGCAGGTATGGCAGGTGGACAACAGTCCAGCATGCAGTAAAAAGGTAAGGGCCAAGGGGATGTAGTCAGGCACAAGAGTCTTCTATAATCACTTATTTGTCAATTCTAAAAACCAGATCTAGACCAAGCACCTAGCTAAGAAAGGTGTCCTTGAGTATTCAAAGCTTCTTTCCTTGTGAAAAATGCCACAAATTCCTACTTAAACACATTTGCTCACCCCTAGGAGAGGCTTTACAAAATTTGAATAATGAAAGGCATCTGGTTCCCTAATTCACTATAGCTTTCATATTAAAAGCAGCAGATGCCTGCAGACACATGCTGAAATCTAAATAAATGACAGTGGAGTGGTAAGAGCTGACAGTGAAGAAGGAGACTACACGACTGTAGAAAACAGACAGCAGAGAACAATGAATGTCGATCTTTAGGATAAGGAATAAATATTCTTACATTTTTCAATATCCTTAAAGGCACATTATATTAACTTCCAGGATAACAAATAATGACCACGACAGGCTTTCATTAACCCAGCAGTTATTGAGCATAGTATGACATTTGCACTGTTGCAGATGCGGGGGATACATAATATTGCCATCAAAGTCATAGCCATTACGGAGCTATCATCTTGCGTGAGGGCAGATACTTAACACAAACAAATTAATGCAGAAAGTGGCTATGTTCAAAAACAGAAGAAGTAAATTTTATCTTAGAAAAAAGAGTCAAAGAGAACCTTGTTTTTAATTGTGAGAGAATAAATATGAACATGCTGTTTCATAAAGAAAGAAAAATTGATTATTCAGAAATATTTATTCCCGAGGAGTGAGTAATAGCTGGTCTTTCACAGTAACTGCCCTGCACTTCCTCCCCTGCTTGCCTTCTGTGTGAAAAGCTTGAGCAAACGATTATGTAGTCAATATAGCACAATGCAAAGGAAAGGAAAACTTACAGAATTAATCCTCAGAGAGGATAAGTAACCCTTGGAAAATTGTATATAGTGATGCTCAGGACACTGGAGTAGGGTATTATACTGCAGAGAACTTTGGAGTCAGGAGAACTGGGTTTGAAACTTAGTTTAGCAATTTAGTAACTATAATCTTGAACAAGTAACTTTTCCTCTCTGGGCCTCAGTTTCTTAGGATATAAAAGGAAGTTTTTAATAGTACCTAGCTTTGAGTGTTGGAAAATTGGATTGAGGTATCAAATGAAAAATGTCTAGCTCAGTAATTCTTGGCATGTTGATAGCACAACCTCAAAAAAGAGTAGTTTCCTCCTATTCATAGGAATATTCAGTCATTTTGCCAGGAGTAGAGGAAGGTTTTTATTGATCCATCCATGTATTTCATCTCAAGAGTACCCAGTGATGGCTGCCCTTGCTTGCGTTGGGAGAAGCTATCAACAGCTCTGGACTTGTTACATGTTTTAACCATACTCACCCCACCAAACCAGAGCATCCAAAGCTTTTTCTGTACTGGCTTCAGAAAAAAAAAAAAGGTAGCATTTTGTTTTGCGGAGTTTATCTAGAATTCATTCTGCTGTGTTCTAAGTATTCTAAGTAAAGGTGTCAAGAACTCTGATGCTTCAGAACTTAGAAACAGGTACTGAGCTTCCTTCCATAACCACTAGCAACCAGAAGAGCAGAGCCCATCATCGACCCAGTACACATATTCCAGGAAAGCCGGCTTCTTACAGTGCAGGTCACCCTTGCTAAAACAGCTATGATCAGAGCCTGATGGATGATTACAGGGAAATTAAGTAGTAATGATGCAGTATAGGGTGAATCTCCGAGAAGGGACTCATGTCCTATGTCTACCAAGAGAGAGTTCTTGGCTCGGCGCAGGACAAAATTCAAGAGTGAGTCAGAGTGAGAGACAAAGAAAATTTTATTAGAGAAGGAAAATGGCTCCATAGATAGAGTATGATCTCCTTTCAGAGTCAGAGAATGAGATCCCAAGAGATTGAGGAATTGGGTGTATGTCTGTTTCTGTTTCTATGAAAAATTACTGATTAGGGAGTGTAAAGAATAGAATGAATGGTCAGGTTTTCCTTGAACTTGTGTAAGGTACAGCTCAAAGTCTTTGTTTTCCTGCTGTCCTTTCATGGTATGGGTAAGCAGCTGTCAGTAATCTCAGCAGGAATCTTCCTTTGCTCTGTAGATTCCCCTTGGTCTGGCCTGTAGCTGATCACCAAGTTCCTCTGTCTAGCAGCAAATAGAAGGCTCTGAATTCTACTTGGTTGAATATTAATCTGTGCAGTTCTCATGTCTCTTTCCTATATTAGTAACAAAAACCTAAGAGGACTTAACAATTCCATGCTATACAGAACAGAATGCCATGTAATAAACAAGATGGCAAGTGAAATTTCAGGTTAGGGACCTTGTACTTTATAATATAATGAGGCACATACAATATTAGATTGGAGTAAAATGTGTTATAGGATGCAAACGCATATAATAGCAGTTTATAAATTATTTTACACTAATTGCAATTAAACTGCCTTGTTTTAATATGACCTTGTGATTAAGATACGAGTGGCTTGCTGCCTGGTTCATGCCTGATCAACACCAAATACAAATATTTTTTTTCATTACAGCAGTTGTGAATAAACACCCATAGTTTTTATATGAACTTTATTCTTTTTTTGGATAAACATCCATATATAAAAACTGATAAATTGAATGAACCTGCACTCACTGTTAATTCTGACTCATTCTTCAACCCAAAGATTGTTTCCAATTATCTACAAAGCAAGGAAACTTAAAGCCCTCCAATTTTACCTTTCATTTATTCCATACTACTGGATGGATGTCACTCTGCTCAGAAATGTCACAGCAACTGCGAGCTTGGCTCCACCAGTGTGTAATGCCCCTTATCCTTTCTCTTCAGTCTGAGTCAGGGCTATCGCCTCTGTGCTGCTATGTATGGATGTCTCCCAGCACTGTGCACATCGCATTCGAAGCATCCATTCACAGGCCTTTTATGGTGGTCCTGAGGACAGAAGCATGAGGCTTTTGATGTTCCAGATCACATACTCTTTCTGGAATTGGGTTAGAACCCAGGTGTATACAAAGGAAAGAAAATCTCCAGAATCCCTGACTTTAAGAAGCCCCAATTTAGCAAGAGAAATAAAATACAAACTAGTTACATAAGGCACAATGACATTAGCTTTGGTGATATTAAAAGAAGTGATTTCTGGAAGATGAATGAAGGCAGTAACTAACTGGCTGACAAATAATAAGAACGTTTATGTGGGTGGAATTTCTTTGCCCTGAGACTTAAAGAAAGAAACTCCCCCATCAAGGAGTTCTTATGTATGTCTCTTTTGACATAAATTAAAGGAAGTTTCTTCAAAGTACCATTCAATGAAGAAAGAAAACCCATCATTCTTGAAAAGTAAACAACCTTATCCATGCAAAAAAAAGACAAAAAATTTAAAATACATAAATAATCCCTGGATTGAGAAGAGAGGAAGTATTTGTGAAGCGAAATGTCAGAAGGAGGAGGGATTGCAAGAGAAAAGAGAATTTATCACCACTGGGAGATTGTGGCTAGAAGAAAGTCACTGTCAAATAAAATAGTTGATTCTCCAAGGAGAGTAAATGGGCCGGGTGTAGACATATCTAAGGACGTATGTAGATGTCAGTGTATTACTCTGCACTAATGAGTGAATAGTAGACGCATTTAAGTAGGAGAAGCCCAGCTACATGAATTAGGTTCTCAGGAGGCCCAATAAATAATGGCCCTTTGTCTCATTCTGCATTCTCAATGAAAGAGTAAGTCTGATGGGTTTTCAAAATATTACCTTTATTATGATAAAAATCTAAGTGAGAGAACATAGCTTAGTATAAAAACATATAAAAACAAAACAGAGCAAAACAAATAGGTCTGCCAACTGAACCCCATTATTAGAAAGATTATCAGTGCACTCCGAGGCACTGGGTCAGGGCAGACCTGCAGCTGGAGGAAAAAGGCACCTTGAAAGGACAGCAGAGAATACCCGCTCCCTACAGGCAGTTCCTGACTGAAAGGGAAAAGCCAAGCAGATTCAACGCATTGTTTGCAAATTTGCCAATTCAGTAAATCCTTCCAAAGGGGGCTTACCACTGCCACTCCTATCCTATTCTTTTCATCCGCTTACTCCAACCTTTGTCCCCAACACTGATTTCCTGTCTGGTGGTTTGCCTGCAGGCATTCTTTGAGAAACAATGCACTATCAACCTCATGTTTTCATCTCTGTGGTTTTATTGTGACTGCCTAGCAAGGTAATGGAAGTGGACTCTGTCAAGTTTTGTATAATTTTTTATCAGTACTAGTCTTATGTAATTATCCACTGAATTGTTATTCTGTTTTTATTTCATTTTCCCTAGTAAGTATATATTTTTGAAAGAAATTCTCTTGACTCTATGGTCCAAAGAAAGCCTCAAGATCATCTTCAATGACACAATTGCTTAACGACTCTCAAGCACACTGAAGAGCTCTTGGTTAAATAGTTGTCCAAACCGCAGTTATGAAAAACAGCCACCAAACTCTTCTGATGATTTTTATTCCAAGAGCTCACCACCCCAGCAGAAGTGACATATGAAGGCCTGGGGACCCTGGCATTTACACAAATCTCATTCCAGTTTTCTTGGCTAAGTGCCCATTGAAATAGTCACCTTTCTACTTTCCAAGTTTCGCGTGTACTCTTTCAAATAAAGGAACCACTAACGAGCAATTAAATGCCAGCCCTCTTTTTCCGTGCTGAGCCATGACATTAAATGTGCATAAGATCGGAAGATGCAGGATCGGCAAGGAGAAATAGGCCTTGGGAGCTGCCCATTTAGCTCTTGCAAAGATTTCACTAAGGGTATTTTCTTAGTTTGTGCTTCAGATATCAATGTCTGGCTTACTTGACTGATATGCTAAGCTTGGCCCAGGATGACAGCCTTTGAAATCAACAGACATTTCAGGCATCACTGTTTTAGTTAACAAGATATTTCATTAAATTAGGTGGTAGATGATGGAGATGTCCTTGGATCTTATTATAAATGAGCTGTTATTTGAAGACAACTAGAAGAGCTGCTCTTGCTTGCAGATCAGCCAGGCTGCCTTCTCTGCAGAAACAGGTTTATGATAAGAGGCAGATTCACCTCTAGCAATCCAGGCTCTTTTCTAATGCAATCATAATCTCCTGGGCTCTGCCTGATTCACTGAGAAGAGCTCCCCCGTAAGACAGGCCCTGACCTTCAGGAAGCCCTTGAGGAAATTTCTTCTGGTTTAGTTGTTCCAACTAAGTGCTGAGTCCTGGAGAAAACTAGAGCAGGGCGAAGGTCATGTGGGGCTAACTAGGAGATGGGAGCTACCTGGATGACCTGAACATGCAAAGATTTTTGTCTTTTCAGATGAATTTTATATTTACTAATTCACCTAATAATAACAGTAATGAAATTATAATAGCCACAACTTGTGGGGACATAGTATGTGTCAGACATTGTGCTAAGTACTATACCCCATTTATACCTCAAGATTAAATGAGATCACACAAAATACAGTATTTGATATTTTGTAAATTCTCATTCATGTTAGCTATTTATAGTAGTAGCAGCAGTAGAAATAGTAGCAGTAGTAAGAGTAGGAAAACTTTACAGGAAAAAGATCAAAACTAGGTATGATTAGTGGGGCTCAAGAAAGTGTATGAGCAACAGCATTTCAAGGAGTGCTACATCAGACCTTAGAGGATCACTTACAATGTTACTGCCAATCCAGTAGGCTCGTCAGAAGAAGAAGTGATGCCCAGGAGATCTATCACCAAGGGGAAGAGATAGGGAAAGTACATGGAGCAGAGAGTGGGAACTAGAGCCTGGAGGAAGTTGAGAGCTGATGTGCACAGGCCGATGTCCTTCTGTTATCTAGATTCCCAGCCACTTGCCTGCAGAGGGTATGGTATACCTCATGATCACATGGTTATCCACCTTCTCCCAAACCAGGACAAGGGTAACATCTCAGTTTAGAGGTTAGATCCAGTTCCTGGCTCCAGAACTCTTCTGTTAGGAATTTGAACAGAGTAAAATTCTAATTCCAGATGGTAGAACTGAGAGATCCATGAAAATGGAGGTCACCAGAGTATATGTACCCAACACTGTCACTAAGAAATAAAGTCCCAGAGGATACAAATCAGGGGAAAATTAACAGAGTAAATATTCAGAGAGACCCAAAGAGATCATGAGAAAGAAAGTTGATGGAGCAGCTTCATTCACAAGCCATCCATCTGGAGGCTCAGTTCTGGTTATTCCCATGAAGTCACACCGTAGTTTTTCCATGGCTTTGCCTTCATCTCATTTGAACTCATTTTCCTTCCCAAATACATCAGGACCCCTAAATTAATTCCAAAAGCAAAGATTTGAAAGAACCAACTAAGCAAGGCTCTCTTTTCCTAAAGTTTCACTTCATGCTAACTAATGCTTTGGGATTATCCAAGAAAACCACAAGCAAAAGTATCCATAAGAGCTTGCAAGAATTGCAGGTAAGCCAACTGCTTACTCAACTAATGAAAGGCATACCTCCTCTCCATAGAAAGGCATCTCTGTAGTGCAGTGCAGACCCCACAGCTGACGGGAAATAAGCCAGGACTCCACATTTTCTCAGACCAAGACTTATAATGAGTCCTTCATTTTACTACTTATCTGACCTTGGATGAGTTGTATCACCTTTATACGACTCCTCTACTGCAGCTGTAAATTGGAGGTAAAAATATCTACCTTATAAGAGTTCCATATAAATTAAACTTGATAGCACATTAAACCTTTAGCACATAGGCACACAGTAGCAGGCCTTCCACAAGCCTAGACAACTTTCATAGAAATAAGAAAAATGTGCTTTTTCTTCTGAGCAAAACACTAGCGAGTAGAGTAGGATCTATGAAGAGCAGTACATGGCAACCCTACTTAATGCTCACTAAATGGTAATTATTATGTTGTTAGAACAGGTAATTTGTGTCCAAGTTTGGTTCTTTTGAAAAGTAGCATAGCTAAGTTATTTATATAATTTTATATAATCTGTATAATATTATATAATTTTCTTTTGCAATGATTCATAACTAAGTACAGTGATACATCGCTAATGAGAGGGATAAGTTCTAAAAAATCCATCATTAGGAGATTCTGTCATTGTGCAAACATTATACAGTGCATTTACACAAACCTAGATAATATAGCCTACTACACACCTAAGGTGTATGGTATAGCCTATTTCTCCTGGCTACAAACCTGTACAGCATATTTCTCTGTTGAATACTGTAGGCAACTGTAATACAATGGTAAGTATTTGTATATTTAAACATATCTAAACATACACAAAATATAGTAGAAATATGGTATAAAAGACAAAAAAAGGTACACTTAAGTAGGGCACTTATAAGCAGAGCTAGCAGAACTGGAAGTTGCTCTGGGAAAATGGGTGAGTAGGTGGTGGGTGAATGTGAAGGCCTAGAACATGACTGTACACTACTCAGACTTTGTGAACACTGCACACCAGCATCACCTCGAACACGTGAGTAATGCACTGTGCTACATTAGGATGGGTCTGACATCACTATGAAATGGAAAATTTTCAGCTTCATTATAATAATGGGACCACTGTCATATATGTGGTCTGTCATTGATTGCAACATCATTCATTACATGGCACATGACTGTAGTTGGGGTAAAAAAAAATTGTCATCAATGTTTCGACCTGATAGGAAAATCAGTGCAGCCCAGATTGCTGTCAATAGCATCAATTCCATCTCACTGGTCATGAGGGAAAGAGATTCAGTGTAAATATTAAGTATTTACATTTAATACAGATTTTGAAAAAAAATTGATACCTGATTTTTATATTTATATATATAGATATAGATATATATATAGATATAGATATAGATATAGATATAGATTAGATAGATAGATAGATAGATAGATAGATAGATAGATAGATAGATATGCCAGAACAGGTTGACACAATAAAATACCTCCCTCTCTATCTCAGTTAGCTGCCGAAGCAGAGCTGATCTATCTATAACACAGAGTGTGTAATTCAAAATGACAATAAAGAAAAAAATAAGCTTGCATAATATCACGTACATGAAGAGTAAAGGTTGCTGGCAGACTTATGGGTTTTAACCTGCTGAAGACTCTGTGCAGAAATATTTCACTCACTCCCCTTGGCAGACAGGCAAATTCTTTCATCTTCTGGCCCTTTGGATAAATTTTCCCCAAGAGTTGTTAGACATTAAATCGGTCAAATAGAGACCTGTTAATCTAACTCAATGCTTTAAATAGTAGCAGCCTGAGGTCCTGAGTTGTAGCAGCTCAAAAGATGACACACACCTTCCTGGGTGGCTTTGTGTGGCAGAAGACACAAGGCTGTTAGGATAGCCATTCTTCTATATAGAAATAGTATGGAGCGTTTACAATTCTTGCACCTCTTGGAGGAAACCTCTTTACAAAGCAACCAAGTGAACCAATCCCAGGCACCTACCCAGCAAGGCTACACTTTGTCCTCACACATTTTAATGGTTGGGGTGGGTGGATGGAAGGACTCAAAGCCATATGATTCTTTAGAATTGGTTAATGATATTACCCTAAAGACTAGGAAGAGGTAATGTTTCTGTTCCCGGATTTGGCAGCTCTCAGCTATAGGTAATGAGGCCTTTTGAAGGTGTCAGACTAGGAGACATTTAAACCTAACACTCCATTGTGTAAACCATCATAAATCTAAGAATTATCATCCTTCAGCAAACTGAGTTCTCTACGGTTTTTATTCCATCCATCTGCTTCCAGAAAGCAGTGCTGAGGCACCAGAACCCACTCAAGGAAAAGAGAAGTGAGGTCTCTGAGTGATGGTCCAGACTGTGTCTAGTAACAGGCATTTCATAAAAGGGTCTTCTCTCTTGCTTATTTACAACATTCTACCCTTCTGACAGAGATTTCATCTTAGCCTGGGGGAAAGGAAAAATATTAATTCTGTCCCAAGGGGAGCTGGGCCTGAGGATTCTCAGGATCTATTGCAGGTCCGTATTCCAGAAGCAGATAATAAGATGGAATTTGGGAAGCTGGACATCTATTATGGATCAATAACCATGGAAGAATGTTGCCAGAAGCAAGATTGGTAAAAGGGAGAAATCTAACTGCAAAAGAGGCCCTACAATGCCTTGGCCAACTACACCGAAAGTGCTGAATATGGGTCATCTGAATTGTCCCATGTTGGGCCAAAATGGAAAGTGTTTTGGTCATGCCCTTAGGGGAGGTGGCTCTTTGTAGTAAAGCAAGTCCTAAAGGAGCTGACAACTGTCTGCCGGAAGCTGACAATATGAATTAAAAAATAAAAGAGGATGTGAACATGCAGCTTGCGCTTAGAGGCATCTAAGTGTCAGGCACATTTACTGATTGTGATGGTTGGGAGAGAAGAAGATGCTAAGACTTCTCATGGCCATGTGGCTTAACAGAGAATATCAGCCGATGAACAGCCTTGCCCTTGCTCTACAATTACAGACACTATTAGAAGGACAAGCAGAAGCAAAAGAGCCTACAGCAGCTTAAATGCCTGTCATCAGCCACTCTGCCTGCACACATGCTCAGATCAACTGAGAAGGCACTTGGGCCACAGCCCCAGTCTGCTGAGATAGCACCATCTCATTATCATTTGGCAGTTGACTTTGGAGGAGGTGTATGGTGAAATGCAGTGACACACTTTGTTCCCAGCAAGGTTTTCTGGCCCTGAGATCATGATTCCCATAACCCTAAAAGAGTCTGACTGCGTAGACACATGCTGGAGCATATGGAGGATGACCATATAGTTTATCACAGAAAATAAAGCAAAGAGGCTATGTTAATAATTCTATAGGCAATGGATCTAAACTAGAATGGTCCCAGGCACATTGACCAAACATTTATCTAATTACAGATACATAGGGCATGAAATTAGGACTTCATGCTACATGAATCCATTTGAAAGGCAGTAAGGGATCTTTATTGGTTATCATTCTCCTTTCGGAAACTACTTAAAATACACTGAATAACAATCCCCCCAAATATTGGGTTCTAATCCTTGGAATTTGTAAATATTACATTACATGGTAAAGTCTTTGCAGATGTTTTAAATTTAGAAGATTGAGATGAGGAGACCATCCTGAATTATCTGGCTGGGTCCTACATGCAATGACATGTCATTAGAAGAGCAAAGCAGAAGGAAATCTGATGACATGTAGAGGAGAAGGAAATGGGAAGATAGAGCAGTGAGCACTTAAAGATGCTGACTTTGAAGACTGAGGTGATGGAGCCATAAACCAAGAAATGTCAGCAGCCCTGAGCCATAAGAGGCAAGGAAAAAATTGTCCACTAAGGCCTCCAGAAGGAAAGTGGACCTGCTGACTCTTCATTTCAGTCTAATGATACTGATTTCAGACTTCTAGACTCCAGAACTATGAGAAAATAAATCTCCATTGTTTAAGCCATTAGGTTTGTGGTAATTTGTTACAGTAACTACAGAAAACTATTATGGCAATGATATTATTTTTCTTTAGAAATGATTCTTGAAAATAAAATATTTTTCTAAAACTTTAACAAATAAGTAATATGGAAATATACACACACACACACAAAGGGAGAGTTAAAATAAAGTCATTGAAAATTTTATAACCCAGAGTGGGAAAACCACAGTATGACCATTTGTTGACCATCACTTCCACTGTTTTCCTATTCATTAAGAATAAATAAAAACATAGCTGTATTTAACAAATCTAATTCAACAGAATCATAATATATATATTTTTAAATTCAATTTAATTTAGCATAACAAAGGAAATAAAGTGAAAACTAAAGGAAGCGCTTAACTTCAAATAAATGCTCTTTACAACAAGGAAGTTGAGTTTTTATTCTCAAACTCTTAAGGACTCTACAGAACTATATAACCTAATCTCCTTCTGATGAGCAGAAGCCCAGTGCTTCTATTAAAAAATAAATAGAAGGACACAGTGGAATGAATCATATTTCTATGGTTTTCACTCAGCTTCTTAAACTTTCTGAACCTCAGTTTTCACATCTTTAAAATGGAGATAATAATAAAACTTGTCTCATAGTGTTATTGTGATAATTAAATAATACACCCTATAACATGATCATAGCACGGATTCTAGGTAAGCTGAAACATTTTATAAACGACAGCTAACAAAACACAATGAAACAAATTTTCTTGAAGACATTTGGTCAGAGAAATAGCAAGAAGGCACTTTCCAGGAGAGAAAATCTAAATATCCTAAATAGGATATGTCAATAGAAAGCCAGGGCTATGGGCAGCCCTAAAAAAAAAAAAAAAGAAAAAAAGAAAAAAAAAAGCATAATGGCAACCCAGAGTGGAAACAGGCAGAAAAATTCACTATCCTTATGTCAGATTTTTACCTTACCCAGCTCTGCTGGTCATGTTTTATATTTAACACCTATAATGACCTGCAAAACATTGTAAGGTACGGAGAAGTATGTATGGTGGTGAAGAATATGGGCCTCAGAGTCTACCACTGGCTCTGCCTTAAATAGGCTGTGATCATGGGCAAGTTACCTAACCTACCCGTTTCTTTATCTGTCATGTGAGAATAACAATCAACTTCATAAAACAGGATTCTATTTGTGATGGGTGTCCTTACAGAGCCTGTAACTTTAGAAAATGCAGCTACCTTTATGACTAATTTTAGTGGTACTTGTCTTTGAGAAGGTTATAACATAGCTGGAAGGATAAGAATAATCAAAATGAAATAAAAGAGCCAAAAAATGAAACATAGAAAACTTAAAATAAGGATTCCTTTCATCAATACATATTAACTATATATTATTATAACAATTGTGTATTACCATGTGTCAGCTACTGTGCTATCAGCTGTAGAAACAGTAATGAATAAATTAGCAACCTCCCTGCTCAATGGCCCTTAATCCAGGGGTGCTGTGACTCTTCAGGAGTCCATCCCATGGGGGTCTCCACTTCCTTCCACTATCCACAGAACGAAAATAAATAAGTTTTCTTCAGTGTTTGCTGGCCAATTTTCCTTCTGCTCTTGGCTAAAGTAATCCAGAGACACTCGTTGAAATTCCCATTAATATCCAGATCTAAATTTACAGAATCAAAGGCTGCAGCCCTAAAGTCTGATTTGTATTCATGAATACGTAGTGGGATAGTTCTTTACAAATGTGGTGGTATCTCAGAAACTATATATACAGAAACTGTTAGAGAGCAAGTGATTTGGTGTGACACTTGACCTGAAAAATGAACTCTGAACTAAAAGGGAAACTGAGCAAGGAAGAAAACCATCATTCACTGAGAACCTACCTGTATCAGGCCACATACCTTGAAATTACATCAATAATCTACAAATTGGTTCATGGGGTTTATATTATTATCCCCATTTCACAGATGAGGAGCCAAAGGCTCAGAGATGTTAAGTGACTTGCCCAAGGTCACAAAGCCTATGAAGGGCAGAGGCAATATTCAAAATGTAGTCTGTCTGACTCCCAACCCCAGGCTCATTCTACCCTACTGTGGAGCCTAGGGAGACAGACATCCTGGCATTGGCTCTATTAATAACCCAGAGCCTCTATAGACAGAACGTGCATTGCTCTGTGTTTGTGAATAAATGAGTGGTTTAGACTAGAGGATCTCTGAGCTCTCTTCATGTTCCCTTCCTTATCTTCTGGCTAAGACTTAACCGGGGACATCAAAGGCAGAGCTGGGGACATAAAAAGCAGGGTGTGCTACATATAGAATGATTTCTCTAGGTATGGTCTCATGGTGAGCCTGATACCCAAGGTACTTTTAGATGATGCCCCTTTTATCTAAAACACTGTAGATGTCCTCTGTCCTAGGAGTTAGATAATGGCCCTTAAAGAGGTCTCTACTTGAGACGATTCTGATTGCACTTTAATACAGTGCCCTATGACATAAACAGAGCCAAGTTCTATAGCTACAAACCTAATTAACCACGAAAAGTCATTTAACTTTTCATAGCCTTCATTTCCACTGGAATAAAATGGGGAATGATATGCATTTACCTTGTTTGCATTTCTTAAATTTCAAATGATAAAACTGAAAGTGTTTTGAATTTTAAATCCCACATATGAGTAAAATTATATGGTTCTCAACTTTTTCCGACGTATTTGGTTTAGCATTATAATCTCATGATCTATCCATGTTGTTGCAAATGACAAGCCAGGATTCAGAGGCTGAAGTGACAAAAAGGGGTTTATGTTATTTTCCACCTTTCAGGTCACCTGTCTCCATGTGATAGCCCCCAAAATCTGTCTTAGACTTTGCCTGCTTTGAGTTCAGCAAAAGAGGGGCCTTTCCTTCCTAAAACCTCCAGATTAGGTCAATTAAAGTAAAGCATTCACTACTGAACCAATCACTGTGACCAGAAAGGTATCTCTGCCAAATCACAAGAGTGTTAGTCAGGGAAGGATGCCCCCCGCCAAAAATAAAGAGGTCTATGTGCTATGCTAAAAGCATGAATAGATATTATACAGACAAAATAACAGATTTCACCATTACTCGTAAATGTGTTACCTTTTTCCCCCTGAGAAGTGTCTGTGGCTTTCACCAGATTCAGTGTGGTCCAGTCTTTGAAGCTGCTGACAATGATAGAAACCTAGAGTTCTCTACCTACAGTGAAGCAGTTGTGAAATGGAAGAGTTCTAAACCAGGGATAAAAATCAGTGCAGGTTGTTGCTCCTGCATCTTCCTAACAAATTCTTAGAAATTTTATTTTCCTCATCTATGCTTTAAAAAAGCAAAAATAACATCGTAACATTGTTTGCACTTAAAATCACATTTCCAATGCCTGACTTCCTATTAGAATAAGGTGTGAAATAAAAATTAATTCACATGTAATTTAATTTTTTCTAATCAGAATAAGAAAAATGAAAAATTAATTTTAATTATAAACTCTTTTAACCATGTGTGTTGAAAATATTTCAAATGAATAAAAAATTATTAATTATTTTAAATGCTTTATTAATATATAGTTTAAATAACAAAGTTTACCTATATAGTGTATAATTCAGTAGTCTTTAGCGTATTTGCAGAGTTATGAACCATCATCATCTAATTTTAGAACATTTTTTGTCAACCTGAGGCTTTGTACCCATTAAGATAACAATTACCCTCCATTCTATCCCTCTAGTCCTAGACAACTTCTAATGTACTTTCTGCCTCTATATGTTCACCTATTCTGGATATTTCATATAATGAATTGAGTGGATGAATACACACACACACAAATAGACAGACTATATATGACAGTAGAACTCCGACCCACAACTTGTAGCAATTAGTCTAGGAAGTCAACCAATATAAAATAATCAATCCAGGAAGTCAGACAATAAACCTCATAACAATAGCCTAAAATGGCAAGGACTTGATTAATAACTGACCCTTTGATATTTCTTGCCCCAATTTCCAACTTAGAACAAATCAGAGAAAGCCACAAATTCACTTTTAACGAATTATTGAGAATGCCCTTTTTCTAATTAGCCCACCTACAACTTCCCTGTGTCAGCAGCATCCAATCGGGACACACTTAAGAATTCCCTTTTTTTCTGCTATAAAGATTAACCATCCCTCTGCCAAATGCAAGTGACAGGGGCTGTCACTCTCTGCTTATTCTCATTTGGGTGGCCTTTTTCTTTTTCACAGAATCATGAAATATGTGACTTTTGGGGTCTGGCTGATTTTACTTAGCATAATGTTTCAGGGTTGATTCATATTGTAGCATGTATCAGTACTTCATTATAGTACTTTATACTTTATTATAGCTGAACAAATGTCCAACTTATAGATAGATATACCACATTTCCTGTATCCATTCATCAGTTCATGGACATTGGGGTTATTTCTTCTTTGCCATTATGACTAATGCTTCTATGAACATTTTGGTGAGAGTTTTTATGTGGACTTATGTTTTCATTTCTCTTGAATACATTCCTAGGAGTGGAACTGCTGGGTCACATGATAATTTTATATTTAATATTTAAAGAATTGACAAATTATTTTCCAAAGAAACTGCACCACTTTAGAATTCTACCAGCAATGTATGAAAGTTCCAATATTTCTACTTACTTGTCAACATTTGATATTGTCTTTTTTATTTAGCCATCTCAGCATGTGTGAAGTGGTATGTGGTTTTATTTGCATTTCTCTAATAAGAAATCATATTGAGCATCTTCTCATGTATTTTTTGGCCATTTGTATATCCTATATTGAATTATATCTATTTGAATCCATTTCAATTTTAAATTAAGATATATGTCTTTTCATTATTGAGTTGTAAGGGATATAAATCCCTTATTGTGTGTATAATTTACAAATAGTTTCTCCCACAATATGGGTTGTACTTTCATATGCTAACAATAAAATTGGAGAAAAACTAAATTCTATTTTATTCTATACTATGAACTCTAATTATTAGGAAAAAATAAGTCCTAAAGGTAATCTGTATTCTAATTCCAGTTCTTCTATTATCTAAAGGGTGAACTTACATGATTATTAACTTTTCTGTGTCTTTATTTTCATCTGTAAAATCTGGGAACTAAAATTGATGATCTTCAAAATTTCATCCAGATATAAATCACATGGATTTGATATATAATAAGCTATGATATTGAAATACAAGCATTTTATATATCAAAACCCCAATATAAAGTAATTGCTCTACAGTCATATATCATGCACATAAGTTCTGACTCCTGGCATCATCCTTTATATACTTTTCTCATCTTCACTTCTATACGTCTCATGTATTTATTAGTTACTGAACATTTGTTCTTTATGTACAGCTCTATAGGAGATAAAAACCTAAATCAGATTTCTCTATATGCCCTATCATCAATAAAGGACCTCACTCTGGGATCACAGTGCCTGTCTTTTTAGAAGTTTCAAAGACTAACCATCATAGACTTAACAAGATAAATTATGTCCTGATCTTTAATGCACAGCTTATTACATATTATGTACATGACAGTCTAATTCTCCCTATACGTTGCATAACCCTTTGAGAACAGAATTTAGGACAAAATAATATCAGATGTTACACAATATACCAGAGGGACTGTAGCTTTCACCAGCTCATTCATTGGTTCAAGTCCATTAATAAAACAATGATAAAATAAAAAGGCTTCAGGCATAAACACAACAAGAGCAAAAATATAGATGATGGTCACACTCATTTGTAACACATTTTTCCAGCATGTTTTAAGATTTTTACCTTAAGCAAGAAGTTGATGATTTTATAGCAGAGTTTTCTTTCTAAATCTTTTCCTTTCTGCTTAAAAACTGCTGATTTTTATGATGGACTCTCACAAATTGCTTGCCAACACACATTTCTAAATTTCAAGGCTGGTTTAATAATGCTTGGTTAATTGTATGGGCACTTGGTGTCAAGCAGAAGGCACAAATTATTCATTGCACAAAATATAGCATTTGGATGTCTGTTACTCTTCTTTTAAATCTCATTTTAAAATGTAAATTGTACTTATTTAATTACAATTTCCTAAAATGTTTGCTTTTTACTAATACTATCCTGGCAATTCAGAATAATAATTAAGAGCTTTCTTAATAATTATAGATCTAGATTCAAACCCTATAGCTATCATTTTTAATAGAGAAACTTTCTTAAGTTACTTACTTCTTTAAGCCTGATGCCTTTATCTTTAATATGGAGTAGGTAGGTAACAGTACCTACCTAACAAGATCATGGTGAAGATTTTTAGATATATCTTGAGGTGCTGTACAAGACGGACCTAATCAAAACTTCAAAATTGCTTGTAGAGCACTTCAGAATAGGATTGGTATACATCATGTTCTTGTGAAGGATGGCATGAATGTTTGTGTTCATGCTTTCCCCTTTATACATGACTTTTGTCACTCTAGGTCTTTGGTTCTTAAAGTAATCCAAACCAAAGACAGAAGGTATCCTGTCATTTAATATATAGTTAGTCCCTCCCCCTGATTGGCCTCCCTGTATTCCTGGAATCTCGCATGTGTAGTGAACAGGATACTGCATGTGCTTTCTAATCCACCCTCCTCCATTTCTGTTACTTGATGATCTTCCCTGGTCTCCTCTTCTTTCTGCTTGCAGTCTTATCAAATGCAGCCTCTGTCTATCCACTTTAGACATTTTCCTAAACCCTAAACAAGATAGTTTTAATTTCCTTTATCTAACAAAAAAAAATGCTGGGTTGCAAAATGAAACCTTGGATTCTTTCCCACTTAAGGTAAGATGCATACTCTACTTCTGAAGTGGTCTTGGCATCATTTTCAGTATGAAAGTGCAGAACTTGTTCTCGTGGTCCAGAGAGAAAAACATGGTTTTGGTGCACCAGAGCTAGAAACTTTGGCATAATACTAGTTGCAGAAGTAAACTGAGGAAAAAAATAGAACAAACCCTTTTCACAAGTCAAACATATAATTTTTACATAAAGATGACCCAATTTTCATTTTGTGACAGAGAAATAAAAAAATGACTAGAAATAGAAAAATCAATACAGTCATACTGTTTACTGTTTCCATAAAGATGCATGTATTTACCAACCTTAAGGTAGAACCGAATCAGGGTTTATAGTACACTGTTTCTGAAGAAAGCCTCTAATTCTATCTGGCAAAGTTTGTATTCATTCTTTATAACATCAACTCTATGTAACATTTAATAAATATAGTACCTAATAATTTAATCTCAAAGTCATTCAAAAGAATCCAATTAATACAATGCCCTAAGTCCACAGCTGACAGTTCCAAATTATTCCAATAATACCCTCCCTTTTAAATATATCACACTGTGTTAGAAAGAATAATCAGGACCTTTGAAAGGCTATGCTAAATGTTAGAAGGTAATGTGATGCATGTGTTAACTCGATTGTGGTAATCATAAATATATATATACACATACATACACACATTGTACACCTTAAATATAAACACTTTTTTATTTATCAATTTCTTCAATAAACCTAGGGGGAAAAGAAAGAGAAAGAGTGAGGGAGGAAAGAAAAGGAGGGCAGGCAGACAAGAGGGAGGGAGGGAAGAAAGAATAACAGAAAAAAAGAAAAGAGAAAGATGGAAAGAAGATAGGAAGGAAAGGAGGTAGTGAGGGAGGGAGGGAAGGAGAAGGGAGGGAAGGGAAGGGGAGGGATAAGAAAGGAAGGGAAAAAGGCTACACAAACCATAGACTTCAATCACCTGGTTCAAGAGGTTTGGCAATTACCAGTTTCTATAGTTCTGTGACTTGACTCTGACCCAAACCCTCCTCTATCTCTGCCCATTTAAACATAACTATGACAGTGATGGAGTCTACTTCTTGTGCACAAGAACACATGTAGCACTACCAGGCAGCCATCTTTTTCTCCATACAGACCTGTCTCCCTATATAAAGCCATTCCCCATCATTTTCTAATCCTCCTACAGGAATGTTCTGGAATGTGTATTACATACAAAAAGTTCTAGAAATATTATCCCCTAAGTTTTCAAATTTCCCAACTCTAATGAAAGCTTGAAAACCAGATCTCTTTTAAATTAAATGCTTTCTTAGTCAGGTACCTTACTGGGAGAGACGTAGCCTCTATTTTGTTCGTATGTCTTTCTTTATGAAATGCTTCTCCTTTTCTCACTGGCTGAGGAGAGGTGGGAGCCCCACATACATTATTCTAAAGGAAATACAAACACCATCTGTCACTTAAAGGGTTTTGCTAACACATGCTCCTATTCTCCCAGAAATGCAATTCCAGTGAAATGATATGAAAAGAAATTAATAGAGATGCCCATGTGCTATATTAAAATGTCAACTCTGACCTTTGATGATTAGAACGACTGAAGACATCCATGATTAATGATCAATGGCTGAGGAGGCATATTTATAAATTACAACCTGTAGGGTAAAGAGAGAAGGTATGCATTATAGGAAAGAATGAAGAAAGCATTCAGCCCTAGTGCTCCACCCTCTTGTCAATTTCTTAATTATTCAAATTTAAAAATTGATTAGAATGTGGTTTGATCATTCATTTATAAGCTTTTTGCCATATTCATTTAATTTATTAAATTTATTAATTTGATATGTTTTCCTTAAATGCATCTGTGGTCATAAGTAATCCAGGTTTCAGAAAGAGAAAAACTAGGCAAGAATCCAGACAACTCAGCATGCACTTCCTGTCAACACTTCCTCTCATCCGATTCCTAGTACAGGGTCAAGGGGACAATACAGATGGTTGCGGACAGGCCAAGTACCCCCTCTCTAACACTGTGCTACAAAATGATGGCAACACCATAGTCTTTGGCATGAGTTTGTGAGATACAAAATGAAGTTGAAATAACCTAAGTGACTGATTCCTGGTTTTTAAATATTGTAATACTAGTAGATTTGAGTATGTGGGGAGGAGAAGGCTCCAGATTCAATTTCATTTGCCATTTACCTTCACCTCCTCCCTACAAATAATCACACACACACATGAGCACACACACACACACACACACACACACACACACACACACACACACACACACACAGCTGGAAGCTTCTAAAGGGCAGGGATAGTGTCTCCCTCTATCTTAGTGCAAAAATAATGGCTTTTTGAGCACTTCACTAATGGATTTAAATATCCTCAATTTAGACATGTGACTGATATTCAAAAAGTCACAGTTTTAGTCATTTAATCCCTGCCATATTCCCAGTGTCTTCTAATTTGCTTCACTTCAGTTCCTGTACACTCCTAAGTCAAGGTCATTCACAGTGGTGCTCAAGTTCTCTTCATAGTCCCATCTCTTCTTCCTTGGGAATCCTACCTGCCTATCAATCCAGATTTGTCACTGCTTCTCACTAGTCCACCGACCTCTTTTTCACACAGCATTTCTTTCCACTGGAATGCCCATCCACTTCCAATTGCAGCCTTTTAAGATTTCTCCACAAAGCCCTTTGTAATTTACTATCACACCCTCTTATGAGATCCTACACTCCTTCAAGGCCCCTTATAACTTTATATGTTTTAGAGACATATATCACATCTGCACTTTTTATTATAGGTATTAATCTATTATTTTAGCTCCTACCTAGAAGGACCTTGAAGGAGAGTTATGACTTAAATACCTCTGTATGCTCTGTAGTGCCTGGCTGGGGCATTACACATTGTAGATGTGCTATAAGTACTTTTAAATAAATTGTGCCCAATTTAAAACTAGGGAAAAATGACTGTGCTCCACTGTGGGTGCACATTACAAATCTATAAGAAAATTCTTTCTGGACGTGATTCCATAGTGTCGCAGTTAGCACGTCTGCTTTACATGCAAAAGGTTCTGGGTTTGCCCCAGTGGAACCACAGTCCGTGGTCTACAGTCATGCCAATCTAAACAATCTGATTTTGAAAGCTAAGCAGGCTCAGGCCTGGTTAGTACTTAGATGGGAGACCACCTAAGAAGACCAGGTGCTGTGGGCATAAATAATAATAATAAATTTTTTAAAAAGAAAGAAAATTCTTTCTTCAACCATTGTTTTAGTGAAGACAAATAATTATCACATACATACACATTATTGGGGTCTAGAGAAACAGTATACATTGGTGAATGAAGTATAAATGAGTACAATTTTTTAAGTTGAGCGATTTGGCAATATATCATATGGTGAATCCACATAGCCTTGATCTCGCCATTTCTTTTCAGATATTAGCTTACAGTTATACTACTACATGCTAAACATTAGAAACAAAGTAAACATTCCTATTAGTGCCTGGGGTAAATATATTGTAGCACATCCATATCTTAGAATGTTATAACTTTTTTAAAAAGAATAAAAAAGCTCCATCCCTACTGATGTGAAATGACCCTCAAGATATACTTTTAATAGCAACAACAAATATTGATGCAAGTCAATAAGTATTTTATGAAAGTAAAAAGGGATATGCATATGCTTATATGTATGTGCATAAAATGTGTCTGAAATTATGCTCAAGATAATAGCAGTTATCTCTGGGAGGGCCATTAGGCTGCTGGAGCTCAGGAGTGATAAGGAGAGTTTTTACTTTTTATCATTTGAAAGCTTTTGAATCTTGAATCATGAAAATGTATTATATATTCAAAAAATGCTTATCATTAATTAAATAACCTTTTAAATAAATTTAATAAAAATCTTTTATTTTTTAAATCCCTTTTTAGAACGATGCTCCTCTCATCAGGTCCTCAAAGATACCTCAGGTGTAACATCAAAAATTCAAGGAAAGTGTATGCTGATGAGAATCCCAGCCAGAACAGAAACAGAGAGAAGAGCACAGAAGGGAGAACTCAGTGGCCATTTCCCTGGTGTGTTCACAGTGGAAATCATACTCACTTCACTTTACAGTCATCAAAGGTGATTCATCTGATGTTTTTAGTGAGAAGTAGCTGAAAGCATCATGAAGGGAGATCATAAAAGACAGTTGGCCTGAGTTCCTCAGATCCTGAACATTTGCCTCTTTCAGAGATGGACTTAATTATCAAGCAATTCATTTGACTGTTATCATGAATGAACAGAATAAGTAGTTTGTGAGGTTCGATGTCTTGGACCTCTATGGAAATAGAAAAGTTGAAGAGCCAGGCTTTTTGCTTTGGCTGGATGTAAATCTGGAGACAGGTTCTTCTATACTTTTTCTTCTCTTAGGGAAGTTTCCACCAGACCCAAAGGCAACCTGGGCTCTGGTTACCTCAGAGGATTCACATGAACAAGTGCCAATTACTAGGGCTTTGGTACAAAGTAAATGTCGAGCAATAAGTCTAAGGACTTTAATTTACTATTTACTGAAAAATAAACAACTTGTTAAAAGCTTCAATGTTGTATACGGGATTGAATTAGGATATGTTTGAGGTCTTTTTTAAAATTTGAGTCTTATTCTTCATGTATACTAATTTATACAAATTACAAAAAAGTCCAAGGGTCAAAAGCAAAACAAAACAAAAGAGCAACAACGAAACTGCATCAACCTCCAAGCTGATCTTACTTTCTCCTCTTTCATCATGAAAGCTCATACTAAGAAGAGGTAATTAGGATAATGTCAATTTAAAAACCATTTTAAATGATACTTTTAAAATTAAAGAAAACAGTTTTTCTTTTGAATTGGCCTCAGTGAGCTTTGATTATGCAACACGAGCAACTGAAAAGAGCTGATTAAAAATATGTTCTTGTTTAGGGTAGTTCCCCATCAATATGCTTTCATAAATAATTTTGATTTGAAGAGAAATTTATTTTTAATTCTAAATAATAACTTTATCTTTGTAGATAAGGAGTAAACAAAACAGAGGTGTTACACAGGGAAAAAAGTGAAAATAAATGTCATATCAAGGCTTTAAAAAATACAAATTAAATGCTTGTCTATCTCAATCGAGTCAATTGATTGACCTTGCTCTGAGCTCTGAAACAGCTGAAAAGACAATCTCCTGTCTGACTCCAATCGGAAGATGTTTACAAGCTCAATTTCCATTTAGCAGGAAAGAATTGATTTAGAATTGAAGCCCTGAAAGGTGCAAAGAGCTGGTACCAGATCATATTAACTGTTGGATCAATACATATGGGAATTTAAGTCCTCTTTTACTTAACTGCATCTGAGTTTAAAGTCAGAGCACATTTTGAAAGGAAAATGTTATTTCTACACTAATGTTCTAGTTTTTAATATTCTTGGTGATTTTATTGCTACATTTCACCCAACTCCTTACCTTGGAGATATGTCTGATTTCATTTTCAACCCAAAACACCCAAGAAATTTTGGAGGGATAGGAGTGACTCATTATGATTTTCAAATCAGCTAACAAACTACAAATAATAAAAAATAACATTTATATTTACTGAACAACATGTCTGGCTCTATCATTTTGGACTTTTGATAGATTTATTGAATCATTTTGACTGTCCTATGAATGTGCAATAATTTTAACTCTAATAACATCTTTTCTTTGCTGGTCTGAAGACCTCCAAATTCCTAGACCTTCTCTTCAAACTAACTATACCAAAAACACAAAAAAATTCCCCATGGGGAAAACTTCCAGGCCAATTCTAGGACTGTCATGCCCTGTGCTTTTCTTCTTCAATCACAGACAAAAATCATCAGCTTATGCCACTATTCCTCAAAATCAGCAATATAAGGCATATCTGATCAGCTGATTCTTTCAGTCCTAGGGAGGTGGGGCGGGAGTCATGGTGATGTTATTTTCAAACATCGAAGAGTCAGCTAGCCCTTCTTTGCATGGTACCACACACATCTCAAATTATAAAACATACTTCTGGATGTGGCAGCTATGCTGCTTGCCAATCATGTTGGCTGCCTCTGTGTTTCTCTCCCTGATTTTTATTTTTAAGTAATTTTTATTTACTAAGATAATGGTAGATTTATATGCAATACATAAGAAAAAATACAGATAGAGCCATTGTGCCCTTTACTCAGGGTTAAGTGTTGAACTGTGCCCCCCAAAATATATATTGAAGTCTTAATTACCAGTACCTGTGAAACAGGTGAATATGGCCTTATTCAGAAGTGCGATCTTTGCAGATGTAATCAAGTAAAGATGGAGTCATTGGACTGAAGCCTAATCTATTATGAATGGTGTCCTTATAAGAACAGGAGACACAAAAATAGAGACACACAGAGGGAAGACGGCAATGTGAGGATGGAGGCATAGGTTAGTCATGCTGCCATAAGCTAAGAAATGTCTGGAGTTACCAGAAACTGGAGAGGCATGTTTTCTCCCCTAAAAGCTTTGCAGGGAGCATGGCCCTGCCACCACCTTGATTTGAGACTTCTAGCCTCCAGAACTATCAGAGAACAAATTTCTGTTGTTTTAAGTTACCCAGTTGGTGGTACTTTGCTACCACAGTACTGCAAAACTGATATACCCATTTTCCCCCACTGGCAGCATTTTGCAAGATAGCAGTATAACAACCACTATATTGACCTTAATACAATCTACCTGTCTGACTTATACCTGCCATTGCTTAATTTGTACGCATTTGTGTGTCTGTATGTGTGTGTGTGTTCAGTTCTACACAATTTTAGCACATGTATAGGTTTGTATCCAACACCTAGTTAAGATAGTGAACAGTTGTGTAACCCCAAGGATCCCTCATGTGGCACTTTTAGAATCATATCAACCTCCCTCAGATGGAATCATGCCCACCACAGTACCCCCACACCCATCTCACCATTACTGAGAGCTCATTGAATGTCAGGCACATCCTTTCTGTGATTCATTACTTCCAAGAATTCTAAGCAGTAAGCACTATTATTAATTCTACCTTAAAATGAGATAATGGAGGAAAAAGAAAGTTAAGGAATGTGTTCATGACTACACAGATAGGAAGCCACAGCCTGACTGGAGCCTGTACACTAAACCACTAGGCTATCCTGCACTCTTTTCTACCTGCCAGGCCATGTGAGCAAATACCAGCCCACTGGCCCTAATGTGCAGACCCTACTGAAACTATCCACCATACCAAGTCAGAACACATCCTTGCCCCTGAGGTTTTAAATAGCAGCTACTGCATTTTCCTCCAAGTACTGGAACATTCCAGAAATATCCTATGAAGATGTAGTGAATCCTAAGGTGTTGGAATTTAATCAGGATCTTAGGAAAAAACAAAGACTACCAAATCAACACACATATGAGAGTATTATTTTCTCTTCATCTCACAGAAGAAAGACTGAGGGGAGGGGAGCAATGTATATAACAACAAAGAATATCAACCATTTTTTTAAGTCATATTGAGATAATTTTAGATTCACAAGCAATTTTAAGTTGCTTGTGTGCCCATGTATTCCCTTTATCCAGATTTCCGAATTGTTTGATCATTTTTAAACTTAAATTTATCAATAAAAATGTTAATAGATGGTGTATATCGTGCCTATTTGAAATACACCAGCAACCATTGGGCAATTAGAATCATAATAGTTTTTATGATATAACAATAAATTATATTTCCTCCAGTGCATTAGTCCTAGATACCGATACTTTTATGTAGTTTGATTATGGAAGTTTTAAATTATATTTTTAAAAATGGAGGTGTATTAGATTATTAGTAACTTTTAACTAATAAATCCAGCACACTTCACAAAAAACTAATTTATTCAAGTATACATATTTTTGACAAATAACTTTTGCTTGGATGGTTTATAAATTTAGTGTGAAATGATCTGACAACAAGACAGGTTCTAGTCCATTGAAGGCTGAGAGAAAGATAGCAGAAAGTATAATTTTTTTCCAAGACATTAAAATTAAAAGAAAAAGGTTTTTGTTAAGCGCATGTTAAGTACATGTTGAAGATGAGTGCATGTTAAGAGAATATAGCTCAAACCATAGAAAAATTATGTTACAAAATAATAAAGATATGCAAATTACTTGAACCAGAAATCATAGAAATTATGCTGTCACAGAAGAGAGAAAAGGCATCATTTATATTATATAAGCTTATTAAACTATAAACTCCAAAATTAATTTAATAATAAAATGGTTATTAGTTAAGGAGGTTGTTACCAGAAAATGACCAATTGCCCCAGCCACCCTTGAGCAAATAAATTATATTGCATACGTGAATCATGATTTTTTAATAATTACAGGTGATTTTCGTGCACAGCCAAATTTGAGAAACATTGGTAGCTCATTACATTCTTTGAGAATTTCTGTTCATTCACTTTAAAGGATTAGTAATTGTGGGAATATCAATTTATAGCAATTGATTTATGTACACATGTGTATAATTGTGTATATGTGTGTGTGTGTGTATAGATACATATATACACACATAACAGAGCATTATAATTCATTCTCCTATGGGTTCTATTCCCAGCACTCTAAGTGATTTAACTTCCATGGCTTCAGCTTCTTTATTTGTAAAATAAATGATTAAATAACTTCCAAAATCTCTTCTGGCTCTAAAACCCTAACCTAAGATTAATAGTTAATCTTCAGGGAAGAGGGTAGAAACTTGTCACATTTACCTGAGGATTTTATTTAGTGTCTGCTATTCCCCCAAGAGATTTTAATATACTATACCTCCCCTCTCATCTCCACCACAACCAATGTACAATAACCACAGCCTGAGAAAAAAATAAGACATCAAAAGTCAGAAACCATCTCCCCCCCGCCTTTTTCCATAATACCTCATATAAGACAGCCACGAGTGGGTGCACAAAGGAAGTGTTTTCAGGTGCCTAAGCAAAGCTTCTAGATACAACAGGCTATTTCCAAGATCACCTCCTACATTAAAAAAAAAAAAAAAAAAAAATCTCAAACTCAATGGCTTAAAGCAACAACTGTTTCACAGTACCTCATAAATTTGTGAAATGCTCAACTAGGTGATTCAGCTGCTCTACAGAACATTGACTGGGCTCATTTAATGGTATTTAGTGAGCTACTGGCTAGTGTAGGGGGTTCACACAGTTTCATTCAAATAGCTGGTACTTTGACTCTTAGTAAAGCTTTCTCTTGCTGTAGTCTCAGGGGCTTTCAAGTACTCTCTCCAACAGAGCATCAGACTTCTTCCAGGGTAGCTGAAGACTCCAAAACAGAAACAGTATGTTTTAAGAGACAAAAAGAGGACAGTTCTGATTCTTAAGATTTGGACCCATAATCTGGCATAGTGTCAGTCTACTGTATTTTATGTCAAAGTAGTCACACAGTCCACCCAGATTCCAGGGGGTGGGGGAGATAAAGACATAAGATCCAACCTCAAAATGAAATAAATTCAAAAAATTTGCAGCAATTTTGAATCAGCAACACTGTCTATCAATGCATTCATCCACCATAAATAAGAGTTTAATTGCATTGCATTCAAAGTTTTAATCTTCACTGTGCTATTCTCTAGCTGAGTGATTCTGGGCAAGATATTCTCTGACGAAAAGCTTTATATTCTAGATCTGTACAATGAAATTAGTGATAATAATGTGTACCTGATAGAATAATTGTTAGAATTAAAGACGAAAATTTGTGGAGCGAAAACTGCACAGTATCTGACACATGGGTGAGAGCTATAATGTGATTATTAAGTCTAAGCAATTCTACTTGATGTTTTGGGATGCTACAAAGATATTTCAGATCAGCAATCTATAAGCAAAATGTTTATATTCAAAAAAGATGAGTGCTCTGGAGTAGGGAGAAACAAAAATTTACTTTCTGACTAGGGTGCTCAGAAGCTTCATGAAACAAAGCCCTGAACTCTGGTTTGGAGGAGGCAAAGGGCAGTGAAGAGATGGACACAGTTGTATCCACCTTTTCATAAATAAATGTACTGATTTCCCCAGTAATATGGAGAAATGTTTAATTCTGGTCCATGAATTTATTTCTTCTTTTTCTGTTTATGGAAAGAGAAACAGACAAAACTTTTCTATCTGCCACGTGCAGCCACACGAGTGGGACCCAATTTCTCTCATACCTACATACTTGGAACACTCTTTCTCCTTCTAAAAAGAAATCTGTTGAACATCACATCTTTTGTAAAGACTTTCTTGATTCTTTCAGGCCCTCCCCACAATCTCATAGCACTTTTTATGGATGTCAGAAATCCATTTCTCTAGAAGGCAGCTACCAATTTTCTAGCAATCAGAATGAAGATGCAGAACTAGCTCCATAATATCTGCTATTAAATAGTGTCAGCCCAATATTACTAAGAAGATACATTCCAGGCACAGGAGACAGCTCCCATCTGATGTATTTCATAGTTACATTGACCTGGCTAATGCTTCTCACATTAGGCTGTAGGTTGAGGTGACACCTGTCTGGAGCTTGAGAGAAAATAAATTCATGTGGCTGAAAATTACATGTAGCCTTCCCAATGAAATATCATTTCTCAATTTGCAAATTTAACACCATTTATACAATACAAAACGTATTTATAAGAGCCAGACAGTTCTTTCAAATCTTTTATTTGGCATAGCTATTTTTACACTGTCAGATTTTTTTACTGTCTTCCTATTACTTTTGCCCATGAGCACACCAAGTTATTCTATCTCATTCTCAGACATTAAAAGAAATGTCTCAAAAAATGATTCTCAGAGGCAAATAATTACTCAAAAGTTGATCAGGACAGGAAGTGTTCTGTTACTACAGCCTGGAGAGCATTCTCAAATCTGGCAGAACCTGGCTCAGTGGCTGGGGTGGGCAGTCACACGGATGTCTACACGCTGGCTGGGAGCTGTCACCAAGACTACTGCTACAGTTCATGACTCATTTCTCTGCTTCCCCTCTTAGCTCTCTAATCCACTCTCTACACAGCAGCCAGAGTGTGGTTATTAAGCATAAATCAGATCTTGTCACTTCTCTGCTTAAACTGTTTCAATGGCTTCCCCTGACTACATGCCATGTCCTTAGTGGAACTCATGATCTGATTCTAACTCTCAAACCAAGATAATCTTATAAATGTTTTGAGAGAATGATTAAAAGCAACTGAAGTTGTTATTTGTCTCCATGGTCATGGTTCAAGAGGTTTTTCATGGAAAGTGACTTCCAGGTCTCCAAGCACTATCTCTCTCATCTCCCATGAACCATTCCTGTCTCTGTCTATATGCTCCTGCTCCATATCTTAAAGAAGTGTATTATTTTTTGTACATTTTTTTGTTTGGTACTAGTTGATAAACTTGGCTTTGGCAGTAGACTGAGAACAAGAACTATAAAACTGAAATGGTACTTAAATCTGAGACTTCTAGGAAAGTATCATTTTCACTCTGATAACCCTTGCTTTTAATCCTTTTGTAGCATTTAATTTAGTATCAAAAATTGAAAGCTTATGCCAGGATTCCACATCAGCCTAACCCATTAGAAACTCATAACAAGGATCAGAAGAAAGGTTTTTATGTGCCTAAGGAATGAATTTTGTGTAGAGGGAACAACTCATTGCTGCCAGCTCCACAACTTTCTTGCTCTTACTTTCTTAATTTCTGAATGTCTATTTCCATTGCTGAGGCACAAAACAGGTTTTGGTGTGTGTGTTCATCAAGTAGAGGGAACCAGCCACCACTTTACGTCCCATCTAACCTATGTAGCAACCAACAGAGCAAAAACCTCCATATGCTTATATTATGAACTGAAAGATAAAAAAAAAATCAATGACAAACATTTGAGTTCCAAAGAAGAATCTGAAATGAGAAAACCCTGGTCAAAATAGCAGGTGATAGCAATAAAACTGGAGGAACTAGAGCTGTTACTGAGAGACTGCACAAAAAAAGGAAAATGCCATGAGGAAAAATGAAGCCCAATGACCAAGAACACTAATCTCAAAGAACCTCACAGACTCCTATGGAAGCTTCCTTCCTTCTTATTTAATCAAAATATATTCAAGAATATGGCCAAACTTAGGATTTATTCAGCTATAGCACACAAGGTACTCTAGCTCTGTCATATAGAAATATTATGATTATTTAATGACATGTGATACCTGTTATTAGTTATTAATTAATAAGTGAGAACTTGAATTCTCTTCTCCTTTTGACACTTGTAAGAACTCACTTGTCAATCAACCCAAATTTTCAATGCTGGCATAGTGAAAGAAACCTCATCCTTTCTATCAGATTTGTTGGATGGCACCATTATTGCCAGATCTCACACTGACATGCAATCTACAAAGATGTGAAGGTATCAAATTCATAGTTGGGTGATTAAGCACAGCTATGAAACAAGGAATGGTGGAGATGGTGATTTTACAAGTTTTGGAAATCCATGTTGGAAGAATATGTCACTTGAAGGGAGATATTTCTCAAATATGTCTCTTATGTGAGTTCAGAATAAAAAACTTTGAAGTTATTTAAAAATAAACTTTTAATAACTTCTCAGAAATGTATATGCAGTGTCAACAAAGGAGTAATCAAAAGGATTGAGCAAGGAAGTAGAGAAATTCTTATATACTTTTTCAGCAAGAGAGAAAACAGATGAAACTTTCATTACAGAAAAGACATTCCCCACTCATCACCCTTATGGTTAATCCGATGGTTATTATAGTCTGACTTTGAAACATTTCATTTTCAGTGACTGGTAAAAGCCATTCACCAAAATCTCAGGAGTAGGAGAGCATTAAAATTGTAGACTTCGGCTCTGGGATTCATGACAACTTCCTCTTTCTACAGGATGCAGTCTCTTCTTGGTTTCAGAATGGCTAGCTTCCGAAAAAGAATCCCTGGGAAAATTCGGAAGTACTTTTGGGAAAAATGACAAAGAAATTATAAAGGTCCATTGATCTGAGTTGCTACAGCTAGAGAACTTTTAGAATTTGGCTTCTGATTACAATACTAATCTGCCTTCCTCAATACTTACTAACATTGAAGATTTGGGCAAACAATTTAAACTGTGCTCATTATCCATGTCTATCAAATTAGTTAATAAAACTACATTCTTGGTAGAGTAGTTTTGAAGATTAAATGAATAAGTAAAATGACACACTTAAAGCAGAGGCTGGCTTAAAGAGAAATTTGAGTAATATCACATTAATATCATCATCGTTATCACCATCAACCTCATTATCATTGTAATGAGCATTCATCATCCTCAACCATGGATTTTAAGCTATTCAGAGCCGATTTCTTCCACCATGAAATGGTGACTGAGCAATCCTACTGGGTTCCCCTGGACCACTGAATCTAAGTCTTTGGGCTTTTGAGCTGGAAGTTCTTCCACATCTTCTTTAATACTGCTTTGTGTTTTTGAATCCAAGATGAGTCCTGGAAAAAATGAGTCATTCATTCATTAACTTACACATTCACACACATAAATTTGAAGCCCTTTCTTCAACTATTTTTTAATGATGAATTCATTTGACACTACATTTAAATGAAGTTGGTGTTAATAATTAGGGTTCTTTCCTTGATGTTTCTGAAAGCAAAGCATTCATACTTAGAAATGCTCTCTTTGAGTCAGTCTGTAGCTCATCTGGTACTTATTTATTTGCCTTATAAATATATTTACTTATTGGACCAAGGGTAAGTAATGTGATATCACTGTTAATTTCAGAAAGATGAGTAAAGAATAAACTTCACTAAGAAAAAAAATAGTAAATGTCAGCAAGAAATAAAGGGAAAAACAACTAAAAGTCATGTGGGGGAGAGGCAGATATAGTCATGGGCTCTAAAAGCAGAGAGATTGCATTACACATAGAACATGCTGTAAGAGTGAGAATTTTTACGTAATGAAGAAAATGAGGAAAGTAGAAAAAAGAGAGTGAATAAGAGGCAGAGCTACTTAGTAGCAACATCTATAACTCACAAATCTTAGAGGTTTCTAACATGGAGAAACCTAGGTTCAAAATTCTGAGATTATTCACCTCCCATTCAGAATTTTATTCTAACTTGTGCCTCTCACAGTAAATCATAATATAAATTTAGAGCAGAGGAATAGCTTACAGCCTGGGTAATATCTGCCTTCCATAATTAATCATATTATTAATGACATTTTATTTCATGAACTCTTTTGTTTCTATGATTCACATTTTCCCTAAGACCAGTCTCCAGAGATTGCAAGGTGGGTGGTTGTATCATTACTGTACCTATTGTGAGTGAAGGCTTTTCATCAGAAACCAACCCCTCCTTCAGGCTTCTCTGCCTCACACACTACTCAGCCATAAACAATATCCTAAACTAAAAAATATCTTAAATCCAGACCTAGAGAAATTATATTGTGGAAGTTGAAAATGATGTGCATAATTGTAAAGAACTAAATTTTATTGCAATTTCTTCCTCTATCCCTTCTGAGAGCCCTGAGTACGTACACTGAAAAGTATATTTTCTTCTATCCACATGAAGGGGTGAGTACTCATCTATACTGGTCCTAGGCACTTGGTAGAAAATACGTTTCTGGTGAATGAATGATTGAACGAATGAAGTGACAGTACCCAGGAGGCCAAATCAACATGCAAAACAATCTCTAAAGTTTCTTCGTTAGCTGTACTCAATTATTTCATACTTCTTTTCATTAAAGTTGGTTCATTTGTGATATCAAGTTTAGAATGAGGCCAAAGCATAATTGTCTTAGTTCAGATTCCCCAGGAAGGAGGAAGACAAAAATTTGTGTGTGACTTATTAAGGGGGTGCTCCCAGGAGAAACCAGAGAAGTACCAAAAGAGGCAGAAAAGAGAAGAGGAAGAAGCCAGGGAGGCTTCAGTTTTAGGAATCATGCTAGCCTTTGGTCAGGGGCACTGGAGCACAATTACATTGCAGAGTTTGTCCCACCTCAAGGCAAGGGAGCTGGTCTTGTGTATTCCTTCAGGAGGGCCTCCCAGTTCTTTAACTGGAATTAAACTCCCAGGCATGTCTGGCTTCTGGTGTGCCTGATCGAAGTAGTTCCAGAAGCCCAAAGGTAGTCCTCTAAAGAGTCTGCAGGTGCAAACCCTCAGGAGAAGCTTACAGAAATTCAGGATTTATCCACACAGCTAATAAAGAAGAGCTGGGGGATACCAATGTCATTTGCTACAATATTTAAAACAAATGAGAAAAAAACTGAAAGCACCTACTTATTATCAAGCAGAGCTGAATTTAGGTCCTACCTGAGCATTTATTTACCCATGTCACAGGCAAGTTACTGTATCTCCTTGATCCTTGGTTTCTTTATATATAAAATGCATAAGGTAGTAATGCCTGCCTCATGCTTATAGGACTAAATTAGAAAATATAGATGAAGCAATGCAAAACTGTGCCTTTCATATAATAACCACTCAATAACCATCCATTAACATCGCCATCATACTCGTCATCCTTGCCATTGCTGGAGACAGAACATTCTTTGGTAAACTTCCATATTTCAACATTTCCTTAATGCCTAAACAGCAGACTATCTTGTTGTTTTTTGATCCTAAAATATTTAATTCTCCAATCTAATTTTGAACCTCAGGAGATATATTAGCTCTCCTCCTCTGCTTCATCCTGCTCTTCCACAGATGTCTAATCCTCATGTCTGTGTTCCTTTTGTCCTTGATTTTAGAGCCAGCCAATTCATTCTTCAGCCAATACTGGGTTTATCCGGGGCAGGGAGTGGATCCAAAACTAAGAGATGTCAGTTATCCACATTCTGAAATTAATGGGATTATCGCCAGCTACTCAGAAGGCCTGCCAGAAGGCAAAACTGACAACGACTTTTGGCAGCAACAGTGCAGGGATGACCAGGCTTTCTTAAAAGGCAAGTGGGGAGACTGCAAAACAGAACTAGTGAGGCTCAAAACTGCTGAGGGTCTTGGGGAACTGCAGAGCCATTGAGACATGATTTCAAGTGTCTTGGCAAGTAAGTTTATTTCTGATTCAAGTAAGGAGTGACAAAAAGAGGAGTGTGTTTTTAGGTAAGCTTTGTCTTCAACACTTGCAGTGCAGAGAAAACCAGAAACAGAGAGCTTGAACTTCTAAGGCTCCCCATAAGGTTTGTCAGGCTTGTCATTAGTCCCACCAGCTTGGGTTGGGACATCAATCCATCCTTTTATTGTTCGGAAAGTCAAGAATATCCCCTGTAAAACCTGAAAACACTTCCCTTGGATTTCTGTCCTCAGCTCTAGAAGAGCCTGACCTTTAATTTTAAATGTTATGCTCCTAATTATAGAAGGACCTGACAAATATACAATAGATTCTCAGAATCTAGCCCCAGCACTCAAGACAAAGGACCTCAGGCAAAGCATCAGGCTGACTCAGCAGGGAAAACATTATCCTTTGGCATTCATTATTATTGCTGCCAAGATGCCTGGTGATGCAATAATTTGAAGATAATAGGAATGAAAACCAAAGTATTTCTATCTTTAGAGAGATTATGATTCATATTAGAAAACAAAACTTAGTTTTGGTTTATTTTTCTCATTCAATTGATCTGTTTAACAGAATTATCAATATCCCTAAGATGCCAGTTTAACATAAAGATTCTTTTCCCAGAAGCCCAGAAGCACACCAATTGGATATGTATTGGATTTTCTGTGATATTTTATTGCTACTTCTTTGCTCATCTACGATTTCAAAACAGCAATGGAGATCCTGAGATAATCACAAGAATTATCTTAAGTCTTGAAAGTGATAGCACTAAAACTTAAAGCTGATCTTGAATGCACATACTGGCAAGCATGGCCCCAACCTTTAAATGTGGTAGAGTATTAAATGAATAATTCATTGGAGCACAAGACATTCAGTAAATTACTTGTGGCTATATGGAAAAGGCAGAGTGGGAGGCTTCTATCTTTTCATGAAATTCAGCTCCGCACATCACCTCGCAAGAAGAGAAACTAATGTGGCTGTAGGATGACAAGCATTGCAACCTAGCCTCTTGCTCCCTCACTGACTTACTGCAAAGATAAAAAAGATATAATGATTTAAATTCATGATTCTGGTCTTTTGTTGTTCTTATGTAAAAGTCTGGGAAGAGAAATTAAGGGGAAATAAACTATAATGCCAGATAGTTTCCAAGACCCAATGAATCACGGAACCAAAATGTCTTAGTTTTTTACAACTATTATGCCTCCCGCACTGTGCTTAGTGCTGAGGAACAAAAATGTTTTAAAAGAGAAGAGTGGTGGGCGGCAGGGAGGCCCTGCTCTCTCAAGGCCTTTTAGTCTAGTCCCAAACCCTGAACTGAATTCCTTAGCCCCTGCTATGCTAAATGAGACAAGGTGATGGCCAAGAAGACCATGCCATGGGGAAAAAAATGGGAAAATAAAAAACACAGCACACAGAGGTTAAGTATATAGACACCAGAGTCGGGCAGAGCTAGATTTGAAATACTACTCCGTCATCTATTAGATTTGTAAACTAATACTCTTGATATATTATTTTTTAATATCTGCATAATATTCCAAGGTGCAGCTGTTCTGTAATTAAGTGAGCCACTGTACCATTGGGATAGTAGAGACTATAAAGGGATATCGCAGGGGAATGTTTTTGGAGTGCTCCATTTAGACAGTCACTTGTGTTCATTGCTTGCTGTAATACACATTGTAGATACACCTTTAAAAACCTGGAGCTCTTATTTTTATGGGAGAGATTCAAATAATGGGCGTTCAGGGACAAAGGGCTTATTTAGTTCAAGTTTTAACAGCTGTTACAAGATTGCTTTCAAAAAAATTCTGCATCAATTTATGTGTTCATCAGTGATGTATGAGCATCTTTTTACCCAAATTCCTGCCAGCATTAGGTGTTAGCCTTCTTGATTTTTGTTTGCTCTTCGCTTTTCAAACATATCTGGAATCAAGAAAATAGTATAACAAATTCCCAAATACCCACCGTGCAATTTCATTAATGGTGAATATTCTATAACCTCTATAGCCTTATATTTTAATGCAGTTTACTGAAGTATCATTTATATCTAGAAAATGTATCCTTGTTAGTATACAGTCCTTGAGACTTAACGAAAGCATATCTCTGTATAACTACCTGTGTAGTCATGATAGAGAACTTTCCATCACAATGAAAGGTTCCCTCATTCCCTTTTTAATCACACATTAACTTTACATCTTAGTCCCTGAAAAGCACTGTTCCCCTTTCTCATATTTTTGCTTTTTCCAGAATGTCATATAAATCCAATCATAGAATGAATGTAGCCCTTTGAATCTGGCTCCTACAGTTTGCAATAAACAATTTGAAATTCATCCATATAGTCCCTTGTATCAGTAGAATCTTCCTTTTTATTGCTGAATAGTATCCAATGGTAAAAATGTGCCCAAATATATTTATCCATTCACCATTTCAAATCTTGGGTGATTATGAATGTAGCTGCCATACCATAGATGCCCAAGTGTTTGTGTAAACAAAGTTTTTTTTATTTTTCAGATAAAAGCTAAGAGATGGAATTACTGGGTCCTATTGGTTAGCATATGTTTAGCTTTATAAAAACCTACAACCCTATTTTCCAGAGTAGCTGTTAACAATTACATTCTCATCTGCAATGTGGGAGAGGTCTAGATTCTCTGCATCCTCACAAGTACCCGGTACTGTCAGCTTTTTTTTTTAAGCCACTCAACTAGGTGAGTAGTGATTTCTTATTGTGGTTAAATTTGAATTTCCCTAATGATAAATGATGCTGAGTACCTTTCATGTGCACTTTTGTGTTCTTTGCTGAAACATTGTTCAACCTTGTTTTTTTAATTGGGTTGAATTTGTTCAGATTATAAAATTTTGAGAGGCCTCTGCATATTCTAGACATGTTCTTTATTAGACATGCATTTTGAAAATGTCCTCCCTTGGTTTACCTCTTACCTTTTCATCTACTTAAAAATGTATTTTTTTTTTAATTTATACAAGAAAATTGACTTGGTGGTACACAGTTCTATGAATCTTAACATATATGTGTGTCCATGTGAACAGCACAATAATTAGCGCACAAGAATTTCAGTTACTCCCAAAAACTCACATGCTATCCCTATATATTGATACTGTCTTCCCAATCATAATCCCCAGAAATCCCTTATATAGTCTCCATACCTACAGTTTTAACATTTTGAGAATGTTATATAAGTGTATTCACACAGTAGTAACCTTTGGAGACCAGGTTCTTTCACCACTACAATGTCTTTGAGACTCATGTAAGTTGTGCGTATCATAATTCAGTTTTGTTATATGGCTGAGTGGGCATTGTGTTCCATTGTGTGGTTTATCCTCAGTCTGTTTATTCATTCACCTATTAAAGGATATTTGTTTTGTTTCGAGTTTGGTTCAATTATTAAGAGTTGCTATAAACATCCATGTAGAGATTTCTGTGTGAACATATATTTTTTACTTTCTGAGGTATTTTCCCAAGAGTGGAATTGGTGGGAGTAGAATGTTAACTTATAAGAAAACGCACATCATAAATCTATGAAAAGTTCCAGTTCCTGTGCATTCCTTGTCAGCTCTTGGTATTGAATTTTTTTTAGACTTTCTATTAGTTGTGTAGTAGTAGCTTAGCATGATTTTAATTTGCAATTGCTGACTTTAAATAACTTTTCATGTGCTTATTTGTGATCTTTATATCCTCTTTGGAGAAATATATATTTATGTCCTTTGCCTTGCTTTAATTTTTTTTTATATTTTCTTATTTTTGAGTTTTGAAAATTATTAATATATTCTACTTAAAATTTATTCTAAGATATATGGTTTGCAAATATTTCAGAGTCTGTAGCTTATCTTTTTAGTTCCTTAAATGTATCTTTTGCATAATTAACATTTTTAACATTGAGGGAGTTCTATTTATCAAATTTCTTTTATGAATTATGCTTTAGTTGTCATGTTTAAGAATTTATCACCAAAGTTATATAGATTTTTCTCTTACATTTTCTTCTAAAAGTTTTAGCTTTACATTTTAACTTTAAACCAATGGTTTACTTTGAACTCATTTTTGAATAGGTTTAAGATTAAATCAAGAGGGGTTTTTTTTCTTGATGTTTGTTTCATTGCCAATGGATATCTAATTATTCCGCACCATTTGTTGAAAACAATCTTCATTAAATTGCCTCTGTAGCTTGGTCAAAAATAAAATATCTGTATTCATGTAGGCCCATTTCTGGACTCCTTATTCTGTTTTATTGAGTTATGTGTCTATTTCTTTGCCAATACCACAGTCCTGATTTCTATAGCTTTAAGGTAAATCTTAAAGTAGGGTAACTTTGTTCTTTCTCCTTCTTTTGCATTTACATGTAAAATTTAGAATCAGCTTATTTATTTCTACCCAGATAAAATCCTGCCAGAATTTCATAGGCATTGAGTTAAATTTATAAATAATTTTTGAAAGAATTGATATCTTTCCTATGGTGATTCTCCAGTCCATGAATATGGTTGTGTCTTTACATTCATTTAGATATTTAGATTACTTTCATCAGTGTTTTATGGTTTTCAGCATACAGATCCTGTACATTTTTGTTAAATTTATATCTAAATATTTACTATTTTTTAGTTACTGTAAATAGTAAAATTTTCATGTTGGTTTCCAAATGTACATTGCTAGCATATAAATATCAAATTGATTTATATGCTTTGACCTTATCCTATGACTTTACTAAACTCATTTATTAATTCTGTGGTGTATTTTAGTTTTTTTTAAGGTTTCTTGTAGATTGGTGTTATCTACAAATAGAGACTTTTATTTTTTTCATTTCAGTTTGTCTGTTTTTTGTTTCCTTTTCTTACCTTATTACTCAAGTGAAGACTTCTAGTTCAATTTTGAGTACAATTGAAGTAGTTTTATATCTTTCACTACCTTTGAAATTTAGAAGCAATAAAAAACTTTAATTACATTGACCTGTTGGCACTGGGGCCCGACAGTCTCAAAAGCACTCAGAACACACTGTTGTGGCTACCCTCAAAGAACTGTGTGATTTGTGCCACGGTACCTGAGGGGAGTACTGTGGGACCTCCTGGGTGGCAGTAATGGAGAGCACACAGGGTAAAGGACTTCTGCTGTCACCACCACTATTCTCTAACAATATGGCCAGAGGCAGCACCATATTCAGAATAGAAACAAGCAATAGCACTAGTGGTTCTTGCCCAATGGTTAACTGTAGACTGCCTATAGACCAGAGCCATGAATTCATCTCATGTTCAAAATGAAAAAGCATCACCCAAAATGAGAATGTTAGCATTTCTTTGGTAATAAAAGTCATGTAATCTTGTGAAAGAAATACTGTGATGGTCAGCAGTAGCACTTTGATTACCAGGTTGCTTTCTTGAAATCTGACCCAGACTATGAACTCCTGAGACAATCTCATAATCACAGTCCCAGAGCTCCTTGGAGCATGTGGATAACCCACTATATGAGGTAGAGAGTTGGAGAGTGCCCTGAAAGAGAAAGAACCACAGGCCATGTGGATCCTGGTCTAGGCTGGGGCACCTCACCTGAATGGCACCTCTGTATTAGCTGTTTCTAGGCAACATAAAGAACTTCAAAGTTCAGAAGCTCCTGAGGCACAAGTCTCCCTTGCCTGAGTCTAAGGGTGGCAAATAAGACCATAATGCAATATAGAGGCACGGTTCCCAAAGAAAACTCAAAGAGAAAGAGATGCTTGGTTGTCATAAGCAACAGACATCTCCTGCAGATGGTTATGAATTATAATAATAATAGCTAACATTCCTTATAATAAGAGCTAACACTTATAGAATACTCACTCTGTGCCACGCACTGTTCTGAACACATTTTATCTATTAACTCATTTTGCCTTCAAAATAACATTATCAGAAAAGTAATGTTATCATCCATGTTTTTGTGGCTAAATAAACAATAGCACACAGAAGTAAATGACTTATTCAAGGTCATAGGGCAAATAAAGGGTGGAGCTAGGATTTGAATCCAGGTCACCCGGTACCAGAGCCCATACTTCCATGATACTGTTTTATCCCATTCACTGAAAAGGTTTTCAAATCATCATCTGATAGATCGGAAGCAAATTCATGGGCTTATTTTCACTGAAGGCTAGGTTAAGCCACCAGCATGCACACACAGAAAGACAATAATTTTTAATGATTCGACACATGAAACTGGGATTATGGAGTCTGTTTTCTAGAAGTGCATTATCTTCTCCAAAATTCTGAGGTTTTGATGCTGGTGTTATCAAAACATTTCTTTTCTTTTTATTACAAATTTAGGCCCTCTTCTTGAGAGTGGGAAAGATCACTAACACTGTGTCAGTTGACGTCCCTGATGTAAATATTGAATAGAGTCACATAATTGGAGACTTAGCAAAGTAGAGTAGGTGTTAGCGATAGTAAAATCAGATACTGCCACAATCTCAGTGCCTGCAAACCCTGGCATTTCACGCTAGAAATGATTTACCAGTCTCAAGAGGGACAAACAAAAAGAAGTCTCAGATAGCATGTTACAATAGCTAGGATATCAGTACCCTTGAGAGGTTGCTGCAATAATCAGGGCTCAGTTCATTTAAAGCATATGTCAAGGACATATACAAAAATAATGTCAAGGAAGAAACTTATTGGATTGGCCTCTAAAACAGACAGATGTTCGATAGTAGAGCTGATACAAGAACATAACCAATTATCTCTAATCTTTCTAGCAGTGAGAATTCATTATAATTGTGACCTTAATTTTATGCATGCTACTCCAATTAAAAATTATATTTACAAGTGAACAGCATTAATACTCTTGCCCCTGATCCCAAATCTTAATAGTAATTTTAAACAACTTTGTTCTTTTCTTTTAAATCTGTTCATCTCCATGCCCTTTCAAGTCATTATACATCACTATATTCAGTTTATTCTATTATAATTACTATCATAATAAAAACCGAAGTAGAACCTCCAAAGACCTTTAGTAAATCTGCTTACTTGAAATGAAATATTTAAAAAACCTTTAGTGCCAAAACATCTTCTCAAAGTCATTTCCCTATTCATGTAATCTTCTCATTTGTACCCTCCCATATGTGTCTTAAATGGCAGAGTCAGCAAATGTCTAGGAAATAAATGTTGTTAGAGAATTGCAATGCAGATGGGGATAGAATATGAAGGAGGATAGTATCATGTTGAAAACTGCATTTGAACATAAGATTATAGGAAATTTATATGGCACAAAAAAGGGAAGAAAGGTTGCAAAGTGACCTGGACTTTCATTTCTCCAATATTGTTTAACACATAGAAAATATTTCTCCAGGATGGGGAGCAAGAAAAATGCTCCTTGTTGAAGGAGAGAGCAGATAGCTTGTACATCAAGTGCATTCCATTGTTCTGACAGAATCCAAAGAAACTACTAACTCAGGTTGTATTTTCATAGCTTGGAATTTCTTTTCTCAACAAAGTAACTCCAGTGGCATTTAAATATATTGACAGGAGGGAGGGAGCGAGGAGCCACAGTGAATCTCCAGTCTTAAGAGGTCAGTAAAAGGGGAGAGCGAAAGTTTTAAAACAAATGGTATTTACAGAAAATATACATTAATTAAAAGAAAGTATGCTAGAATGAAAATAAGAGATAGGTCAGGAAGAAAGGTTAAATAAGCAAGAGATAAGAAGAAATCCATGATAAAAGGCATGATTAAATACTGGAAATGTCAGGTTGGAGATATTTAATGAATTCCCCGTGTTAATTAGTAAACAGAGAAAACAGAGTGTGAAAAGTTTTAATATCACTCAGTGTTTGAGGGGCATCTTAAAAATTAAGGAGAAAAGCAAGAATAATCCATCTTCTTGAGCATCGAGACTCCTGAAAGAGCAGAAATGCCTAGTTATTCTTTCAGCTCACGTTAAACAAATATTAGTGTCACCTATGGTAGGAACTATGCTAGATACTGAAAATTAAAGAATCAGAAGAGAGGACAATTCCTCCTCTCAAGAGCTTTCAGTCCAGACTTTGGGTCCTTATAAGATTCAAAAGAACTGCCTGATTCCAGATAGTTCGGTTACACAAAGGATGTAGGAGAAACAATGTAATGAGAAAAGATATAAAACAGAGTTCATTCTGAGCACAGTTGCCCAACAAATCCTATAAAAGTAAATAAAATCATGTCACTTCTTTGCTCCAAAGCTTGCCATGGGCTCCACATTGCTCTAGAGAAAAATTGTTCTTAAAATGGACAATGCCCTGCACTCTCTGCCCCTTCTGCTAACTCTCTGGCTGCAGCTCTTACTAATCTCCTCCTGGTTCATTCAGCCCCAACCAAGCTGGACAGAATACACACTGCTGCCACTCTCCCCTGTCAGGAATGGTTCTCCAGGACACCCTGTGACTCACTCCTTCACCTTTCACAGTTCTTGATTAATGTGGCATTTCCTGAACAACCGTCACAAATGTGAGACTTCCACAAACCAGCATTTCCGATCCATTTTCTCTATTTTTCCCATTTCGGTTATTTTCTAACATATTATATAATGCATGTACTTATTGCTTTCCCACCATTTGTTATCTGCCTCCTGTCACTGGAGTATAAGCTACAGGGCAGTAGAGGGAATTTTGTGTTTGTTTTGTTTTCTTTTTGTATTCACCAATTTATCCGTAGCACTTAAGGAAATTACTAAAATCAATCATGCATTTAATAAATATTTGCTGAAACAAAGACTAGATATGTGTGATAAATCCTTTAGGGATGTTTCTTGTTGAGAAACCAACTATAGACTTATATGCTAAGTAAATATCATTTAAGATAATTAAGTGAAACTTTATCCCTAGAGCACCACATGAATAAGAAAACTGGTTTTGCTGACTGGTGCAGACGAGCATCTGTCTGCAGGAAAACATGGAACAAACAGAGAATTTTTTTTATTGTTCTCATTTGAGAGAAAGGCAATTAGAAAAGACGTGGATTTTGGACACTTCAGTGACCACACCACTTGAAAAGATCTTTGTGCATTGGTACTACTATATATAAAGATATGTCATTAGACATTGCTTCATTTAAATATATCCAGCCCTTACAATGCTGTGTTGTTTTCTTGCATTATTTAAATTCTCCACATACTCTACTTAGAAAACAGGCGAAATTGGAATTATCCGTTTTGTATAAACTTATTCAGCTTGTATTGAATACAATATGACATACACAGTGAAAAATAACAGGATTTGGAGGCATGCAGACTAAAGGTGCATTTTCATCTCTGCTACTTAGTAGCCATCTGTTACTGAACAAATCACTGACCTTTAATTCTTGCATTTTCTTTTCTATAAAATTAAGTTGGTTGGTAATAACACCTACTCCCACATGGTAGGAATTAAATAAGCTAATGTATGTGTGTATGTGATAATGTATGTAATGTATGTACGCCACTGTATTTGAGATCCTGATTTATCATTTTGCTTCCTCTTTCCTCAGCCACTTCTCACTCCATTTCTAGATAATTTCTAGGTATAGACATCTCTGAGATAAAGCCGTGTTCCAAAAAGAGGCCTCCATTTCTACCCAAGGAGAGTCACTACTGATTTCTAAATTTAGCCTCCCAGTCTTCCCAAAACAGGAACAAAATATTCTAAAACTCAGTTTGGTTGTTACAGTGATGATCACAGATGTAAGCTTGCTTGAATTCTAAACAAAGAAGAATAAAGAGAGGGCTTGAGGCATTTTTCATATGAGCAGTGAAGAACACACAAATCAGAGATAGATATATCTAATGCTGCTATTCTGCTTATCTGTATGACACAACTATTTGGATAATGATTGCTGGATATAAAGCACACATACACACTCCACATAAATCAAGCAAGTTGATAATACCCAATAAATTCTTCTGAGCAGTCAAATGAGACAGGAGATGAAAAAGAAAGTGAGAGGCTGCCTTAGTACAAAGTGTAAACACAGGCTTTTTCAAAGAGCCCATATATTCTTTGAAGCTATACACAGCAAAGAAAGTCTGTGGATAACCCAGATGTGGCTAAAACCAAAAAGAAAAGAAAAAAGCAAAGGGGAAGGATAAAGGTGATGAAGAGTTGCAGTCCCAAAATAAAAAATGCTCCTAAATACATACTCCTTAAGTGCCTACTAGGTATAAGAAACATTTGACATTCTGGGTTAAATCCATTATCTTAATAAAATTCTATAAAAGAGGAACTATTCACTTCACAGAAATTAGGAAATCTAGGTATAAACTATTATCTAGAAATATTTCTAGTCACAGGATTCAAACCCAGATCTACATCACTTCAAAGCCCTCTGTCTTAAACACTCTGCTGTCCCTTTAAAAACAGCAGCTTTTGCAGCCCCTGCTTCTGTGTTGGAATTGCTACCCAAGCCCTCCCAGCTCTCCTGGGGAGAAGAGAGGGCTCCCACTCTAGAAAGAGGTGGACAAACAGCAACCTGGAAAGCATGAATGAATGGTCCAGTGTGTTGTTTTCAGTCACTTTATAGCCATATAATGTTTAGCTACCATGATCTGTTAAAGTCTTTCTGCACCAGAAGTGGAAATCCATTTAACTATCCAATTGAGCTTTATTTTAATTTCATATCTGCCTGCCCCATCAACACACCCTGCATTGTAAAGCAATAAGGCAAATATATTTAGTAGGCTTGTGAGTACATGAAAATGTCTGTGTTGGCAGGAAACTCTAAATACGCAAGCAGTAAAAGAGATGCTTTCTGTTATAATTCCAAATCTCTTCCTAGAATGTGTGGAGAATTGTTTGGGGCTTTTTGGAATTATTAGAAAATGTGAGAGAAAAAAAAACTAATTTGGTTATATGATTCATCCAAGCTGAAAGTCTTCTGAAAGAGAAAGGAAAAGTCATTTGAACAAGATGAACGTGTTGTCAGGTCAAACCGGCATAAGCTGGGAATTACCTGGAAAAACTGAGAAATTTATAATTTTATCTCCATGGAAGGGTGAAAAGTTTCCAGCCAAATGAAAAATTTTAGATCTCAGCTGGGCAAGATTATTTGTAACCTAGGGAGATGCTGGTTTGATCAAAGGAAGATGACAGTTTGCTCAGATCTGGAGTAAAATTGACTGAGGACATACATGAATTATTTGAATTAAAAAAAAAAGAAAAGAAAAACACACAAGCCTGCAGTGAAATTGACTAAAATGCTTTCACCTGCATAGGTGATAAAATATGTAAATTTTTCTTCTCTACTTGTTACTTTTTCTGAAATGCCAGGGATTAACACATTGCACTAAATTGAAAAAACAGGATTAACCACCATGCCACCAACATATGGAAGGCTTGTGCTCATTTCCTCCAAGCCAGCCACTTTAATATAATTCAGATTTTATCAGTCAACTAGCGCACATAATTTATACCTTCATTCCATTTTTGCCTACATGTGTATTTCTGAAAATACCATATTCCCAGGTATTAAAAACATATGCCAAAAATTATCTAACATGGTTAACACCACGTAAGTACTATACTCCTATATGTCTAGTATGGTTGGAGTTTCTTAAGGACAAGTAAACTTGTTTTAATTATATTGTCTATATTCTCAGCACATGCTAAATAATCTGCATACATTATTAGATGGAATAATTAATTAATGATTGAAAATGGCATTGGCAAACTGAGAGGGACTCAAACTGGAAAATACTTCCTCCAAAAATATCACATAGCAAAAAGTTAAAGATAGATTTCTTTCATCACATTTTAGCCGAACCCATATTCTTTTTAAGCGGCTGGAAAATTCTAGGTACAAAATGCTTAAATTATAGTACATTTCTTGAAAGATTCAACCAAGTCTACCTGCTAGGTAGACTAATTTATTTGATGGCATCAATTACAGTTATTTCCAATGACCATACTTAATTCTCATACATGATTTCCTTACTCCAGCAGAAGAGACCCATCTGTGACAATGGCAGAAGCCCACAGCAAGGTGGCCGGCTGTCAGCAGTGTGGCATGGGTAGGAAGAGAAGGAGCAGGAGACCAAAGCTGCCAGAAGCTACTGCTCCAGGCTGCCAAGCCAAGCCAGATCATTCCGAATCAGCAGCCTGAGCCCTTTTAATCTTGAACCTGTTTCCTTCCATTTATGGCCATTAACATTCAGAGAGCAGCAGAAACTCAGGAGAGGGGAGGGGAGGGGAGGGGAGAGGAAATAATAACAAACAAGGAAAGTCATAAAGTTGTTTGGTTGGGAGAAGACACTGAGAAAAAACACAAAATATGTAGGAGTTTCCTCACTACAGAATGATGAAGCATGAAGAAAGTGGAGTACAAACTCCTTGTTGTATACAGTTAGGAAACTGAGGTTCAGACAGGGCAGAGCTTTGTCCCTTTCTTATAAAACTGCTCTGCTCCAGCACACTATGACCTTTCACAGCTTCAACTAGACCATAGAGACAACACTCAACCCCAAGCTGACCCAAGACTTAGTTGAGCATCCTGTTGCCCTCCCAGTCTAGAGGAAGATAAATAGTCTTGTGAGGAGATGCTATCAGCTATTTCTCACTCACCTTCTATGAGAAAGGCTGTCATGAGGCAGTTTCTCTCCTGCCTCCCTTACTCTGGTGAGGGAAGGGGCTTTGCCTCATCTTAGTACAGCCTAACTTCTTAGATGTAGCATGCAAGGAGTTTCTCAGCAACAGGGTGACTTACCAAGAGTGTTGCCTATCACTTGGCTCCTTTGTTTCCACGTCATGCTGTGGGACAAGGGGCATGGGGAGCTAACACCATTGCCAATCTTGCTTTTGCTAATTATGTAAATAATAAGTTCTCTATGTCTATCTCTCTAGGCTTATTGTTTTCTTCCCAACCAAATATGTCAGCATGTTTGACATTCATAACCTTGGATTATACACCAAAGAGATTAAGCCCCTTCCACACCCTAAATACATAAGAACCTATCTTTCTTTATCTCCTCTAGAGGAAGTTCCATGAGGGCAGAGTAAATTCTCTCCAATACTTAGAACACCTCGCAGACAGAAGACACTCCACAACCATCTTGCTGTTGGAAGTTAGTACAGCATAGAAGTTGAAAGCTTGAGTCAGACAGAAACAGATCTAAGAACAGCCACTATTTCCTAGATGTGCTGACTTAGGTCAGTTATTGAGCTTCTCTAAGCCTTACATGAGCTATAAAGTGAAATAATGAAGGTAAAACATCTTACTCTTCTTGGCACATAGTAGGCATTAATAAAATATCCTCTTCATCTTCATATACAGCTTCTAAATGTTTTAGACTCTCACATATTAAAATAGGCCACATGAGCCTCATTTGATGACTGGCAAAAGCAAAGTTCAGGAAAGATATGTGATTTGTTCATCACTCAAAAAGTCAGTAAGGGAGAGAAAAGAGTTCACCAAGTTAGTCAAGACACACATGCTAAATTTCGAGATACTTTTGTCTAAGACTGTTTATGTGGTAGAAAATTTTAGATGAAAAAATAATCATTTTGTTGTTTTAACTGGGAATTTTTAAAATGTGAGAGAGATCAAAAGAGAGTGTAAGAGTTAAATAGCATTTACACATTGATTCTGTTTTCCACTAGAAGTATATTGAGAGCTAAGTGTCCATTTATAGGATGGTGACCATCTCTTTGCCCTGAAGGAAGAAAGAAGAGTCTCTACCAGAGAAGCAAAATGACAAAAATTAGGAGCCTAGTTTAAGAAAATAATGAGGCAAAACCCAAAAGTTTCCCAGACACTAACCCATTCCTAGACCATTATCCACACAATGGGGGCACAGATAGTTTGTGCACTTGGTAAAATCACGAAGGACAATGACTGTACAAGAAGACAAACTACAAAGCCAAGGAACGCAGGATAGAGCCTCCACAACAACTCATTAGGGTGGCTCAATGTAGCATGAAAGCTGATGAACCAAAAGAGTGATGGTGTGCTTTGTATCACCATTATTTGTTGCTTAATAGTCTCCTTTTCAAACTAAACAGTTTCTATTTTTATTTAATTTTAATATCCTAGAAGGATCTCATGTGCTAAAAGAAAAAAAAAAGCCCAAATGGCAAATAAATCATGGCCCTGACTTTCTCAAAACCACCATAAGGATGGTACAAGGATGATCTCTCTGAAGCTCCACATTATGAAATAAAGAGATCTGCCTGGTCTTCCTAATTCCAATAAGATAGATGGGAAAAGCAAAACTGACAAAAAGATGTTTAATTTAAAAGCTTCCTTTCAAACCTTCCACATGATGCACTTCAGGCTCCAGACACTTTGTAATATTTCTGCTTCCCAATCCATCAGTAAATTAATGACAGGAAAACTAAATAACAGCTTTGTCCAATTCAGATCTGTCTTTAAGGATACTTTGTTATACAAGAGAATCCAGATGTTCATAAAGGAGATTGCCCAGTGAGCGATTCTTGGAAAATATTAATTAATTCTTTCTCAGGAATGACAGAATCTTCTTTATGAAAAAAGATAACCTCACTGCAAGTCTTCCTGTCTCTTTGTTGTGATAGGCCTAATAAAGCTGTCTTTATATGAAATGGAAGGACTTACCTACATGAAGGTACTTCAGTAATTAGTGTGATTTTGATTTTCTTAAATGATTATTCTGCATTATTGAGTTATTCATGAATTTTTGTCCTATACTTTATTAATATGGCATATTACATTCATTGGCATTCAAATGTTAAACCAACCTTGCATCTTGGTGTAGATGCCACTTGATCAGGTTGGATTAATCTTTTGTATTTTGCTGGACTTATGTTGCAAATACTTGGCATAGGATGTTTGCATCTATGTTCCAAAGGAATATCATTCTATAATGCTTTAAATATCTTTCATGTCTTTGTCTGGTTTAGTATCAGGGTAATATTGGATACATAGAATGAATTAAACCATGTTCTCTCACTCTTTTTTTTTTTCTGACAGATCTTGTAAGGCATTCACATTATTTTTTGCTTTAAATGCTTGATAGAATTCAATCAGTGAAATCTATTGGGCCTGTGTTTTGCTTTGTAGAAAGATTTACAATTACTAATTCAATTTTTTTACTTGTTATAGGTCAACTCCGATCTTTTATTCTTATTTTCATGGTTTGTATATGCTTAGATATTTGTCTATTTCATTTATCTTATGGTACTCAGCTAAGGTTCCTGAATACTAGAAACCTGATACGGTAATAGTGGAAAGCAAAGAGGACTATTCCAAGAGCCAAAAGACCTGAATTATTCCACCACTGGGAAGTTATACAAACTTGAGTAGCCATATTACATCCCTCAGGAATATAAGAAAAATAACAATAGTGATAATTAAGTCTGCCTGATTTTCTTTTCAAGATTACTGCTAAAATCCTCTTCAAATTATAAAATGAGATTTAAAAATATAAGGGATTATAATTACTCAACTTTTCTGAGTCAGTTTAATGGGAAACATGATTTGTTTCTATTAAATTAATTTGCAGGGACCCTGTCTTCCAGGAAGTAACAAGATCAACTATCCATACCAAATAATAAATCTTCCCTTCTGAAAACATCACAAATGCTTAGTTTGTGGAACAGAATGCCTCAGTTAATACACAGATTATATTTGTTTCCAAACAGAATAATCAAAAGGAAAAGGCCTCTTTCACTAGCTGCTGCAATCCATTTTGGCTTATTTTCTGAATTTCTCTATAACATCTGCAAAGTAGTAAACCAATTACAGAAGCCATCTGGAACAGTACAGAGAGAATGATTTATTTTTAAAAGATTCTACTCTGAATAACTGGCACTGTAATAGATAACATGTGAGAAGAACAAAGATATTAAGAAGCTCATCAACATTAAGGGAGGGAGAAAAGAGATTTGCATAAGGAAAATCATGATTGTTCATCAGCAAATATGATGAAGTCACATGATAACCCACTGCTAAAACAGGCTGAGCTTCCATTTCCATTACCTCCTGAATCACAAGTCAGGACTCTCAGTTCATTTCTCATGGGAACCTGGTCATCCTAATGGTCTGAGTAGAGTCAGGTAGCTGGGGACTCATTCAGACAGCTTGGGTAAATTCTGTATGTCTTTGAGACTCTGGAACCTTCAATAAAAATAGGAATGTTTTTTCATCATCAATTCACACCACAGATGCACAGATTACTTAAGGAACACAGCAAGAGAATGGCTTCAAGACTGAACCAACGAAAGCCTGCCAGTTCAACCCAACCTGGATTGAACAAAGCTAGAGGCACCCTTATCTTTTTTCTTCTCTTGTTATAAATTAACATTAGTATCATTACTTTGTAGCTTTGTTCCATCCTTATATCAGGATTTCCATCTAAATCCACTGAAATGGTGCAAATCATTCCTCCTTTGTTGCCTTTCCTCTGATGTGAGTAAACAAATAAAAAAGTAAAATATGAAGTAATCAATGAAGAATAAAAAAAAATAAAGAAACAGAAACAATTGCCTTCTTTTCCTGGACTAATGAGAAAATCCCTGGGCCAGAAGATAGCTGTGTGCCTGACTGCTTCTCACACTCTGGAATATATGGTCTCAATTAGCTATTGAATCATCATAGGCTTAGTTTTTCCATCTATAAACTGGAGGATAATATGTGTTTTTTTCACCTCAGGAACATTTTTAATGTTAAACTATAAAACTTAAGAGAACACTTTTCATCAATTTAACAAGTTTTATTTAGTGTTTATAATTTGGTACAGAAATATTTTTCCTGGGAATTTATCCTAAAAATACTTTTTTCAAAACAGCACAAAGCCATGAATTTAAAGCTATACAGTCACTATTTTAAAATAAATAATTTTAATCGAATAAATAATTTATAATAATTATTAATAATTTATTGAATCTCTTAAAGCTGTGATTTCACATAGATCACCTCCTTTAAGAATCACAACAACCTGGAAGAAGAGAATAAGTATTTTATTTACCAATGACAAAACTGAGTCTTAGACTCTGTGACTTATGGAACATCACACAGTTGTTTGTGTATCAGTCCCGTGCTCACTTCACGGCAAGACTCTGATCTGGCTGCTCTAGTGCCCTTGTAACTTTGTGTCACATCTAAACATTAAAATGGAAGATGAGCAATCAATAGAGCAACTAATTGAGCAGGGCAAAGGAATGGATACATTAAAACCAATCACCTTCCCAGGAAACTCTCTTAAAGCTCCTAAGAGATGCAAGCCAACCAGCATTGTCACAGCCATCCCTCCAAATAAAATATTCATATTTGAAGTGCATATCAATTCACTTCTTGTAAAATACAGATAAACACGTTTCTTCCCTAGCTACTTGCTAAGTACATTAATATGCATTTTCCCCAAATGTAATGAATGACGTACTTAGACCATCAGCAGGTGAAGCCATCAGTAAAAGCCATTCAAGTACAGGAAAGCAATGCATTAACTAGTAGATTTTGACAAATCTGTACTATCTGGGGTAGACTTCCAGCATGTACTTTCAGAATAAACAACTTCAGAGAAGCGACTGCATAGAAGATTGCAGAGCAGAATGAAGAGTCAAAATAAGTGTCTGGCAGTGCTATCAAGGAACAGCAGATGTTTGCTGGTGAGCTGGGGTTCTTGGCTTTAATTCACAGGGAAAAAAATGATCTTTTAAAATGAGAGAAGCCTAATATTATCAGTCACTCTCTTTGGAAGCTCTGCACATCCAGGAAACCAACTGGGTGTGAAGGTCAGCTTCATTCTCTGTGAGGTGGCAGGGAGGCACGAGTTTATTTTTCTTCTTTGCCTAGTGCTGGTAACTTGGTCTTTCTAAAAATACTCTGGAAAATAGGAATAAAATCCAGGGACACTCTCAAGAAAGCCTTTGAACTGAGAAATCTGGGCATTGGTAATTGGAGAGTAGGAAAGGGCAGAAGAAAATATTATTGCATTCTTAAGATGGATTTCTTAATATTAAAAAATAAGATTGTGAAGTGAAAAACATTATTTTAAAAAATTAATAACAAACTGCATTTTATTGTTCAAAACAAGTGTTTACACATTCTATTCTTCAAACTATTTACAGAGAACATACAGATATAAGTTTATATCCCTACAGCTACTTAATTAGTAGTTGTGTGTATGTATACATATGTATATATGTATATCTATGTATGTACATATGTAAGTATATGTGTATACATACACATGTCTTTTTAGTTATGTTATTTGTTCTCAAATAACAGTACATACTGTGAACAAATAGGAAGGTATACTACAATACCTTGCCAACTGGAGTCAAGGTGTCTCAGTTTTCATTGGTGAGCACAGTGGAGCTGGTGTGGAGGGTATGCCCACATGCTCAACTCCCTGAGGAGAGCCTTGTTGAGATGATGTGTTGAAGTGAGCCTGGTTACATTTAGCACTCACAATTCACACACCAAAAACGCCAAATGAATGACTTCAGCACCTTGGCATTGTCAGTTCCATGGATCTGCAAGACATTCAGGCTACAGTAGGTGTGTTAATATGGTCTACACTTCTGTTCACATATTCTTATGGTGGTAACTCCTTCACTTAAGCTAATGTGCATGAGCTCAATCATTTGCATTCATTCTAACCACTCAGATGGCACCTATCCATAACCACTGCCAAGTTCCAATGTCTGAATGTTTTGACTCAATTATGAAGTTTCCAAGAGAAACAATATGATAGGCATAACTGAGAACAAATATTCTCTTCTATTCTAATCCTCAATGGCCATGTATGACACATAAAGTACAACTGTAAACTGCTATTCTTGAACATTCTAGAAAACAAGTGAGATCATTAAGACCCAGGCAGATGCCTTTTAAAACTTCTCTCTCTGTACAAGTTTCTCTACAGAAATAGAGAAAATTACACCTGTCATCACCTTATCTGCTTTGATTTTTTTCCTAGTCTCCTAATCTGCTAGATACTTTACTTATTTATTAATATAAAAATGCTGTTTTCCTCCAAGGAATGTAAGCTTTGTGAGAGAACAGCTTTTTTTCTGATGGCTTCAGTACTTTAAGGGATGTCTGTCACAAAGTAGGTACTCAATAAATATACTGAAAAATAATGTAAAGATTTATTGTTATAAGAATGAATTAAGCTAAGAAATATATCTGCCATTATATAGGATACACAATAAATAGTAACTATAAATATTCTTATATTTAACATTTCAAAAAAATCTTTTATTCTTTGGAAATAATTAACTTGTTATATAATGTTACAAGCTAATAGATCTTATTGAACAATTCTTGAATAATTGAATAATATGTTATAGAAATCAAATCATTTAATCCCCACCACAGCCTTATGTGGTAGGCAAAATATTTATCTTCATCCTATGAGGAAACTCCAGCTACATAATTTGCCCAAGGTGACTCGACTACTAAGTGGCAGTACTGAGACTGAAATTGGGTAGTCTGGATTCAGGTCCATGTTGCTTTCCCAAGGCCCAAACTGAAAGCACTAGATAAAATAAAGATAAATAAGACAGAATGGGTAAAAAATTTAGGGGTAAAAATGGTAGAATCTTGTACCCAAAATAAGAACAATAAAAAAGAAACAGGAAAACATTAAAAGAAACATCAGAGTACATTTAGTAGAAGAAAAAAAGATTGAACAAGCATTATATGTTGTTATTACTTATTATTAAATGAAGAAACCAAGTTCAGAAAGTTATATGTAATATGATTTCATTTAAATGCCACACTTTTAAAAGTTTCATAAACATCATTCTTATTTGCAAGACCTTCGAGTCAATTAGAGTCCAGGTCAGGCTGATTTCTTCCTTCTTGACCCTGACTTCCTATAGGCATTCTAACTCGACTGTCTAAGTCAATATACTGAAACCTTACATCCTCAGAGACAGTAAATAAGAATGAGGAATGGAGAATATTACCCATGGGACAGACTGGTAGGAACTTGTAGAAAACTGGAGTTTGCACCCATGTCACTTTTCAGCTTCAGGTGATCTTTAGAGGAATTCAGGCTCAATAATGTCAGATCGCCTCATTTCTCAAGGTATGATAGTAATCTGCATTTTCTAAAAAAAAATGCTGAGTTTTAAATAAGTAACTAATTAATAGATCACAAACATTACATGGGGGAAAGACAAAGATAGAGCTAGGGACAGAGATGGAGACGGAGAAGAAGAAAAAGCTATCAAATTCATCCCAGTTCTGTTAGTTTTTACTTCAGTGGGCAATAGACTATTGAGAGCAGGAGATTATCTTCTGCTTTCTTTATCTTTTCTTATAGCTCCCACCACAATGTGAGGTTCACCATACGCCCCCAAGAAAACTGAATGATTCAACAAGCTCAGACATTGGCTGTCCTCATCTTAGAAGAGGGCAAAGCCTATGATAGCTACCAAATGAGAATAAATTGTTTTGCTCCATCTCAACATTTCAACTTAGTCAGGGGACTAACTGGCATTAGGTATTACTTCATCCAATGTGATTGTACCACTGAGAAGAAAATTATTTTGTCCCCTACACGATACTCACCAGCTGACACACCACCAGTATATACACATTTACCAGCTTGACCAGACTCACACTGCTAGCCACCTAGAAAAACATTGCTTTCTCATACGTGTTGGTGTTTTAAAACTGGTAGACATTAAATTGGAGGATGAGGAGAAGCACCATTTTAAAAGTCTAAGTGTTGATGAAAACTTTGGGAAACAGATTACTTCATAAACCCTGGTGAGAACATATTTGGGGAATGCCACAGAGGAGTGCTCTCCAGCACTACATGTTGAAATGTAAAATATACATATCTTCTAATGCAGAGGAGGTAAAAAAGAAAAAAGTCAGAGAAGGAACAAAAGACTGAAAAAGGTTGACATTTAGACATAGTGTAAAAGCATGATTCAAGTCCCATACAAGAACAGGTTTAAGTAGGAAAATTAGGAAAGAGGATATATGGGCATTGGCAACTGGGGTGCTTTTGATGAGTGAGTAAATTGGGATGAAGTAGAGGCACGGGGCAATCAATGGTTCAAGAAAGCAAATGCAACCAACTGAGTCCTAGATACTGACCATTGTGAGTTGTCCTCTGAGATGTTCATTCCACAGATGAGAAAACTGGGCTGAGAAAATTATGATTCTCTCTGGCACAAACATGACTAAATGACTGAAAATTCGCATAGCAGAGAGAGACTGCTAGCAGTGATTCTCCATGGGGGTATGAGGACATGAGACAAATTGCCCTTAGAGTGATCTCATCAGGATTCCAAAACTGTAGTTGAATAGAGTTTGGAAAAGACCCCCAAGTATTCTGATGACCATCCCCTCTTTCTCCTAGGAGGACACCTAAATTTTAGTTGGCTTTAACCCTGATCATGCTGAGTCTGGTGTCAGTGTTCTTTGCAGCACTAGCGTTGGACACAGGAGTAGCAAATCGGTTGACTGTACTTGTGAAAACTCAGCATTTAATTTAATAATGCAGGTTATTTATCCATCTTCATGAATATATCCAATAACCATGGGCGAAAAAAGTAAACAAGTAAAATTTATCAGCTTGTCAGGTTTAACAAACACCATATCAATGTGATAACTGCCTTTAATGAAGATATAAAAATCATAAATTATTAGATTCATGAATGCATGCTCTGAAGGGTTCAGAACACATTTATGGGCTCATTTGTTGCATGTTTCTTATTCAGTGCAAAAGCAAAAGTCCATACTGTAACACCAGTCGATGGAACTCCAGTGGTGAAAGAGAAGTGCCTTACAATATATATAAAGAGGGAAAATTAAACAAGTACTTGAACAAAACTAGTGGCTTAAAATTCATAAGGAGACTATATTATTAGCCAAATGAAAGATTTCCTTTCACACTTGCTTAGTGGAGTTTACGAATTCCAGGTGCTATTTGCAGGGTTGGCTATTTACTTGTGTGTTTCCCAACTACCCTTAGGTTTGAGGGCTGGAGGCCAACAGTTGAATCTAAAGTGCTTTTTTGTTGCCTTTTTTCAAATGTTTATTTGTAAATTATCCCCTGCTTACTTGTGAGGAAGAGTCCAAAGTTCTTTAAAACATTCTTGCTCCTCCTGTACCACCCTGTGTTCTACCACCGACCTGGCAGGGAAGCGCCAGAGCTGGTCTGTTCCTTCCACTGCAGTGCAGCTGTGGGGCTGGGGCCGGTGTGGGGGGAGGGAGGTGTGGAGGGGGATAGAAACTGTCGGTTCTGTTTCAAATTTAAAAACTCATTAGAGGCAATTATCGATCTCTCCAAAACAACTCTAAAGCTGGGCATATGCTCAACTAGGAACTCTCAGGATCACTTGAAAATCTTATTAAAATAGCGACTTCCCAGGCCCCACTTCCAAGAATGAAGCTTAGGAATCTAAAGGAGCCCAGTAAACTGGATCCATATAGTGAGAAAGAGTACAATGAACAATGTTCCTCAACTGATTATAAAATTTTGCTCATAACGTGTTGATTAATCAGTATCGGTTGTCCATTTTTCCCACTGAGATCTACTTCTACCTCACCCCCCTTTTTTATCACCTCCTATTCACCCTTTTGGTGAGGGAGGGATTCTCATCCTCCAGTTTGGGGAGATGGCCAAGTATGTGCCACCCAACACTGGACAGAGAGGTCAACAGTAATTTAATAATCACAAGTACCTACAGCCCAGAGAAGGTGGTCACCACTTGCTTCCCAGGGTCAAGGTGGAGGTCTTGTGGGGGGGGATGCGCTTGGGAACAGAGTAAACAACTATGGTCTGTTGTGGAGGCTTTGCATATTAAACAGGTGGAATGATTCCTGGTTCCTACAGGAGAATATGATTGGTTTGTTTGAACAATTCCAGAGGCTGTCAGGGAACTGAAATCTACTTACACCAGATGTGCCAGGTCCTCATGATAAGCAGGGATGTTTGGCTAGGGGACCTCATTAGCAGGGGTAGAGTAGGGAAGAAGACCCTCCCACTTTCTTCAGATGTCAAGGAAACATATCATACCTAGCTTTAATTTTAGGCCCTATTTTTATACTCTGCCTCCTAAAACCTAATCTTAATCTAGTGTGCAAACCTAAAATTATTCCTTGTGAGATTACTCACAAGGGTTCTCCACAAAAATAGAACCAAGTGTAAGTATTTGAAAATATATAGAAAGTTTTATCAAAAGAAATTAGATCATGCTGATTCCTGTGGAATTAAGAAAGCTGAAAAATCTCAAGATCTCAGCAAGCTGGAGACTCTGAAGAGCCAATGATGTAGTGCCAATCAGAAGCCTGGCAGGCTTGAGACCCTGGAATAGCCAATGTTTCAGCTCATGTTGGAAGGCAGAGAAAAGTCGATATCCCAGGTTAAAGGCAGTCAGGCAGGAGGAATTCCCTCTTACTGAGACTTTTTGATCTAGTCAGGCCTTCAACTGGCTGGATGAGGCCCACCCACATTAGGGAGGGCAATCTACTTTCCAATTCAAGCATCAATTTCATCCAGAAACACCTTGACAGAAACATCCTGGATAATGTTTAACCAAATGTCTGGGCACTCCATGGCCAAGTCAAGTTGACACATAAAATGAAGCATCACACTCTGCAAGTCTGAAAACACTCATCCCTTGCCCTCCAAGAAATAACATGTTGGTGTAGAAAAAACTTCAGACTCAGTCAGAGAGAAAAAAGATGATAATGTCATTTAATTATTATATTTACATGAATGTTGATTATACAACCCATCTTTTAATTGTTGAAGAAACTAATATCCTGAGAGTTCAAATGACTGAACCAAGATCAAAGTGATGAGAAAAGTGGTTGGGAGAACTAGAGCTGTAGGTGAGGCAGAACGAGCCAAATTGGGGAGGGAAAATTTCTATGAATCAGAGGCTTATTAATTGCTAATACAAAGTGCTCCATTTACTTATTATAATGGTCACTGTCCCATTAAGGAGCAATGTCCATCAACAAGCTGAGTCAAGTATATGCCACGGCCTGGAAAAAATAAAAAAGCAAAGAAGTTTGGTTTTACCACCAAAATCATAGTTAAAAAATGTAAAATATGCAAGTCAAAGTAACAGATCACCAATTAGAGCATTCATCAGAATGAAAGGTATTAAACATGAAATGCATTAAATATATATTAATTACAAATTAAATGTATACAAATTTTCTGGGTCTAGCCCCTGAGGTTTTTAATTTGGGTGATGCTAATGCTACTACTGGTCCATGGCCCTTAAAAACTTCACTTTACAGAGGTAAGGACAGAACATGAGGACTCTGTGTCAAACCTACACATAGTCAGGCTGTGTGAGAAAACCTAGCCTAAGGATGCTTATACACACACACACACACACACACACACACACACACACACACACACACACAACGCTTATATAATTAACCTTTGAGAGAGGAAATTATTGTCTTTTCCAAGCAACGCTCAAGATGTGATAATGCTTATCAAAGGATGGTACCAAATACAAAACCTTGGTAACTGTCTTCTCATCCCATCTATGATCTTTTCTTTTTAAAAGGAGACAGGGCACAGGGTTGGCATGAGTTTCCCAAGTCATATAAGTTAATTCAAACTCATTCTGATTTACATGCCTTTTTTTCTCTCTATCACACTCTTTCCCCCAACTTCTTGGAAGCAGTTTGCAAATTAATCCTGCAAGTTCTGCCCAAGGCTGGAGCTTTCACATCTCCAGGAGGATGGACTACAGCCTTTAAAAGTGAGTGATGCTAAGCCATCAGGATGGAAGAAAATAATATTGCATACATTTTCAATGTAGTCTATATGTAAATTCAGCCAGCTTGCTTTAAAAATTAGTAATTTGTGAGTATGTATGTTTACATCTTAATCTGTGAGATTTATTTATGCCTTTAATTAATGGTTTAAGAGCAGCATGTGTTTTATAAAACCAGGTGATTGTCTGAGGAGATACAGAATGTAGACCCATCTTCTATTTAGAGATAAACAAAACTACTAAACCACGTCTGAGCTAATAAAGAAGAGGGTGAGACTGATCTGAAAGCTACTGGTTTTCAGTAATTTATATTCAAAGGGTATTTGAGAATCTTAAAAAATGTCTTTCAGTTGCACAATTTTCTAATTACTAAGTACTCAATCCACATAAACTATAAAAGACAAATAGCTAAAATGATGGCATCATTTAGACAAGCGTTTATGTTACAAGATTAATAATAGACACTTTTATTCTTTGTATCCTCAGTGTTTACCACTTTAATGATGGTATGATACATTTCCTCATGGGGCTTCTTATGCTATTTCCTTAGAGAAGAATTCTGTAAAAGAATAGTTAGTATAAAACTAGCTGCTATAACAGAGAACCCCCATATTTCTGAGACTTTACACATTAGAAGCTTATTTTTTGTTCACACAATAGACCAAGCTTTTCTAATTCATTGCAAAGAATCCTAAATTCCTCCCATCCTTCTGAAACACCATCCTTAGAGCCTCATTGTGATCCATCATCAATGAGCCAGAGGGGAAGAATAATGTGGCCTGGGACAGGACCACTTCTTAAAGCTTTGGCTCCACTCATATTCCATTATCCAAAACCAGTCATATGTGCACCTGATTGGAAATGTGCCCACAAGATAGACAGTTTCAAGCATAAAAGTATACTCTGAAAGGAAAACACACATTTCAGTGGACATATAGTTATCTCCGACATAAAAAGGACCATAACGTCATCTAGAATATTGTTCCCAGACACAGCTGTATGTCTTCTTGGGAAAAATATCTGTTTAGGTCATCTGACCATCTTTTAATCAGATTCTTTGTTTTTTTGTTTTGTTTTGTTTTGTTTTGTTTTGTTTGCTATTGAGCTGCATGAGTCTCATATATTCTAGATACTAATCTCTTATCTGACATATGTTGTCCAAATATTTTCTTCTACTCAATCAGTTGCCTTTTCATTTTGTTGATAGTCTTAGGTAGTTTTGATATTTTTTTCCATATTAGTAAGGTATCTTTTAAAATTTAGATTAAAAAAATGCATATAGAATTAACTTCATTAAAACTTCATTAAAATCATTTAATTTAACAGCTAATCTATATAATTAACTTCATTAAAATTATTTAAGATTTCACTTAGTCAAGAGACATTTTCAATTATGGCAATTTTCTCAATGGAAAATGAGATAAGCAAAGAAGTAGTTTTTGAAAATACCGTTGATGAATTTACTTCCATTAAAGCCAGGTAAGTAAACATATAATATATTCTGTTATTGGTATAAATAAAATATTAAACTGAAAATCATACTATAGTTTTTCTTTTATTTCTTTTTCTATAACAACCTAAGACTCAATATTTTACGAGCTGGTAATCAGTTCACTAGGAATTTAGAAAATTTAAAGCATTTTTGAAGGCCAAATCAAACATACCTATTTACTGGCCAGAGACAACTGTTTTTTCCCAAATCTGTGACCCAAATCTGTGATATAATACATTTGTATTGCCATTTATCTTCTCAGTTAAAACATACGTCTCTTTAATATAGGAACACACTATAACCTATCACAGAGAGAATGCTTATAAAATCCCCAATTTATTGTTGATTAACAGAAAATTTTATAATGACACCTCCCACCCTCGCTCACACAATCTTATCTATACTCTAATTGTAAGGGGAACTTTGGAAAGACATTCCATATCCAATCAATATGACCCGGATAGTGTCCTTAATCTTGAGCCAGTCTCATGCTCATAGAATATGGCAAACAAATACGTCCACAGAAAATCAAGGCTGAACTAACCTAGCCCCAGCAGTATGCCAAGAACTTTTCATTTGGCAATAGTCTCTGTTAGAGTAGTTCATAGTCCACAATCAGCAGGTTAAAGATAAGTAGAGATCTCTAACCCCATTTCTTCTCGGAATTTGACCTCTATTTTAGCATAGGTAAGGCCTGTTTTGTTTCTAATCTTGTTTGTTTAGCCTCAAAGTCAAACTTTTTTTTGTCTTCACCTATATCCATTTCTAGTGAAATAATATTCATTCAGATCCAGGAATCAGAATGCTCAAATTCAAGATTTGAGTTTGACCTTGTGGAGCCTTGCCTGGGGTTATTAATTTCTCAATCCTCTTTTTTCCTTCTTTCCTTCCTTCATTCCTACCTCCCTCCCTTCCCTTCCCTTCCTTTACTTTTTCTTGCCATCTTTGAAGCATGAAGGGCCATGCTAAAAATCTCCTCTCATTGATATTCGGTGTCATATGGGGGTGAACAACACAGATACTGAAGCCAAACATAAATTTGAGTTTCAGACATTCAATTTACTAACTCCTTAACCTAAAGAAAACTATTTAACTTTGCTGAAACAAATTTCACAACTGTACAAATTAAGGATAATAATAGCTCATATCTCATAGGTGGTTCTGAGGATTCTCATGAGATCACACCATATTTGTTCACCTGGAGGGGTGTCAGGGATATCTAAATAAAAAAGAAAGAGAGATTCTCAGTGAGAGGGGGATAAAACCTCAGATGCTTGATTCCTGGAAGACAGTCTCACCTGATCCATGGGGCCAGTTTGTGTGGATTAAACAAATTCTCCCTCCCTCCAGGATACAGCTCCTTCTTACCTCTGAGAAGGGTGCCAGACTATAATTAACATCTCACATCACAGTAAATGCCATCCTGCTGAGAGGGTTTTGTGGAAGGATAGGTTTTCAGTGCATGTCTGACCCTTCTCTAACCCCTCCCCCAATCCCAGTGTTGCTCCCTGCAGAACTCTCCAAGGTTCTGAAGATTTGAAGTTCTGCAATCTCTGAAGATTCATTATTAAGGTTAATAGATAAACTTTCGGACAAGATAAAATGTAAATTTCCAAATATACCTTAGTTCTCACTACTAGCTACATAACTGGAACACAGTAGGTAGGTGCTACTGAATTAACTGACTGAATTATTTTTTTTAACACCCCAATGGAGCCAAGTAGGAGACTAAATGGGCTATTTGGGGCACTTAAAGGAAACACAAAGCCAGTAGTAAAGATTTTTATGCCAATATCTTTCTCATCAAGGAAGTATTCTTAGGGAACAAAGTAAGAGAGAGGTAGGAAACATGGGTCCTTCTATATTAGCTAGACTTGCTAATATTCATCGTAGCAGAAATAAATATAAAGAAAACAGTTCCTTAACACCTCCATTCCTCCAGATACTTCCTTAAGAACAGCTTCTTAAGAGTTTTTGGATGAATAGCTGTCAGATTAGAATTCACTGCATTCCTACTCTATATCAGGTGCTTTCCCTTATGTGCCTTGTTTTATTTGATTCTCTAAACTACTTCATGAAGTTGATATTATGATAATCTCTATTTTATAATTGAGAGGAAACAAGTCTCTCAAGAGGTTAAATAACTCACCTAAAGGCATTTAATTAATAAGTTGGGAAAGAGAATTTCACCTTGGGACATATGATTTAGAACCTATGTGCCTCTCCAGTATAATATGTAGATAGATATTAACTTTTTATTATTAACAAGAGAGTGGTATGGCACCCGTTCATCTACTCATTAGGGACTAAGAAAACATAACACCTGCCAAATATGGTGAAGAATCAAAGACAGTCTATGCTTTACAATCTTCAGATTCACCTTGTTTGTATCCTCTAACATGAGCTGCGTGGGTACTATGCAGACACATCCTGAGCCAACAAGTTTGAAGAAAGATTTAATGAGGAACATACAAAATTTCTATGCTTAGAAAATTTAAGGCAAAACATTAGCTGCCTCACCAAATTTTAGAGAAGGTAGTGGTCCTACTGACAGTCTAATTGAGCTCCTTTATCTTATAGTTGAGAAAAAATGATACCTCGACACACAAATAAGTATATATAATCACTCAGCAATTCAGTGGTGGACTTAGAATGGAAACTCATGTATATTTGTACTTTTTTGTCTGCTGTTACCTTCATGATATTAAGCTCCTTAATCTCCCTTTAAAATGGCTAAAACAAAGCCTGTTTGGAGGAGACCCTTGCTGACTGTGCTAACTACTGACTGGACATGTGCAGCCACAAAGGTTTTGTTTCCTTGATCTACTAAAGTTTCATAATAGAAAGATCAAAATCTCTTCCTCTGAGATTAAGAAAAGCTGTTCTCAATTATCTCAAAACCATAATTGATAACATGGGGAAATGATTAGCAGTATTATGAAATCTAGCCCTTAATATAAAGGATTTTAAATTGAATCCCATTTTTAATTTGGCTCTGGATCAGAGAGATTGTTTCCTAGAAATAAACAAACCATAAAAACATGCCAAGTGCCTTTCTTCTCTGATGATATTAAATCTATATTGAAAGTTAAGGAGAAAATCAAACAAACCATTTTTCTTTTTGTGATGACCCAAATATTTCCCACAAGTAATTGTAAACATTAAGAGTTCCTTTGGAGTATGTGGTCTTTTTTATCAGATCATCATAGGCTGTTAGCCAAGTAAACCGCTAAATTGATCTTGCTTTCCAATAGATTCCAATGCCTTTATCTGCCACATAGTTCTAGTTATCTCTTACACAACATGTTTCCCACATATGCACTTATCTCCACTTGTGCTACCTATCTCCAAAAGAAACAGGTTTTCACTTACTGATAAAAATTCAGTACCGAAAACCACAAAGTTGTATCTTGAGACTCTGGTGATGGAGGAAGGCAAATGCCAGGGTAAAGCCTGGCAGTTCTTAAAAAGTGTAATCTGAAAGTGACCATTAGACAAATGGTGTCAAGATCTAATCCTTTGGGGAGGAATGAAAAAAGAAAGATAAGAAAAAAGAATCGATAAATTAAGGGAAACATGGGAAACAGAATTCTGCCACTCCAAAATATGCTTTTTAAAAAAATATTATTTTAAGCTGGTCCAATTTATTGGTTTACTTTCCACTACTTCCCATACTGATTCATTCTATCACCTTCATTGCTGGCCAAGTAATTCTCGAAGGCAAATTTCTCTTAAGAGTGAACTGAGCTCTATTCTGAGATCTCATCAAATGTTGCACACGTCTTAAAATATTTTAATGACCACTGTTACATATACAGTAAAATCCACAGCCCTGACTAAAGCTACAATGCCTGCCTTGGATCCCCTATCCCTGCCTTCTTTCTATGACTCACACCCAGCTCTGGCTCACAAGACTTTAGCCACTGATATTTCTATTCCTCGAAAGCACCAAGCCCCAGGGCTTTCGTTCAGCCCGTTCTCTCAATCTAAAACATGTTCCTCTTCATTCTAGACTCTGAAGTATCTGTTCATTTTCTAATAGAAGCTTAAAGGACACTTAGAGGCAGCCTAGCAAGATAGCTAATAGTGTATGTTCTGCAGGCAAAATACCTAAATCAGTGTCTGATTCCTACAACTTTGGAAGTTCAACTATAGCAAACTTACTTAACCTTTCTAAACCTCAGTTTTCTCATTAACAAATTCATGGATGCTTTCTAGTTTTTTTTTTTTCCCATATAAAACCAGGTAGACCCACCTGGGGTCTTACCTTAGCCAGAGATGTAGCTTCAAGGGACCAACTGGAATATGATGACACCTAAGAAAATACACTGTGACAGCCAGGATCGTACATGAATAATGAGCTAAAAATTAAAGAGTGTAGAAGCTAAGCAGGGTCAAAATTCAGAAAGGACAATAGCAGGAAGCAATGAATCTGGAAAAAAAAATTTACTAGTAGCTATGGATCCAACATGATGCCCATCTAGTGGTTCGTGTCTGTGCAGTCCATAGGGTTATCAAGGTGGTTTCAAGCTATGGTAAGTAACAGTATCTGCAGGTTGACTGGTGCCTAAAATGGAGGCATTGTGAATCTTGGAAACTTGAACAACACAGCAAGTCCTGGGGTTTAGAATGTGTAAGCTAACCTAACTAGATAGGGCTGAAGTGGTAGTCAGACTCCTTAAATCTACTCTCTGACCACCCTCTATCTCATCTACTCTAGATCTTCCACTTTAGCAATTATACAACCTCATTGTGATTTTTAATCCTCCGGCCATATGACTCTTTCTCTATTCTCACTGTAATCAGGTATTTCTTCTCTTTTTTAAAAAAAAATACTTTACTGTATTATTGACACACAGAAAGCTGCACTTATTTAATATATATGACTTCATGAGTCTGGAGATAAGTACTCACATAAAATCATCACCACAGTCTACACCAAAAACATATCTATCATTTCTAAAAGTTTCTTCCAGCTCTCTTGATTAAGATTTTGTGTGTGATAAAAACACTTAACGTAAAATCTACCCTCTTCGCAAAATATTACAGTATTGTTTACAAAAGATACTGTGTTGTGCAATAAATCTCCAGGATTTATTCACCTATTTTAATTGACTCTTTGTGACTTTGATTAATACCTTCCTGTTTCTCCCTCCTCCCAACTCCAGGCAACTACCATTCGACTCTGCTTCTATGAGTCTATCTCAGATTCCTCATATAATTGTTATTATGTAATATTCATCGTTCTGTGTTTGGTCTATTTCACTTAGCATAATTTCATTCAGGTTCATAGATATTGTCACAAATGGCAAAATATTCTTCTTTTTTAAGACTGAATTTTATTGTATGTATATGCTATATTTTCTTTATCCATTTGTTCATCAATGGACATTTTAGCTACACCCACGCCTTGCCTATTGTGTTTAATGATGCAATAAACACAAGACATACAAATGACCAACAGATATATGGAAAGGTGTTCGACATCACTAATCATGAGAGAAATGCAAATCAAAACCACAATGAGGTAATATCTCATACCTATAAGGATAGCTATCCCTGAAAAATAAAAGTATTGCCAAAGGGTACCTTTGTACTCTGTTGTTGGAAATGTAAATTGGTGCAGCCACTATGGAAAACAGTACTGAGGTTCTTCAAATGTAAAAAATAGAACTACCGTAAAATCCCTCAATCTCATCTCTGAATACATAGCCAAAGGAACTGAAATTAAGATTACAAAAAGGTATCTTTCCTTCCTTATCCAGTCATTTTGTATGGTTGCTTTTATGTACTCTATTGCAAACATCTTGATGTCAACTGCTCCCTCTATCGTATTCAAGTGGCAACCCCAACTCTGCATAAATCTATTCACATTTTCTAATAACTGTCCACTAACTACTTGGCCATGAGCCTAAATGTGAAATTGAGAGTTGTAAAGGAGGAAATGGGGAGATGCTGAAGTCAGTTGCAGCTGCCCTCTAGGCCAGCAATAATGGTAGGAAAGGCTATCACAGAAGTAGTCTCACTATAATCAATTTTTTAGGTCTTGAAGCAGTTGAGGTCATATGGTGGCATTCAACTATGAAACCAAAGTGAGAATAATTATAACAAGCTGAGTAACAAGATAAGAATAGAAGCCAAGAAGACGTCTTGATCTGCAGAGAGTTTTATAGGTAGTTCACATAACACAGCATCTGTAGTGCCAAGGTAGTTCTGTATGCTCCAAAGGAAGCCAAAGGATGGATAACTGGAAGGCTGAGTGAAATTTTCCCAACAAAAAGTCACAACTCCCTCCATAGACAGTTCTCAGACCCAGAACCAACTAACTGAAAAGAGGCCTAATTCCCAAAAGAAAGGACCTACATACAACTGCAAGTATACATATTTTTCTTCTTATACTCCTAATTCTTCCCTCAAAGGGAACTATGATGATTCAATTGGGTATCTTCACATTGTGGAAAGGAGAATATTCAAGCATTTCAAAAACTACTGGATATGGGTACTATCCGACATTGATATCTAGGGACCCCCAGTGACATCCTGCCTCATCTTACAGTAAGGTGCAAATTAACCCAGGTTTAACTCACAGAGAATCTACTCAGTCTAAAATTATACCAGGGGTCATTCCTCTAGGCTCAGAATTTGTGATTAGAATGTACATACTTGTCAGTTGGCAGAACCCCCACACTAATTCCTTGGCTTATGGGGTAAGAGCTACCACAATGGAGAAAACCAAGTGAAAACATCCAAAACTGTCCTATTAGGGCAAAGAACAGAGATTAGTGCCACCCTTAAAGATCTAAATGATGAAGGGGTGGTAGTTCCTACAATATCCACATTTAATAGTGACTTATCTGGTCACTAGAAAAGTTAGCTGGAGCCTAAACAATCATAGAGAACTAATATAAGTTCAATCCAGCAGTAGCTCAATTACAGCTGCTTGCTCTGAGCTCCAGGGCTGGGTCAGAGGGTACCAGGGGAATGCTAAGTTGTTGGGCTTCAGAGCCAGGGCCCAAGGCGAGGCATTCTCCTGGGCACAAGTGCTGGTGTTATTCTTTGTTTCTTTGTTGAGGCCTCCCAACACCCAGTCTGTGAATGCTGGTGGTGCCATAGCTGAGACATTATAAAACTAGATAACAGAGGTTGCTCTACCCATAGTATTCCCTAAAATTCTACCTCTCCCAACTTGCAGCCCTATCAAAGCCACATGCAGTGGTGTCCCCAGTGAGCCCTGTGCCCCTTGCTGAGCAACTCCAAGCCATGCAGTAGGGATAACCAGCCTCAGTTTCTGGCATGACCTCTGGAGGCAATTATGAGTACAGCATACATGTCAGCCATCTGTGGACTGCTTGCTGAATCTTACCAGATGGCCCAAGAAATGCCCAGGCTGGGGCTAAAGTGGCCTACAGCTGGACATCTACTACGCAATGCCTGAGAGTCTCGAAGACTTAGGAGCTTTGCTTAGAACACAGAAAGGCAGCCAAAATTGGGAGACAAAAAAGCATGTCCCACACGAATAAACAGAACAGAGTTCCAACAAAAAAGGAGTCAAACAATCTACCAGATGTAGAGTTCAAAACACTGGTAAGAAGGATGCTCAATGAACTTAGGGGAAGAGTAGATGAACTCAGGGAGAACTTTCCAAGGAGATAAAGAACATGAAAGTGTGAATGTAAATTATAAAAGGAAACCAGTCAGAAATGCAGACTACAGTTCTGAGATAAAGAGTACCTTAGAGGGAATCAACAGAGTGGATGAAGCAGAGGATCAAATCACCCACATAGAGGATGGGGTAGCAGAGGACACCCAAACAGCAACAAGAACAGCAACAAGAAAACAGAATCCAAAAAAAATGGAGGGTAATTGAAGAAGCCTATGGGACAACATCAAACTTAATAATATTCTCATAATTTGGGTATCAGAAGGAGAAGAGAGAGAGCAAGAAGTTGAAAACCTGTTGGAAGAAATAATGATAAAAATTTCTCTAACCTGGTGAAGGAAATAGACATACAACCCCATGAAGCTCAGAGAGTCCCAAAAAAGATGAACCCAGAGAGGGTTCACACAAATACACATCATAATTAAAATGTCAAAGGTTAAATACAAAGAAAGAATATTAAAAGCAGCAAGAGAAAAGCAGTTAATTACCTACAAGGGAGCTCCCATAAGACTGGCAGTTGATATCTCAAAAGAAACTATGCAGGACAGAAGGGCTTGACATAAAATATTCAAAGTGATGAAAACTCAGGATCTACAAGCAAGATTACTTTACCCAGTAAAGCTAACATTTAGAGTGAAAGGACAAAGAAAGAGCTTTCCAGACAACAAAAAAGCTAAAGGAGTTCATCACCACCAAGTTAGTAATACAGAAAAAATATGTATCAAAAATATGAATAAAGAATGGCAATAACTACATATCTATCAACAAGTACTTCAAATGAAAAAGAATTAAATTTTTTAAACAAAATATTGGGTGGCTGAATGGATAAGAAAACAAAATTCTTACACTGGCTGCATACAAGAGACTCGCTTCAGATTAAAAGACACACACAGACTAAAAGTAAGAGGATGGAAAAAGATATTGCATAATGGTCCTAGAGGGTATTGTACTGAATGGAGTCTAAGTTAGATAGGGGAATACAAACACCACATGCTTTCACATACATGTGAAATCTGAAGAATAAAATAAACAACAATAACAAAAATGGAAACTAACTCATAGATACAGAGAATATTCTGAGGATTACTAGATGAGAGGGAGTTGGGAGGGGTTGGTGAAAAGGGCAAAGGGATTAAGAAGAACAAAAGTATAGTTACCAAATAACCATGAAGCTATAAAGTATATAGCATAAGAAATATAGTCAATAATATTGTAATAAATATGTAAGGGGGCAGAAGGGTACTAGATTTATTGGAGTAATCACTTTGTGAGTCTTATAGATCTCTAATCACTATGCTGTACAACTGAAACTAATTATTATTGTATGCCAACTATAACTGGAAAAAACACTCATTGAATCGTACACTGTAAATGTCAGCAACTAATATATTTCAATAAAGCTATAGAAAACAAAACTGGTCACAAAACACCACATATGATATAGTTATCTGTGTTTAAAATTATATATGTGCACCTACATGGGGACTGAAAACAGAAAAATGTTTAGAATAATGTTGAAATAGATTATATAATTATTCTGGTGACATTATGAATTACATTTTAACTTCTTTTTTAACTCTGAATTTTTCAAATATTTATCATCATTTATCATTTGTACAAATATAACACTATTTAAAACAAGACAAAAAAAGTGGATTTTATCTTAAGCTAGCAGTAGAATAAAAAATTTCTACATGTCTCCCAGATTGATCAAATCCAACTGATAGTATTTTTGTGTTGTGTTTTGAATAGGCAAGAATCTAGTTACCCAGTGTAGTAGAGTTATAAGAAAAAGGACTTCAAAAACATTTAAAGATAGCTGTGAGCTAAGTCAAAATATCTTTTTATTTGTTTAATTTTATGGTTGTTTAATTTTGTTTGTCTCTATACCTGATTGGATATAGAGATAGAGATAGAGAGATAGAGATTAGATCCAGATATAAATATAGATATATAGATATATAGCCATTTTTCCAATTTGTCTGCTTTCTTCATTAGAAACAGGAAGCAAAAAGATCTCATAACACGAAAAGGCACTTGATGTATTTCCCCTGAGAAAATGTATTAGTTTTCAGAAGTAAACTGCAGAGACATTCAGCATCAATGGTGTGGGAAATACCCATCAATCAAAACTCAATGGCTGATTTCTCAAAGATTTTTGAAACAATATAGTTGGCATTTTCTCCTTCCACCAAAGTCTATACCACTAAGCATCTTAAAAGAGACTTTATGGGCAGTTTCTCTATAGATTTATTGTTTGCATGCAAGAACATCAATCTCTTTAAATGTTGGGCAGAGTGAACACAGGCCATGAATTAGGTGTGTCTCTTGTCCAGAAACATGGCAAAGATAAAAAATCAAATGCCAAATGTGCTACTCTGTGGAAATCCATTTTCTAATACTATATTTTATGTCAGCATGTGAACGCTGAATTTTTACTGCAAATAGATATTTTAGAAAAAAAGTTTCATCTCTCTCTTTTTATTCCTAAAATAATTATACAAACAAAAGCATCATCTTTAGGCAAAGTAAAAAGTAAACTGTAAACTTATTAAAAGACATAAGAAACAGTTATATTAGCTACAAAATATAAATAATTCCTACATATCAATAACAAAAATAAAAACACCATAATAGACTTATGTTCAAGGTATGTTCAAATGATATGTATACAAATCATAAATGAACAAATGCCAAGTTCATGATCTATGATTTATATAAAAATTAAAATTTATTTACATATTTTATTATCAAAATTAATGTTACTGAATTTTTTTAATGATAATACAGTGTGATAAGGCTGCAAGTCAGTACAATCTTTCTTAAAAGCAATTTATTATGTGTTGATTGTCTTTAAAATGTTTATAAAACTTAACCTAGTAATTCCTCTTCTAGAAATCTAAGGACATTGTCATAGATACACTGGAAGTTTATTCTATTAACATGGGCACTAAAGCATTATTTATATTTTTTAAGTGAACAGCTTGTGTTGATAAATTGATTATGTAAACAATGATATGTTCTTACTATGGACTTCTATGCAACTATTAAGATGATTTATACGAATATTTATGGTACAGGAGAAAGTGGCTAATATATCATGTAGTGGAAAAGTCTATATAAAATTATTACGTCAAAATAAACTTTTGTTAAAAATCATTAGCTAGCTAGAAAATTTATTATCGTATGTCATTACATTTTATTATCTATTTTTACATATGCATATGTGAAGACCCTGAAAGATTTATAAAAAAAAAATGTATTTATCCTTTTCTGGTGGAATTTTGCTGGTTTTTATTTTTAACTGAGTGCTTTCCTTTCTGCAGTTTGCAAACATTGTGCACTAAATATCTATCACTGTAATGATTATATACTAGTAAAAACATTATTTTTAAATAAAAGTTTCATGTAGGCCCTACTTTCTATTCTAATTTCTCATTCTTATATCAACAAAGCACATGCACTATAGAAGGAAAATCACTGTTTGCTCAGAGCCTTAAGAAGTGTAAGAAGTGTTTGAAACAACCTAGGCCTGAGCGGGAGCATTTGCCGAGTTAAGGTACCCTACAGCATCCTGGAGGGAAGAGCCAGGGATCCAGAGAGCAGACTTTTGTCCAGTGAATTGCTTCTTTCTCATATGTATGATATACGTTATCTTTCACCACATTTCTGAGAATCAGACTCTGTGCATACCATCGCATACCATTGCTTCTAACTGTGTCTTCCTTTTAGATTTCTCTTTTATCATAGTATTATCTAAATTTCCCTGCCTAGACTATCAGCCCGTGGGAACACAAACTATGTCTTTTATCTCTCATTTCTCTCACAGCTCCTCGAAGAGTGTCTACATAAAGCAGGAAGCCAGGACACAGTCACTGGATGAAAAATAGATTGATATACAGATGAGTAGATGACTTCTAATCTTGTTTTGGATTAATTTTTAACAGCTGTCTCATAAACTATTTCAGCCATTTAAAAAGTATAATGGCTAATATAAGGAATAACTGTGAAACCACTGCAAAGACCCATATATTGAATTTCTGTGAAGTCCTCCCTGTCCTCACCCCCTCATTCCTCAGACGTGACCACTAGACTAAACTTGGTATTTACCATTCCCATGCCATCTCTTTATACCTTTACAAATTATATGTGGGTCTCTAAGTATTTTCCAATATTGTTTTTGCAAATTGGTAAAATTTATAAGAAATTATTACATTCTATTTTTTATTTTCCTACATATTGCATTTATAATCAAGAATATAATGAGGTAAGTTCATGTTAATATATATTATTCTAGTTCAGTTATTTTCAATGCTGCATTGTATTTAATTGTATTAATATAACAATTTATTTTTCTTTCTCATGAGAATGGAAGCTCAGCTTTTCCCAGTTCCTTACGATCACACACAAAGCTATGGTGAACATTCTTAGTCATGTCTCTGTGTGCAAATATGAGTGGATTTCTATGGGGTACATCCTCAGGAGTACAGTTGCAGTGTCACAGAAAATGCACATTCTCCATTACACTGAAGATACCAGGATAACTCTCCAAAAGAGCTCTATGACTTCTTCCTCTCATAAATCTTCACAAGCAAACAAGGACCCAGTCAGCGACACTAATCAATCCTGCCTCATTTCATAATTCTACATATTTCTGTCAGGCATATCAGTTCCAAAATTATACACTAGAGCTTTTCAGCCCAGCTCATTTTCTCCCCCAACTCTTAAATAATTATTTGAAAGGAAATTACATTATACATTAAATAAAATAATTTCTTTCCCAGACAGATCTTAGACTTGAGGCATTTATAAGCTGATACTGTATAATAAAGTAATTGTGTAATTAGTAATACATTAGTCAAATAGATAATTATTATGCTTAGAACATGTAAAATAGCTTTTTAAAGAGAGAGATAAAAATATGGTATTAAGAATTTTACTGGATCAAATGAAAGCTTCTAGTTTTATTGAAAAGGAATAAATGCCCTAACCAGAATCAGTTTTATGAGTCTGTAAGTCCATTTTTAAAAGGGTCAGATAATGAGTTTAGGGAAAAGTCTGATCTGGCTGGATTCTCATTAATATTTTTTTGCAGCATTAAGTTGGCTGTGAACCAGTTCAAAGTCTATGTCTATTCGTGACTGTTCTTCTTCACCCATTTTATCTCTGTCATCAACCCTAACTCAGTTTGTTTTGATGATATGCTTCTTCCCATCTTCATCTCTTTGTCTTGACTAGTCAAAGATACTCTCATCTCTTCCCTGAACTTGTCCAACAGCCTCCTAGCTAGTTCTCACATCTCCCTTTTATGTTTGCTTTTCATTGCAGTAAAATTCACATAACAAAAAGGTTTTTTAAGTGTACAATTCAGTAGCATTAGAATATTTACAATACTTACAACTGCCACTTACATCAAGTTCCTGTATTTTCATCACTCCAAAAGAAAACCCCACACCCATTAAGCAGTCAGTCCCCCTTACCTCTGACCCCTAGCCACTGGCAACCACCAATTTGCTTTCTGTCTCTGTGGCTTTACCTCTTCTGGATATTGCACATAAATGGAGTCATATGAATCATGTGGTTTTTGTGTCTGGCCTTTTTCACTTAAATAAAATAATGCTTTTGACATTTATGTGGTAGCATGTACAAGTACTTTATTTTTATGAGTAAAGTATATTCTATACTATGCATATATCACAATTTGTTTATTCATTCATCTGTTGATAGATGTTTGGGTCCCAAAGGTTCCACCTTTTGACTACTGAGAATAGTGGTATTGTAAATATTCATGTGCAAGTATTTGTTTCAGTACCTATTTTCAATATTTTTGGACATACATATAAGAACAAAATTGCTAGGTCATATGGCAATTATATGTTTAACTTTTTTAAGGAACCAACAGACTGTTTTGGACAGCCCCTGCACCATTTTATATTCCCAACAGCGGTGGACAAGAGTTCCATTTCTTCACATCCTTGCCAACACTTTATTTTCTGTTGTTGTTATAGTCATCCTAAACATGAAATGGTACCTCACTGTGGTTTTGATTTGCATTTACCTAATGATTAATAATGTTAAGCATCTTTATATCTGCATATTGGCCATTTATGTATCTTCTTTGGAGAAACGCCTACTCAAGTCCTTTGCCTATTTTTTAATTGGGTAGTATGTCTCTCTGTTGTTGAATTATATAGTCTGAATACTATTTGTAGCAACTAAGTAACTTGCAATTTTATATTATCTCCTCTTTTTCTAATGTCTTTCTCCTCACCTAGATAAGGAACTTCATCAAGACAGGCCCGACTTCTGTTTATGCTCATCATTCTGTCTCCACCTATCATGTTGCCTAGCACAGAAGAACATTCACAAATAGCAAATGAATAAATAAATGGGTGAATGAATGAATGAGAGGCCATGTCTTTCATGCAGATGAGGACTTTGCCTTTCTACTATACATTCTATCTGTAAGAGCTCAAGTGTATAGTGTGGGAAGAAACAACCATCCTTGGTGCCACCTTGAACAGTTAAGTCTCTTTTAGTAATTCTTCTCCTTTTGATTTTTTGTTCATTAAATATATTTTCAGGACAAATTCCTATACATTGGGCAACTTGAAAAGCACTGTAGCAACAAATATGAAGAAAACTCAGTTGTTCTTAGAGTGGCTACTTGTCAATCTATTTATTACTGCCCAGGAACTGAAGCTCCTTCTTGTGTTTGAGGAATTCTGCATCCATGTGTCAATCATATAAGGTGAAAATGCTGGATACTCGCATTCCCAGCCTTCATTACAGCTAGGATACAAGCATTTAACCTAGGCTGTGCCAATCAGAAGCACTCACACTGTACCTGAATATTTTAGATGATGAAGCAAAGAAACAAGGCCACTGCAGATTCTATTCTGATGAGACTGATGGGAACAGTAACAGAGATCGCCGCACCCAATGAGGATCCAGAGACAGTGATGGTTACAGTTCTAGTAGCACCTTTAAGTGTCTGTGATCATTTCTGAAGCATGATTGGAGCGATGTTTCTTTTCTATGATAATTAATTCTGGCTCTCCACTCTCCAAGAGATTCTGCAAACTGCCAGTATTCTTTAATAAATTCATTTTCTACTCAAATTATGCAGAGATGACTACTATTGCTTGCAAATGAAAACCTTGACAGATAAACTGACCTTATGAAGCTCACACTCTCCAACAAGGATTGACAAACTACTCCCTCTACAACTATCTTAAAGTTTCACTGGAAAGCAACCGCGCTTATTCGTTTTCAAATTGTCTATAGCTGCCTTAGAGCTACTATAGCAGAGTTGTACAGTTAACATAGAAAATATCCACACAGCTTAAAATGTTTCCTCTCTGGCCTTTTACAGACAGCCTTTACAGAACTGTCCTAGAAAAAAAAAAACATGCAATTAAACATGTATTTGCAACATAATATCTTTCAAGCTTTTATTAAGACCTGTTTGGAAGAGGTCCATATTCTTCACTTGCGCCATCTCCTAAGGTGACAAATTTATAAGTGACCTCAGAGGCCTTTCAAAAACATGTATCACAAGGCATAGGTCCTTGCGAAAAGCATTCATTATAGTAAATGAGATTTTCTTTAATTTGTCACAAATTTGCCTAAGAGAGAGGTCCTTGGCCTAAGAATGGGGAAATCAGTGGAGAAATTTATTTTCTCCTGGTATAAACTTTTATTATTATCACAGACCCCAAAGATCATAAGTAACCTTTAATTTACCTAAATAATGCCAATCTAATGTTTGAATCTCCTTCACATTATCCAGCTGACCACATAACTTTAAATTTCTTCAATGACAGAAAAAATTCACAAATTCTCAAGGAAAATTGGACCTTTCTGGTCAGCCTTCATTGAAACAAGGCTTGTCATTAAGTCAAAATTTGTTGCTATCCACTGGTACCCAAAAAAGAATATTTAATTCCTCTCCCCATTAGTGCATATAAACATTTAACAACCACTACTCTGCTCTCCTGACTTCTTGTTGTTGTTGTTGTTTGTTTTTGTATTTACTTTTGTTCTTTTATTACTTTGAACAATATAACATTGTAAGAGATTTATCACAGGTATCTAAGTCTTATCCGCATTCTCTCACTAACATCTCAGAGTGACACTAGGAGGATGGTATGATCGTCCTTATTAGACAACTTGTCCGATCCAAGTTCACAGCTGGTAAGTGAAAGAATTGAGCTTCACATGGGCTTCGCACAATTCAAACATTTTGTACCTTTCAAAGCTCTTCTTTGCCATGGTTCATGTTCTCTCTCAGCATTTGTCTTTCCAAGTCAGAGAGATTCCTATCTCTCTCTACACACACACAAACACACACATATCACCTCATTTTTAAATTATCATGACTTCATATGACAACTTGAATCCCCTCAACCTTCCCCCCACTGCTTCTACATCTAGCATGTCCTTTGAGCATGTCATAATTTTAACGATGTAATTGCTATGCCCAGTAAGCAAGGCCTCTGATGTTCTGTTCCTGAGTGACCTCTGGCAGTTATGTTTCTGACCACATGACCTCCCGATTGCTTCTCACTTTCTGTACCTTATAAAATGGCTACAATGCTACGTCCTGAATATAGTGAGGATTAATTAAAATTCTTACATAAAGCGTTAAAGAATAAGAGCCAAACACATTATCATCCCTATAAATACACTTGAAAAATACAACCAAATCCTTCCTATAGACATCTCTGCTGGAAGAAAAATTTCCAATTCTACAGAGATCAAGATAAGGCATTAACATAAGCAATCTAGCACCAATATTTATTTTTATCTTCTTATTGGAACAAAAATTTAAACTTCTGAATAACTTGCAGATGAAACACATAAAAAATTACATTTCATGTGTCAATTCTACGTACTTAGAATCAGGACAAGGAGAATTCTTTTAATGCGGAGATAAACCAACATAGAGACAAGTTCTCTTTTGTACCAAATATATGTCTTTATCTAATCCTAAAGACTGGAAAACTCTCCACCAGGACCCAACAAATCCTTCTGCCTGCACAAGGGATTGTGCATGCTAACATGATTTGGAAATGCAGTGCCACTGGAGACAATGAGAAAATCTGACATCCAGAAAAATAGACAAAAAAAAAAAAAACTTCCTAATACACTGAGATTTAGGTTTCATTATTAGGCTAAAATTAGGTTGACACTAAGATGATGACTGTCAGTGGGCAACTTGTTTAATTTCTATAAGTCTCAGATGTATTATCTACAAAATGATGAGATCTATCCGATTTATTTGTTGTGCATGTGTGTGTGAAAGTCAAATGAAAAAAAGATACTGATATGAAATCTAAAGGCACGTACTTAGTAATTGGCATCTCTAAATGGAAAGTGGTAAAATACAGTGGTTACGATGGTTCTTCCTCTTACTAGTTGCATGACTTTAATCAAGATATTTAACTTGGTGAACCTGTGCCTTGGTTTTCCCATCTGTAAAATAGCGATAATGATGCTACTTATCTCATATGGCAGTTAAAGGAATTAAACTAGGTGGTTTGAATGTAAAGCACCCAGGAAAGAGCTTCATGCATACTGAGAACTCATTAAGTGTCCATTGTTGTCCTATCATCATCTTTGCAAAAAAAAAATACATTTTTCTCTGACCAGTGAACATCAGCCAAGTACTAAAGTCTTTGCAAAGATAAAGTTTTCAATTTAAGTTTTAAAAAAACATAAAGTAGAAGTTAAAATTGCTGAGAGGAGATTTCTCTCTTTAAGAGAAAAGTCACTGTGCCCCTGTAAACTGTGTCCATTGCTGCCACTGTCTCCTGGCTTCCAGTCACTGTCTTATTAGTTGAATCCCCTTGTTCTCGCCAATGCCCGACACTGAGACTAAAGCAATCATACAAACCTCTCTGAATGAAAAGGCAACGTGGTTAAAGCATTTCATGCATTTGTTGAAATAGCCATTTTAGCCAATTTTAATATAAAAGTTCCTAAACTGTTAATGTTTTCCTGAGTGACATTTGATGAAAAAATTGGTATCTGCATAAAGTGTAAGAAATGATTTTTGTGAAAAACAAATCATATAACTGGACAGAGGCTCAAAGGCTGTAAGACTCCCTTTCCTCAGAGTCATCTATATCTCCTGGTTTTAGTCTCACACTGTCATCGAGATAGATGGCGAGATTTATTTCTTCTCTAATTGCACCATGGCAGCCAGTTTTATAGGATGCATAGCTGTGGTGTTCACTTTCAAAAGGGTGCAAAATCCATGCCATTGTTTATGTAGAGAATTACATGCACAATTAAGAGAATGGCTGTGTGCCAATGAAACCGTATCCCCTTTCCCCATTAAAGACTTATGGAACTCTGGGGTGCAATTCAGACGTCTAACATATATAACAACCAGTGACTTACATAGTCGGGGGAAGAGCCAAAACAGTTTGCTCATGACCTCAGTCCCAAAGGAACTGCTCATCAGAGAATGTAGGTTTGACCTCTTCTGTGCAATTTACTGTGGTTTACTTTCTCATGCAAATTATAGTCAATACTGGCTTCTCTCCTTCTGCCACTAACATCACTGTAGGACTGGCTGGTTGGTCCCAATTAGCTCTAACTCCCCAAATGTTCATTTATGCACTTATTATTTACCCTATGTTTGTTTTAGGCTAGACCTTGAAGCTTTGCACAGGAAACACATCATATGTCCCAATACTCAGTGTATGTATGTATTTGAGAACTAAGATCTGTGTTTATGAAATTTAACTCTCTATTATCGGATGTGAATTGAATACAATTAGAAGTGCCAGTGAACAGCCAGCAGCGTGAAGCTGCTAAAAGCATAGGCTTCAGCATCAGCTTTTCAAGGTCTGAATCATAACTACACCACTAACAAGATGCATGATCTCTGTAGCTACGGGAGAGTATCAAGTCTGGACAAAAAACCTGGATAGAAAACCTGCCTAGAACATTCAGAGAAACTTCTATATGGGTTAGTAGTCTGACAGATGAAAAGTGGGCAGCTTGGTATTACAGGCAGAGAGAGCAGAGTGTGGAAAAGATAAAAAAAAGGATGTGACAAATTCGAGGATCACAGAAAAGAGAAAGCAATGATTCAACATAGAGAGTAAGAATGTGGACAGTATTGAGGATGCAGAGGTGGGGAGTGCAGACTGTGGGTGGCTTTGTAAGCCATGGTCAGGGTTTGCTGTTTCCTTTAGAAAGTAGTTATTAACTGGGAGTGACTGAGTAATAGATACAAGTTGTCTATTAATCATCTGTGGATGATTAAGCAGCTTAAGAACTAAATAGAGGTGATCATTTTACAACACTGTGAACATACCGTCACTGAGATTTACATTTTAAAATTGTTAACGTTATGTGAATTTCACCTAACTACAAAATACATTTCCAACATAATTATTATTTAAAAAATAAATGCCCAGATGGTGCAGAATTCAGAAAGAGTGAAAAGCACTCAGTAAACCATTTTCTTTCTCTAGCTGACCCCTAGTTGCGGTTCCTTCCCCACAGACATGTCGGGTATAAGCACACTTTTGTCGTTGTCCTTCCCGATATATTTTGTATGAGATGTTGTATGTGTGCTATTGATTTTTTTTTACCCAACTGGTAGCATTCTGCGTACACTGTTCAGTGCCTTGCTCCTGTCGCTTAGTAATCATCTTAGAGATTATTCCATGAGTACACAGAGAGCTGCTTTCCAATGGCTTCGCTGTATGGTTTTGCAGTTCCAATGCTAGATAGTGGATTATTTCCAACTTTTTGTTTTTAGAAGAAAGTTATAATAAAAATTCTTGCTTATGTCTTAGTTTTCAAATTCACTAGTACATCTCTGATCTAACCATGTTTTTCTATTTACTCCTGTGGTTTTTAGCGGTACCTGGCTACAACTCCCTAACATGAGCAATAATTTTGTTTTTCATTTCCTCTCCACTGCTTTGCCTCCCTATCTACCCCCTGATTTTAGTGGATTATAGGATTTTTTGGAGCGATTATCTTAAAACATTTAAGTATGCTTATCTTATAACTATGTTACTTGATTTGTCAGTTTTAAAAACTTTTAGTTTCCAATTATGCAGATTTCTATACTACCCCTGACTTTTTCTTCTCCTCTTCCAAACTTTCTCATTTCCACTTTTTCAGATAATTTATATTCTATTCTACAACTATATCCCCCCCACACACACATACACACTTTTGATTCAGTCTTAACCTCTCCATGAATAAATTAAGTTTTGTTACACTTGTACCATATATTTCTTCACTGACTGAAGTTTGCCCTTTAGAATCATCTAGAAAGTCACATTCTAGAAACACTCACTGAAATTACATTTTTGGAGTTCTTTGCATAGAGATGTTTATTGTCTTCGTAACTGAATGAAACTAAAGCCAGCAATACATTCTTGATCCATTCTTTCTTTCCTTGAGGTCTTTTAGACATTTATGTCTTTTAGCATTCACTCTGGGTGCAGAAGAGTCTAAAGCAGACTGATTTTCTTTTTTCTTGGAGAAGATTACATCTTCTTGCTTCACTGCATAAAATATTTGAATGTCAGTACTTTTGCTAGAATATGATTTCAGTGTTGATCATTCTGCATTAAGTTTTCTTGGGACATAGTATGACTTTCTGAAACATACGTTCAAAATTATTTCTAGAAAAAATTTTGAATTACAAATTTAGGTGTTATTTCTATCCTACTAATCTTGTACTCTTCTTTGGGGTTTTTATCTATCTTATGTACTTTTCCTTCTTTGATTTTTGTGTATTTTAATTTAATGTTGCTTGTTTCCCCTAATTCAATATTTTGGCCAGGTCTGTCTTCCTTTGGGAGACTTCTAGTGTTGCTATCAATTCTGTATTATTTTTTATTTCTCTTTCATTTAAATTTTGAGTTTATTTTAAACACCCTTTGTGGTCTCACCATATCTTCTAAGTCCTTGAAGTTGTGTGCTGAGTACTTGTTTTATTGAGCAAACTTGTTTAGGTTATAGTGATGGTGGTTTTTGTAATTCATGGACACCACCTTGGTCAAAATTTTTATCTGATCTATGGTAACGTTTATCTGGTGAGTGAATTTTTATCTTTCATCTTTCCTTTGTTGTTCTTCTCTCCTCCTGTTTTCCTCTTTTTAGTACACCTATAGAAGATATTTGCTGTGTGCCATCCAGTTACGTTACTTACCTTTGAATGAGTTGACTTCTCCCAGGATTTTCTACTGGCAGAAATGTTTAAATGATGGAGGCCCGCAGAGCAGTGTCTGGGCTAATGGGACTTGCTTCTAGCTCACAGCATTTCCTTCCAGCCCAGTGTTGTAGGTGATTTTTCTTATACTTTTCCCAGTGTAGACTCTCTCTTCTCCAGCTCATTTCACCAAGACAATTCTTCCATGGCATCTGGGTGCGATTCATCATCAGTCCCCCAACGGTGCTCTTTTTTACGCTTAAATAAGTCAGGGACATTCTCACAACATTCTCAGAGTTCTTAACAGGAATTGTTGGTTTTCCCTTAAGATGTGACAGTTACTCTGGAGAACTCTATTCTGCCAATTTTTTCTGGAATATATAGCTATAAGTGTCCTCTCTCCTTATCCTTTTTTTTTTTTTTTTTCCAGTTTGATCATAATTGCCTTTGGGAGATGTTCCTAAAAGGCGATGGTCCAATACCACACAGGTAATCTAGCTTGTTTTTTGTTTTTTAACAGCTTTATTGAGATATAATTGTTATACAATAAACTGCACGTATTTAAGCGTATAGTCTGGTGATGTGACATATGTACCACAACAGTCAATATAGTTAACATATTCATCACCCTGAAAATTTGCCTGTGCCTGTTATAACCTAGCCTTTTGTTCCTCTCTATAACCCCTCCCCCTGGGCAATCTCTGATCTGCTCTTTGACATATAGATTAGTCTGCATTTTTTTAGAGGTTTGCATACAAAATCACAGTATGTTTTGTCTTACTTCCTTCATTCATTACAATTATTTTGAGATTTTTTTATGTTGTTTCATGTACTAGTAGTTTGTCCATTTATTGCCGAGTAGTAAATATCTCATTGTACAGATATACCACAGGTTGTTTATATGTTCACCTATTGGTGGACATTCAAGTTGTTTTCTGGTTTTGACTCTTACAAATAAAGTTACTGTAAACTTTCTTTACAAATCTTTATATAAATATATGCTTTCTTTGTTCTTCATCATATACTTAGAAATAGAAAGGCTGGATCATATGGTAGGGGTATGCTTAACTTATAAGAAACTTTGAAACTGTGTTAAAGTGATTATACCACTTCGCATTTCCCAAAGCAGTGTGTGAGCATCCCATTTCCTCTATACACTTGCCAGTTACTGGTATGATATGACTTTTTAATTTTAGCAATTCTAATAAATGTGTAGGGATACCTCATTGAGTAATAATGATCATCATCTTTATACATACTTATTTTTCATCTACATATCTTTTTTGAGAAAGTATTGAATTATTGTGTCCAATTTTTTATTGGATTTTTGTTTTCTTAGTATTGAGTTTTGAGCATTCTTTTTTATGTTCTGGATACAAATTCTTTATCAGATTTGCAAATATTTTCTCGCAGTACCGCTGCTCGGATCAAAGAGATATTTGTCTTCATCACTGAAGGAATTAATACACTGTGCAGATCCTGTCTACTGGAAGGACCTAATCCCTTTGCTGATAAATTCATTAAGCATGATTTCACTCTTAAGAAGCTTTGTTAGGGGAAATCTATAGCACTTTACTGTTTCATTTAACTCCCAAGTCTCAATCAGTGTCTGCAAATGCCCTGTAACTGAGCTTCAAGACTGTTTTCATAGGGTCAGATCCTTGCCTCTTCCTGGGCATTCAGAGAGTGTAGAAAGTGCACAGTTGATGCTCATTTGGGGATGCTCAGAGCTTGTCCCTGCTGTTCTGTGGTTTGGAAAATTTGAGTAAAAGGCTTTAACGGAAAATGTGGGAAAACAGTCACAAAAACACCATCCATGAGAGGAAAAATGAATCTGGCTAATATCTACCCAAATTTCAAGGCTTCAATGGTAACTCTGCTGCCTTCCTCTACTAAATGTATTATCCTTATGCCACACATTTAGAAGCAATCAGCACGTATTTATTTTAATTTTTTATAATTGTGGGATGCCAAGATTTACATATTTTTTCCATGAGCCGAGAAGCATTTTATCTTTGTTAATCTCAATAATGAAGTCTTGTCTTTGTTCCAATTATTTTTTCAGTTTAGGACAAAGAATTAAGACACTAAGTGGCCCAGTGTGTATTATCCCCCTGGTGAGCATGGTTTCAACTAAGCTGCTTTTATTCTAAGACTTGTAATTTTTTTTCCCATTACATTAACTAAAACTTTCTTATCCTTTTTTTCTATAATTCCTAGGCACAAATTTGTGTATTTTCTAACCATGTCCACTATAAATTCCTTGGGATCAGTAACAGTGGACTGTGATTCTATATCAGGTCAGACTATAGCACAAAACAGGTGGCCTTTGGCTGACCTGGGGCAAGGCAGGTAAAAGGAACTGACAAGGCAGGCAGACACAAAGCCCATGAGGTCAGAGGAGAGACAACTGAAAGAGGCTAAAACTGAATTTTAGTTTGCTGAAAATACCAAGGGAACAGATAATTGACCTATTGCTCTGTGGAAGGGCCCTGGGTCAGGACCAGCTATGTAATTTGTAAGACCTTGTGCAAAATAAAATGTAGAGTCCCTTTTTCAAAAAGTTGGGGAAATTTTTTTCTTCTCTGGTCTTTTTCTCAATGTATTTTGATGGGGTTTTGTTTGTTTGTTTGTTTTTGTTTTTGTTTGTTTTATTTTGTTTTCTGCTGCCTAATGTTGTACACCCTTAGACATGGGGATGTTTGCAAGTCAACTGAAGACTAGTGCCTGTGCCCGGGTCCCTGCTGGGGATGCAGGGTGTCAGCAGTTACTTTAGAGGGGCAGGGGAGTGGGCTGAAACAGCCAGGAGAGGCAGACAACACAGTCTGTGAACAAGGCTCCCAGGCCCCAGTGCATGCTCCATTGTCCCATCGAACTTCACTTACGAAACAGTCAAAGATAAAATTAGTAGGATTTCATAACAGTAATTGCACATTAAACCCCTAGATGGTGGCTCCCTTCTGAATGTGGAGCCCCATGCAACTGCATTGGTTGCACACCCCAAAAGCCTGCCCTGCCCTGGGCTCACAGGTATTGACCAAAGTAAGACAAAGTCAGAGGCTCCTGGGCCACTGGAAACCTTACATTCTGCATTTCCAAAAGATCAGCACTTGGCAGCCTTAAATAAATAATGGTAAGAACTGAATTGGAGAGTTTGCCAATAAAGCAATCACAGTATAAAATGAAGAAGACTTTCCTTGGAAGCTCAAAAGGGAAGTTTATTGGCACTTCTTTCATATGAATAGAAATAAGATGAAGTATTAGATACACAGGTTTTAACCTCAAACAGCCATTTTAAGGAATGGCAGGCCATACTGTGAGGGTCTCTCCCTCATCCCTAACCTTTATCAGGGACAATGGTCCCATCCAAAGTCTATACAATATTTGATGAGCAGTGCCCTCCGTCATTTTCAGGAATGACAGCCAAGCAAAGAAAATTAAGCACTATAACCCCAAAGACATTCTTGTTGGTGCTGGGGTCTTCTTAGACCCCACAATCAGCCTTGATGGCATTTGTCATGCTCACTCATTCTATACTACCAGAGCCATTTCAGGTGAAACACCAGCCCTAAAAGACTGACTCTAGGGAGGTGACTGGAAGAAACCTTTCCAGGCTACACTACACCTTAGCCTCCTCATACCAGGCAAGCCTGTGGGTCAAACTGTGTTAACAGATTTATGGAACTTCTCTTGGGGATGAGACTCCATCATTTACCCAATTTTCATGGTGCGAGGCTTCACTTTTCTCACGCTATCAATCACATTCCTGCAAAGTCGGGGCAGTTTTGTTTCCAAAACCTGATTTCTATTTTCTTTAATTTATTTTTCATTTACAGTTAACACACAATATTATATTAACTTCAAGTGTACAACATAGTAATTAGACATTTATGTACCTTATAGGGTGATCACCACAATAAGTCTGGTACCCATCTGACACTATACTTAGCTCTTACAACTCCATATTCGAGGGAAGCCTGAGGTGAGTTCTCTGGAAATTCAGACTCCCCATTCTGGAAATAGCCATGGCTCTCAGAAAAATGTTGAATAACTTGCACAAGTTTGATTTGCATATTAAATTGGAGTTGCCAATGGTTTCTCCTCAGAGAATTTCTGATCATTCTTCATTTTACACAGAAAGCATTAGTTTTGGTTTGTGGTTAGCATGTTCGTTTCCTGAAATGCAGTCCTTTGGGTTGACACCTCTGATACTGTCATGCTGAATATCAGATGTGGTATATTGTCTTTTCCTAGATTGGGTCCATGGTAAACTGAGACAGAGACAAACCCAATTACCATACACGTGTGACACTGAAAGCAAAGCAAAAACAGTCACATCGTGGGAAATGTCCTTGTCCTCTCTGTGTGGAGGAGAGGGTGGCGGCACCCAGGAAACATATCAGTGCAAAATTACAAACAGGTCAAAGAGAGCTCCTAAATTCGTTTTCCTTGTAATTTGAGGTTAGTCTTAAATGATTTGTGTCTTATGGAATATGTTAATTCGCTAGAGCTGTAACAGCAAAGTACTACAGACTGGCCACCTTCTCACTGGGTTTTCACATGGTCCTCTCTGTCACTGTTCATATTCAAATTTCCTCTTTTTACAAGGACACCACTCTCATGGGTTAGGGCCCACCCTAATGAACTCATTTTACCGTAATTATCTCTTTAAAGATCCTATCTCCAAATACAGTCACAATCTGAGGTACTGTGGGTAGGAATTTGACATGTGAATTTTAAAGGGATGCAACTCAGCCCATACCATGGAAGAAAAGAGAATATAAAGACAATATTTTCAGAAAAACTGTCCCTTCTGATTTATTGTTCTGATGTCTAAAATCCAAATATATTGGTAGAGCAAATTTCAATCCGGAAAAAATTTTCTTCTTCCCATAATTTTCGCTTTAGAACATTGTTGTTATACAGATAGGTTTTATATTAAAATGGGCCTCATTTTCCAAAGCTTACTGAGGGAAATGAAGGGCTCATTATAAAAAAAAAGTCTAGTAACCTTAATAGCAGGAGAGTTCACATATTCAACTCATGGAATGTGAATTTTCCTAGACTTTCACTTTGAGGAAATGATCTGAAGCTATTAAGGTTCCCATTAGTCAGTGTAGGCTGAGCATAGCAGAAAATACTGCCTATTTCCAAAGACTAAAATATGGGCTGACATGTTCTTTGTCCCAAAGATTTGTCCCACAATAAATTTCTGCCAATTCCTAACACAGAAGAGAAGGTTGGACGGTTGGCATTGGAGCTGGTTGCAGATGGGCCCCTGGTAATGTGCCTTCCTCTCCCCATGCACAGTTTGCATCATTAGCTGCGAGGGAAGGATGAGACTTCAGAGAAAGAGCCTTAGTTTGAGACTCTGGAAGTTCACTGCTATCTGAATTGACATGAGCCTTCTCAACTCCCTAGCCTTTCACAGGGTGAAATCTCCACCTTACAAGCTCTGATAAAACCATGAATTTCCCCCTTTGTAAAACAAATAACAGTTATGAATACACAGTCAGTGCCATGAGCAACTGGCTGATTCCATTTCCATCACTAGGCTGTAAGTCTCAGGACTACAGGACTGATTCATGTTTCATTTACCTTAATGTCTCATTAAACAAGCCTGGAGATGTGAAAGCAAATTCTGGAAACAAGCAGTGGCAACACAACTCTGAATCGTTATTGTTCTTGCTAAGTAACAACAGTTTCAGATTCCAGTAAATGACTTCCTAACAATCCCTAATTAGAGAAACTAGAATTGATGCTCTTCTTCTACATGGACCAAAACAAATCTGGGACAGTAAACAAGTGCTTAAAAATATTTATATGCAGAATAATACATAAAAGCTGAATGTGCTTAAAAATTCACATATAATTAAAATCCTAAAAATGCCTCACATCTTATTCTCTTGTGATTGTTTTTCTCTCTCTGAATTCTCATGGCAGTTTCAACATACCTTAATATTAAAGAAGTATCCATTGCTTACTCTCATTTATCATCATTATCATACTATAAGATAATAAATATATCCATTAACCTTATATATGACTGAGCCCTTGCAACATGCACAGAAATAATTATGGCATCTAATCTGGCAATCCAACTGGTGATAAAATCTGCTCTCCAGTATCTCCAACAGGGAAATATGGCTAAAGTTAAAGACCTCATTATCCCTTGCGAAGTATATTTCATCTCTCATCTGAATCGCAAACCCACGTATTCTACTGGGCATCTCAACTTGGAGGCCCAGCAAATCTGGTCCCCTGCTTGTTTTTGTAAATAAAGTTTTATTTGAGTGCAACCACGTTCATTCATTTACATATTTGTACCAAGACTGCTTTCATGCTACCATGGCAGAATTAGGTAATTGTCACAGAAGCCATATATACAAATATATATAAAATCTCAATCCAAAAATATTTATCATCTAGCTCTTTACAGAAAAAGTTTGAATGTTCTGTCTACCACTTATTCCCCTGAGCTTCCATTCCCTTATCCATCAAATGGAAATAATAATGATCATATCTACCTCACACTGATATTGAGGTATTAAAGATGGTATTGCTCATAAATCACTTAGCAGGTGCCTGGCACACAATGAGGACTCACATATGTCAATTCTTGGTATTAATCTTATTACTCTTCCTGGGTCTACCTCACAAGTCCCTATTCATATTTTAAGTCTTAGACCACATGCCTTCAAGAATATTCTCTGACTTGCCTTCCTCATCCCACTCCATTCTCAGTCCTACACTATGCTCCCTCCATAACCTGAGGATACCTTTGTTTTAGCTCCTATTTCATCACACCATCTTCTGTCTCCCCTCAGAAGGTAGAACATCTCAAGGGCAGGTGTTGTATCTCCTTCATCTTTCAACCCACAGAGGCAGCGTCTTGTCACTACTGGCGTTCAGTGCATGGGAGCTTCTCATGGGAGGTGACAGAGTGTCTGAGACCAACTTTAGCAGGGACAAAGATGAGTAGCCATAGACAGGAAGGTTGCCAAGGCACTGATATTTTTTGGCTTGATGGATATTACTCTTTCAATTGACTTCCAAATCAGTAGTTGGAAGTTATATTTTGGCAGCTGAACACTGATCAACATGAGAGCTCATAAAGCGAGTGCCCACAGAGGACTCTGGATCCAAATAAATGGGATGTAGCCAAGCCCCAAATCATACCAATAGCATCTGACTTTGATTCTAACCCCTTCATGGGGTTTCACATCCATTCTTTCCCAAGGCATCCTAACTGGGCAGAAAAGTGCCGAGTGCTGATTTATTTGTTTAAAAAATATCTTGTCACCAAAAAAGTAACATTTAGGGTAAACCTGAGAAGTACTCTCACCACAATCCACATGAAAATGTGAAGGACTCCCTGTTTGTTTGTTTGTTTGTTTGTTTGTTTGTTTGTTTTGGAACTGCCCATTTTTCTACCTTTCCAAAAGTGACAAAGATAAAAGTGGGGCCCATTTCCCATTTTCTCATCTAGAATTTTAGAACAGACTCTCACTCTTTTGGCCACTTTGCTATTTCTAGAAAGATCACTGTCTCTGGGATTAAGAATCTGCTATTAAACCTCAAAGGACCATTTGCAATTTTAAAACTCAGTTCCTCCATAGAGAAGGTTATTCTCCTCTCTCTGTTATGTCTTATCTGGGTGCCCTGAAATTGATTATCATTCAGAAAATCCTCTCAAGGGGCTGAATTTTAAGATATGCATAACCTCCAAATATTCCAGCAGAAATTTTCAGTCTACTCAGGATCATTCGCAAAAAGTTTTGCTTTTATATCCAAACAATTGCAAATGGCCCTGTCTGCCGATTTCTCAGGATTATTTGGCAATAACGGATGGAACTATTAGCACAACAGCTTAAGCAAAACTCAACTTGGTCCTATCAGTTTTCAGTTGGTTCTTGAAACCTAGCTTTTCCTCATTCTTTGTTTTCACTCATCTTTCTTAAATCATCATGTCCAGAAGGACCGTCGTCCACCTTTTCCTTGATTCCAGAGGCATTGGTGACACAATACTTAAGTTAGGCATCTCTGTTGCCTTTCACTTTCTGTAAAGGGAGAATGGAACCACTGTTTATGCAAACAGCTTTTACTATCACCATGATATTTTTGATGATCTTACACTCTAAGAGCAAAAATACACCAAAATAGAAATTTCAAATGGCTCTTCTCTTTTAGTCATGCAAAGACAAATTAAGTGACTTATTACATTTGCATTTTAATACACCATTTTATTGCAGAAGATGAATCCTAGGAAAAGGAATACCTGTCATAAGGATTTCTCAATCTGCTCTCATTACCTCATAGTTTATGTTTTATTTTTATGTTGGATTTGATATCTTTATTTATGATGACTTTCTGTATGACAAGACATTACACTTAATAAAAGTAATTTTTTAAAAAGCAAAGATATAAGTAACTTAGGGTAAATATGTTTAGTTACACTCCAGTTTTAATTATTGGGAGAAGTAAAAACCTAGACACAAATCATGCACACACATACCCAAATGTTTTCCTTAACTGGGTTCATAGAATATTAAATATTTTCCAACATATAACTTTTGCCTCCATCTCACATATAAATATTATGTATTAATACTTTATGGTCAATCTCTTTCTTGCCCACATCCCAACCTTATACCTCTCCATGAGCTTGAACTAACTCCTTTTCAATTATATGTACAAACATCATTTTAACTCCACTAAGTTTATTTTAAGTTCATCACTCATCTCTAAATCAACCCATTTATATACTGTGCTTCCTAATGGTGCAATTGGTATTCTGAAAGTTATATTTTCAGATGGCTCCCTGTGAAGTTCCAAACTATGTGGGTTCTAGGTTGAAACTTTCCTGTTTTCCTGAAAGGCAGGAAAATAGAGGAAAAGGTTATTTCTTCCCGTTTGCCTACTCTTCCTATCAGCATCACTCCAGGCTCACTCCAGTAATGGTCCTTTCACCAGCAGTAGCAGTCAGTGCCAGTCCCTGATAATTTTGGTCCTCAAGGAAATAAAATCATGGTGTCTCTTCATAAGCCTTAGCACTTACTGGAGGATGATGGCCTGGACCCAGACTTTGTGATGTTTAACCTCTGATCTCCTGAGGTACCAAGAGTAGCCAAGCAATGCCTCCTCTCCAGAGTCTTTCTCTGCAAAGTCCCTTCTCTAAGCTCCTGTGCTATTAGCTGCAGCTGCATGGTGCCCGCTTCTCAGAGGCCTGAGTCTTAATTCTCCCGGGCATCGTTTTTACATTTCCAGATTCAGGAAGCCCTAACCCCTTCCCTTCATGTCTCAAGCCTTAGAGGTGTATCTCTGTTGTACCTTAGCATTCTATTTTGATCTTTTCATTCTCTAACATCTCTTTATCCAATTCAATGTAATAATGCTTTCTGTTGCTGTATTTAGTATGATTTCTCTGATTCTAATTGGACCCTGAGCCTGGTACTCTACTGATACCAAGCATAATCCCAGTAAACAAAGATAAGATTTGTGGATTGCTTGAGTTGTATCCTTGGCCTTAAACAATGTTCTGAGCTCCTGTCCAATGGGAAAGAAGAAATCAATAATTCTCAGCATGCCATGCATCATGATTCATTAAATTATCATCTACGGTGATTGCAAGTAAGTACCTAAAGACACTTGTGGAACCAAGTGTCTGCTCTTGATGCATATGGAGTAGGTTATCTTCTTGTACTAAACAGCATGCAGAAAGAAAATGATACACTGAAGACTTAAAATCTTAGCTCAGTTGACAAAGAACAAGAGATCTTTAACATATCTCTAAAAGAATCTCTTATTTCACTGAAAATCACACTCAAAAATCAATTGTGTGAGTTTCAGAATTAAAAACTAAATTGAATTCACAAACTCTCAGGGCTTCACAGGCCAACACTTAGAAAAAGAGAAAAGTACTATTGCATGCCTAGAAGCCATCTTATTTTTTTGTTTTAATACTCCTATAGCTGCTGGTCACAGAACTTCAGAGTAAGTAAAAGTATGCAACATTATAATGCCATTGTACTTTCCAGAAAGGCAATGTTATCTTGGAGTATCTGCATAGAAGGTATAGAAGATGCAATGTATGTAAATACAATTGTGCAGAGATTGTTAATTAAATAAGAAGAGATTCTCTTAGCAAAGCTAGGGAGCAAATAATCTGTCCATTTCACTTGACCTGAGACAACAAGGGAGGGGGAAATTTGTGGGAGGTGCTGACAGTCCTTTGAATAGTGGGAAGGGCGGGTTGGCATACGGCAGTTTATGGCCCCTGCATATAGTTTTTTCTTGAGTTTTTGTTTGTTTGTTTAGGTCTCCTCACTGCTGTTTATTCACCAATTTAGATAACTAGGGCCCAGTAGCCGTGTCCTGGCCCTCTGACCACAGCAGACTATTACCTGATTCAAGTAGACAAATTTCTAAAATGAGCTAATTTCATATTCCTGCAAATCACCATGTTGGTGGGTACTGGCACTGCACCTTACACTTAGTAAAACAACATTTCTTCATCACCTCCAGGCTTCAGACCTTAATCCCACTCCACTTCTAAATGAAAGACATTCTTCACATTTCAATTAACGAGTTCAGGCAAGTTTATATATCATCCGATTTAGAGGTTAACATTTATAATGATGTTTCCTTCATGGACCAAGATGTCTTTGTTCCAATCTTTCCTGCCAAAGTCAAGAGGGGGCATGAGATGGCCTAATGAAATCAAACATGTTGTAAACTGTAAAGCACAACACTACTACCTTCAGAAATAACATAGTTGCCATCAGATACTCATTCAGATTATGGGGTTTTCCTTATTTCAAAGTCATTCAGTAAATAGTCATTAAGTGACAGAAACCGCATTTGGAAAACAATGGAGAGAATGCAGACCCAGCCCTGCCCTTAGAGACTGGAAATATAAGAGGGAAAGAGACATTTTCAAATAACTACAGAAACAGCATAGCTTTCTAAATTCTGACAAGTGCTATGATGGATAAGCAGAGGTGGGACATAGCAGATAAATGGTCTGGTCTTGCTTTGCATGGCTGATGTGGGTGTTTGATGCCAGTTGGCTCAGAGACAAACATTTTTAAGAAACATAACAACTGCAGGGAAATAAAATGGCCTGAAGACCATTCTATCTCAATTCACATGACCTAGGTCTGCCATGCAAATTCTGGCAACTGTTTCTTAATTAATTCTCCAGTTACTGCCTGTTATGAACTGAATGTGTCCCTCCAAATTCATATATGGAAACCTTATCCGCCCAATACAATGGTGTTAGGAATTTGGGTCATTGGGAGGTAATTAGGATTAGATGAGGCCATGAGAGTAGAAACTTCATAAATGGAATTAGTGTCTTTATTATGGTCACAGAAAAACTTACTTCCTCTCTCTCAGCTCTCTGCCATGTGAGGTTACAACCTGGAAGGAACCCTCACCAGAGCTCAATGATGCTGGCACCCTGATCTTGGACTTCCAGCCTACAGAACTGTGAGAAATAAATTTCTGCTGCTTATAAATCACCCAGGCTGCAGTACATTGTTATAGCGGCCCCAGATGCCTAAGAGAGCAGTTCACTAACTGAGCTTCTTCAGAGGAAGCCATGCAACTCTTCACTGTCCTCCAATCAGTTCTACCTTCCCTATCTGTTTCAGGAGACCGGTATGTCCATGCCTGCATCTGGCTGGCACCGTCCCTCGCCCAACCATGTACTGAGTGGAGATCAAGGCAGTAATGAGCTATACAAACTAACCAAGAAGTTGAGTTCTGAGCCCAGACCTTTCACAGGCTATACTGAGAATCTTGGAGTAAGCAGCTGTTACCTCTGCACATCACTTAGCAAGAGACAGAAAATGTCATCTGTGCATGATGCACCCAGAGGTCAAGATACACAGACACGTGTGAGTGTGTGTGTGTGATATTATATGGCTTGTGGGATTCCAAAGCCCCGTGATCAATCTGAGAATCCTTAGGGGACTACTGTCCTATGGCCTCCTCTGTCTTCAGTGGTCCTGATTCCTCATTTAGGGTTCATCACACTGACCTGGATTTAAAATTCAGTCCCTTCCTTGATTTTTCATCAACCGCCCACCCACATTCCCAAGTCACATGAAACATAAATGACTTCATAGAGTGGATGTCACCTCACACATTACACAGCAAAAAAGAAAATGGTCTCCAAAGAAATTTTTGGCAACATCAGACCCAGCCCCAAATCCATTCTCACCTCTAATCTCTCTCTCTCTCTCTCTCTCTCTTTTTTTTTTTTTTTTTTTTTTTTTTTTGTTAGGCTTCCCCTAACCTAGAGCCAACAAGATCTCTACATCAAAGCAGAGACACTTGGGCCTCATTTCTGAGGTCCCTGGGACCCACACTTTGCACCAAACACTTAATTTTCCATATATGTAGTTTACCCCCTAAATAGAATCCCAGTGCCTGTTGTTAGGGTAAAAACATGTTACCCTACATTTTTCACCAGCACTGCTGCAGAGCGGAGATTAGCAACTGCCTTACAACTGCCGTGATCATTCCAAACTGAATTTGCCACCTTGCATCATACCTGAAGCAAGAACTCACCACAGGAGAGTCATAACATGTTCCTAGTTGTGCTATTGCCTCATCACATGCCAGCAGGGACCTGATCTTGGTCCAAGGTAAATCACAACTTCAGTCACATAAATCGCTGGCAGTACCCATTCCATGCAAAGAGCCACCAGTACCATTTGTGGTAAATGGCCCCACAGTGCAGTAGCTGACTGCTTTCTTCAAACACTAAGAGGCAATGGGGATGTGCACAAACAAGCACGCACAGAGATTTTCTGGAGCAGAGTCAAGTAAGTAGAAAGCTGTATTCAAACTATTGACATGCAGCAATTAGGACATTCAAATATCTAAAGTTTTGAAGTCAGACAAGTCAGTTTTCAATTATTACTTCCTAAGTATTCTTATAGTAAAAGGCATAAATTCTTCCTGCTTGTTTATACACTGAGGCTAATGTGTCTCATCCCACAGGTACAAAATGAGACGAAGAATTTACAAGTGTTCAATAAATGGCAGTTGCCACAAAGAGTCACATGGAAAATGAACCAGTGCATACACTGAACCTCTTGCGCAACGTTACTCACAGTGAAGCAGTTTTAAAATCCACACCCAAAAGCCTATCATCCAAATAAACTAAATCTCTTTCTTGCTTTTTTCTTTGAAATACTTTGAAAAAAAAAAAAAAACAGAGAAAATTCATTCCTGATTCTCAGCCTGTTATACGAAGCCAATGACATTTTTTCCTTCCTATTTTATTAGAAATAACATCTTCTTATTGGACTCTTTACCAAAGTCTTACAGATAACAAGATGGAATTTGAACCTGGGTACAATAGTAGGTGTTTAATAAACACATGCTAATTGATTAACTGTTTCAACCTGTATCTACCGACATCCCTACTAATGGAGGTGCTGTTAGAATTTACCAGAGCAGCTATTTGCTTGAGAGTAAAGCCCACTCTTTCTAATTCAAAGGATGAACTTCTAAACTTTAATGACTGTACAAGAGGTTAGCTCAGGTCTCTCCTCAGCCTCTCTGGCACTGTGAGTTGTAGAGAGTGCGTAAAGTGGGATGCAATAAACTTATTATCCATCTGCAAACTGATGGTAGTTTGCCATACACATTTGTTGGTGAAAAACAACAATTTTGTTTCTGAATAGTTTGATTGTTAAAAGGACTCAGAAAAAAAAAAAACTTTTGCAACCATTCCTAGCTCCTGCATACAAGGCAACGTGTTGCTTTATGCTGTGATGCCTCATGATGCTACCCCACAAGGTCTGTCCTTCAGTTTAATTGGATTTAATACAGCTTCTTCTTGGGGTTCCACTGGGGGCATGCATGCTGTGTATGAATATGACTAACTTATGTTGCTATATTTATAAAACTGCTGACCTAATGAGATCATATATTTACTTGTTAAAACAATAAACATGGCTGCAAAATGAATTATAAAACAAAACAGAAGAGATGCATATTTCTCTACTCAAAGTGCCAGCTTTAATTGAGAAATAAATTAAATAATCCATATTCCTTCCATCATCTACTCCTCTATCATGTGTACCTTTGGTATTCAAGAACAGTTATCATTACTTATACTAATTGCAGAATAGCAAACTTATATAGAAATTGATTTTCCTTTGATACAATTTTAACAATACAACATGTTGTGGCTCTTCTAATACATTCAAATCTAGTGGCCATACAAAACTATATCTACTTATTAAGAGTTTTTTGCTTTATCACGATAATACTATCGATTTCTCTATATTGGGGTCCTATAGGCAATGATGAAAATGATATGTCATATAAGAAGAGAAAACAATCTAATCCATGCTCTAAGTGGTGATTCCTAGGTGTGGGCGAGTAAAGAAGGAGGGACTGTATCATGTAAATTATACCACAAGACTAATTTTTCCTGTTAATATTATTCAGAGATGAAGGCTGAAATAACCAATATACATTGGAACCATTTAAACATAATTATACAAATTTATTTTTCCCAACACAAGTTATAATAATCCTAAAATAATACAGCATATGATACTACAGGGAAAAGCCATAATAATTTTATTTATGTTTTACTAAATATTTTAATCTTACTCCTTCCTTGCTATGAAGTTTTCAGTTCTTAGAAAATCTCCTGAACCAAACACATATCAGGTCAAAAAATGTTTTAAAATATTTGCAGAGAGGCAAAGAATATGATCCTCCACTTAAATTAAGTCTTTATTGGCAAAATTTGTGTTTTAAGATATATATGTAATTAATTTCCACCAAAAAACTAAAGAAAATAGCATATAAAATAATCTAAAAGAAAAGAAAACATTATCTTCTTACAGGCTTCAGTATAGAACATCATACTGGCTTACTTAAGTTCAAATTCAGTTAAAAGATGTAGCCCTTTTCAGCCACCAGTCAAACATCAGGGGTGGACCATAATGAGCCTAACTCCACTTCCATGACATTTGACCACTGACAAATTTTAACCCTCACCACATCCTCTTGCCCTTCTGCTCCACACCTGGGCAAGCTGATACAAAAGCCTGGGGGCTTCCTCCTGAGGCACTGGTAATTTATTCAAACCCCACAAGACCCTGCCTGCAATCAGGAACTCTCACCCTGGCCCACCCCCAAACCTCGATTGCAACCTCTGGTGAGAATGTGAAAGGTACAATGGTTTTGAAAAACAGTTTTGCAGTGTCTTAAAAAGGTGTGGACATGAATGTTTGCAGCAGCCTTATTCATAACAACCAAAATGAACAAAAACTTCCATTGAGAGAAAAGTGGATAAACAATCTATGGTTTATTTATATAATGGAATAGTGAAAGTAGACCTTCTGACTCCAGGGGGCAAAGAGTTCAGTAAATCGATTTAGTTACCTCTTTTCTGTAAGCAGCTATTTTTCTGGCTGTGTCACTCTGAGGTCCCTTTCTCTAACAATAAAGAAGGCCCAGCTGAATTTGCTCAGGGTGTGGTGGGAAGGGTGGAGGTCGCTGGTGTGGAACCAGAAGCCTGTGTCTCATTCCTCTCTGCCATTTATAAACTCTGTGATTGGGGTATTTACTTACCTTTGCTAAGCCTCAGATGGCTCAATAAAAAAAATGGGGGTTGAGGATTACAATCCTCCCTCCCAGAATTTACATAAGGGAGATACCACCCCTGAATGTGCCTAGCACATGGCCTGCACATAAGAGGTGCTCAGTAAACACTGTTCTGACTCAGAGTACAAAGGACTGCCCTGTATGTCATGTCCTGCTGAAGCTTTGGTGACTGGGACACCTTATACTCACAACTCTCCATATCCTTATATAATTTTGTAGTTTATTAGAAAAGTTACTGCTTTTTAGTGTCTTCCTCCCCGCTGTAATTATTTGGGTGATTAGAAAAAATGTACCTACTCCTGATACATTTTGTTTTTACAACCTAATTTAGTCATCAGATGAGTTGAAAGACAGTTGGGCACCTCATTAATACAAATACCAGCTCCCCTGCAGGCAGGATACCTTTCCTGGGAAGATTCATGGACCCCTAAGGAGGATCTGGGGGAATTCTCTGTGGTTGGCTGGTGACTCCTGGGTGAGATAAGCTGAGTCTTACACACAAGATGATGAGCTCCAAATGAAAATTTCCCAAATCCATCCATCCATAGCAATTAGCCGGGGGCTCTGGTTCATAGCTACTATGGTTAAGAAGTTCAGCCTTTTACTGGTCTGGGGTTAATGTCTAGGTAATATCTTTTCTCGCTGTTTTGGGCAGTTGACTGTGTGAACACTGGCTGTAGCTCTTTCATTTAATTTGAATCGGGTAAGAGTAGGCAACAGGCACAAACCGGCAGTGTGAAGAACTCACGGATGCAAGTGCTGTGGGGTGCACACAGCTTACATGCCACATTCTACAACTCTGATGACACCTGTTACTCATCACACTTGTTTGGTTTCTAGTGTCTGGACATTGCCTATTGCCTCAGAAAATGCCTTAAGACAGAGGTGTACTTTCCTTCATGATGATAAAAGAAATATAACCTCTACACATCAAGCACACTTCTCATTAAAAAGCAGTTTAGTCCTTAAAGTAGGCATGACATTGTTCTTTTTTCATAAACACAGCTGTTTTAAACCATAGCCAATAGCTCTGTCTCTCACCTCACTGTTATATAGTCATCCAAAGTAAAGCTTCTCTCTTCACCTGAACAAAAACAAATGCTTTTTAAATATTTAGTTGACAACCATGTGACATTAAAAACTAACTGTAACTAGTCACCTGTGGCTGATGAATTACTAGCCTAGGTCTTCCTGGAGGCTGAATTTCTACTGAGAGAGGAGTGGGGAGGGAGGGAGACCAACTAGAACTGTTCTCTGCACTGTACAGCCAGGCTAAATAAAGAAAAGGGTCTCACTGCACCGACCCAGAGATGACTTTAGGACCGGCTTAGGCAGAGACTGCGCCCTAAACTAGGAGGTCCCTTAGGGCCATTTAGTTCCAAGGGAGAACAGAGAACCTAAACCACAGAAATTCATGATGCCAAGGGCATTTGGCACTTAAAGTGATTCATTAACTTTGCATTCGTTCATTCATCAAATTTGAATACCTACTGTGTCCCATGCACTGCTCCAAACTTGAGATGAAGCAGCAAGCAAAACGCATTATTCTCATAAAGCAGGCATTCCAGTAGGAGAGACAGAAAATGAACACCAGGTAAACAAAATCTGAAATCCAGTGCAACTAAAATTACCTACTCTGTCCCTCTTGCCCTCCTCTAGGCAAAAAAAGCTATTTCTTGGGAAGGGAGGGATGGTGACCAGATTACTTTTTTCTTCTCACTTTGCTTTTTCTCTCTTCTTTTTCCCCCTCCCTCCCTCCCTCCCTCCCTCTCTTCCTTCCTTCCTTCCTTCCTTCCTTCCTTCCTTCCTTCCTTCCTTCCTTCCTTCCTTCCTTACTGAAACAATAATTCTTAGAAACTTAGATTTAAGAGATCTGGGGAATCTATGCAGGGCTCACAAATAATGTGCATTAAAGAATATTTATATATCTTATGACATACAAATATATACATTTATAACCAAGCACTGTAAATATTAGCTTGCCTTTACTGAGAAAATAATGTGTTCTGGACACTTTTCTATGAGTTTTAAATATATTAACTTATGTATCAGCACAACAGCCTTTAAAGTGGGTACCGATATCATTCTCATTTTACAGATAGAAACCTCAAGTTCAAAGTAGTTAATACTTTGTTCAGTGTAACCACTTAGTGAACGATAGAACCAGTCTTGAATCTGGCACCAGAGCTTTCATTCCTAATACTGCCTTGCCTCACAATGTGACTATGTCATTATATGGAAATATCTATCTATTACCCCCAAAAAAGAAAAAACAGTGGAGGTACATAACAAAGTAGAGCACAGGTAGACTTTAAGTTATTTTTATGAGGAATTCACTTGACCTTTAACTTCCAGTTTTCTATAGACTGGTAAAAGCTTTGTCAAAGCTGTTGCTGGACCACCGCTCTCAGGGAGGAGCTCCAGCTCCAAGACATCCCAACATGGAGGCTTGTAGTTTTTATCCCAGATTCATATTTCAGACATTGCAGATGAATAGCTTAACTGCATTCGTCATTGTTAGGAGATGTTTATAATTCATTTTGCATTTGCCTTCAGACACCTATCCAAAATACCTGACTGTGATTGTAAGGCTCTCTTCACCTCTTGCTCTTAATAGCACGTTGGTGGGTTCTGAAACTACTGACTCCCAAAAGCTTGACCAGGGAGTCATCGGAAGATGACCATCAGGTGAGGACGGTTCCTTCACACAGACTCCAAGGGCTTCAGGGATCTGAGAATCCTGGTCTGAACCACAGAATTTTGCCAGTCTGTGCAATGCCCCCACCACCCTACAGGAAGATCTAGAGCTTTCAAATGATTTTTAAAGATTCCATATTCTAAAAGAGTTTAAGAAGCATGGTTTTAGGCTCACTCTCTAAGTGAGCATCTTTGGGGGGCAATTAACTTGACCACTCCACACACCAATTTTCCAAAATATCAAACTGAATAACAAAATTCTCACCTAACATTCTTTCAAAAGGATGGAAATCAAATAAGGTTATATAATTATGAACTGCTATTATTTCTCTGCTCCTCATGTCCCTCTGTGGAGCTTTGAATGTTAGCCTGGAGTGTTATAAGGACACTTTGGGGTATACTCCATTGCTCTGTCTTTTAGAGGCTCTATTTTAATATTTTCCATATATCCATCATTGTAAATATTTTAGTATTCTATACTTATTATTTTCTCATTGTTATTTCTAATTGCTATTTCTAATGTTTGCTCGCAAAAGCCAATAAAATTTTAATTGAGAATCGGTGTAAACAGTAAATACTGCACTTCAGGCCATGAACATGTGAAAAAGATTTATGACAATCACAAGCAGTAACTTTCCAGCAGCTTAAAATACCTGAATAGGTGTTACTCAAATTGGAGCAGCTTTTTCTCTGTACACATGCTATACTGGGTGGCTGCTAAGGGAATATCATCTAATACCATTATTTTTCTAACCCAGAAAAAGAAATTTGAAATATTGTATTTTTATTGCCCTTTCACATTGCCTAAAAAATTATTAAAATAAAATTATTCTAGAATCCAGTAAGCACTATGCTGTGTCATCATCATTCACTCCCAGCTGCACTATACACCACTTATGCAGAACAATTTTTAAATTTAATTTTAAAAGTTTTTAAAAGCTCCATTAAAACTGCATCATTTTAAGGCCAATTGAAGTTCAAGTAGTGGTGTGTTTTCTTAAGTCTAAAGTGTGATTTTTGGAACCTGCATTCACTAGAAATCACAGCCCTGTCACAGCATCTCTCTCTGCACAAGAATGATCAACAATTAGGACAGCCAGATTTAGCTAATAAATGTGAATTTCAAATAAACCTAGTTGAATGTGAATTTCAAATAAACCGCATTTTTAATACGATTCTCCTATTACATGGGACAGTTATACTATAAAATTATACATGATTAATCTGAAATCCAGATTTCACTGGGATCTGTTATTTTACCTAAACACCATGAAGTGTTCAACATTAGGGGATGTGTGTTGTGACATTTTACTTGAGAAAAGGATCTTTTGAATATTAAACAAAAGTATATTCTTCCAGAAAATGGGGGAGAATTCACTTTTCAGATAAACATCTCACCTTCCAAAATCTAGTTGGGAAAGTCAGTTCTCTGTACCATGCCTCCCCGCTTGACATTTAGACACTGAAGGTGGGTCATAACCTTAAACAGATTTATTAAGAAACACAAAATAAACAAAAAAACTTAAATTAAATGGGTCTATTCTTTCACTGCACAATGAATTTGATTTTTGCCCCAAGGATGTATTTTATTTCATGGTTATTAAGGATGTCAGCAGTATTTGCCCCGCAAAGAGCACAAATTTTCCTTCTGTTTTCCACCTTACTCAAAACCCCTAATTGCATATGTTGTGAGTCACAGTAGTTCTTAATTGTTGCTTTTTAGTATTGCAAATTCTGAAACCCAAGGTAGCATTTTGCTAAATGGATTTGGTACATGTAGAGTTATTAAGCATTTATAAAACTCTCTGTCTCTTTCTCTCTGCACTCCACCCCATCCTCCTCCACATCTCCTCACCCACCATCTCTGAAAAAAACGATCCTGGGATGATTTTTCTCTGGTGTGTAAGCTCCATAAGTAGAAATAATAGGGCTTTATCAAGGGAGCCAGCCAAGTTCTTGCTCTAATTATCTTCATGTTCCTTTCCCTTACCTTGAGTGGCATAGTCTACAAGCTACCTTATTATTCTTTCTCCCTTCTTTCACTCACTCATGCCTCAGTTTTGAGAAATGTATTAATAAATGTAACATGGAAGAAAATTATGAGATGAAAATTGGGGTGTGTTGAAACCCCTGCTTCCTCCTTTGCCTTGTGCACTGGTGTACTCGGGTCTAAAATATGTGTATCTTTAGTATGTGTCATTAGTATACTAAGGCTGACAGAAAAAAAAACTGTACCTTCTGAATTGGAGAATAAGCAAGAGGCTGTCTTGGGGAAACGGAACAAAAATTTATAGGGGACCTGAGATGCGGGGAATTATTTATAAAAGCTGGGTTTTGTGTAATAAATACTCAGAATGATTTGAGAGGATTATGAGAATTAAATGTGATAAGACATGTGAAATACTACATGTAGGGTCTGGGACCCAAAAAACGTGTAATAAAGACTAAGTATTATTAAGGAAAGGTCCATTCCTCTTGTATGGGAAGCACAGTAAACCCTGCAAAGGTAGGGTGAGATGGAGATATAAATTCTTAAGAAGAGATCATAATTTCAACAAAAAATTTGCAGAGATGATCATCTTATACAATCTCCACATCATTTTTTGAAGAATCAAAATTGGTGGCCCAGATGACACTGTAAAAAGGAATGTGAATATGATGAGGATTTCACTACTTGCCTGGTGTATCTTGCAAGAGCTCTGATCAAAACAGTGCTTTCTCACAGAGAAAGCCTTTTGGCCTCTCCTAAAAATTTGGGCTTTGCACTGTTCTAAACGAGTCATCTTAGGGAAATGGTATCATCTTTATTCGTGTCAGGCTTGTTGACATGCAGGGTAAGCAGCAATGAGAGGCACAACTCAGTCCTTCAAGTTTCTAGATCTTCAGTTTCCCTCTTTCCTTAGGACCACATCCCAGCCAAAGAGAAAAGTTAAATCTTTCAGTAGAAAAAAAAACAAAAATGCTGTTAGATTTACTCACTTGCATCACCACCTTTTCCTTTCTAGTTTCAGATGTTAGCAAAACTGAAATAATCCTCACTTTTTTTATCACCATCTCTGTTCCTCCTGGGATTTCTGAATCTGGTACCTTCCTGTCACCTGAGACCCAGTGCTGGGGAGCACCACCAGGTCTGCTCCCACTGCATCCCTAAAACTACAAGCAGTGCCCTTTCCCTTCTAGAAACTATCCAATTATCATGTATCTTATTCCTTTGGATTTTCAATCAAGAGAATGTTGCCTCAAATTCTGAAGTGGGAGGTGATTTGGGGCGGTACATGGATACATACAGTAAAAACAAAAAGTAAAGCAAATGTTGAGTATATCATTGGAGTCATATTTCATCTGGTGCTTTATAATTCACTCAACAACTCTATTATCCCCATTTATAAACAATAAACACTGAGGCTGAAAGGAATGAAGCAACTTATTCAAGGTTAATAGTTAAGAAATTAGTGGAGCGGGGATTTAAACCCAGGATGCTTGAGTCTAAAGTCTGAGCTATTAGCCACTAAACTAGCACATCTTCATCCCATGTAACCTTTGAATCATCTGATTTTAAAGAAATAAACATGGGAATTGTCTCCTTAGCCTTGAGCTCAACAATCTGGAAAAACTAAATCAAACTATCAGCACAAGCTGGAAAATCAACAACATTTCTTAAAATAAATTCAGTATAGCCTTAATTTAAATGCACTAATGACATGAAGAAGTAAGACCCTAGCAAACTGACCCTCCTAAGGATAATAACTGTAAACTCTGGGGAAAATACAATAGGCAATTACTCAAGAGTTCTGGAGAGTGAATAAAGTTAGGCAGTTTTTGGAGAGGAGCCGAAACATGGAAGAGATGGCACGTACTAAATGAATAGCCCATCGGTAGGACTTTGCTATGAGGTTAACTGCAGTTGTGGCATGGTGTAGAGGGACTAAACCTCTTTGGGAAAGTCTGCCATCTTCCTTGCCAAACACACACACACACACACACACACACACACACACACACACAGAAAACTGCCTGAAGCAATTAGTCACCAGAAAGAGGAGGTAAATCCTAGAAAACAGAAAGCCAAAGGATGCAAAAGCCAAATATGATGTACAGACTCTGCTAACTTCTTTGGCTATCTATTAAGTTATGTGTGCACCATATAGACTAAAAACAGCCTGAACTAGAATCTAGGCTGTTATCCACTATTCACTTCACCCAAAAGTTTTCAGTTTGAGTCTAATTAAGCTAATTTCCTGCTTAAGTAAAAACATTGATAGTCTTCACAGAAAATTAAAAAGGCCAGAGTCAAAAAAAGAACACAATATTTACAGAATTCAAATTCAAATTACTCACCATACAAAAGAGAAAGGAAAATGTCACCTATTCTCAAAGGAGAAGATAATTAAGAATCCTATCCCAGATATCCCAGTAGTTGGAATAAGCAGCAAGGAATTTAAAAACAGTTATAGTAATGATGGTCAATGCAGTAAAGCAAAACATTCTCATATGAATAAAAAACTAGGAAATTCTGGCAAGGAAATAAAAAATATGAAAAAGAAATAAATGTTAAATTGAGCTGAAAAAAGTATTTACTGAAGAAAATATTCAGTGAATTTGAAACTATATTAATAGAAAATATCTAGTCTGAAGAAAAGAAAAAAACATTTAAAAAAATAATTGTGACTTAGAGAAGTGTCAGACAACATCAGAAGTTCTTAACATACCTGTTACTGAAATTGCTGAAGGAGAAGAAGTAAAATCAGTAAAAACAAAACTTAAAAAAATAATAGCTGAGAATTAAGTAAATTTACAAATTCCATAAACTAAACAAATTACAAACAGAATAAATATGAAAACCACATCTAGGAAAATCATATTCAAACTGTTGACAATCAAAAATAATAAGAAATTCTTGGATACAATAATAAAAGACATGATATAAGGAGAAAAGCAAATCAGATATCATGGAAACCACAGAACACTGGAAGTACATTTTTAATGTCTTGAATGAGAAAAAAAAATAAAAGGTCGACTTAGAATTCTATATACAGCAGAAACAGTCATCAAAGAATGAAGCTAAATAAAAATTTCAAATAATAAAATAAGCAAATTTGTTTTCAGTAGACCTATAAGAAATGTTAAAGGAATTTCAAGCTAAAGAAAAATGAAACTAGAGTAACATTCAGTTCTTCAGGAAGAAATAAAAAATATTTAAAATAATAAATACCTATGTTTATATAATTATATTTCTTCTTAATTTCTTTAAAATGCATGTGACTGCTTTAATAAAATTATAATATATTCTCATGAGTTTATACTTTATGTACCTGTAATATCTTTGACAACTATAAAACAAAGGGTGACAAGAAGTGTGTTAAGTGGATGTGGCATAATTCTTATAATTTTGGGGTGATATTAATATAATATTTCTAAGTAGGCTTTTAAAGGACATGATAGCATTTTTATCCCTAGGAAATCACTAAAAATACAAAAAGTATAGTTAAAAAAACAAAGCTAAAATAAGATAGAATTTTAAAAAATATTTAAATACATATTTAAATATTTAATATTTGGGATCTTCAAAGAAAAGAAAATTAGACTTAACACCAAAAGCATAAGAGACCAGTGAATACCAGCTTATGGAGTTTGAGCTTTATCCTGTGAGAGTCAAAGAACTACTAAAGAAATTTTTTAAAGAAAAGGCACAATTATATGTTCACTTTAGGAAAATTGCACTAAAATTGTTGAATATGGATTGGAAATTGGCAAGGCCGGAGGCAGGAGACCAGCTAGCAAGCTAGTACATTAATTCTGACAAGAAAAGTAAGGGGCACAGGATAGCTTAAGCAGTGAATGGAGAAGGGAGTTGTCTGACAATGGAGGTGGGGGTCATTAGAATCTAAAATTGATATAATTTCATGAGCAATTAGATGAAACAGCTGAAAAAGAGAGTGAGACTGGAAAGAAAGTCTCTGGCATAAACAACCAATGAGAAAGTGACATTATTCACTGAGATGCCAAATATGAAAGAAGAAGCAATTCTGAGAGAAATGCGGAGGGGTTCAGTGAGATATCTGAAGGAGCAGCAGCAATTAGAAATGCCAAGTAGAGTTTCCTTTTAGCACCAAAACCAGGCACTGCTTCCTGAACACATAATTCAAATCAAGAATGAGGAATACAAGGAGTCTGCCAGGTAAAGTGAGATGAAGAAAGGGTCACAGAAAGACAAATTAGGAGGAGGAGAAGGATGAGGACAGAGTGGAGGAGGTAGGGAAGGCATAAGTGACAAATGAAGCAATTAAACTTTTCACTAGCCTCTCTCTGAACTGTCAGGTCGTCAAGTTTTCAGAGTTATTTGTAAGTGCTCTGTTCTTCGGAGGCAGAATGAGTTATTAACCTTCTCTAATTGGAATCTGATTTTCTCTAAATTCTGTAGTTCAGGCTAACGGGGTTTTACAGAAGAAAGTAATAAGTTTAAGATGACTGTTTTAATGCTACCTATGTCACTTCTTTAATAATCCAAGTCCCATTCTCACTTCTTTTCCATCTCTAGCCTATCTAAACCCCATAGTCCCAGGGCAAAGTCTAGCTTTTCCACCCTGAAGTTGCCTATACAGGCTTTGTAAACAAAGGTGTGATGGACTAAATGCCCCTAAAAGTCACAGGCTGAAGCCCTGAGGAAAAACACCATTGTATTTGGAGGTAGAGATTTGGGAGTTAATTAGTGTTGGATAAACCCATAAAGGTGGGGCCCTCAGGATGGGATCCGTGCTCTCCTGAAAGGAGACACAAGAGCTTGTTTTCTCTCTCCTCACATGTGCATACTAAGAGGTCATGTGAGCGCACAGTGAGATGATAGTCACCAACAGGCCAAGAGAACAGGCCCCAGAATGAAATGATCTTCCTGGCACCTCAGCCTTAATTTCCCCAGCCTCCAGAACTATGAGAAATAAATTTCTGTTGTTTAAGCTACAGAGTCTATGGTATTATATCATGGAAACCCAAACAGACTAAGGCAATGGGCACCAGAGATGCCAAGACAGCCTCACAGAGGACATGTGTCAACATCTGACACGTGTCCATCATCAGCATCATGCCCAACGAAAATTTAATTGCCTTCATCAGATGTCTTATCCTGGTCTTACACCTGCATTGAACTATTCCTGAGCTAAGGTGTTAACAGGGAGCCCATGAGACATGTCAGAAGACAAAGATCTTGTCAGGAAATAAACACATCCTCATAATAGACCAGCTTTTCTTGTGGCCAAAGAGAATGATGGAACAAGGCTCAGAATACAAAATTCGAGATAGAAGAGAAAAAGGGAGTCAGATTCCCCAGTCCTTAGTCACATCTGTGTACTGTCAACTCCCTTATGGATTTCCCAGAAAGTCTACAGGGCACCCATAGCACTTCAGTACATATGTCACTACCAAATGGGTTGTGATTAAAATGTCCACCTTAAGGTAGAAAATCTCTCCAAAGCACACAAGTCCCATCTGCTAGATTCGCACGTGTCCCACTGACTTGCATGTCAGGGAGTGAAGTGGAAAATGCTACGTTGTCAGTGAACTATAAAATTACCAAAAGGGATAAAGGATATGAAGATATAGATCATGAGACCATGACACTTACCTATTTTATTTATTTTTAATACTCAACTTTATTCCATAAAGAACTCTCATCGTTATGACATACAGTCTTGAGAGACGGGCTACAGTTCGATTTTAGTTTTCTTTCAGGCAATGAGAGACACTTGTTAGGTGACAAGTCACCATGGTAGAGACCATGCTTTCTTCTCACATTGCATTTAAATTCAAACAGCTGTGTCAGTAGCAGTAGTCAAATAAGAAGGAATACTTTAAAGATATCTTGATACGACATGCCAGAGACGTAGGAGCATACAGCAATGAGTTGGCCATAGTTACATAAAAATGAGTTGTTTGAAGCTATTGAGTCTATCTGGCACAATTATATATGCCAATTAGAAATCTAAGCATCAATATCGGATATACCTACAGACCCTAAAAAAAATTTCTGATAATGGAAAAGGATAGTCACGTGAAAACAATGTGGAAAGAAGGTGTGAACACACACCTACACACACCCTCAGCAGCATCATCCTCAAACACAGAGGCTTGTGACAAATGCATTACAAACATGTGTCACAGCAAGAATCCTCTTAAGTCTGAAGTATGAAAGCTCGGAGCAAATACATTAGTCATAGAACAGTCAGTCAAAGCCGGCCATTCGATCTTAGTGACATGGTCTGCATTCATTAAACCTGAAGTGTACATGATGTAATTTAAAATGTTGATTTTCCTCATTTGTCCATTAATTTTATCCTGTCACAACAGGAGTCCACTTAGGTTATATTTCCATAATTCATCCAAAACAGAGATAAATTAATTATCTTTCACAACATTGGGAAAGCAGAATCTAATTCATCAATAAGTTACTATTTCCCTCAATTCATTAATTTCTGAATGCTATTCCCTTCTATAGACAGTGTTTCATCTTCAGCTATAACATTTTAAAAGCACCAGACTAACACTAAGCAGGATAATTTACTCTTGAATCAAACTTCGCTCAAAGTAACTCAACTAGAATAACATTGAAGAGACCAAAAGACTTTCTGTATTTGGTTGCTGTTCGTATCTCTATCCACACAAAGGCAGCTAGATGGCCAGATTTCCGCACAGCAGAGATGACAAAAATACCAAGACAGACACAAGGTGAGGAACAGAAAACAGAAGATGAGACAAGAAGTTAGACAGACACAGACTTATACAAATACTGACACATTTCCCCTCCGATGTTTATATTTTCTTCTCATTTGTAGTTTGGTGCAGTGAAGATGGGAAAGAACTTTAGAAAAATAATTGAATTTGAAGACCTTTCTTGGTCAAATCTAGTTAAAGGTAACCCACTTTTCAAACTTTTCTGTGTCTCTTATTATTTATGTAAAGTGGATAATAATAGCCATCTCATAGATTTCTTTTAAGAATAATTTTAAAGTGTCTAGAACATTGGGGCTTCCAATTTCAATTTCACGGACTTGTGTTGGGTCCCCTAAGGCACATGTGCTACTGTCTCTTTTCCTAAGTGTACTTTGGTGATGGGGAGTGGCCCTGGAGACGACTCTGCACTGCTCGTTATTCAAACGCCACATGCATCATCGCTTTCATACCCAGTCTATCTTCACTTCCAGATCTTGCCTGGTCATCTTCTCTCTGACTTCTCTGTAATAGTTTCAGGTTTTTTGTCAGCGTAATAATACAGTCATGTGCCACATAACCATGTCCCAGTCCATGGTGGACCTCATATATGACAATGGTCCTATAAGATTATTAAGGACCTGAAAAATTCCTATCATCTAATGACACTGCAGCCGCCCTAACACCATAGCACAATGCAGTACTCATGATTGCGGTGATGCTGGTATAAACAAACCTATTGTGCTGCCAGTAAAAGTACAGCACATACAGTTATGTACAATACATAGTACTTGATAATGATAATAAATGACTACATTACTGGTTTATGTATTTACTATCTTATGCTTTTTCTCATTTTTTTAGGGTATACTTTTTCTATTAATAAAAAAAAATGCTGTAACACAGTATGCTATGTCATGCTGGCAGCAGCTTCATACATCTTGTGTGGTTCTTGACTGCATCATTTTCTCTTGTGCTTGATTTAATCCCCTGTTGCTTTGTGCAGTAACATGCCCTACAGGTTTGTAGCCTAGGAGCAGTAGGTTACAAGATAAAGCCTACCATCCAGGCTTGTGGAAGTGCACTCTATCTATGTTCGTACAGCAATAAAATTACCTAAGAGCATTTCTCAGAACCTATCCCATCATTAAGTGGCATATGATGTATCTTGATGAGAAATAGAGCATTAGCTAAAAAAAAAAAAAAAAAAAAAAAAAAAATGGTGTGCCTTCATCGTGGGCAACAGCTGCCTCTGGAGTCAGAATTGTGAGCAGGGGATGGACTGGCTGCCTGAAGTGGGCTTCACGTGTCTAAGTCATCACCCTCTTCTTGCTAATGTCACACCTGCTTTCCACCTTCTTAAAATAAGATCCCATGCTTACAGAGAGACTGTCATTTTATTTGGCCATAAAATGGATTTCTATCTGCTGTGCTTTTCTTTTTACTGCGTATTACTTTGTCTAGAAGTAAAAGAAATGTTTTCAATAACAAGCTCTTGACATATATTTTGTATCTAATATAAATCACCCATTTCAAGTGTACAGTTTGATAAGTTTGGGCAAATGGACATGGTCATGTAATCTCCACCACAGTTATAACACAGTGTATTTCCTTCACCCCTAAAAGTTCTCTCCTGCAGTTAGCAATTTTCCTCCATGCCAATCCCAAATAATCACAGATCCACTTTCTATCGGTTTAGTATGGAAATCTCTAATCTTTTGTAGCTATAAACTATTGTATCTGGTTTTATTATCCTTAACATGCTTTTGAGATTCATCCATGTTGCTACATATAATATTGCAGAGTTTATTTTTATAAACTAAAATTTGTTTATTCATTTACTAGTTGACAGAAAGCCATTTCTAATAATTAGCTAGAATAAATAGTTATGAGTATGTGCATACCAGCATATGTGTACATATATGCTTTCATGTACATTGGAAAAGTGCATAAAAGTGGAATGGGAGACTATTAGGTAAATGCATGTGAAACTTTATTAAAAGCTTCCAGTCTGTTTTCAAACCTCACAATATCGTTTTGCACTCCCACCAGCTATGTTTAAGGATTCCACTTACCCTGCATCCTCATCATCACTTGATATAGTCAGTATTTTACATTTTAGCCATTCTAGTGGATATGTAGTGGAATCACACTGATTTGAATTTGCATTTTCCTGATGACTAATGATGGTGAGCCTTTCTTTAATGTGCTTATTTGCCATTTTTTTATCCATTCTTTAGCAGTGTTTTTCCAAGTTTTTTGCCCATTTTTATTCAGTGATTTGGTTTCTTATTGTTGAATTTAAAATGTCCTCTATATATCCAAGAACCAAGGCCTTTTTATAGACACATCATTTGTCAATCTGATTGCATTTTTTGACTTCACTTTTAAAATAGTTTGTATCAAAAAACAAGTGTTTATATTTTATAAAATATGATTTATAATTTTTTATGGTTTCTGTGTTTCTGCCCTATTTATGAAATCTTCGTCTATCCCAAGGAAGATCACAAAGATTTTATCCTCAATATTCTAGAAATTTTATAGTTTTAGACATTATATTTAGGTCTATGTTCCATTTTTAATTAATTTTTGTGCACAAAATGAGAGAAAGGGTTAAGCTGCCTATGTTTGCATATGTATATCTAATTAATTTTTTTCAAAACCATTTGTTGAAAAGAATTATCTGAAGACTAAAACAGTGGTCACCGGGAGACTTGAATGGTGGCCACCAGGAGCTAGGAGGATAGGAACATGAGAAGTTATTAATCAATAGACATAAAGCTTCAGTTGAGCAAGATGAATAAGCTTTAGAGATCTGTTGTTTAACATTGTACATATAATCAACAATAATGTATTGTACACTTAAAATTTAAGAGTATAGATTTTATATTAAGCACTCTTAGCACAAGAAAATCAAAGTAAAAAAGATTACCTGGACAACTTCATAAAAAAAAAAATACCATATAGACAAGAGTCTACTTTTGTACTCTTTCAACTCCATGGATCTATATATGTTTATGCCTAAGCCAATAACACACTCTCTTGATTACTAGAGCTTTACAATGAGACTAGAAATTAAGTCTCTTGGGTTCTCAAGTTTTTTTATTTTAAAAAAACATTTTAGCAATTGAAAATTCTGTGTTTTCATGTAAATTTTAGAAACAGCTCATGATTTCAGCAAAAGCCTACTAGAATTTTAATTGAGGTTACATTGAATCATTAGGTTAATTTGGGAAGACCTGACATCTTAACAATACTGAGTCTTCCAGTTCATGAAAATGGCATGTTGTTTCACTTATTTAGTTCTTTTTAAAATTTTCTTCCTCTTTCTTGTCCATTTCTTATGCCTATCATTGAATTCTCATGTTTACTGAAATTAGTATTTCTAAAACAATGATGTGTAGAGATAATGGACATCTTGACCATGTTTCTGATCTTAGTGCAAATGCTCCTAGTGTCTACTAGATCTTAAGTAAAATGCTGGCTTTAGGACTAAGATATACATTTTTATAACATTAAGAAAGTATCTACTAATTCAGAGTTCCTTAAGTGTTTTAATCAGAAAAGGATATTTCAATCTGTTGAAGGTTTTTTCATACATGAACATAACCATACAACTTTTTTCCTATTTATATGCCTGTTACATTAATAATATTTCTAATATTGCACAAATCATGCATTAATTGACTAAATCTTAGCTGCTCATGGTTTATTTTAATATGGTATAGAATTCTGTTCGCTAGTATTTTATCTAGTACTTTTGCATCAACATTCATGAATAATCCTGGTTTACAGTTTTCTTGTTTTCTACTTAAATTTTCTTTAGAAATTTCTGCTCAAATCACAAGGAAAAATATAAGCCAACCACCTGCCTTTCTTGCCCAGTATTATGTTATCCTTACAAACAATTTTACCTCTATTTATTGGCCCCCATGCCTCACGAGAGTTCTTATGTATGTGGGTTGTTACAAAAGCTATGATAAACAGAAGTGATCACAAATCATTTCCTAGGATCAGAAAGCTTGATTCAATGATAAGTTATCTTGATGAGCATCCCAATATGCCTTGGATGATTGTAAAGCCACAGCAAAGAGTTTGGTAAATAAAGTTCTAAACCAAAATAGGTTTACACCCATGGTTGAGAATCCAGGCCCTGTGTAGGGGTCCCACATCTGCCTGTGTAGACTTACTGGATAAGAACTCTTAGCTGAGGGGCAGCTGAGTCTGAAATATAGCCTCATTCCCCCTCAAACAAACCCTGAACCCATGAAGCTGAGTCAGGCTCCAGGGAGAGCCTTTTCCTAACCTGAGAAAAAGTGCCTTCAGGGCTAGCAGCGGCCATGGACCTCAGGGTCCAATCCTTAACTCAACTGTGAATTCATTAAAGTAAAATGAAAGCTTTTTTTTTTAATTGAGAAGAAATAAAGCACTTTAAATTCTTTAAGTAGAAAAGGAACTTTGTTAAAATATAGTTATATCTCATGAAAATCAATGGTCAGATCTCAGAAACATGGGATCCCATTCTGTCTTTCTTATGCTGCTTCTATGTGTCAGCCTCTCTCAGCACAGAACAGCTGGCTCCACATAACCAAATATGGCTGAGGAAAGTTCCCACGTCTATACCTCACGGCCGCAGTCCCAGGGGAACACTCACCTAAAGTCTCCCTTTGCTTCATATTCAACTTTCTGGGCAAGAGTCTTATTGGTCCAGCTTGAGTCAGATAGCCATCGTCCCCACATACGGACCAATTAAATGTAGCCAGGAGGATCTGTTCATATGAAAAAGATAGTTATTTAGAAGACATGTATACAAAGTTACAAGCTGAGAGGTGTGGAAAGAGAAAGCCTCCCGGAAAAAAAAAAAAAAAGCAATGGCTTTTTCCAAAAGAAGGCCAACTGACAGTAGAATACAACAAGCATCTATTAAAACTGCATAAAGGAAGGCCTCGCATCACTCACACTGAATTGAACGTGCCTCCTGAAAAAGCAAAGTTTAAAAAAGCTGCTATTCTTAACACTCAGACAAAAACTTCAACCAGATTTGCACAGCTCTCCATGTACATTTAATGTTACCTAATTTTGTGCACCCCTCAAGGCTAGCTGCACGTCTCTTGTCCTCTAAGGAGCCTTCCCCAAGTATTATAATGATCTATTTCTGACCTCCACTGACATCCTGGTTCATGTTGTATGATTTGATCAGATCCTACTCTTATTTGTTAGTTATTATATGCTTACAATTCATCTACCCTTCCGGAATTTTAAGCCTCTTAGATACTTTTAGAACAATATGGTTCACAGTGCTAATAATTAAAGATTCATTTAGTCTATTCCATGCAACTAGTACTACAATGCTGAGTGCAGTTTTAGTAATCTTATTTGGGTACAGACCTTGGGAATACATTCCTTACACAAAGCACAACAATAGCACCACAGCAAGGCGATCAGATGAGTGGCAGGGTTACTGATTCTTTCATGAGACATGCACTGAATGATATGCTAAGAAAAAAATTTCAAGCCACTAAATAATATGCGAAGGAAAGATTGCAAGTGTTTGCAAAATATATGACAGCATTTAGTGCCCCATAAAATGCTATACTGATAATGGGATAGGGGTGAGCACACGATTACTCGGTATTTGTTTTTTCTCTGCTTAAAGAAATCCTAAAGAAAAAGAAAGTGCAGAATGTTTACAAGAGGGAATATTCTTTCTGTAGGGCAGTGGAAGTTTGTAATGCAACTCAGATTTGCAAATCTGAGATCTGACAACTCAGATGTAGAAAGTAAAAAGCAGGGCTCACGAATTTGCATTAACTAAATGACCATCATTTTGACTTTGTGAAAAGCAAAATTATGAGGCATATTTAAAAGGCAAAATAACTAGAATCTGATTAACTAAATGTTAAGGAAAAATATTCCACAGAGAGTACCTTGTTTAGCGAACACAGGAAGATTTTATATTAGCATACTAATGTTAGGTTGTAAACAATGCTCCCAGGCTGGCTGAAAACAGGCTTTTAAAAATATAAGACAAATTTCCCATTTCATAGTTGTGTAATTTATTGTTTCTTGAATTGAATTCCCCATGTTCTTTTCTCACATTTGTGCAGTATTTTACAGTTTAGCAGCGCATTCTCATGTAAACTTTGTGACCTTTCACCCTTTTCAGTGGTTAAAAAAACGATGATGCTTGAAAAGGTATTCTGACTTGACAAAGGTAGGTGAGGTAACTAGTCTGACCTGCACAAATTCCAAGTCAGTGAAGTCTAAATAAACGTCTATATGAGCTCTAAGTCTATGAAGTCTTATTAAGTCTAAATAAATATGATTTAGCTTTGTTTCTGGGTTTTGTTGTTGTTGTTGTTGTTGTTGCTTGTTTTTCCTGAGAGACATGCATGCCCACACAGCAAAGATTGCACAGAAAAAGAAAAGAAAAGAAAAGAAAAGAAAAGAAAAGAAAAGAAAAGAAAAGAAAAGAAAAGAAAAGAGAAAGCTAATTCTCTAAACTCTTTACGACAATATTCATGAAAGATTTCGGAGGAAGAGGTCAGGGAGAAGGGGAAGCCCATCCCTGTGGATGTTAGCTGATTTCTACAGCAGTGTAAAATTTATTATTTCTTTTGCTGTTTTTGTTCTTCCAATTTGAAATTATCAGTGTGTACATTATATTATGTTTTTTTCACTTAAGTAATATAATGATAAATTTTGTCCAAGTGTATCTAGCAAGAGCAGATAAATGACAGCAAACTGATCTTTTGAAGTTCCATCCAGAATTTTCTCTCCTTTCTATCTCCTTCAACTGCTCCTGCAGAAGGACAATTTTTGAGGAAATGAGATTCACTGCATAAGCCAATGCATTTATCTGGTGGTTCTGGAGGTTCAATTAGCTCTTCTAATTGGTTGAAATGAGGTTACAATTATGTTTGTAGCCAATTAGAATTATTCTGATTGAATATCACGTCTTGTATATTATTTAAATTTAAGAAAACAGAGCGCTAAAATGTATTTCAAGTGATGGGACAGGACATGGGAAAAGAGAATAAAAATATCTAGGTCATAAAATGAACTAAATGACCTCTCATTTGTGTATAAGCAGGCTTATCTGCAAATTTAAAAAACACATATAGTGTGTAACATATTATGAAGACATCTATATTATGACTAGCAATATTACTATTTCATTATGAAAAATAATATTATTGATGTCAGACATCATGGTAGAAGTCGAAGGAACACAGAGCCGAGAATCAGTAGATCCACATCCCAATGTCCACTCCACTACTAGTGAGTCACGACCTCTCTGAACTTACTTCCCCTTGCCTGGAAAGTGGAAACAATAACTTATTTGGTTGCTGCCTCTGTGATTACAAAAAAAAAAAAAAATAATAAGATATAACTGCTGCTCTCAAACAGTTGAAAAAACAAAGCGTTAGGTCAGCGGGGGAAGGGCCAGCCGGATGCCCGCCTGGAGACTCCCCAACTTGATACCTGGAATCCAGACCTGAATAGGACCCACCCTAAAGCCCTGTCACCACCCTAATCCGGAGGCTCAATTAGCATTTGATTAAGGATTAACGTTCCCCACCCTATACCCCTACCCCCACATAACCCATAAAAGCCACGCCCTCCCACCCTAGGGCACAACTTCTCTGGCCCCTCTCCTTTCTGGACCAGAGAACCTCACCCGGGAGCCCTGTCCCAATAAATGCTTGCTTTTAAAACTTCTGTCGGTGTGTCACGCATTTACCTTACACAAAGTAACTCATATAAAAGACAAAGTGAACCATTTGCAAGGTATTGCTCCAAAAATACTATCTACTTAGTGATAGTCATAACAACCCAAAGAGGGAGGCATTATGATTATTTCTATTTTACATACAAGAAAACGGAGACTCAAAGCAATTCAGAAATGTCTCAAGACCTGTCTTGGTCAAGGAACAGAGTGTGGCAACATCAAGCCCAGCCAACTTGAGAGCAAGAGCACTTCACTGCCACATGAAAAAAATGACAAAACGACTGTGAATTCAAAGAAGGGTAAGGTAGGGTAATTCTAAACCAGAGATAGATAAGAACTAAAATGACAGCAGAAGGTGCACATCATGAGAATATGGTGAGCCAAGTCTTAAAGCATGAGTGGTAAAGGATGGGCAGAGGAGTGGTAAAGGATGGGCAGAGGGGTAGATGATAGTAGAGGGAGAAAATTCAGCATGAAGGAGGCAGCAGGCACAGGAGGCAGGAGGGAAGAACCCAGATGAACTGCAGCAAGAGGTAAGGCTGGACAGGCTGATTTTGAAGAAATTTGACTACAAAATTAAAAACCGTCCAAGCTCCCCCGGCAAACAGCTCTGTCCACCTGGTCCTCTACAGGCTAGTCTGCACAGCTGAGCTTTGTTGCTTCCGGAAAGCAGCATCTGAAGATCAAATGCTCAAATTGTGACTGCCTTGTTCTGAAGATGCTAATCAAGGTCCCAGCTGGCCTACAGGAAGGAAGCCTTTGAACTAATTAGACAAAAGTGCACTCACCAGATGAGCATGTGGCTTGGTGAGCACAGCGTGACTCTCTGCATGATTTTTGAAAGGAGAGGCCTGGGCAGTGGCAGCCCTGTGTGCAGATTCAACATAGGCTGATCTCAGTCCCAACCACTCTCTCATGCAGAAGCACACAAACTGCTCAGAACTGTACCTATCAGTCATGATCCCAATATACGACCACATTCTCTGGAATCATCCTTCAAATTGCAAAGGCTAATGTCACTTTAATTACAAAGATTGCGGATACTCAAAGGTATCAATAATTACTCTTATATACTGCTTTGAGGAAAGCTATAAATGTCTAAAAATAATCTCATGATATGTAATATGCCAAAATCCAGTGATTCTACCTATAATGATACTAAAGTTTTTTCCTTTTTTACTTCATAAAATTATACATGCACCCGTCTCCTCCACTATAGTTTATATTGGAATAAAATTAGAATTAATAAGATAATTTTGGGCACATCATGAGCAGATTATAAAGCAGAGATTCGAATGTCTACATTTTATGTTCTGAATTCCATGGGGAAATATTTATATTAGAAAAAAATTTTAAGTATAAAATTCTACATAGAATCTGAGAGCCAGCTACAGATCTTAAATGTATTTGTTACAATATGATTTAAATGAGTACAAAAGATTTGGGGGGAACGATGGATTTGTCCTAAAACCAAATTGTGATGATTGTCTCAAATTTGTAAGAATTTAAAAATATTCATTGAACTCTACACATACTCTCTTTATGGTATATGTTATACTTTAATAAAGCTGTTTTAAAAAATATATTAAAACTGGGTACCTTTGGTGGATGTATTATTTTAAATCCTATATTTTCAAGTTTTTCCTACTTTTTTTTACAATGGCATGTATGACTTCCATACTTAAAAATGATTTTGATGTAATTCAGTTTAACAGACACATTTATCTAGCACATGGTCTGTGCTCACATTGTGATAGAATCTAGAGTTGTATGAAATAAAGCATGTTGTCCCTTCCTTGAGGAGCTTCCAACTGAGTGAGAGTATAAAAAATATAAACTACTTACTTATGGCAGAATGAAATTACCATATAGTCAAGTTCTAAAGACAGGTGTTGGTAGGCTAATAAAAGAAAAAAATGACTGGCAAAGGGCAGGGGCAAAGAAAAGAGTGGTTGGCAGGAGAATGTTAATAAGCTGCATGGAGAGTGGCATGTGGTCACACCCTTATTTGGAAAAAATGAATGAATATCTGTTTGAAAGTAAGAGTTTGTTTGTTTGTTTTTAGGTTCTACATATATGTGAAACTACATGGTATTTCTCTTTCCCTGTTTGATTTATTTCACTAAGCATACACCCTCTAGGGCCAACCATGTCATAGCAAATGACAAGGTTTCATTCTTTAACAGAAGCAGACTCGCAAAAACAGAATGAAACTGATGGTTGCTAAAGGAGAGGAAGGTGGGGGGATGGGTGAAAAAGGTGAAAGAGAATATAATCAATAATTCTGTGAGCTGCTTGCTCAGAGACATGATTACTAGAATTAATGGGGTAATCACGTTATAAGGTATATAAATGTTGAATCACTGTATACCTGAAACTAATCTGATGTTGTATATCAGCTATACTAAAATACGAGGAAAAAAAGAGTAAAATTTAGAAGCAAAGCTAAGCATTCTCCATACATAACACATATATTTACATCTGTTTAAAAAATTCATTAACCTTGAGACAGAAAGATCTTATAAAGAGTTGGCAGAAAGAGGAAGAGTTAACAAAGCAAAGAGAATTTATCATCCTATGGGAATATGAAAAACATCTGTTTGTACTTTATAATTGAAAAAGTAAAACAAACAAATTTGTCTGTTTAAAAAAAAAAGTTGTTTCTCTAATCAGAGTGAACGGGGAAGAAATCATTACCTCCCCACACTGTCAGGGGGTACAGAGTAAAGGGCCTTCTTTCGGAGAGCAGTTACCTCTCCCGAGATAACCTATTGGAGCTAAACCAAGCACGTCCACATTATTCTGTGCAAATTTACCAATCAGACATATTATTCCACCTCTCCTGGGCTGGAGCCAGCAAAACGGTAGAGAAAAGCCAGGAGCTACATCTAATAAAATCTTTCCAAGGAAAGAATCATCAACAATTACCACAGATAAACTCTACTACTGTGAGCAATTAAAGATCAAATACCTCAAAAAAAATTTCTAAGCCTATTTTAATGTATTTTAAAACGACAGAAATAGAGTTAATAAAGTATTTTAAAAGGTGTGATTAGAAATAAATGTCACCACCACCCCAACTTCCCCCACTCCCTGTTACTCGGTGGAGAAGCTGCCCCACATAGGATATCCCTTAATCAGTCAGAAAAAGCATGTTGAACTCTCCCCCAACAGAAGACAACTGATTCTGGGATCCCTAAACCCAAACTTGCCAGGGGAGGCCTATGTGGGTAGAGAGATTGGGTCAGGATCCCAGCAGGGTAGGCAAATGGTGTACAAGCCACACAGGACAGGCAGTTGCAGGCTTTTAAGGACAAATACTGTCCTTAGTACTACAAAAATTTTAATGTTGCAAATACATACAAGCATGACAAATGGGGAAGCACCACATGACCATTAAAATTATAATACGTGTGTGAAAACCCATCAGGTCAGTCTCTGCAAATAAAGGGCCATATAAATGCTAATATTCCCACCTTTCACTAGTAATAATAATGCATCATCTGACTGAAACAGTTCCTTAAGTACCTTATGTTCTCTACTGGAATCAAGTCATTAATCCCATTTGTATAGCTAATGGGAAAACCCTAAATCCAAATTAAGGTCTTGAAGAAAAGTACTAAAATTAATGACAAAGGGGAATCATTTTTCACTACAGTTATAATGTTGTTTTGCCAAATAGCATTTTTTCAGCCCTGAACTTTACTTTGAATAGTGAATAATCTACACAGGAAAGAAATAGTCAATATACCTGAATCCACAGTTCTCTATTTGGTTGACCCAGACATTACTAGGACCACTCAGTAATCCTGATCCCTTAATATGTCTCCTTCCCTAAACTGTCCACATTGCAATCAGCCCATGAGAGCAAAGTCAGCTTTTACACTGTGCCTGTGGACAGGACAGTGACTCCCATGCCACACCATGCTCTCTCCAACCCTGCAAGGTGATGCAGTTTTAGTCTGTGACCCTCTTCCACATTAGAAAGAGCAGCATGTGATAGCTACATGTTTAGTGAACTCCAAGGTCAGACAGATCTGAGTGACATCCCAGCTCCACTAGCAGTTGAGGTTTCTGCGTCAGCTAACATCTCATAGGCTGGCTTTCCTTGTCTTCAAAATGGATGGGAAAGTAAGAAGTACTCTGGGGATTATTTGGACTATTGTTTATTAATATTAGTAATGAGTGACTGTAAAGAAAGGAGGAAGGCAAAGAGGGAGAGAGGGATGGAAGGAAACAGGCAGGTGGGCAGGCAAAGAGAAAAGACTCTCAGAAGAGTCACAGGTTTACTCAAGAGACCAGTGGGAGAACGGGCTAAGAGAACTGTTCCCAGAGCCCAGGGTCTCTCATCCCAGAGTCTGTCCTTGTTCTCTGTCACTGAAAGGTTCAGGAGCAGGGCAGCTGTGAACGTGAATGGAACCATGACCTCCTTCTAGGAGCCAGACCAGGAGGCAGTGACAGCTTTTGCTTTTTGGCTGGGGTGCGGGGTATGTGGTGTGAGCATACTTAAAGAACACAAATGGAGCTGCAGCGTCTGTCTTGTTGCTGTGCTGCCAACAGAAAACAACTCTGTGGAGTCACTGCATCCATCCTGCAATTACAGCCCTAAATAGAGGGGGAGGTTCCAGCAAATGATCCTGATGCGCCTGAGCGTCTGTCATTAGCCACTCTGCTTACACACCACCCCTGGGAGAAGCACTCTGGGATTCCTTCTCAGCATCAATAGGCAGCTATGTCCATAGGCGGCTTCTTTATTCCCAAACGGACTCTCAGGCCCAGGCTCCCCGTGTCCATCAACATAAAACAGGAGGCCTGAGACACTGCTTTGGGGCCACAAGCTTTGGTATAAGTAGAGTGACCATCCAATATGCTGTCCAAAATGCTGGTGAAAAGAAAGCTCTAGTAATAATTCCACTGAGACAAAAGGCATAAACTGGGACTGCCCTAAGCAAACAAGGACAGAAGGCTGTTCTACGTGTAGAACATGCTGCTGAAGCAGGGAGCAATTCTAGAGAAGCTGCACAATTTGAGAACCATCTAGAGAAAACAGAAAATGGCCTCTGCACTGATTAGCCTTCTCCCTTTGAAAATTATTCTGTTTTTGCTTCTTTAAATAAAAGAAGAAAATAATAACATTTAAAAATACATTAAAACTACTAGCATAAAAGTAAGCAACACAGAAAACTACAAAAAAGAACAAAAAAATACTGAAAATATTATCTCCATAGAGGGGCAGGACTGGGAGGGGAAGGGAAGAATAGCATTACTTAGTGAAAATCATTATTTCCATATTTACATACTTGGGGAACATATAAATGGAAGGATGGATAGAAAGACAAAATAATACTACACTAAAAGAATCATACTACAGTAGATATTTTTGATAAAAGATGAATTTAATTTGACATAGTACTCAAAAAAGGAAACTAAGGCAAATGTTGAGCCTCACATAAATGCTTCTCTGCTACAAAAAAAAATGTATTCCTATCTCCGAACCCCCAAGTCTCTGTAACACTGCACACCTTGTCCCCCTTCTGACAGGGATCCAGCCCCCTGTAGGAATAACTTGGATTAAAGAAAAGTCAGTTTCCAGCTAAAGAGGGCGGGCAGCCCTAACAGAAAGTCTGAGGAATACCAAGACAGTCCCTCCAACCCAAAGAATCCCCTTACGATCCTACAATGGGGTCTTCCTTGGTGAAAGGTGCCTGTTTGGAGTAAACATGTTGCCTGTGAATACGGTTAATCTGTTGCAGTGAAGAGAGCACCTGACTAGAAGTCAGGAGACCAAGTCCCTTTATCTATATCCAGGCCTGGAGCTTTTTGAGCCTTAGGGTCTGACCTCTGCAAATAGTTGACGAAGAATAAATAAAAGACTGAGTGGTGATGAGGGGCAGCTTTGAAACAGGTGACTGGAAGGTCTGGGTGGGACACCGCCTCGGGAGTGGAGAGCAAGTGGATGACCATAGTGAGACAGGTCACATTCCATGACCTTGACCACATTCCCTATAACTCAACCTTCCAAAGAAGACTCAGCTTCTACATCTTTAAAATCAGGATAATAATAGGACCTAACTCATAGGGTCATTGTTTGAATTATAAGACTAACAAAATAAACTAAAACAAGTAATTTTCCATGATGAAGCCAAACCAAGTTCAGGGATGGGCCACATCTTGGGATGGACTGACCTGAATGACGGTTGGCAGTGGGGAGCCGGACAGCCTTGGAATAACACCATGGATACTTAAAATGGAAATGGGGTGGGGTGAGGGGAAGCAACTTCCCACAAGCCAAGTCTTTACCTAAGCCAGGCTTGCAAGCATGGCTCAAGTCTAATATTTACAATGCATTTAACTCTCTGCAAACCACTACATGTGCTAGGAAAGATGCATCCGTGTGGCTTGGAAGGTATGAACCTGTGCTTTGTACACAAACCTCCATATATATACATTCGAGTTCTGCCTTAGATGAGCTGTGTGACCACAGCCAAGTTACTTAACCTCTCTGAACCTGATCTGCCAAATAGCAATAATCAATTTCACAGAGCTGTGGAGATGAGTGGATGAGACTGTGTGTGAAGCATGTCTCCCCAGGGCTTATAACCCAGAGGTATGTACTCAAAAAGCAGTCACTCCAGCTATTACCAGCCAAGGGTGCTGGTGACTCATTAAGAGTCTGTGGCATAGAGCAACCAACCCCTTTCTGCTACTGAAGCTCTGTACTATCTCAGACCAAAAGGACTCAGTGTGGGGTCTTCTCCTAAGAAATATGCGTCTCTCCAATGGTCATGAAGAAAGGAATCTGCAGGTGCTCACAGTTTGCCACCTCCCTCTTAGCTAATATAATCTGCAGAAACTTGCAGGAAGCTCAGGTAATTCCCAGATCTAAAATCTCAGAGTCAAGAGCTGTAGTCCTGGGGCCTGATTTGCATTCGTGAATATGCAGCAGCACGAGACTCTTGCTTAGGATTTCTGCCCTTCCATGGGTGTCCTGGCTGCGTTTGTGGCTATACACTGCCCTTCCTAAACAGAGTTCACAGTCAGGAAATGAAGTCTCAGGGCTGCAGGGGTGGGAGGAACCGCATGCAATCTCTAGCGTCTGCCATTTCTCATCTGCAACTGCATCCCATACTAGCCTTTCTTGTCTTTGAATTTCTTTCAATTCTGTTTTAAAACACAGAATGTTCCCCAGCCTTATAGTTGAGTGATAGGAAGCAAATGCTTTAACTGTAAAGTGCTTCTACTAGTAACCTTCTCAGACTCAGAGTCACAAAAAAGGAAATATCCACAGAATAACTGCAATCTATGCTGATCCTAAAATCAAAACCAAATAGCTTATATTTCAGAGATTCAAAAGAGATAGAGTTTAATCTCAAACATTAGCAGCCAATTCTATTTTCATTGTAAGGACATTTGTGCCAATAAGAGGCTTTCTGAAATGTAATTAAGAGAATACCCATCCCTCTTCACAATTTTGGCAGAGAAGCCCTCCCTTGAGAAAAGGTTGAGCAGCCCCAGCCTGCCTACAGGATTTGGCATCCACACCATCGCCTCCCTCGCCAACCGAGAAGTTCCCATTGGGGCAGCACCACAACCCTATCAGATTTTGTCGATGGGGCCCCAGAAGTTCCCTCTAGAGTAAGGGGCACCTCCTTGAAGGAGGAAGCCAGGCTTTGAGGCCCAGGCTGGGCTTGGCCGTGGGTAAGTGCCATCCCCAGTAGATGGTGCAGAATCTTCTCCTGGGCTTCTGAGAGTTGAGGCTGGGACCACAAGGGGCAGCAGAAGAGATAGCACCAAAGGCCATGGCTAGACATGATGACACTGTTTCTTTGAGCACCCGGAAAGGTATTCCAGAAAACCACTTACTGACATTAGAGATGTCCTTAAAATTAAGACAGAATTGCTTACTGATGTCAAAGATTCAGCACTGGGATGCTACTTTACAGCTGTTGCCGTCTCCAAAGACACATTACATCATAGTGATTGTAGAGAAGGGTCTTTGTTGTCAGACTAGACCCGTTCATTGAGAGAGCCGAGAACTGGAACTCAGGCCTTTATATTGTCTTCGTGGCAGGTTTGAGAGTCTGCAGACCCACAGATCACAGATTCTGTACCAGGTGGTCAGCTCTCACTCCCATCCCTGTTCTACAGACACTCAGTAAGTAACTAGATGCTTTGGCCTAGCCAAGTGTTGGGCTCTAGCGCTCCGAAATGGAACAGAGAGCATGAAGAAACTACCGGTCCCTGAGCACCCATCCTGAGCAACATGTCTAGATGCTGCTTCACAGCAGATATCCTCAGTATGAATAACTGTCCCGTGAGTTATGATCATACTCACTTCACAGATGAAGAAAGAAAAACTCAGAGCAGTTAATTCACGTGTCTAAGCCAGATCTTCTGACTCCCTGCAGGGTTCTTTCTACTCCACAGGATACTTCACAAAATGTACATCCTGGCCCCAGTCCTCTCTCTTACTGACCATAAGTATGATCTTGAACCCAGAAGAAGGGTGGAAATCCGGGCCAGACTGCACAGGGGATGGAGCAATTCATTACACTCACGAAGAAAAATCTAGTTGCTTTAGAAGGACCTCACAAAAGCCTGTTCCAAACCTGAGCTGCTTCAGATTTGGCTGGAATTGCCGGAGAACAGTTGGCAGTCACTTGCAGAGGAATGTCTCTGGAGACCAGCTGACTCTGAGGTCCTTTTCAAAGATGCCAAAGAGGAAAAAGGCCCTCCTTCAACCAGCCTATTTTAGATGCCCTAGAAGCAGGAGAAAGTTCTAGGAAACTTCCGAGGGTCTCTAACACCACTGACAAATATGACCTGCTTTAAATCAAATGGAGTCTCAAATCAGGCACTGGAATTACCCCTGGAATCAGAACTGAGATTGATTGATCTGACCCAAAATCACTTAGACAAGGCACCAAATTTCACTCTGCCTCAGTGTCCTCAAGCGAAAACAGGCTCTTCTAGTTCAGATCTCATGAGGACCCAGTAATAAAAATAGGACATAAGCAAGCTTTGTAAAAACAAAGATTCAACACACAAGGTGCATAAAACTATAAAAAGGAAAAAATGTACAAGGTATAAGACTAAAATTAGAAAGTAAAATATGATTAAAAAAACTAAAAGAGCAGAATGATTAAAGTTTCATTCAGCTTGATAATTTATGTAACAATGATGTTCTCTGTAATTTTTAAATGCACACTTATGAAAAGGTCAGAGGCCATCTTTTATGGTGAGTTGATCTATAAATATCAGTGTTTCTCAGGACGATGGCATCAAAATACCTAAGTCAGAATCCCTTGGGACAGTTATTTTTAAAAAGTGGCCTGGCCTGGGCCTCACCCCAAACTTGCTGAGTCAAAAACTAATTAGAAGCTCAGGAATCTGCACTTTAATAAATTCCTCTAAAGGCATTCATGCCAGTGGTCTATAGACCGCACTCTGAGAAACCCTGCAGAGGGAACTTCTAATCACATCATTATGCCAGGAGGAAGCACGGCCACCCGAATGAAAAAAAATGCTTAGAGAAAAAGTGATGTGTGAGGCGGTGCTGGTGTCTAGCTAACTGAAGCCACCAGGAAAGCTGGCCTTCTCAGGGTGGAGGATGCAGCTGCTCGTAGTGGGAGACAAGATTATGACACTCAATTTCTAGAAACTTAGAAGTCTGAGAGGTAGATAATGAACCCAGAGTTTATAGAGTTCATATCTTCAGCTCTCATTAAGCCCCACACTGTTTTCCCTCAGGATGAAAGGGCCCACCTCATCTACCCCCATACCGACCTCTAATGAGAGTAAAACAGTAAAATGTACTCTTCCACCTCCTGCTGCAGTCAGGATTCCTAATATGAAAAGTAGCCTGAATGCCATTGATATTAAAGTTGAAAATGAATTTCTAACATACTTTTTCTGGACTTAACTTAATCAGGTGTCCCTAGGAGAGTTTTTCTCATGATTTAGGTAGGAGGAGTCAGGCTTAATAAATTAGAGAGCCCCACATTTGGCAAGGCCAAAGCATCCAGTTCCTGAGAGAACCCGGCATCCAGTGTCTGTAGAACCTGGTGGGGCCCTAGGAGTGAGAGCCGACCACCTGGTACATGCAGAATCTGTGGTCCAAGGGTCTCGAGACTCAACCTACCATGGAGACAATGTAAAGGCCTGAATCGCAACTTTCAGCTTTCTCAATTATCAGAACATGGACACATAGCTAACTCCTCTGGCTCTCATTTTCCTCCTCTATCAAATAATGGCAGTAATAGTGTGCACCCCCTAGCATTTCTATGAACAAGTGAAATAATCAACATAAACCTGCCTAATGGATAGCTGGCACAGAGTGAGGCCTCAATTAACGCATGTTTAATGTAAGAAAAAGCAACATCGTCATGCATTTGGTCATATATACAGAACTTGTCAAGTAAGTGACTATAATTTATTAAGGAAATACTTACAGTTTATACAAAAAACACTCATTCATATTTGAAACATATCTGGAAATACACAAAAGAGCTGTCACTTGCACATAGTCACTGATCTCTTCCAAAGCTGGCAGTTCTGGTAAGAACCCAACAGTATTTAATATTGTATCCCAACTGGCCCTTCAGTGTTCTGGTTATAAGCCCATGACATCTTCCCCCTCAGCTCCTTTCTCCTGTGCCCCCACAGGGACAGGGGACCTTGTATTTATTTAGGTTTGGTTGAGCTCTCAGGCCCAGAATGAGAGACCTACCTCTGTACTCTTGAGGTTACAAAGAATCTCCCACACAGTCCCAGTTTCCAAACTCCAATAATAGACTCAGTGACAGTCCCAAATTCCTCTTCAAGAGTCCCTTCATGAAAGAGCATGGTACCTCTACATGTCACCTAGCAGAAGCCACTCTGTTGAACCTAGAATTTTCTTAAGTAAATTATAAGTGTATCTCTGGGGTTATGGAGAAAGAGGGGGATTGAAATCATATTTCAATGTCCCAAAATGCTGTTCAAAGACCATCCCATCGGAATCACAGGGAGGATTTTGAGACTCGGTGATTTAATTTTAAAAGAGACTGATGATAAGAATCTCAGAAAAGGAAAAGAGAATAGAAACTGTGATCCATAAATCCTTCCCCCACCACCCAAAGATTTACACATTATCTTTAAAGACGATACCTCTGTTAATGTCGATTAAATGTGTACTACATAAACCAGGGCCAAAAACTTTGCCTGACTTACAAGTAAGCACTCTGGGGAGTGGTTTCCCTTTAGGACCCTCTTCTCCTTCATACCTTTCTTTTTCCAAGATAGATTCACGGGGTTGCATTTGCTTTCCTGACAGATTTCCTTCTCCCTAAATATAAATCAATGCCTTCTTTCACTGCCACATTGATTTGGATGATATAGAATCCATGGAAAAAGGAGAGAAAAATCTCCAGATCCTAAACTTTATTTTACTCTTTTTTTTTTTTAATTTGAAATCTGCAGATATTGTAACTCTCAATAGCTTGTCCATTTATTTAAGGCCATTAAAAGAAAAATGGTCAAACATTAAACCCCCAGGCATAAACATGACAATAGAAGAAAATGGATGACTGCTGGCATTCATTTGTAATATTATAGTAGTCTGGCATGCTGTAACTTTTTCAGCCTTAAGTATGAGACACATTAATAGAGTTCTCTTTATAAACCTCTCTCTCTTTCTGTTTCAAAACTGATTTTTATCCTTGGCTCTCTTACTGTTGCATACATCTCTAAATTTCAAAGCCAGGGTCCACTTGGAAGATGTTTGGTTTGCTGTATGGGCACTCACTGTTAACAGCAAGCAGAGGTTCTCAAAGACCGAAACACCACTGCTTGGTCCCTGCAGAAAGTTTTCACTCTAGAAATGCAAGAGGCAATCATTAACTCCAACTCTCTAAGATTCAATAACTCTATAAAAATACCTTAGATAGACAGCGTAAGAACTAAGATGTTTCTAGTCACATGAAAACAAATCACACCCCTGCCATTCTGGATTAGTGAAATTTGGGGCACTTGCTTGACTTCTCTAAGCCTCAGTTCATTCATTTGTAGGATGTAAGTGACAACAGCACCCACCTTATAGAGCTGTGGTAAATATTAAATAACTTAAAGCTTGTACAAGGCTTACAGGGGGCTGGCACATACCACATTTTCTACAAAAATATAAACATTTACTATCAATATAAGGTGTGCTGTCGGGAGCCAAAACACCCCTGCGGCTGGAGCTGGAGTCACCGGGGGACAGTCTCGGCTGCAGAGCAGCGAGATATGTGGGCTGGCTTTCCTATCTCTTCTTACATGTTTTGTAACCTTGCTATTAATATGTAATAGTGAAGGAATGGAATTTTTACAACGATGAAATAGGGGACTGGGAAAGAGAAACATAAGTAGAAATCTATGTTGGGAGCCAAAAGACCCTCATCCTGACCGCCCAGCCCCCCGCATAGAACCTGGCCGTTAACAAACCTGTATGCTATCTAAAGAATGCAGGAGCAGACAATGTCCCAGGGAATAGTTAACCACAGAATAATACCCGCTGGATAAGGAAGGACCAGAGATATGATCAGTTAAACCCATAAGTCAACCATTGTGATTAATATGTCTGACAGCTTACCCTGGGTGATAATTTGTTTTTTACACTATATAATGGCTTTGTAAAATAAAGATTGTAGCATTCCTCTCCAACTCGTCTGAATGCTCATCACTTTTTCGCCGCACCTGTACCTCCCTCCGGGACTCTGGTCAGCCGGAGCTGGACTCCGGCAGTGTGCTTTATAGGATCTATAAAATTGTCTGTACATAAAACCTCTTCTGATTTTATTTGAAGGTTATATTTATTAGTGACAGTATTGAGTAAACATTATATTTTTAAATTAGTACCATAATGCTGCCTAATTTTGAAAATCATTAGAAAGAGCTTTCAGGTATGAGTTAAGCCAGCCTTTTCTCTCCTCACATGACAATTCGTAAATTATTCCAATAATGTGTCTCTCATAAGTATGTCCATGTGACCTGGGATAAGTTATATCTTAAAAAGCAGTATAAAATACAGCTTCCAAGACTTCCATCCCCAGCATCAGGATGTTCCATGGTTACTAGTTTCTGTGCTTCTGTGACTTGATTCTGACATCAAGTTCTCTCCATCTGCCAATCAACATTCCACAGGAAAATGCATCCTCTTACACATAAAAATGTACCCAGCATCACTTATCCTCTTTTTCTCTTTGTTTTTTCCCTAAAGGCATTCTTTACTACTTTTTTGTCCACTCTGACAAGAAGGCCTGTGGTTTGCATGACAACAAAAAGAGGTTGGAGATTTAGTATATGTGCATCTCAAAGAGTTCAAAATATAAAACTACTCACATATTCATTGCCCCTTCTCCTAAACCCATAAATTTTTAGCTCCAGTGTGATTTTGTGATTTTCTACGTCGGTTCTCTTTTAAATCATTTGCTTTCCCTCTAGGGTTTTCTTATTTCAAAAGATACAGCCCTCAATTTTTATTTTACATCTAGCTATCTCTCAGATCATGAGCTAGTAGATAACATGGCAAAAATTTAAATGTGGCTTCCTCTTTCACTGAATGAAGAAGAGATTGTAGCTCTAGCTACATTACTCTACCAGTAGCCCAAATGCTATCTGTCACTCAAAGGATTCTGTTACTGCCTGTCCCATTTCCCCTGGGAATGCTATTTTGGCTATAGTAAATAAAAGGAAATAAATATAACTGTCTAAGATGATCGTTAGAAGTCAATGCATCCACAGGCAATGTCATCAGTGTCGTTTGCAGCCTTCATGGGTAAAGGAGGCATATTTATAAATCAGAGCCTGTTGGAAGAAGGCAGATGAGTGCTTGGTAGAATGATAATGTCACACAATCTTCCATCCTCTCTTCCCGGCAGCAATCGCTTAAGTAAGCTATTTCAGGAAGACACTGCTGAGCGTGGTCACCTCAAACAACTATTCCTCCCAACCCTACTCGATCAGACAGTGGAAACTCATTGCTTTGGCATGGCATTGCCTTGTTATATGCAGACTAAATCAAATAAAAAGAGCCAAAGATGATTCTTTTAATTCTGCAACACTATTAGAGTCCAGTTTTTCCCAGGTGCTAGAGGGAGGGTTCCAGTAACACTTTCATTAAAGAGGCTCTCCACCCCAAACACCTAGATATTATGTGCACACACCTGGGTTTCAAAGGTCCATGGTGACAAGAAACTCTCACAGCAATAAGTGCTATGGCCTCCACACTCCCCATACAATATCCAGAGTAAAGTTCTGCACATAGATGGTATCACTCAGCTTCCCTGACTTGGAATGAGGTCAAAACTTTATGCTTTGTCCTGTACAATCTTTATCTTCTGTCTGCTAGCTCACTGAAAAACAAAGGTAAGTGAACTTGATATCTGCCTGCATGTCCATGGGGTATGACAGATTTGTCCTGGAAAATAATAGGCAAAGCCTTCGAGTATTAAATCCCTCAATTAACCTCTCCTCTCTTGTTGCCCATTTGTGCTCCTTATCCATATCTAGAACAAATCTAATTTTTTCTTTTCCTAACTTGAATTGTCTCTGACATCTGAAAAATGAGCAACAGTTCTTGGATTGAATAAAACTTAGGTCTCATCTGAAAGAAACATAATTTTTTTTTCCGGAAGATGCTTATCTTTCACTCTAATAATCTTAGGATTTAATTCTTTTGTATCTTTTATCCTAGAATGTAATTTTTTTTTAACCAGCCTGGTACAGAGAGATACATGACCTGGAAGCAAAGCAAGCTCACTATGGATCTAAGCAATTATTGTGCTGTGAATGGGGCAGTACTGGACCTGAGCCCCTTGGTGTTGATTAAGCTTTGCTCCTCACAACCTGGGTCATTTGTATCTAGTCCCACAAGGTCTCTGGTACTTAGTTTCTTCTTTTATAAGTGCCTTGGTCTGCCAATGAGCACCACAGATATTTTCATTGGTCTGGTGAAAGGTGAGTTAGAAAGAGAACTCCTGGAAGAGAGCTCACCAATGGCACAACACAGACCATTCACAAAGCTCTGAAGGTCCAGCTATCAGGGCTGATTCCCAGAGAGAGACTTTGAGCACCGGGCAAGAGTGGATCCTTTCAAGACAGACACAGCAGTGACTGCTAAGGCAGCAGGAGTCTGTGAACATGACATGGCATCTGCCAGGACTTGTTCATGAGTACATATGAGACTCCCTTTAGGGACACCAAAAACATAATCCTTAGGGGATTTTTAACAAAATTACATCTATGGCAGAAGCCAGGATAAGAGACAGTGATGTGTGTAATTGAGACCCAACTCAATCTGTAAGCTGGTAGAGGTTTGTGGGGAGCTTGGGTTGCATGTAAGGGAAAGCCATTGGACTAGTGTGCCATGATTCTAACTTAGCCTGAGCTACAGAATCTCTTGAGCCATATTTGTAAGACTGCAAATAGCCAATGCCCAACTCCAAAGATTCTGATTCAGCAGGTCCAGAATGGATCTGGGCATCTGTATTTTTTATCAAGTTTCAAAAGTGATTCTAACAGAACCAAGATTTGGATCCATTGGACTAAATGGTCTCAAAAGTCCAACTCTCTGACATAGATTGGAGGATTTTTTATTTTTGTTTGCATATTTGCTTGTCTATTTTAAATCATTTTCTGTGATCTTTCAGGGCCTAACGATTGCTCACTTCCAGCTTTCAACTTTACACCCATTTTTGGAAAGTACATTGAAAGAGTGAAAACCTACTATGAACATCACTGACCTATAATATCCTTAAATGTGGAAAACCTCTTGAAGAAAAGTGCAGACAGGTCCTTTCCTTCCCTCCTGCTTACTGTGATTTCCTCCCCTTCTTCTCTCCCTTCCCATCAGTCTGAAGCTGCCCTGGATTTAGCCAGCAGTGTAAATTCCACATCTTGCATCTATCCAGAAAAGGGTCTGTTTTGTTGAGATTGATGGCAGGACAAAGTAAGAGGGCAACCCTTAGGCAAACCCTTAGGGGAACCCTTGTCCTTCCCCTCTTTCACAGCCCAAAGCAGTTTCTGGTCATCAGTTCATAGCTCTCATCTGGAAATGCTCAAAGGAACCTCAATTCTAATTTTCCTCTGAAACAGAAATGTTCAGTCCTGTCAAAATTAAGAATATAATTTTATTTATAATAGTATTAAAAAGACTAAAATTCTTAGGTATAAATGTAACAAAATAAGTGCAGAACTTATATACTGAACACTGTTGACAGTAATTAAAGAAGGCCTAAATAAATGGAAACACATTTCATTTACATGTATTTGGAGGCTATATTGTCAAAATGGCAATACTTCCCAAACTGATCTACAGATTTAACATTTTCACAGAAATTAACAAGCTGATCGTAGGATTCATATAGAAATACAAAGAATCCAGAATAGTCAAAACAATCATGAAAAAGAACAAAATTGAATGACTCACACTTCTCAATTTTAATACCTACTACAAAACCATAGTAATCAGGGCAGTGCTATTCTGCCATAAAGTAGATTTTTAGATCAATGAAATAGAATTTATAGTCTAGAAATAAACTCATGCATTTATGGTCAACTAACTTTTTATAAGATTAACAAGACAATTTAGTGTGGAATGACAGTCTTTTTAGCAAATGATGCTGGTACAGTTGAATAGCCCCATTAAAAAGAATAAAGTTGGACTTCTACCTCACAACATACTCAAAAATTAGTATATAACATTTCAGAGACTTAAATGTAAGATCTAAAACAAAAAATACTTAAAAGAAAACATAGAAGTAAGTCTTCATAACCTTGGTTGGGCCATGATTCTTAGCTATGACACCAAAAGCAGAAGCAACAGAAGTAATAATAGATATACTAGATTGTAACAAAGGTGAAATATTTTATGTTGCAAACAATACCATCAAGAAAGTAAAACTACAACCCAAGGAATAGAAGAAAATGTTTTCAAATCTTATATCTGACAAGAGACTTGTTTCCAGAACATACAAAGAATTTTCACAACTCAATAAAAAGCCAAAGAACCTAATTAAAGAAATAAGCAAGAAATTTGAAGTTATTTCTCCAAAGAAGATATACAAATGGCCAATAAGCCCATGAAAAAAAATTGAACATCATTAATTATGAGGGAAATACAAATCAAAATCACAGTTTGATGCCAGTTCATAACTTCTAAGATACATCATTAAAAAAAGAGAGAGAGAAACAACAGCAAGTGCTGGTGAGAATAAGGAGAGATGAGCACATTTCTTTCTGTGTTACTCATGGGAATGCAAAATGGCACAGCTCTTTTGAGAACAGTTCAACAGTCCCTCAAAAATGCTAAGCAGTGTGTTTTATGGCCTAGCAATTCCATTTTCCAAAAGAAATGAAAACACATCCACACAAAATTCTGTACATAAATGTTCAGAGCAGCATTATTCATAGTTTGCAAAATGTAGAAAAACACAAATATCCATCAATTGATGCCTAGATAAACAAAATATAGCAAATCCATATAAGAGGCTACTTGGCAAACAAAAGGAATGAAGTACTGATATATGCAATAACACTGATGAACCTTGAAAACATTATGCTAAGTGAAAGAAGTAAGCCAATTACAAAAGGCACATTCTGTGATTTTATTTATATAAAATAGGAATAGGCATACTTTAGAGACAAAAATTGTATTATTCAGGCCTTGGAAGTCTGTTACAGAGAATGGGGATTGATTGCTAATGGGTACAGGGATTTTTTTAGAGGGGACAAAAATATTCTAAACTAAATTGCGATGATGGTTACACAATCCTGTGAAAGTACCAAAAAGCACTGACTTGTATGATTTAAGTAGATGAACTGTTTAACATGTGAATTATACTCCATTTGATTTGGGGTATATACTTTGAAATGATTTCTCTCCCTAAAATGGCATTCATAAACTTTATTCATTATTATAGTTATGCTAGTAAGATTATTATTTTCCACAGTCACAGACTAGAAGCACGACAATTGCTATTTCATAATATATGTACCTTGATTTAAGGTATTTTGACAGTCCAAACATATTTACAAGTCACTGTTTTTTTAGTCACTGAAATAAAAAGGAAACTACTAACACAGCTTTTCTACCAAAGACAGTGAATTCCACTCTTTTAGTGCAAGGAATGTGGATTCGTATCTTCTCAGCTAAACATTCTTTTATACTAATTTTTATTCTGCCCTTCATGCTAGATATTTTGTGTAGTATTTCTAAATGGTATTTATTCAAATTTATTTCTACAAAAGTTTAAACACTTGCTTTCTCACACAGACAAAAAATTGGGGTTTCTCTTTTTCAAGTTGGTTCTTTTTTAAAAATACCAAAACCATGTTTAATACTATCAGTCAACATGGTGATTTCACTCTTTGAAATTTTGTTTTCATATTCCTGGTGAAACATTGCATATATTCATATTCTGGATTAGAGGATGGAGAATGTCATCAGGAAAAAAAAGAACAGCAAAGCACAGCTAAAACAAGTACTACATCTAGAACCCTGGAAAACAGCCCAGTGTTATTAAAGGAGAGAGATTGTATTATAAGTGATAGAATATGAAAATAATACAATTTCTTATATAAGGAGAAAATGGGAGAAGTGGGATAAACTGAGTAGGTGCGGGGTGAGCGAGGGGGTGGAATAATAAGTGCATAGAAACAATGTTCACACATAGTCACACCTGAAGAGGTCTAAGTTCAAGATCTTGGGCTCATCATGTACTTTTCTCCATGAATTCTACTCTATCTCAGATCTTTCCAAACCAATCTTTCCAAATGCAATCTTGTCCCCACATTTTAATCTTTTTAGTATCGGCATTTGCATTAAAGGGATATTTTGCTTCTATGACCTTCCCCCCATCCCATGATGACCTTCTGAAAATTAGAGGCCAGTGGGTGGTTCAAGAACTCATATGTAATGCATTTAACCAACCTTTAGTGAATATCAGTTTTTACCCTGAACACTGCTACCAGCATTGCCAGACCCTGACACCCTGATTTACACACCAATTCAGCCATGAAAAAGAGCTCTATACTCTAAACTCATACCCTGGGAAAAATTAGATGGCATAATAGAAAGCTTGCACGGGGTCTTAAAGATGTTCATTTTACTAAATCTTCTTTGCCTGTTTTCCCTTTTCTCATTGGGTAAATTCTGTTAGCACATATAAATGAGGTTGTTCTTTAATCCCCTCTACATTAAGGGCATTTGTACAAATCTAGAAAGATGCCAAGCACTTAGTATATTTGTCTGATGCATGAATGAATGAATGAATGAATGATGGGTGAATGATGGATAAATGAATGAGCCAGGGGTACCTGGGGCAGGACTCGAAACTATTGAAGCAATTTCTAAGGTTTCATCATTAGATGCTCACAATTAGTACTACATAATCCACATTATTAAAACTATTTCTTTTCCAAGGCCAGATTTGGAGTGAAACCAAACCATATATTTGTCTTAATTCAAACTCTCCAGAGACAGACATTGAGGCAAGAATTGGTACAACAGTGATTTACTAAATAACACTATTAGGAGAAACTGGTAAAAAATAGGAGTTGCAGGATGAGGAGGAAGAGGCCAAGTAAAAGTATGATTTCATATAGAAGTCTGTCTCATCTTGATCCCCTAAAGAGCCCTGGATATCAGCTCCAATTTGTTTTATCAGTTTAAGTGTTATCCCAACTTGACACAAAAGTGCTGGGCTCCTACTGCTACACCAGTCAGCCATTGGTTTGGGCCATGCAGGGGCTGTAAATTACCAAATTCTTGCTCTGGAAGAAGAGGCTCCAGTAGCCTAAAAATAGTCCTCTAAAAAAGTTGCCAGTGTGAGTTCTTAGGAAGAAGCACACAGAAGTTAGTAGCTATACACCCACAAGTAGTAAAGGTGAACAAAGTACCTACAGCATCAACTACAATATATTAAACAATTGAGAAGAAAGTGAGGCACATACCACAGATCAATAAGAATTAAATTTAAATCTCAGCTCTGTGCTCATTATGGGTGTGGCCTTAGGCAAGCTGCTCCTCATTCATAACATGGGGCAGGTTAATAGCATATACTTTGCAAGTTGGTTACAAGATTAAATGCAAAACAATTTAAAACTGTGCCATGGCTAAAATAACCACTCAGTAAATGTTAATTATTGTCATCCTCATCATCCCATCCCTCCCTGGGCCAGAATAGTTCTTCGGACTAAACAGATATTCTCGACATTTCTTCACACCTAAATTCCAACCCTCTCTCATCCTAAAACACTCAGCTTTCTGCTCTGCTCTTCAACTTTAAAGGGTGTCCTTCCCCTCTTCTTTATCTTCCCTTCTCCCTCCCTTCTCGTTTTCTGACCCTCATACCTGAGTTCCTTCTGAACTTACCTTTGGAGACAGACAATTCATATAGGACTAGGCCAAGCCAGGAGAATGTGTAACTCCAAAACTAACAGGCTGTGTCAGGTATCTACATTCTAAAATTAGTGGAAGTACCACTAGCTCCCAGGAGGACAAGTCAAGAAGCAATGGTGACAAGAACTCTCACCAGGAACAGAGCTACAGCAATAGAGCCTTGGTGAAGGACAGCAATGGACAGATTGCAGAATAGGACTGCTGGGCTCAGGAAATGTTGAAAGGGCTTGGGAACTAACATATAATTCCACAGGTCTCAGCACAAATTCACTATTATTTGAGTGGGGAGAAGAGATAAAGTCTAAAGTGAATCTGAAGTGTTACTCAGAGCCCTTTCAGCCACAAAGTTTTCCTCTTACCATTAGACCTTGACCTTTTAAAGAACCCCTGCTTCTCATTACCCCCCACCTCCTAAGCTGCTCCTCACGTGTTTTTCTTCGTAAATGCAAGGCTGCCGCATCTGACCACTTTGCTGATCATCACTTTGAGATGTCACTGGTGCCAACCAGGTTTTTCTTTGCCCAGAACTCCAGACAAAGGCCTTCAGTGCAGTACCTAAATAACTCAGCAGGGGAAATACTGCCCTTTGACTTTTTTCTTGCTGCCAAGATGTCTAATGATAAAATTTATTAAAGATGAGGAAACACCAATAAAACTATATTGAATCTGAGAACATGCTTCAGGTTAAAGAATAAAAATTATATTCAGTCAATTGTTCTCTTATTTATATTGATCCATTTTCATTTATTTTAAGGTGCAAATTTAATATAGATTAGAAACTCCTTGCAGAAAGACTGTTCTAGGAGGTATGTCAAATAGACCAAAATTGACTTTTACATGATAGCTCACTGCTATTTATTTATTTACTGATGTTCTGCAGATCAAGTTCCAGCTAGCAGCAGTTTGCTGTCTCCTGAAAGCCTTAGACCTCAGATGATGGCTTTAGAACAAGAGAGAACACTAGAAAAATAAACCGTTCTTAGACACCCAATGAGGCACACCAACACTCAACCTCCAAAGGTGGCAAAACAGTGAGTGAAAATGCAGCAAAATATAAAATAGTCAGAACAACTGGTGCCATGTGAACAGGCAGGATGGGAAGCATCTATCAGTTACCAACATTCAACCATGATATAGGTTGTGGGGACAGAGAAAGTCCATGACTTGAAATATTACTACTTAGCCCTTTTACTGGCTAGTAACAAAGATGAGAAGAATAGGAAGATTTATAGACACAATTCAGGAGTTTTGTTGTTCCTTTTGTATAAAATGCCTGAGTACATAAAGTGGAAAGAACTGCAGTGGCAGAGACCTCTGAGAACAGATGAATCAAACAGATGAATCAAAAAAACGAGAAACCTCACTTGAGAAACTATTACGTTCCTTAACCTGTACTTGTGACTGTGGGAATACAGGACTCTGTTTTCAAATAACATGTAATCCAGTTGATGTGATAAGACTAATCTGTATGAAAATATCATGACTCGGAGTTTGCTGCAATAGGGAGAACAGCCCGAATTGTCAAAAAAAGATGCTGCAGTTGGCAGGGGTGTTAGCAAATGACAAAACCCTGAAAAGAGCTCAATAAATCATTTCGTTTGAAGGGTGTTCATAAAAAACAAAAAGGCTTATGTCTTGTTACAGGCTCAGCAGTTTCAGATGGAGGATCTACAACAGAGCAGGGGGCTGCCCAACCTAAATTGGACTTGATGTGAGCAAGAAATTAAACTGTCCTGCAGCACAGTCTAGCCTATTCTGGTTACTAAAAACACTGCTTTCCCATTTTGTTAGCACAAACGTCAGGCCCAATCCTAATTCTACAGGCTTAAGCCATGTGCCTCCTCTAGAACCATTAGCAAGAGGAACAACATAGGAAAAGCCAATTTGTTGCATTATATGCTCCATGGCTTTAGCAGCATTTTTGGTAGATAAATTACTACATAATAGCACCAAATTCCTGAGTTATTTGGTATAACATGTGTTTACAGTCCATCAGTGGTTGCAAAGATAATCATTTTAAGAATAAGAGTTCTGTCTCTTGCTAACACAGTTCAGTAGCCACATATTTCTTTAGCCAAAAAATGTTTTCTCTCACGCACATCACCTGTCAGCTCTGAGAGTAAGCACTATTCAATTCAGTGGTCCTATTCAAACAGAGAAGGGCTCTGTATAAATTCCTTCTTTTTCAGTGGCACAGTCATCTGGCTTTGTTTTACTAAATAATAGCACATTTGTCTTTGGGTAAAATAAATTTTTCTTTGAAAATTCTGGAGAATTGGGAAGTTAAACCAGGGATTATAACTGGTACTGTTGTAGGGTAGTAACTCATCAGCATTAGTCCCATTTGGGGACCAATTTTTATTACAGAATATCCTTTTTCTCTTAATAAACAGAGCAGGAAACATTCTTATCTTGAAACCTTAGGGAAAACCTATACTACACATTTTGCATTGAAATCAGAGAGATCATTAAAAGGATATGATTTCTCTCATTTTGAATTTCATATTTCTAAGGAAATTTCTGCTTCTACAATTGGACATAATTTTAAAGAAAAGCTCTGTTATAGCATAGATTCTATTGTCTGAAGCTATGTTTTCTTTCATTTAAATGTTACGGAATGGGACTGTACTGGTTCCTAAATAATACTAGCTCTAAATATCACTCTCTCTCTAAATAGATGATAGACAGACAGACACACACACACACACACGACATGAAAGATTAAGATGTGTAGAACTTTATGCCCTGATTAGTGATAAAAATAACAGGTAAGTATTGAAATTGCTCATGCTCACAACAAACTTGAAAAAATAGTACAATGAATGCCTCTAC